>LR812521.1:15652560-15755505 GCA_903798195.1 Danio kyathit | reverse complement strand
CGGAGTCCCCGCAGCTCACGAAGAAACAGCTCTTCTCTTGTTTGCTGCGCCTTGAGGAAATCCCTCATCATACTCGCCATGCCCTCACTGGACTCGGTAGAAGGCTCACTGGTGCTGGGACGCTCCGTAGCTGCCTCTTCTCCACCAGATGACAGTCTACGCCAAGCTGCGTCCTTCACTGCGGATCGTAGACCCAGCCTTCTCCTCCTCATCATTCTCTTCCGGGTGGCCGCCGCTTCTGACACCAACTGCGATGTTGTGAACCCAGAGGGGGCCCACTAGGAGGCGTGGGAGGTCAGTTCACCTGGCGAGCGAGCGTGCTGTGGCAGAGCCGTGAGCAATTTTCTCAGTGAGTGGATACTTGTATACAGTGGTTACGTTTGATTTTTTTTTTCCTCTTTGATTGTTTTTGTGTTGTATATATTCGTCTTTATATTTTATTTGTTAATTTGATACTTTGTATTTTTATATATATATTTTTGTACATATATTTTGGATTTTTGGGACACTGTATATATATCTTTTTGCACTGGACTATATTTCACCCGTCCTTGTAAATAAATACCACCTTTTTTACACCTCCGGGTCAGGCCATTGTTTTGGGGGATTTTTTTTTTGTTTTATTTGTGGCATTAAGGCCTACCACGCCTTGTAGTGGGCCCACTCCGGGTTCCCTACGTCACAACCCCATAAAACTGTAGGGAGCACTTGACTCAGTTAAGGTGAGTGTTCATGACTCCACCATAAGACAGAGACTGGGAAAAAAATGGTTTGCATGTCAGAGTTCCAGGACAATAACCATTGCTGAGCAATAAGAGCATAAGGGCGTGTCTCATTTTTGACAGAAAACATCTTGATGTTCCCTTAGACTTTTGAGAAAATACTCTGTGGACTGACAAGACAAAAGTTTATCTTTTTGGAGGGCATGTGTTCTATTATGAGTGGTTTAAAAT
The DNA here is from genome assembly GCA_903798195.1 of Danio kyathit. Taxonomy (NCBI): domain Eukaryota; kingdom Metazoa; phylum Chordata; class Actinopteri; order Cypriniformes; family Danionidae; genus Danio; species Danio kyathit. Next base: position 15,754,552 of record LR812521.1, on the reverse strand, counting down.
TCACAGCACATTTCAAGAAAAGCACACAATACCAACAGAAAAGGTGGTGGTAGTGTGATGGTCTGGGGCTGTTTTGCTGCTTCAGGACCTGGAAGATTTGCTGTGATAAATGAAACCATGAATTCTGCTGTGAACCAACATATCCTGATGTGAATTTCTGGCCATCTCTTAGTGACCTCAAACAAAAGCGAACGTGGGTTATGCAGCAGGAAAATGATCCCAAGCACACCAACAAGTCCACTTCTGAATGGCTGAAGAAAAACAAAATGAAGACGCCAGACAGACGTCAGTTTAGTGGCGTCAGATACGCTGAAGTTTTTAGTTTCTTTTCCACATTTTATTTTTCTTAGTAAGCTTAGAGGCGTTTTGGGTTCTAGATTGTTTTTTTTTTGGCTATTTCTTTGATTTGGTGCCACTACCCCCCTCCCCCGCCCCCCTGTTAATGTGTACCTGTGTACCATTTTCTTCTTTTTCTTTCTCTTGCTACATTGTCAATATCTCACACATGCCTATCATCTGCTGGCATTATCGATTACCTCTGAAAATAAATGAATTTAACAAATTTATTATCTCCCTCTTCATTTTTATCCATCCACTACTCAGCATTAATATTACTTTCTAAATGTTAGTTTTTTCTCCAGACAGCTCATTAAATTGTAACAGGCCACAACTGCCCACAACTCTCTCTTTTGTTTTTCAGGTAATATGTTTAATTCTTGTAGTCAAAAAACAGCAGTTATAATGATGTCAGTTTCCACTGTGCTCTGTGTGATTGCTGGAATACTGATTGCTGTGTTTGTTCATAAATACAGAGGTAAGGTTATATTTATTTTCTCTTTTAATACATTTAAATACATTATCTGTGAATGTGTTTATTTCAAATGTGCTCATAAAAGGAGACATTTACCTTGTAACATCAGACATTCTGCATTCTTTCTTTCAAATAATAACTCCCCAACGAAAATGACAATATATAACGTAAAATCTGCCATTCTATTTTTACGAGTCTCTCACTTGGTTGCTCAAACTGATTTTGGATATAAAACTCAAATGACATAAAATACTGCATGTGTAAGTAAAAAAAAAAAACGAAACGAAACAGTTACTACATAACCCTTGTTCCTGAGGGGTGGGGGGTGGGGGGTGGGGGGGTGGAAATGCTATGTGGAAAACTTCCACTATTGGGATTTTGTCGGAAAGCCAATCATCTGAAGAGTAATAAAACGGGCCAATGAAATGCCAATAAATTGGCAGCGCTCGCAGCTGACAGCAATCACAATCAGTTGTGTAGGACTGCCAGACATGCGTTGCTAAGCACCTTTTCTAGCTGAAGAAGCCCAACTACAGCAGTCAGCTAAGGCTCAATTAATGTGGCGAAGGAACATAACATTTCAGTTCCCCCCCTTGGAGAACGAGGGTTATGTAGTAACAGTTTCATTCCGTAGCGGGAGCGGAACTCCAATGCTATGAGTAAAACTTCCACTATAATAGGAAAATGCCACAGTGGTTGAACCTTACCACATCACTGGTAAGAGGATTTCCAGGCTCCAGCATAAACGCACCATCCTCACCAGAGACGGAGCCCTCCAACTGGCACTAACTTACCTTACTTACCTGTGAAGCGCTTAAAGGCTTATATATATTTTTTGGAGAGTCAGGTGCTGGGGGCCTCGGGGGAACTCAACTGAACAGAGTAAAAAAAAGCGCATGTATCTCTATGTTGGAGAGAAAAGGCGCAGGCTCACTACCTGGTCTCTAAAGGGTGTGGTAGTAACCTTGGGCACATGTCCAGGCCGGGGATCTCAGGATAATGTGAGAGTAGACCGGAAGGAATTCCAGGCACAAATCACTGACTGAAAATGCCTCCAAGTCTCTGATACTCTTGATTGATGCCAACATGACCAGTCTTCAGGGCCAGAAATCTTAAAGATACTGAGTCGAGTGGCTCGAATGGCTCTCCACATAGGTTCATGAGTTCGAGGGATCCCAAGAAGACATGAGAGGGGAGATGAGTGGATTTAATCGGCTTGTGCCTCTGGGGAACCAGATTATGAGGTTATGCCTTCGGTAAGAAGTGCACCATTCAATGAATAGACTTCACTTCTGGGCATAGGCATGTCTTGTAGAGGGTGCTTTAGCCTGAGTGGTGTTGTTAACCACCGCAGCCTGTAGGTTACCTAAGTATTCTGTGTTCCATCTTTGGACCACATGTGGTGGTTCCAGAGATCTGGGCAAGGGTGTCAGATGGTGCCCTATCCCTGAGAAAGATGGAGGAAGAGTTCTGATATCCAGGTCTGGTTTAGCCAGAGAGGCGCAACTAGCAAAACTTGCTCCACATCCTCCCTGACCTTGCACAGTATCTGTGCGAGTAGGCTCACTAGGGGAACGTGTATTTGCGCATGCCCCGAGGCCAGTTGTGGGCCAGTGCATTCGTGCCAAGGGTGGGCTCGGTCAGGGAATAAAACCACCGGCAATGGGTGCTCTCGGAAGAAGCAAACAGGTCGACCTGGGCTTCTTCAAAGCGCATCCATATCAGCTGGACAGATTCGGAGTGGAGCATCCATTCTCCATGGCCCAAGGCCAGCGGTGTTCTCGGTTGACCTGAAACCCCAACAGGTCGAGGTGCCGGAGCACCCTGTCCCTGTGCATAACCAATTAATTCTGCAAATGAGCTATAATCAGCCAGTTGTCAAGATAATTGAATATGCAGATTCCATATCTGACACCCTCCGCAAACTTAATGAAAACCCGTGAAGACAAAGAGAGCCCGAAAGGGAGGACTTTGTACAGCCATGCTTAACCCTCGAATGCAAACCGCAGAAACTGCTGGTGGCGTGGAAAAATGAAGACATGCAAACATGCATCCTTCAGGTCTATTGCTGCAAACTAATCCTGAGGATGGACGCACTGGAAAATGCGCCTCTGCGTGAGCATTCTGAATGGCAGCTTGTGAAAGCAGGTGGTGCTCAACGCTGCCGCTTAGCCGGAGGAGCGGGCAGGGGTGGCTGAGCAGGTCTTGAAGTCGCAGGTGGGTGCCTTCGGCGAGAAGTAGTCGAGGTGGATGCATGCAGGTCAGAAGCAGTGTAGAAGCAGGCCTGGGCGATTGCAATGTAGGCTCTGGCCCCAAGGGACGCAGATAACCTACATCCTTTAAACGGGAGACGAGGTTTGACCTAGGAATTGCCTCGTACCCCCTGGCTGCTCCACCTTTAAGGGTGGTGAGGGCAGAAGCGCACGCAGATCAGGCAGAGAAAGGTACCCTCTAGTTCCTATTAGGGACAGGAGGCTTATAAGGCTTGACCTTCTTTACCCGTAGCACCCATCTAGTCAGTCCGGCCATGGGGCTGGGAGATAAACCATCTCCAGCCCCACCGCCGAAGCAGCCCGAGAAAGCACGGCCATCATATCTGCCTCTACATCCGTTGCCTCACTCACCACCCCGGAGGGAGGGAGTGGGTCCGGTTCTTCGTCAGACAGTGATAGCCCACCCTCTGATGGATCAAGTGAGAGGGTCTCATCGATTGAGAGGGCAACCATCTGGGACGATGCAGCATTTCTCTCACTCGAAGCTTGGTTGGAGCGTGTTGAGGAGTGGGGGATCCGTGAGCCCGAGGGTAATGGATTGAGCCCCACTGTGACCTCCAGATCTAGAGGGGACAAGAGGGGTGGTTCGCCCTTTTGCAAGAGCGAGCCGCAATCTTAGCTGCGCAACAGACATGCCATCACAGTGATGGCATGCACTGCCCGCAAGCTTCGCATTAACATGGTGGACCCCCAGACATGCAACACAGTGCTCATGCCCATCATCCGGGGACAGGAAACCACTGCATCCAGAAATACACAGTTGAAGAGGCATATCTTTAAAAAGAAGCGGCTGCTCGACTGTGTTGCTCTTTTAGGGAAACTTGCTCAATATACCAACTGCTTTTGAAGAACCGGACCAGAGGAACGCCCAGGGGGGAGAATGGACCCAGCTTGACCACCGCTGCTTGTGTTGTAGCATGCTCTGGGATCGGGATAAACAGCCTGTGAATGCCGGCAGCTTTTTCTCTATCTCGCTTTCTCTCTCTCCCACAAAGTCGGAGCAAAAGTTGCAAAAAGGACTTACAGTAGCGTGAGGCTTCTGAAAGCAAATATTTGTGTAGCAACGCATGTCTGGCAATCTTATACACAACTGATTGTGATTGCTGCCAGCTGCGTGCGCTGAGTGCTGTCAATTCATTGGCATTTCATTGGCCCATTTTATTACTTATCAGATGATTGGCTTTCTGACGAAATCTCCACAGTAGAAGTTTTCCACATAGCATTTCCGTTCCCCTCCCGCTGGGTAACAAAAGCTCATTCAAAACATGAATGTGTCAGCCACATCTAAAACAATAATGTGAACAGCTATTTAAAAAAATCAGATCCTTCAACAGTGGCATTTGTATTAAACTAAACTATATCTGTTTAAATTTAACTTCTGAACTTGCTGGACCACCGTAGTATAGTCTGCTTTCAAACAGTGAAACAAATGAGAGAACTGACAAGAGTTTTCTAGTCTGTGAGTCGACTCTAATAATCTGAAATTTTTCCACTTGGCAATGTGACGTTGCATAGAAATGATTGTATTTGTATTGAAATAGCAAATAGATGATATATATATATATATATAATATTGCAGCCCATAACAAGTTAAGTACAATTATCTGGTTTACTTTTCCTACTGTTGAGAAACATGAAATGTAATAACTAAAGGTTTTTCTCTTGTCTCTTTATTCAGAATATTCTTCACACTTTCAGCTTTTACAGAGGTGGAAGTGCCATATACGTGATGGTAAATCTTTCAAATATTATTTACTTATTCATTTATTTTTCTAATGTAATGTATAGGAATTTCTGATGTAGATCAATGCTATTTACACTTAGTGGAATTATAAGAGGCTGTGGGGTATATTCGTCTTTGGAGAATATTGTTGTGGCAAAATATGTAATAACTAAATGTATTGACAACATTTTCTAACCAGTTTAACCTATGTTACTGTCTGTTTTTAGAAACTGCACTTTTACAAAGTCATAAAGGTGAGTGAAAATGGCCATTTCTTTTTCATCTAACTTCATTGTTAGGGTCATTTATGATCATTTTAGGAACAAGTTTTTATATTCCCAGTACATCCATAGACCAAGAAAACAAAAAGTATAAATTACAAATTAAAACATTATCATCATTTAATATACAGTAATTAGGTCCAAAGTGGAAACATTTAGATTTTCATTACAATGTCATTGATGAAGAGATTCCCCCAATGTGTAAAGTGCTTTAAGTGTCCAGAAAAGCGCTATATAATGTAAGGAATTATTATTAATATTATTATTAATATTATTGTCACATCATGCACTCATGAAGTTGATAAATGTCTTTGTGTGATCAGAAATATAGACAATAAGCTTAAATATTAGTTTTTACCTCATATCTTTTTTCCAAAACAGTGTATGTACTTCTTGATGCTGAATCAGCTCACCCAGGTCTCATCGTGTCTGATGACGGAAAACAAGTGAGATATAGCAACACACAACAGAATGAAGAGAATGGAATTTAACCGGTTTGATACATATCTTGCTGTCCTAGGAAAAGAGGGATTCTCCTCAGGGTGTTTTTACTTTGAGGTGGAGGTGAAGGGACAAACTGTGTGGGATTTAGGAGTGACCAGAGAATCTGCGGAGAGAAAAGGGTCCATCGAGATAAATCCTAGCAATGGATACTGGATTTTGGGTCTGAGATATGAGAAGTTCCTTACATCCTATGACTCTCCAGACATGTTTTCCCTGAGTGTGATGCCACAGAGGGTCGGTGTGTTTGTAGATTTTGATAATGGTTTGGTCTCTTTTTATGATGTGGACTCCATGTCTCAAATTTACTCTTTCACAGGTCAGTCTTTTAATGAGAAGCTCTATCCATTTCTTTGTTTTGGGTATCAGAGGAATGAAAACTCCACACCTCTGATGATCTGTGATGATTACTAACGCAATCAATGAATACATTAACATGATCAACTTGAAAAAACAGATAGATGTGCCACTCTATCCAAGATGGTGGCACGCAGATGCATTTTATAGTTTATTTTATTCCATTGAGGAGCTTAGATTGAAGCATTTTACAGTATGTACTGTACTACATTATCTAATGTGGTTCCCAGTTATTTGGTGAACTATTTTCAGACGGTGAGGCAACAGCATACATATACTTTTATGGGATTTTAATATTTATTTATTTAAGTTCAAAAGTTTAGTGGGGAAAATGTGTTTTTATATACTAATGCAATTACATGGCATAAATTACCCAAACCAATCAAGAAAATAAACGACTTAAGAAGGTTAAAAATGCGGTCAAAAGATGTTTGATGATGATAGTTAGTTTAATTGCTGGATGATGATGTTTTATTATGGTTTGTGTATGTTCATTCATTCATTCATTCATTCATTCATTTTCCTTCGGGTTAGACCCTTATTTATCAGGGGTCAGCACTGCGGAATGAACCGCAAACTATTCCAGCATGTTTTACGTAGCGAATGCTCTTCCAGCCGCAACCCAGTGTTTGTTTATATATTGTGAATAATTGTTGTTCTGTTTTAAAATGTGGAGGTTCTGTTTGTATTTAGCATTAACTGTATTTTGCAGCTATACTTTTTTTAACAGTGATGACTGAAATGGAAATAAGCCAAGGGCTTTATTGTGTTTGTTAACCTCAACGGTTTATATCAAGATGTATGGGATACGTGTATTTTGTACAGTTTGTTTAAATCTGTTGTTACGGGTTTGTGATTGGTTCATTCTGTTTCCTGGGTTTTGCTTTCTTTCTCTTAATAGCTCATCTGTATGAGCATGTGTGGCTAATTTGATGTCTTATTTAGGCCCAATCCCAATTCTATTTTTGTACCCCTACCCCTACCCCTTCCCCTTCCCCTTGGCCCTTACAACCGAGGGTTAAGGGGAAGGGCTTCAAAACTTACCCCTAAGAATTGGGACAGCACTTCAACACCTGCACACGTCATCATATGTCATCACGATCTCTTGCTTCACATGAGATCAGACGATCGCGACTGCTGTAGTTACTCCAGTAGTGTTATTTTGTGGTGTTTATCTTCAGGAAATCACTGAAGCCATATATTATGTTATCATAACGATCTAATGTGGCAATAAGATCGTAACTGTACTGTGTATTTACACAGTGGCCATATTCATCTATGTAAACACACGAAAACAACATTAACATTATAGCAGACACTGTAAACAGCTCATTTTCAGCCACTAGACTGCTCTGACAGGGTATTCGAGTGTTATCGAGTGACTGAATGTTGTAGGACTGCTGTACAGGAGTTATTATTAGGGATTATAGATCGCCAAATTTAGCGTTTTTTTTTTTGCGTTTTTTTAAAAAAGCATGACCGTAAAACATGAACGCGGTTATGAATATAATAAATCGTGTGTTTGTTTGTCGTAAAAATTCGTAATAATGACAAAAAATACTAATTTGTGGATCTCCTTACTTCCGGGTTCAGTTGTGTCAGGTGTATTCTGGGAAATATTCTTACCCCTCCGTTTGAAGTGTGCTCCTGGAAAATCTTCGTTCGAAGGGGTGTATTCCCCTAGCCCTTAGCCCTATGCCTTCAAGCTAAAGAGAATTGGGACAGCCCTACCTCTTGGCGGGCACGCGCAAAACGAGGGGTAGGGGTAAGGGGAAGGGCTAAGGATTGGGCCTTAAGGAGCTGCAAAGATGTGTTCCACAGACTGCTTTGGAGGATTATTTCCGTTCTACATCTTTTGCTTACGCACCTATTATATTATTTTGGTTTATTTTGGAATTTGATTTTATGCTATCTGTTGTTGTTTGAACCTGTTGAACCTTATATGTTATGTCAGACATTTAGGTGCAATCCCAATTCTATTTTTGTACTCCTACCCTTTCCCCTTCCCCTTGGCCCTGAAAAACGAGTGTGAAGGAGAAGGGCTTCAAAATTTACCCCTAAGAATTGGGACACCACTACAGCACCTGCACACGTCATCATATATCATCGTGATCTCTTGCTTCATTTGAGATCAGACGATTGCGACTGCTGTAGTTATTCCAGTTGCTTTATTTTTTGGTATTTATCTTCAGGAAATCACTGAATATATTATGTTATTATAACATATTGTGGCAATAAGATCGTAACTATACTGCACATTTACACCGTGGCCATATTCATCGATGTAAACACACCAAACACAACATTACCATTATAGCAGACACTGTAAAAAGCTCATTCCCAGCCACTAGACTGTTCTGACAGGGTTTTCGAGTGTCAGAATGTTGTGGGACTGCTATACAGGAGTTATTATTATGGGATTTGTTTTTATTTTAGCGTTTTTTTTTTTAAAGCAGGACAGTAAAACACAAACGCGGTTATGGATATATTTATTTGTATTGTTATATTGCTTGTTTGTTATAAAAATTCGTAATAATGACAAAAAAAAAACTAATTTGTGGCTTTCCTTACTTCCGGGTGCAGCGAAACTATGGAGTCAGCTTGTTTCTTTATTATTCAATCCACAATATTTAGTTTTAGGGAAAAATAAGGTGTGTAGTAATAAAAAAAAAGATTTCAAATTAAAAAAAGGTTTAATTAAAAACTTATGTCAATGATAATAAAATATGTTGGATTGTAAAAATAAACTATTGTTCTATTATGCAGATCCCACAATTTTCGTTGCACACTCATTCATTTTGCTCTCTGTTCTGCTGTCATTTATTGCACTTCTAGAATCTTTGCTTGTGGGTTGAAATGTTTTGCTTGCAGGTTGAAAAGTTTTGAACCCATGTATGCCGGGGTTAATTTTGTGTCTTTATTATTCAAACAAACATATGAAGTTTTGACCAAAATTAGGTACAATGCAAATAAAGAATAAAAGATTTCAAATAATAAAAAAACGTTTAATTAAAAAAAATGTCCTTGATAAAAAATAAATTGCACTGCAAAAAATGAATTATTACTATTTTATGCAGTTAACACCAGATTAATTCATTGTGTGCTCATTCATTTTGCTTTCGGTTTTGTTTCAGTTTTTGCGGATCTAAAATCTTTGCTTTTGAGTTTTTGAGTTTTGCGAGTTAAAAACTGTGCAGCTCAGTGGGCGGGATCTTCCCTCCGGGATGAAAGACCTTATTCTATTGGTCAATCTTGATTGAGGTCACAGGTTGGCCCCGCCCATTACGGATTCGCGCGATTGGACTGTACTGTACTACTGACTCCTTTCAGTGACGAGCGAGCTATAACGAGCAACAGGTCTCCTTCGAGGTAAGTTAACAGAAACCGTATAATAACTTGTATATTGCCATCCACATTTCCCATCTGATAATGTAACGACTGCTAGCATTATACTTTGTTTAGTCTGTGATATTGATGCATACTCTTGATTGACTAACGCTCTGGTTACTAAAGTAACCCTCGTTCCCCGAGGGGGGGAACGGAAATGCTATGTGGAAACTTCCACTATGGGGGATTTCATTCAGAAAGCCAATCATCTGAAAGAGTATGTAAACGGGCCAATGAAATGCCAATGAGTTGGCAGCTTCAGCTTGCGCACCTGATGCTCGTTGCAATTAACTTGCTATAAGAGTACATGTGCGAGCAAAGCCAAAGCATCATTTTTTTAGCGGAAGAGACTTTCACCTCAACAGCTAAGGGGCAATCATTATGGCGAAGGAACATAGCATTTCCGTTCCCCCCCTCGGGGAACGAGGGTTACTTTAGTAACCAGAGCGTTCCCCTTCGGGAGGGGAACTTCAATGCTATGTGGAAACTTCCACTATGGGGAAATGTTTGGAAAACGCCATAATGATTGAACCTTACCTTCGCCCCCGATGAGAGGTTTGCCAGGCAAGGAGCGTGAGCGCACCTGCGTCCCCAGAGGCGCGGTCTTCCAACGTGTTCCCTGGCCCTTACTTATCCCACTTCAACAGAAGATTTACGGATTTAGATATATTTTTCGGGAGCCGCAAATGCGTCTAGAATAATTTCTAGGAATTTAATACGACAGTACGTTGGGAATGCGTGCAGTCCCGATAGGGAGGACGCTGCGGAGGCCACCTGCTACCCAAGTGGGGAGACTGGGGCAAATAGCATATGAACTAACCCTGAGAAGGGGGAGTAAGCATATGAAAATTAGATGGTTAGCGGTGAGGGAAGACACGGGTCCGCCTGTGAGGGGGGACTGCACCGTGGCAGTATAAGCATATGGGATCGCCTAGTGGGGACGCACATAGCAGGCACCTATACCCAGAACGCGGGCTGACCATCGGGCAGTCCAGCAACGTAACGGGCCAGCGCCTGACTCTTCCGCTGAGTCAGGTGCTGGGGGCCTCGGAGGAATATCTGCAGGGTTCGCCAGCGGGGAACTTTTCTGACAGAGCGAAAAAGCGCACGTATCTCTGGGTTAGAGAGAATGGCGCAGCAAGCGTTTACAACACCTAACCGAATTTCTCATTCACCGCGTGAGAAAATCGGCTCCCCTCAAGATTAATAAATCTTCTAATAGGTGTCGCCCAGCCCGCAGCTCTACAGTGTCTGTTAGAGAGGCACCGCGTGCTAACGCCCCAAAAGGATGCGCGCTTCTCAGGTAAACGTGAGAGTGGGCCGACCCAAAACGTTGGCACATTTCGCTGACCGAAAATGCCTCCAGATACCCACCCATTTGGCCGATGCAAACGCGACCAGCAGAGCTGTCTACCTGGACAGAAATCTTAAAGATACTGAGTCGAGTGATCGAGCAGACCTCTCCTAAGAGAGATCTCCAAGTGGGTATGAGAGAGAAACAGGAAAATTAATATTCATGTCTCGCGCCTCTGGGAACTGGATGATGAGACGATACTTCCCAGCGCGCCGCCATCGCCGCATCCTTAGAGCGGGGATGATCGTTACGCCAACCCCTCAGAGCGGAGGGGACAGCCTAGCTCCAGTCAACTGAAGGAGGATAGCATCACTCTGATCTGGCATGTTCGGGGTTCCCTCTCGGGGAAAAAGGTAACCACACAGCGAATAGACTCCACTTCAGGCGTGGGCATGCCTCGTAGAGGGTGCTCAGCCTGAGTGACAGTGTTAACCACCTAATCGGTAAGTCACCTAAGTCCTCCGCGCTCCAACTATGAACCGTACGTGAAGCATAGATCTGGGCACGGGTGCCAAACGGTGCCTGTCCCCTGTTCCCAGGGGATGTGCCAGGGAGGGGCCATCACGAGGAGAGAGTTGAAAGCAGGTCCGATTGGGCCAGAGAGGCGCAATACGAGAGCTGTTCCTCGACCTCCCTGACTTTACACAGTACCTGTGCGAGTAGGCTCACTGGAGAAATGCGTATTACGCACACCCCGAGGCCAGCTGTGTAGCCAGTGGACTTTGCAGGGTTCGCCAAGTGGGGAACTCAAGCGAGAGCGCACGAATCTCTGAGTTAGAGAGAGAAAGGCGCAGCACCGAACAGCTGGACAGTCGGGGGTGGAGTCTCCATTTTCCCAGGCGAAACTGCCGTGAGAGCGAATGGGCTGCACGGTTGAGCTCGGTGGGGAAAAAATGGAATGCAGCGATTGCGCCGCGTATGACTCCGGGGGAGCAGACGGCGAGCGAGCTGAGACACGCTGCGAGAGCGGATACCCCCACACGGTTGATATACGCCCCCGCTGCCGTACTGTTCGTCCTGACCAGTACGTGTTGTCGCTCCAGCACCGGTAAAAACGGCGGAGAGCGAGAAACACTGCCAACAGCTCTAGGCGATTGATATGCCAATGCAACTGGGTTTTTTCAGCTGCATGCCCGCAACACACGGCCCCCCAGCCAGTGCTGGAAGCATCTGTCAAAACGACAATATGTCTGGACGCCTGTCCTAGAGGCACTCAGGCCTGTAGGAACGAGGGGTCGTTCCAGGGGCTGAGGGCGCGGCGACACAGCGCAGTGACAGTCACTCAGTGTGTGTCCGCGTGCCATGCGCGTCTGGGGACTCGATCGTGAAGCCAGTGCCGAAGTGGTCTCATATGGAGTTATCCGAGCGCGTACAGCGGCTGCGGATCTCATATGCTCCAGGAGCCTCTGAAATATTTCAGTGGAACCACTATTTTGCTGTCGAACTCTCACAGACAGTTCAGCATTAGCCGAGCGCGCTCTCCGGAGAGGCGCGCTGTCATGGTGACTGAGTCCAGCTCCAACCCGAGAAAAGAGATCCTCTGCACGGGGGCGAGTTTGCTCTTTTCTCGCTTGACCTGAAACCCCAATAGGTGGAGGTGCTGGAGCACCTTGTCTCTGTACATAGTCAATTACTCCCGCGAGAGGGCTAAAAACAGCCAGTCGCCGAGATAATTGAGTATGCGGATGCCCGCGAGCCGAAGGGGCGCTAGGGCACCCTCCGCGAGCTTGGTGAAGACCCGCGGATACAGAGAGAGCCCGAAGGGGAGGACTTGTACTGTCAGGCTCGCTCGACGCAGACCGCAGAAAAGTGACGGTGGCGTGGAGTATGGAGACATGAAGTACGCGTCCTTCAGGTCTATGCTGCAGACCAATCCCGAGGACGAACGCACAGGAGGATGCGCTTCTGCATAAGCACTTTGAACGGCAGCTTGTGCAGACAGCGGTTCAAAATGCGCAGATCTAGGATTGGCCGTAACCCACCGCTCTTTTTGGGTACGATGAAGTACAGGCTGTAACCCCGCTCTCCATCTCGGCTGGAGGGATCGGTTAGGTTGCATCCTTCGCCAGGAGGACAGCAACCTTCTCTCACAAGACAGGGGCGGGCACAGGGCTGACCCTGGTGACATACACCCCGTGAACTTGGGAGGCCGTTTCGCGAATCGAATCGCGTAGCCGAGTCTGATCGTGCGTATGAGCCACCGCAAAGGGCTGGGCTGCGCTAACCAGGCAGGCAGAGCCCTCGCTAATGACTGCATCGCTACAATCGCTGACGTATCAGCAGTGGGGCAGCGCGGAGTGGGAGTGCTGATCCGGGGAGCGCTGGGGTCCCGCGGAAGAGCTGGAGGTGAGAGATTTACTCACCTTGCACTCAGACTCCGGAGGAGAGGGCTGGAGGTGTGAGAGAAAGGAGACCGTCCTCCCAGACCCCGTGAGCCACTGGCGAAGTGCGCCGATCCTGCGAGCTGGAAGGCTTTTCATCGCGTCCCAGACTGGCAGTATTCGGGCTGTCACATCCAGGGAAGGGAAAGATGCTCTCTCTCTGAGGAGCCCGGCCCCCCACCGGGGAGAGAGCAAGTTCCCTCTTCTCCAGATGGCCGTCTCAAGAGCGCTTCGCGGTCCGTTATCCGGACTTAACGGCGCCCTGGGACGGGGAGCGCTGGTTGCCTGTGAGGTGCTCGGCGCTGCCGCTGGCCGGAGGCGCAGGCGGGGGCGGAGCAGCACTCGAAGACGGGCGCTCTCGGCGACAAGCAGTGGATGTGGATGGTTCGGCGGGAGGGGAGCGGTCTTACATCCCCGCCGAAGGATGGCCCATCGTATCCGACTGCACCGCCGTGAATTCCTGGGTGAAATCACCAACGGTGTCGCCGAACGGGCCAGACTGGTATATGGGGGAGTCAAGAAAGTGAACTTTGTCGACTCCGCGCATATTTTTGCCAGGTTTAGCCCGAGGTGGCGGTCCTGGACCACTAACGTGGCCATCGTCTTTCCCGGGGCACACGCAGCGGACTTGAGATCCGTGGAGCTCAGTCGGGTGCGGTGCGGGGCTTGTAACAAGCCTGGGTCAGAACCACCCTCGTGCAGCTGGGCCAGCGCGCGCGCATGGACCCTGGCGTGCAGGGTGGAAGCAGTCTGGCCCGCGGCTGTGTGGGCTCTGGCTCGGGAGGCAGAAAACCAACACGCCTTGGACGGGAGTTGAGGCTAATTCCAGCAGAAGGAGGCACCACCCGGGCCCGTGATGGCACTCTCAATCTGGGGAATCGACTCGTACTCCCTGGCTGCTCCACCATCAAGAGTGGTGAGGCAAAGGCGCACGCAGATCAGGCAGAGAAAGGTGCCCTCAAGACTGCGTGAGCCCACTGTGCACTTCCGGGAAGAGAGGGATGGGAGGCTAGAAGGTATTGCCTTTTAATCCCCTACATACACCCATCTAGTCGGTCCGGCCGCGGGGCTGGGGGATAAACCATCTCCAGACCCACGACCGAAACAGCCCGGGAAAGCACGGTTATCATGTCTGTTTCAAGATCGGCCGCCGCCGCGCTCGCTCCCGATGGGAGGGAACGGAGGGGGGGGGATCCTTCATCAGACCATGACAACCCAACCTCCGATGCAGCGGTGGACATCTGAGCCTCGGTGTCATCAAGTGAGAGGGCGGCCATCCGAGGATGGAGCGCTTCTCTCACTCAAAGCTTGGATGGAGCGCGTGGAGGAGTGAGAGGTCCACAAGCCCGAGGGCGGCAGATTTACTCCCACTGTAACCCTCAGATCTGCCCGAGTGCCCACCGCGGAGCGGGGGACAACTGGGGTGGGTGGCTCTTTTGCAAGAGCGAGCCGCGATCTTAACTGCGCAACAGACATGCCACCGCAGTGATGGCATGCACTGCCCACGAGCACCGCATTAACATGCTGGACCCCCAGACATGAAACGCAGTGCTCGTGCCCATCATCCGAGGACAGGAAACCACCGCATCCAGAAACGCACAGTCGGAGCGACGTCTTGAAAAAGACGCGCTGCACGACCATGTTGCTCTTTTAGGAAATTCGCAACAATACATACCGCTCTGGAGGACCGGACCCAAAGGACGCCAGGCAAGGGAGAAACCCAGCTCGACCATCTGTCGCTGCGTGTCACACACTCTGGACCGGGAGATCGCTCTCGTTCACTCTCTGTCTGAAACTCAGCTGGAGGAACCCTCATCGACTCTCTCAGAAGGCTGTTGAAGTCTCTGAAGTGAAAATGATGCTTTGGCTTTGCTCGCACATGTACTCTTATAGCAAGTTAATTGCAACGAGCATCAGGTGCGCAAGCTGAAGCTGCCAACTCATTGGCATTTCATTGGCCCGTTTACATACTCTTTCAGATGATTGGCTTTCTGAATGAAATCCCCCATAGTGGAAGTTTCCACATAGCATTGAAGTTCCCTTCCGAAGGGGAACATTAGCTGTCGGTCCTCCAACAGAGTCTGGGTGCGTCTCGGCTGTGTAGTAGTATTCTTATATATATATATAAGATGTAGAATTTCCAAAAAACTTGGGATTAAAAGATCTCTTCAACTCTCTGTGATCAGCTGCACCTCAAGAATGAGTTTTACGAGTTTAAAGGTATTTAAAACAGAGCATGTTTGTAATAAAAATACAGTAAAATCGCTGTAATTCATAACCGCTGGAATCACCACAGCCGGATAGTGTCAGTAAATGCATGTGCATGTGTGTACTGTGAGCTTTATAATGGCGTTTGTGTGTGACTCATTGTTTCAGAAAGACTTGAATAATCGCCACCACAAATACATCAAAAAAACTTACTTGGTATTTTTGACTAATGAGCTGGATTTCTTCCTTATCTGTGTCTGTCTATGTTACTGACTGCTGTTTGTGTGATGCAGCAGGAGAAATGGACACACACTTGGGAACTGTGGGAGGGGAGAACCAACTCACTTGTAATTAAAGGCACAGGCTATAAAACCTCTACATTTTACTCTGATGCCAAAATGGGCATATTCTGCATTGTATAACACATAATCTGATGGGTATTTTGAGCTGAAACTTTACAGACACATTCTGGAGACATCAAAGACTTACATATTGTAGGAGGGGTAAAATAGGAGACCTTTAAAATGTCCCAGGATGCATTAGATCAGATGTATTTGATGAATATCCAGCAGCTGTAAGTAAAGCTCTGTTAATGTGTATTATATTGTGTGTCAGACTGAGAAGCAAAGTATGAAATTACCTTCTACATTGCTGATTTGAGTTGTGACTAGTACTGAAGAAAACAGAATACAGGATCTTGCAGCTTGTGTATAAATCCATTGTATAAAGTGTTTTAAACTTTCATGCATAGTATGAGCATCTAACATACAAACTCAAAAACAAACTTTACAGAATTGTGTCAATAGCAAATAAATTCATTTGCGGGCCTCAGAACCAATTAATACAATTTTATATAGAAATGACAGAGAAGGAGTTATTCTTGCAAATCTTGCTCTTTTCTGCCAGTTTGACTCTTTGAAGTCAGACTTTACAGAGTACCTCTAGAAAATAAAGATGACCTTCATTCCATATCCTTTATTGTAATTTGTTTATTATAACTAATGATTGTGACTATTTAATCCACTTTCTTCCACTTATCTGGGGCCAGGTCACAGGGACGCAGTCTAAAGGGACACGTCGCACATGACAGTTGAAAGTATCGAACACCAGACGCGCACATTCACATGCTATTTAAAACGAAACTAATCAGATGGCGTTCTGTGTCGCGGCAGAAATATGAACAGTGTCCTGAGTCGTGGCTGGGCGCCGCGGACAGCCGCCGACTTGCGGCGCCGGTGTGTGTACCCTGATAGAAACCTATGTTTAGAATTCTGAAATGCGTGGTGCGTCGCGTCACCGAGCGGCGCTTCTAGTGTGCGACCTGCTTCAAGAGAGAACCCCAGACTTGCCTCTTCCAAGACACTTCCTCCAGCTCCTCCAGGGGGTTCCCGAGGCGTTCCCAGGCAAGCTAAGAGACATAGTCCTTCCAGTGTTTCCTGGGTCTTCCCCGAGACCTCCTCCCGGTGGGACATGCCTCCCTCTTGGGCAGCCCTGCCGGAGTCCATCGTGCACTGGAAATAAGTCTGTCTTATTGCTGGCAATGCGAACCAAACTCCTGCTTTGTTCATACAGGGGCAAACAGCCATTAACAGAGTGCCTCTGACCCCATACCAGAGAACTCCTCACAAAATGCCTTATCCAAGTCCACGAAACACATGTGTATTGGTTGGGCATACTCCCATGAACCCTTGAGCACCCTGGTGAGGGTATAGAGCTGGTCCAGTATACCACGGCCTGGATGAATCTGCATTGTTCCTCCTGTACCATTGGCCGGATTTTCCTCTCCAGTACCCTGGCATAGACTTTTCCAGGTAGGCTGAGGAGTGTAATCCCCCTATAGTTGGAACACACCCTCCGGTTCCCCTTTCTAAAAATGGGAACTACCACCTCAGTTGCCCAGTCCAGAGGTACTGTCCCTCACTGACTAATGATTTTATTTTTAATTGTATGTCATTAGTAATTTATTGTGCTGGTGAGACAAAGTCAATAAGCCAGGTAGACAATAAAGTTATACAAATATAAATACTGCAATACTGAGTATAACAACTTATATGTTCATTTAAAATGGGAAACTTTCTAAAATAGTTACAGTCTGTCATGAGATTGTAGTTTAATGGAAATGGTTTGTTTTCAGTCTAATGTGCTTCAATAATATGCTATGTTTTTGTCTGTTTTCTGCGCTGTTAAATTTATTTCAGTGCAAATACTGTGCCTTTGTCTGTCAACTAAGTCTAAAGTAGATTTAGCTTTTGTATAATCTGAAGTTTTAAAACACTGTAGCATACCTCTTGCTTGAATTATTATATTATGTTCATGTTTTACACAGCGGATGCCCTTCCAGCCGCAACCCAACACTGGGAAACATCCATACACTCTTGCATTCATACACATACACAACGGACAATTTAGCTTATTCAATTCACCTATAGTGCATGTTTTTGGACTGTGGGGGAAACCGGAGCACTCGAAGGAAACCCACACCAAAACGGGGAGGACATGCAAACTCCACACAGAAATGCCAACTATGTAGTGGATGTGTGTGTGTGTGTGTTGTGTCATCTGTGTTTGTGTATTTTTCATTACATTTTTTTTGTGTGTCTTTCAGATTATGGTTAGAAACATCTTTCTCTATAAGTTTTTGACTTGTGTCAGGTTTATTGGCTGGGATGAAGGGATGGAATGTCATCTGTTCAGGTGTTGAATTACATGAGAGAAACAGAAACTACACAAGGAGTCATTTCCTGATGTTTGTGTAAACTGACATGTCAAGACACTTGAGAAAACAATCAATGCTGAGTTAAAGGTAAGTCATGGATAAACTGACAAACACATTTAATTAAAGTCTTTCGTGAGCGTCACTTAAAAACCAATAATGTGTTCAACAGATTTAGTGGATATAAACTAAATGTAGATATAAACTGTGCACTTATCGTGCTTTGTCTTTATCCAGTCAAACCAGTTGTGTCAGTCAGGTTGTTAATGTGTATCTTACATTTAGCCGTCAGAGCAAGTCTAGTTTTCTAAAGCAAAAACATTCTGATGTACAACCTGTAATGTTGAGTTTTTTGTCTCAAGGTTCTTCAGAGATGAAGTTCATTTGTTTTACTCTAATGCTTATTAGTAGAATTACAAACTCAAGATCAGGTAATGTATTATTAATCATCATCATAAATGAAACTGTTTAATTCATAAATTCTCAATGCTGAACTCTCAGTTTGACTCTGCAGTGAATCAGTTTAAATGCTGTGAATCTTCTCAAGCAACGTTAATGTAAAAAAGCTGCGATGTTCCTTCTCTTGTAACAGATCAGTTTGCAGTCGTGGGATCTGCAGATCCTGTGTTTGCATTTGCTGGTGAAGATGTGCTTCTGCCCTGTTCAGTCAAACCCAACATCAGTGTTGTGGACATGAGAGTCGAGTGGTTTAGACTTGATCAGCAGTACTCAGTAGTTCATTTCTATGAGGATCATGAAGACAGAAACACAGAGCAGATTCAGTCCTACAGAGGGAGAACTGAACTCAATCATCAGCAACTACAGACAGGAAACGCATCACTGAGACTATCAGCAGTGCAAGTGTCTGATGAAGGACGTTATAAGTGTTTTATTCAGTCCAACTCCCGGTCTGATGATGCCACTGTTGATGTTAAAATTGAAGGTGAGAAAACCAATTAAACTAACATTCTATTTTCTGTAGGCATGATGCATTTGTTATACTGTACATTGCTGTTTTAATGATATTCCTCGTGTTCTTCTGTAGCTGTAGGAAGTCCTCCAGTGATCACAGTAGATGGATTTGATCATTCAGGAGGGCTTCATCTACAGTGTGAATCTGAAGGTTGGTATCCTGAACCTGATCTTGAGTGGCTGGACAGTGAAGGAGTCAGATTGAGTCCAGAATCCTCAGAGACACACAGAAACACAGACAGATTCAGTGTGAAACACACCATCACTGTTCATCAGAGAGACGGCAAGATTCACTGCAGAGTCAAACTGAGACACCACATGCTGGAGACACTGATCAGCTCTACAAGTGAGTAACTGTGTCTTTATTTGTCAGGTTCTCATATTATTTTGCATTAAATTAAAAGATTTTCTGCTTTATTCCATTATTTAAAGCAATTAAAGCCTTAGATTTGTGCATCAACATTATACTGTGTAATTGTCATAATTGTATTGAGCATATTATAAAATTATTATTTCAGCGAAACACAATTTTTCTACACTTTTTTAATTTGTGTTTTATTTTGCAGGTAATATGTATATTTACTGGAGGTCATCAGTGATTGTGATTTCAGTCTCAGTTGTGCTTACTGTGATTGTTGGAATACTGTTCGCTGTTGCTGTTTATAAATACAAAGGTAAAATTATACCATTTTTATGCAAATAAGGCAACTTGTGGAGAGCTTTTTAAAACAATTCCTTTCTAAAAATCATGAAAAACTTTCACCGAATCACCAATAATTGTTTGATGACAGTTTTAAATGATGGTGCACACAAACCTGAATATATAAATGTGTAAGACATGGAGATTACTACTTAAACACGGTGTGTGAGGACATTTCCAGTGTCGTAGTAAACCAAAAGGCTTAAAATCACAATTTGTTTCTGTTTTTTATTTTAAAAAATTCCAGAAGGTTTCTGAGTGTTGTGGTTAGAGGTAGGGGTTAGGACATAAGGGAACAGAATATACAGTTTGTACAATATAAAAATAATTTTGTGTGTGTAAGAGATAGATTTATATAGATTTATATAGCTTGTGATAAATGCATGCACAGCTGCTGGAGAGGAAAATGTCTTTGTCCAAAGAACTATGAATATATACAGTAAAGAGCTGGGGAATTTACTCATTCATTTAATTAATCAGTTATGGAATTTTTAAAATGCAATAAACACACCCATCCTGCCCCCCAGATCTGTGTAATTTTACAATTCAAAATATGAATATCATATGATATAAGTTAAGCAACATCACTTGAGCAGAATCACAATATCAGGCTGTTTTTGTCCACAATATAATGAGTGCAGATGTGATCTTGATTTATACACAACAATTCAACAAATACATTTGGGCAGTTTTATATAATATATAACCTTTAAAACCACAACATTTGTGCATCTCCAGTCTGAGTGATTGGCCATTTTTAGGCATTGTAGCCTAAAATTTCATGTGTGATAAATTCTAAATAATAAATAAATATGTGTTTTTTGTAAATGTCTGCTTGATGCTTTTTGTATGAAACACAATAATAATGAATTTTTAGTTCACTTTAATATACAATTAATTTAAATGAGGGCTGTCGACTAATAATATTTAAAATCAAATTAATTACACAACATTATCAATTAATCAAATTTGTTAAATCAAACATTTTTCAGTGATTTGATTTTTAAAAATGTAATCGACTGATTGCCGTGAAGTAAATAAATGTAATGCTGTTCTCTTATCTTATTCTGAATTACAACAGTCAAATAAAGAGTGGCAAGAGAAAATACAGAGTACCTTTTATTTATTAGGTTATTGATCTATTGTTTGTTTTCACTTTTAAAATATTGAATTAACAGTGTTTTCACATGTCTTTGTGTATATCTTGTGTCTTGTGATTTGCAGTTGTTGTTCCTCAGTCTGAAATGATATTTTTATTTAAAGCTTCTGTCGTCTGAATTCTGTTTTCTCTTTTCTTTGTACTAATTTTTCTTCAGAACAAAAGAAACTAAAGGATGAGAACAGCAGATTGAAAAGCGGTGAGTTTGTCTTTATTAAAAGGACTAGTCAACCAAATGTTGAACATTTACTCACTTTTTACTCACTATTGTGTGATTACAAACCTTTGAGTTTCTTTCTTCTGCTCAACACAAAAATATTTAATTAAAATAAAGGATTAACAGTGTATTCCCATGTCTTTGTGTATATCTTGTGTCTTGTGATTTGCAGTTATTGTTCCTCAGTCTGAAATTATATTTTTATTTAAAGCTTCTGTCGTCTGAATTCTGTTTTCTCTTTTCTTTGCTCTAATTTTTCTTCAGAACTAGAGTGTGAGAAGAGCAAAATTGAAAATGGTGAGTTTGTCTTTTTTAAAATGACTAGTTCAACCAAATATTGAACATTTACTCACTTTTTACTCCCCATTGTGTGATTACAAACCTTTGAGTTTCTTTCTTCTGCTCAACACAAAAATATTTAATTAAAATTAAGAATTAACAGTGTATTCCCATGTCTTTGTGTATATCTTGTGTCTTGTGATTTGCAGTATTGTTTCTCAGTCTAAAATTATATTTTATTTAAAGCTTCTGTCATCTGAATTCTGTTTTCTCTTTTCTTTGCTCTCATTTTTCTTCAGAACAAAAGAAACTAAAGGATGAGAACAGCAGATTACAAAGCGGTGAGTTTGTCTTTTTTAAAAGGACTAGTCACCAAATATTGAACATTTACTACTCACTTTTTTACTCACTATTGTGTGATTACAAACCTTTGAGTTTCTTTCTTCTGCTCAACACAAAAATATTTAATTAAAATTAAGAATTAACAGTGTATTCCCATGTCTTTGTGTATATCTTGTGTCTTGTGATTTGCAGTTATTGTTTCTCAGTCTAAAATTATATTTTTATTTAAAGCTTCTGTCATCTGAATTCTGTTTTCTCTTTTCTTTGCTCTCATTTTTCTTCAGAACAAAAGAAACTAAAGGATGAGAACAGCAGATTGCAAAGCAGTGAGTTTGTCTTTTTTAAAAGGACTAGTTCAACCAAATATTGAACATTTACTCACTTTTTACTCACTATTGTGTGATTACAAACCTTTGAGTTTCTTTCTTCTGCTCAACACAAAAGTATTTAATTAAAATAAAGAATTAACAGTGAATTCACATATGTTTGTGTATATCTTGTGATTGCAGTTATTGTTCCTCAGATTAAAATTGTTTTTATCCAATGTTTCTGTTGTTGAATTCTTCTATTCTCCTATTTTTTCTTCAGAACACAAGAGACTACAGCATGAGAACAGCAGCATGAAATATGGTGAGTTTGTCTTTATTAAAGGGCTAGTTCTCCCAAAAATGAATGTTTACTCACTATTGTGTGGTTCACAAAAAGAGATTTTCTAAAGAATGCTGTAAACCTGTACCCATTTATTCTGACTTTCATAGTGGAAAAAAACAAATACTATATAAGTCAGTGGTCACAGCTTTCCAGATTTCTTCAGAATATCTTTTTGTTCAACAGAAGAAAAAACTCAAATAGGCTTGGAATGAGTAAAAGGACAATAATGATGACAGAATTTTAATTTTTAGGTGAACAATCCCTTAAGTTATTAATTAATTACTCATTCAAAGTCTTTATTAACTATAAACTAGAAACTAAAGTTTGATGGTGAACTTTGATGTTGGCTTGAGAAAGTGGTACTGGGAGTCAAACACAGTTGGCAGGAATCACAGTGCCATCAACAACACTGACTACATTTACATGCACATCAGTACTCTCGTTATTTGCCTTAATCTGAATAAGACAATAATATGATTAAGATGTTAACATGTGTTGCTTTTTGAATGTTCCTTTCAAGTTCCCATTTTACGCTATAGTACACTGATTGATTAATGTCATTACACCAGCATTCAATGCTAGTTTCCTCTGGTGTTTTACACAACAAAAGTTCATGTTCATCCTGGCACCATATGTGATTTTGGGCATTTCGTTTCTTAATTTTACTGCAGTTCATTTCTCACCATATGTGTGCAAACAGACGAAGGTGGATACAAATTCTCAAGCAACAGGCCACCTCTGACATTTCATTCAACAACCTTTTATTCATGCCCCTGTGACAATGCTCAATTTAAAGTCAAGGCACTTCATAATGTCCATTACTTCCAGAATTCATAATTTCCTGCTCGCACCAACAATGTGCTCTCTTGCTTGAAGCCATTCTCATTTGTTATTCATGTAATGCCTGACACAAAATGTAGCATAGAGTACTACATGACAGTAACATTCTGATTGCAGTGTTTACATGTTTGTACTGCACTTCAATAACGTGACTAAAATAGGAATAGTCCACATGTCTTAATCTGATTTCTGTTTAGTTTGATTAAGACTTTAGTTGGATAAAGAGAATGAAAAATCATTGTTTACATGGTAGACTCTTAATCAGAGTATTGTCTTAATCATATTAAATCAGAGTATTGGTGTCCATGTAAACAGACTCACTGTTGCTGAGACTCAACAGACTGTTCTGAGGGGTTGCTAACATGTTGCTAGGCAGTTGCTGGCATGTTCTGAGTGGTTGTTAGGTACTTGCTAAGATGTTCTGAGTGGTTTCGAGTGTTTTTCTACAATGTTCTGATACTGAGATACAGCTGTTGTTAAATGGTTGCTAGGTTAGTCTGTTTTGTTGCTATGGAGTTGATTGGCAGCTTATAGTGATGACGCATCAAAGCTTCTTGCTAATATGAATGATATAAATCAACCCTGATGTCTAAGAGGTTGCTAAGGTGTTGCTAGGTGGTTGCTGGTTTTCTGAGTTATTGCTAGGCAGTTGTTATGGTACTCTTGGTTGTTACTAGGCAAGCCCCATTTACATGTTTCATTAAACCTTAACACTTAATAAGCAGTTATAGCATGTTATAGCACTTAGCTAATCATTATTAGCATGTGGCTAGTCACTGCTAGCATTTGTATAAATCTGGAGCATTTATAATGGCAGTCTGTGAGTTTCTTCACCATTGTAAGTCAGTGGGTAAGTTTGGGACACTCTTGCGCCCAAGGTGTACAACTACTGTAGTATTAAGCTTGAGTAGCATCAATATGTTCGATTTCTCAAGCCAACATAAATATCTGGTTAACAGACTCTGCGTATTTCCTAGCAGTGATTAAATAACTGATATTGATGCATTAAAATAACTCATTCATTGTAAAAGTATAAATGTTGTTTATTAATGATTGATAACATTATACTTTCTGTTTTTTTTAGCTATGAGACATTTAAGAATACTAATGGGTGAGTATAAATGTTTGACCAGTATAATTATTTTAATAATGTTCATTTCCCATACTCATACTCATGCTTAACTTTATTATTTTATACATGTGTACTAAATGTAAACAAACTAAATTTAGACATGCTATGAAAGAAATCTACACATTTAAATATGAACATTTTTAACAGAACATAGAAGTTTAGCAGAAAAACAAGCAGATTAACACAATGAACAGATCATTTCAGTCAGTCAGTAAAGATAGGATGTGTAAAATATGAGCAGTTTTATCATAATATAATGATCACTGAACATCCTTTGTTGTTGTTTTTTGTTCATCGTGTTGTTGTAAAGTTTCTATGATTCCTGTAAAAATGTTTACATGTTTTATTATTTGCTGATCTGTAAAGCAGAATTGCTCTATGTTTTCAGCAGTGAACGTGACTCTGGATGCTGATTCTGCTCATCCTCGTCTCATCGTGTCTGAAGATGGAAAACAAGTGAAATGTGGAGACACACAGAACAGAGAGGATGAGGGAAATAACAGGTTTACTAAACATCTTGGTGTTGTAGGAAAGGAGGGATTTTCTTTAGGGTGTTTTTACTTTGAGGTGCAGGTGAAGGATCAAACTAGGTGGGATTTAGGAGTGGCCAGAGAATCTGCTGAGAGACAAGGCTGGACCAGTCTGAGTCCTGTGAATGGATACTGGACTGTGAGTCTGATATACGGAAAGTATTGTGCTCATGAGTCTTCATATGTCTCTCTTTCTCTGAGTGAGAGGCCACAGAGAGTCGGTGTGTTTGTAGATTATAAGAAGGGTTTGGTCTCTTTTATGATGTTGACTCCATGTCTCTTATCTACTCTTACACTGATCAGGATTTTAATGAGAAACTCTATCCTTTTGTGTGTTTGGGGCATTTGTGGAATGAAAACTCCACACCACTGATTATCTGTGATGTTACTAATGAGAAGAGTAAATGAGTTTACATGATCAGGTAAAATAAAAGAAAACAGTTTAATTAAGAATAATAAACATATTTTTTTATAATAATTATTCAGACATTAATCTGGCAAACATTTCTACACACAAGGGTGATTTTATGTTGTATTTTATTGTAAAACTTTTTGATGTAAATTGATGTGATTTGTGTTTAAATGACTGAAGAGTGTTTTGTAAATAACTGTGTGTGTCAATATATACTGAATAAACAAAGAGCTTAAAGCTGAATGAAGACGTAACGTTTTTCTCATTCATCATTCTCACTTCACTGTTTGTGGTGTTTTATACTTTTCATAACTTCATTAACATGTAAATACCATAAAGGACAGATGTGACAGTACACTCACAGTAAACTCGCCTGTAATTAAAGACACTGAGTTAAAATACTAAGTTTAATGTTCATTCATTCATTTTCCTCATTTATTTCCGCCAATTATTCCAGCATATGTTTTACAGAGCGGATGCCCTTCCAGCCACAACCCAGTACTGGAAAACACCCATACACTCTCATATTCACACACACACACACACACACACACACACACACACACACACACACACACACACACACTACAGCCAATTTAGTTTATTCAATTCACCTATACCATATGTCTTTGAACTGTGGGGGAAACCAGAGCACTGAGAGGAAACCCACACCAACACGGAGAGAACATGCAAACTCCACAAAGAAACGTCAACAGGTCCAGCCAGGACTCGAACCAGCAACCTTCTTGCTATGAGGCGACAGTGCTAACCATTAAGCCACCGTTAAGATTTAGTCATTGCACAACAGTATCAAAAATATATAAAAATGTCTTATTATTGACCTTAAAAATGATTAAAAAAAAACTGATTTTATTCCAGCCAAACTAAAATAGTTAAGACTTTCTCCAAAATAAAAATATTACATGAAAAACTGGGAAATGTTTTTGCTCTGTTAAACATCATTTGGGAAAATGTTGGAAAAAAAACAAAAACAAAACAAAGGATTAAGACCTGTTATTATAGTTCAGAGAATACTACAATAACCACTGTTTACACAAACACACAACTATAAATACTAATAAAAAACATTGTGTAATAATGTGTTCTCTTTATTTTCACTACATCTGTATAAAAAACTGAAACGATGAGTAAAACATGTTACACACACACACACACACACACACACACACACACACACACACACACACACACACACACACACACACACACACACACACCTTATATTATACTTGAGGAAAGCACAAATACTCAAAAATAGCACTCAAGCACTTTAATCATGTAAAGTTACTCAAGAATTACATCCTTGATTTAGAGTTTGTTGATTCTTAGTAAGAGTTACTTTGAAATTAAGCGCTTATTTGCAAATACTGTTTGTGTCTTTGTTTTATGTATCAATGTACAAGAATGACAACAGTTTTCATTCTCTCTCTCTGTTTATAAAAAGTTTGTGTATGAGATGTTTTCTGAATGTCTGGGCCTCTGTTTTAGATGCAATTATAATTTTACTGAATTAAAGAAGTATTATAATAGTGTGTACAGTTTAAGTCAGAATTATTAAACCCCTTGAATTATTAGCCCCCTGTTTATTTTTGTCCCCAATTTCTGTTTAACGGAGAGAAGATTTTTTTTCAACACATTTCTAATCATAATAGTTTTAATAACTTATTTCTAATCACTGATTTATTTTCTCTTTGCCATGATGACAGTAAATAATATTTGACTAGATATTTTTTAAGACACTTCTATACAGCTTAAAGTGACATTTAAAGGCTTAACTAGGTTAATTAGGTTAACTAGGCAGGTTAGGGTAATTAGGAAAGTTATTGTGTAACAATAGTTTGTTCTGTAGACTATCAAAAAATATAGCTTAAAGGGGTTAATAATATTGACCTTAAAATGTTTTTTTTTATTATTTATTTAAAACTGCTTTTATTCTAGCCAAAATAAAACAAATAAAACTTTCTCCAGAAGAAAAAATATTATCAGACATACTGTGAAAATTTCCTTGCTCTGTTAAACATAATTTGGGGAAAATTAAAAAATAAAAAAAATAAAAAAAAATTCAAAGGGGGGCTAATAATTCAGACTTCAACTGTATATATGAGGAGTTCAGATGCAAAACCCTCTAAATCCATCAGACCTCTTTTCTTGTAAATGAGCTATCAGGCTATCAGGCTATCAGGCTCCTCTGATTAGGTTCAGAAGTTTCATTGTATATGTAATGATAAGGTTATTAGCTTGTAAATAAAATACCTTTTTTTCATAAATGTCACTTTAGAAATTTCTTTGGTTTTTAACGAGGTAAATTTTCTTTTGCGTCAAAACCAGCTAAAACCACGTCTGCTTTTTATGCAAAACCCTCTAAATTTACCTATCGCGATAAGACATTGTAATAAGTTGAAAATCACTAAAGATGCAATTAGAGATTATTTTACCAAACATAAAACACATACACAAACCACCTAAAATTAAAAATACATCTGTCAAGTAAGTGGCGGTTCATTCCGCTGTGGTAACCCCTGATAAACCAGGGACTAAGCAGAAAGAAAATGAATGAAAGAAATCTGTCAAGTGCATCAATCAATACCATTAAAATTGACGTTAATTAAATCTTAACAATCTATTGTCATTCCTGATATTTGGGATTTAGATTTAATGTAAGTAGAGCAATGTAAACAAGCTTGTTAGATTCAAATAATGTAGTGTAAAAACATTGTCAAACATCAATATCTGTGCATTGTCCATTACTAAAAACAAATAATATAATTTACTGAAGTAATATAAATTCAATTCAGTTCACCTTTATTTGTATAGTGCTTTTGTGTCAAAGCAGCTTTACAGAGAAGATTATAGTGAATTGAAACAGTGTCAGTTCAGTTTTCAGTGTTTAAGTTCAGTTCAGTTTAGCTCAGTTCAGTGTGGTTTAATATCCACTGCAGTATGGGATGATTTTAGTATCAATATTATTTGCAAATACACGCTCTGTCATCCACGCGCTCTGTTCATGTTGTATATGCAGTTGTACATCCAAAAACGAATGGCTTTCAAACTGAGTCTGTGAATTTAAGATTTGCGCAAACATAAACATGTTCGTGAAAACAAATATTATGTTTTACATTCATACATCTTAATTTACGTGCACGAAAAGGGAGTTTTGCATTTGCGGATCAGGTGACGCGCGTGTGTGAATTGACTTTTTGTTTAAATTTATACAGCAGGCTTCGTTTGAATTTTGAGACTTTCTTTTCGCGGTTTTTAAGCTTTTCAGGAATCAAACGCTAACAACTTTACATGAAAAAGCCACAACGTTCTTATGCAATGTGTACACATCTACCTACCAATTTGAGAATTATACAATCCTGCGTTACCACACTTGTGTCTGAAAAGGTTCGATTTACATAAATGTGCAGCATTTTGCAAAAGCAGAGTTGTATTTGTGAATACACATTCTCTCTTTTGTGTACGTGAATCATAAGTTGCGCATGGGTGGATCAGGTGACGCTCATTTGAATTTTGAGACTGATTTTACGCAGCTGGGTTTGCAAATCCACACGCGCGCAACTCTCGATTCATGCGCAAATGTACTAATGCAATTTAACCAGTGACCACTAGAGGGCAATCTCAGCATTACAGAGCAGGCCGCGTCCATGGTTATTTATCTTGTTATAACCTAACGACCTGTAAAAGCCAGCAAAGTCACAAAAGTGGTTATCGGGACACATCAGCTGGAGGAATGGTTGTATATGGGTATTCTGACAGTCTATGCCTGTGTGAGGTCAACGTTTAACCACTGGAAAATCAAATCTCCTTGCAGGTGCACATTTTTACATTCAGTATAGGGTAACATGGTGCTTCCATTTTTTTGGGGTCTACGATTGATAGAATATTTTGAAGAAAAGTTATGAATACTTCACCCTAAGGGAACATTTCTGCCCATAGCGATACATTTTGTACAAATTTCATACAGAAAGTACTGTCTTGAAGATGTTGTGAACAATCATTGAAAAATATAACACTGCACAATGCTTAGACCTGTAATATGTAATGGCAGTACAGTGTACAATTCAGCATCAGCATCTTTGCTTAAGAAATGAGATGGAATTAAATCTCAGTCCTGAAGAAGAGGATGCCTTCATCACATAATCATTGTCAGTTTCAGTGCTGCAGGTGGAAATACAGAGGAATTTTAGAAATATAAAAACACCTAAAGACTGACCAAGGGGGTAAAGTGGGACTCTTCCAGTTAAAGAAGAACTGAAAAGCTCTTGGGATACCACAGTCCCGATAACCACTTTTGTGACTTTGCTGGCTTTTACAGGTCGTTAGGTTATAAACGTGATAAATAACCATGGACGCGGCCTGCTCTGTAATGCTGAGATTGCCCTCTAGTGGTCACTGGTTAAATTGCATTAGTACATTTGCGCGTGAATCGAGAGTTGCGCGCGTGTGGATTTGCAAACCCAGCTGCGTAAAATCAGTCTCAAAATTCAAATGAGCGTCACCTGATCCACCCATGCGCAACTTATGATTCACGTACACAAAAGAGAGAATGTGTATTTACAAATACAACTCTGCTTTTGCAAAATGCTGCACATTTATGTAAATCGGACCTTTTCAGACACAAGTGTGGTAACGCAGGATTGTATAATTCTCAAATTGGTAGGTAGATGTGTACACATTGCATAAGAACGTTGTGGCTTTTTCATGTAAAGTTGTTAGCGTTTGATTCCTGAAAAGCTTAAAAACCGCGAAAAGAAAGTCTCAAAATTCAAACGAAGCCGGATGCATAAATGTAAACAAAAAGTCAATTCACACACCCGCGTCACCTGATCCGCAAATGCAAAACTCCCTTTGCGTGCACGTAAATTAAGATGTATGAATGTAAAACATAATATTTGTTTTCACGAACATGTTTATGTTTGCGCAAATCTTAAATTCACTGACTCAGGTTGAAAGCCATTCGTTTTTGGATGTACAACTGCATATACAACATGAACAGAGCGCGTGGATGACAGAGCGTGTATTTGCAAATAATATTGATACTAAAATCATCCCATACTGCTGAGAGTCCAAACACTGAAGAGCAAATCCATCGATGCGCAGCTCTACAGATTCCAAACCATGCAAGCCAGTGGCGACAGCGGCGAGGAAAAAACTTCACCAACTGACAAAAGTGAAGACTTAAAAAACCTCCAGAGGCTCAGTTGGGCACGACCATTTCTCCTATGGCCAAACGTCTTGTGCAGAGCTGCAGTCTAGGCGCCGGAGGCTAAAGAATGCTGGCCCTCAGCGAAGACTCGTCTGTCCCTGGAGTGTCACCGGAATCAGTCTCATGCTCTCCACTCCTCCATGACCACCACAGCAGCTGCTCAGGATACGGCCTGGTCCAGGACTATGAAAACCTTGGGATCATCTCATCGCTGGTGTTGGATCGAATCAGTGGCACTGCATAGTCTCTGAGGGCCTCAGAATGAGTATGCCCGGATTAAAATAGAGAATAAAGAGAATAATTAGCGTAGCTGCTGTTCATAGTGTATATAAATGAGATGCGTGGAGCACATTCATGCATCATACCGCTATGTAATGCATTGAGTGTATGTTTTACTAAAAAGATAGGTCTTTAATCTAGTTTTGAACTGCGAGAGTGTGTCTGAGCCTCGAACATTATCAGGAAGGCTATTTCAGAGTTGAGGAGCCATAAATGAGAAGGCTCGACCTCCTTTACTCTACTTTGCTATTCTAGGTACTACCAGAAGCCCTGAGTTTTGAGATCGTAAAGAGCGGGTTGGGTTGTAGCGAGACAGATAAACAGGAGCTCGATTATTTAAAGCTTTATAGGTAAGAAGCAATATTTTATATTCAATACGAAACTTAACAGGCAGCCAGTGTAAGGAGGATAAAATTGGGGTGATATGATCATATTTTCTAGACCTGGTAAGAACTCTGGCAGCTGCATTTTGTACTAGCTGAAGTTTGTTAATAGAGGATGCTGGGCAGCCAGCAAACAAAGCATTACAGTAGTCTAGCCTAGAAGTCATGAAAGCATGAACTAGCTTTTCTGCATCTGATATGGATAGCATACTTCGTAGCTGGAGTGAGAGCATGAGACTGATTCCTGTGATGCTCCAAGGACAGACGAGTCTTCGCCGAGGTCCACCTTGCTGCGCCTAGACTGCAGCTCTGCACAAGAAGTTTGGCCACAGGAGAAATGGTCGTGCCCAACTGAGCCTGGTTTCTCTCGAGGTTTTTTAAATCTTCACTTTCGCCAATCGGTGAAGTTTTTTCCTCGCCGCTGTCGCCACTGGCTTGCATGGTTCGGGATCTGTAGAGCTGCGCATCGATGGATTTGCTCTTCAGTGTTTAGACTCTCAGTAGTGATTATTAACCCACACTGAACTGAGCTAAACTGAACTGAACCTTAACACTGAAAACTGAACGGACACTGTTCAATTCACTATAATCTTCCATGTGAAGCTGCTTTGACACAATCTATATTGTATAAGCGCTATACAAATAAAGGTGAATTGAATTGAATTGAATATTTCTCAGATGAAAGAAGGCAGTTTTTGTGACATGGGATATATGATTTTCAAAAGTTAAACTGCTGTCTAATATGACACCCAGATCTTTTATAGTAGAGCTAACGCTAACTTTGTATCCCTCTAATTGCAGGTCGAGTTGTGAGATCTGCTGTGTACAGGATTTAGGCCCAATAAGTAATAATTCTGTTTTGTCTGAGTTTAAGAGAAGAAAATTGTTGGTCATCCAGTCTTTAACATCTTTAATACACTCAGTTAGCTTAGACAGTTCAGGCATCTCATCAGGTTTAGTTGAAATATATAATTGAGTATCATCTGCATAGCAGTGAAAGCTGATCCCGTGTTTTCTAATAATGTCTCCCAGGGGTAGCATGTATATTGTAAACAGCAAAGGTTGTGGGGGTTACGGGTTACGTCATACGCTAATTTGCATATTACTGACTTCATCGCGTTCTACCATTTCTGTTTGTCAGCCTATGGTAAATAAATGGGGTATTTTATATTCGCACTACGCTTTATGTAAGCATGTCAATTTAACTAAATTTATTGCTGTTTGAATACAGTATATCATTATAGATGAGTAGTGAATTTGCAGTAATCTCTCAGACGTAATATACTCAGACAAGTTCTGAAACTCTCACTTAAAACATCTCTGATTGTGCAACAAGAATTAACAGTCAAATTAAATTGTTATAATAAAGGAGAAGCAGATCGGGTTGACTGTACAAGGTAAATACCTTCAAACTGCCACCTGTTCTAAATCATTTGTCGTCGGTACGCTGAGAGGTGCTCTGCTCTCAGGCTGCAGGGGAGGGGCCGGCGGCATCTCCCGCAGCTCGTTGAGAAGAGTAGGGACGGTACAGTAATGGACAAACGACAGTTTATAAAAATAGCCAGTAACACACAAAAAAGTCGCTAGATTTGTCGCTAGTCGCTTTTTTGAAAATTTGTCACTAAGTTGGCAACACTGGCGCAAACTGAAGAGCGGGGAGCGGGAGGGGTGAGAGGTTTAAGGAGATGGGGGCGCGCGAACTGTAGCGCGCGACCGGAAGAGCACAAGCACCAAGTTTCAGCCCGGACTGTACCAAAATGCTGAGGAGCGGGGGGTGGGGGAATTCCGGGAGTTTACCGGGAGACAGAACAATACGGGAGACGGGTCTGAAATACGGGAGACTCCCGGGAAAAACGGGAGTGTTGGCAGGTATGGTAGCAGCTCTTTCAGTAATTATGTTGGAATTGGGTCTAACATACATGTAGCTGATTTAGAGCTATTTATAACTTTATCTAGCTCTTCCTGTTCTATGATTTTGAAGCATTGTAGGTTATTTTGATTTAGTGGAATGTTTACTGGATCTGAAGTATAAGGTGGTGCAGAAAGTTTAGCATCTTCTATTTTCTGTCTGAAGCCTTCTATTTCATCACTGAAAAAATTCATCACTACTGATTTGTGGTGGTACATTTTGTTGTTATTTGTTAATTTAGCAATGGTGTTAAATAAAAATCTAGGATTGTTATGATTATTTTTAATCAGTTTGCGGAGGTGCTCAGCCCTGGCAGATTTAAGAGCCCTCCTATAGCTGGACATACTGTCTTTGTACGCTATTTTAAAGACCTCTAAATTAGTTTTTTTTCCACTTACGTTCCAGGGCACGGGTTGCTGTTTTGAGAGCGCGAGTATGACTGTTATACCATGGTGTAGTTTTATTCTCTCTAGCTTTTTTTAATTTGATGGGTGCCACAGTATTTAGTGTGCTAGTAAAAATGGTATCCATACCGCTGGTTACTACATCAAGGTCATTTGCGTTTGCGGGTGCTTTTCGAATAGAGAAAGATCAGGTAAGTTATTTGTGAATTCATCTTTGGTGGACATAACAATAGTTCTGCCAGGGCGGTATATCTGTGCGGATCTGCTAATTTTAGGCAAACACAGCTTATAAAGCAAGAGGTAGTGGTCCGTAACATCATCACTTAATGGTATAATGTCTACATCAATGACCTCAATTCCATAAGACAGAATTAGATCTAATGTATGCTTTAAGCGATGGGTTGGGCCAACAACGTTTTGCTTTATCCCAAGTGAATGTAGTAAATTTATAAACGCGAGCCCTAACGTGTCGTTAGCGTCATATGTGGATGTTAAAGTTTCCTACAATTAGTATTTTATTAGTTTTAACTAGTAAGTCAGTAATAAAATCATAAAATAAACTCTTTTAGAAAATTGATATAGGGCCCTGGGGGTCTATATATGGTGATCAAAGTGAGCGATAACATAATATCCAGAAGCATAACATTAAGCACTAATACTTCAAAGGAGTTAAACATAAGTCCGTTTCTCTGATTAACATTAAGAATATCACTAAAGATTGATGCAACTCCACCACCACGACCAGTTTGACGAGCATCATGCATATATTAGAATCCTGGAGGAGTTGCTTCATTTAAACTAATATAGTAATTTTGTTTTAGCCAGGTTTCAGTGAGACAGAGTGCATTAAGATTGTTATCTGTGATTATTTCATTTATGAAAAGTGCTTTAGGTGCTAGTGACCTGATGTTTAGGAGACCAAGCTTTAAGAAATTTCAATTTTTTATTTTTTTTGTAGGTACCTGGGCAGAAATAGCACCAGGGAAGCAGTGAGTGCATACATTGTTACCTTTAGAGTCACCGATGATAGCCACATCGCGACCAGTCTCGCGGCGAGGGGCAAAGCGGTTCTCCGTGGAGATCTCGAACACGGGAAGAGAAGACGTTCTGCCCCGGGACCTAGTAAGCACCTTACGCGGCTGCACCCAGGGGCTGTGGTAGCTGGGTGTCGGCGTGTACGATGCCTGCGTGAACGCGTCCTCTATGTGCTGGGCCTGGACAGAGAAACACGAGGGGTTGAGGTAGGAGAAGTGTTGTGATTGTATCGCACACTTACCTCAGATGAGCGAGCCGCAGCCAGGGCCGGAGCAAGCCGAACTGCCGCTCTAGGCAAAGGACTATCACGCCGCCCTCAACCCGAAAGTGAAAACTTAAGGAGACCCGGATGGGACGTGATGGTGGAAAAAAACTGAGTGGGAGAAAAAAAATGGGTGGGAGAAAAAAAAAACAGTGATAGGAAATTTTTTTTACATTTTTAAAAGTTTTTGCATTCCCTCGCAAAACTGTTTTTCCACAAACACTTCCTGTTCACTTCATACATGTCAACCCTCCCGTTTTTGCCTGGATTATCCCGTATTTTACAATTCTATCCTGCTATCATCATATCATTCAGTATTTTCCCATATTTCTCATGTATTTTAATCTTGAATGCATGCTGAAATGAATATAAAAATGTCTTCATTCACTTTCTTTCCATTAAAGCTGTGCGTCCATCATCACCCTTCATATGCAACCTCTGAATCAGTGAATGCATGTATGAGCCAATGACTGGTATATAAGCGCTGACTGACAGAAGCGCTCCGTATGATAAACTGAACCCACATCAGCTTCGTACACGGAATTTAAAGAGGAGCGAAAGTGTAGGTCATTTGGGGATATTCGAGTGTATGTTTAAACAAGACAAATACTCTTAACAATATGTAAACATGTCCGTCCTGTGTGTTTTATTTTAAACACACCTAATGACAAACTAATGCACAAACAGTTACGAAAGCAATGGAATAGTTTCATTATAGATCTGTGCATTCTTACAGTGACACCACTGTTATCAAATACAAAACGAGAGATTCATTTGCTGCTCTTCACTTGTTTAATAACAGAGGTGTCACTTTAAATGGTGTTTTCACTGTTTTTAGAAGCTGATCTGGGATCAGTTTATCATACGGAGCGCTTCTGTCAGTCAGCACTTATATCAGTCATTGGCTCTGGCTCATACATGCATTTGCTGATACTGAATGATATGATAATAGCAGGATAGAATTGTAAAATACGGGATAATCCAGGCAAAAACGGGAGGGTTGACATGTATGAAGTGAACAGGAAGTGTTTGTGGAAAAACATTTTTGGGGGGGAACGCAAAACTTTAAAAATATATATATATATATATATATATATATATATATATATATATATATATATATATATATATATATATATATATATATATTCCTATCACTGTTTTTTATTTTCTCCCACTCAGTTTTTTTCGGATGAGAGTCAGTACGTTGGGTTGGGCAGCGGAGCACGTTTGCCGCCCTTACTATTGTGCCAGACCCCTATTATGCCAGTGTTGTGTTGATGATGTTGCGGATGAAAGTCAGTTGGGTTTGGGGGCGGGGCGCATTTGCCGCCCTCATTATTATGCCGCCCTAGGCGGCCGCCTAGGTCGCCTCAATGGACGCGCCGGCCCTGGCGGTGCTAGCAGGCTAAAGCTACAAAAAACAAGCGGATGCTCGAGAGGCAGAAGGTTTTAAAGTAGATTTGTTTGTATAAATGTATTAAGGGTTTGTTCACCCTAAGTAGGAGAGACAAATACTTAGCGAATGTGGAGGTATTTTATGATAAAAATGTAAGTTGGGAATCTACGTGACAGAGCTCCAGACACATGCAGCGAGGCTACAGTAACAGCGACAGTGACGTCACTCGAGCATTTTACAACACAGTCACAAAATCACAAAGTAAATCACAAAATAAATAATGTATAGTTTTATACATTATATTTATCTTTTAAAACATAGCTTGCATTAGCAAATAACACACAAGGTAAGCCTACTGTACAAGAACTGAAAAGCTAACATTAGGCTATGGACTACACCCTTCGGGGCGCTCGCCTGTGACATCACACCACCCTGCTACAGACAACTTTTCAAGCTTATTTAGATATATGGTCCATGACAAAGATTTACTCTCTCAGTTTATTATAATATAATCCACACTATATATCATAAACAAATAAATACGCAAAACCACATAAACCGACGTGCCTTTTGGATCGTTTTTACTTGGGAAATACATCTGTTTTGCTTTACGGTTGTTGTAAAAGTTTTAAAACTGTATGTATAAATGTGCTTAAAAGTCTATATGCCTGCAAGTTCCATCATGGACGTCACGAAGTTCAGCGAAAAGCAGCCCATACAGTCACATCTGCTATACATTTTATGGAGGAGTGTAAATATTGCAGTTATGATATTAAATAGTTAAATGTGTTCAGATGAAGAAAAAACCACGAAAAATTACTTGATCACTTTAAAATGACAGTTAATATGTATGTATTTTTACACATTTATACCCACATTTGCATTACTGAAAGCAGGAAAGAGACAGACTGCACTGGTAAGCAGTATCTTCATAATATTGTTTAATTAAAATAAAGGATCAACAAATTAATGTCTCGACAGCCTTTACAAGTGAAGGCATTATCTACACCCAATATGAATTCCCAATTAGAAAAATACTACAAACTATAAAATACTATTCATGAAAATACTTTAATCAGACAAATCCAAATGCCCACCGCAAGCGAGCTGCACTCCAGACCAGTTCAGCTGGATGACGTATAATGTCTCCGACACCGCCTGTAGTCCCATTTAGCAAGTTGATAGCAACCCTCTTTTTAAAGCAGCATAACCGATTTAAATTATCAAGAGTGCAATGTAACTGATGTGTTTTATGTCGTAGAATAAAACGTGAAAGTATCTTGAGTTTGTGTTAGCCACGAACCTTATTTAAGTGATTTAACTAAAATGCCATTGAAAAAACCTATTGACTTTGGGACGAGAAAACCGGAACTGCTAAAATGCTAACTCGCTTCCTGGTTTTTCCATACAAATCGACGTCATAGTTCCTCCACTCTATTTGTACTTTCATGAGTATAATTTTAAGTCTGTCATTTTACTTGTACTTGAGTACAAATTAAGCTGAGTAATTTACTTGGTAACGCTTTCTTTTACAACCCGCAAAGTACCACGTAAGTACAGTGAAATAACAGTGTACTTTCTGTATGAATAGTATAAGTATAATGAACGTATGTGTAGGTATAAGGGAACAAACTGTAATGCTTGGGTAATAAATGGGTAACAACCAGATATTCAACACAAAATGTCTCGCGTAAGTATATTTGTCACGCTGGTAGACAAGGAAGACAGAGATGGTTATCTTTCCACAAGGTTTATTCAAAGTAAACACAATAGGGATATCACACAGGCTGTGTGAGAGGCAGATGTAATGGGCCGGCGATCTCACTCGCAGTACTGCAGGGATAAGCGGGTGTTAGAGCTTGGCAGTACTGCTCACTGTAAACACAGCGTGGAATCTCAGTCACACAGTTCAGGGGAATGGAAGATCCGTCGAGGAACACCACGCAAGTCTTCGCCTTGCAAACACGGTGAGAGTTAAGCATGGGTTAGCCTCCAAAACCTCCGTTGATGGAAACAGGCATAGAATGCATGAGGGTGAATACAGATCTTCAGAAATGGTCAGATAATAAAGACACTTCCCTGTATCAGTGCGATGGTTACGAAGACTCAGAAGGAACATCCATGGAAGAAGAGAAGACGAGGGAGCTTGGGTGAAGACAACCATATGACTTCAATACCGGACGAAGAGTGAACGGAGGAGGTGAGTGTATATAGTGTCCTGGCTGATTAGGAACAGGTGCAGATGGTTAGTACTCAGGGGAAGGTTCTCGTGATTGGATGGGACTGGTGTGAGATGGTGAGACTGGATTGGGTGAGTGGGAACGAGCCGGGGATGTTACAGTACCCCCCCCCCCTTCACGGGTGACTCCTGGCACCCTAGATCGACGGCGGGGACGGCCACGTCCTCGTGGAGCTGGACGACCGGGATGTCTCTGGTGGAATTCTTCGAGGGATCCAGGATCTCTCCTCGGAGCCAAAGCCCTCCATGTCTACGAGGTACTGGAGCCCACCGTCCCGCCGCCTGGAGTTGAGGATTTCCTTGACCTGATAGATGTTGTCGCTGATGACTTCCGTTTGGTCGGGAGGGGGGGGGGGGGTGGTTCAAGTTCTGCAGAAGGAGGAGAAACAGGATTATTGTATGGTTTGAGGAGGGAGACATGGAAAGATGATGAAATGCGGCACTGAGGTGGAAGGTTGAGACGGTAGGTGACAGGATTGATCTGGGAGTGGATGGTGAACGGTCCCAGGTAGCGGGGACTCAGCTTTCTGCAGGGCAGCCGGAGGCGGATGTCTCGGGTAGAGAGCCATACCTTATCTCCTGGTTGGTATATGGGATTAGGTAGCCGGTGACGGTTGGCTTGGTCGGTGTACCTCCGGACTGCCCGCTGAAGATGGACGTGAGCTGAGTCCCAGACCCTCTCGCTCTCCTGGAACCAGTGATCAACCGCGGGCACTTCTGATGCATCCCCATTCCAGGGAAACAAGGATGGTTGGTAGCCTAGGACACATTGAAAAGGGGTTAGTCCGGTTGAGGATTGACGAAGAGAATTTTGTGCATACTCAGCCCACGGAAGATACTGGCTCCAGGTGTTTTGGTGGTTATTGCAATATGAGCGTAAAAACCGGGAAATCTCTTGGATTTTACGCTCGATCTGACCGTTGGTTTGAGGATGATAGCCAGAAGACAGACGATGGTGGTACCCAGAAGGTGGAAGAACGCCCGCCAGACCCTGGAAATGAACTGTGGTCCCCTGTCTGACACAATGTCTTCTGGGAGACCGTAGTTTCTGAAGACGTGGTGGAACAGGGCCTCGGCTGTTTCAAGGGCTGTGGGAAGACCTTTGAGAGGTATTAATTTGCAAGATTTAGAGAACCGATCTACAACCACCAGAATAGTGGTGTATGCTTGAGAGGGGGGTAGATCGGTGGCGAAATCAACACCAAGGTGAGTCCAGGGTCGGCGGGGAATGGGTAACGGTAGTAGCTTTCCCTCTGGCAGATGGCGTGGAGTAGTAGTGATGGCACAGACCGAGCAACCCTTAACGTACTGGGTGACATCGTGGGCCATTTTAGGCCACCAATACCTTTCCTTGAGAAGCGAGAGGGTCCGCCTACTGCCCGGGTGTCCTGAGCCGAGGGAGGTGTGCGTACTATCCAGGAGCGGTGTACGGTATCTTGTGGGTACATAGCACAGGCCTGGAGGAAGGCTGGGGGGAGCAGGTTCCTCTAGAGTGGCTAAACGAATATCTTCATCTATTTGCCACAGGATAGGAGCCACGAAGATCGAAGGAGGAAGAATAGATTCCGGGGAATCGTCACGAGGATCAGGTGAGTGCATTCTTGACAGAGCATCTGCTTTGACGTTTTTATGACCAGGTTGGTAAGTGATATTGAAAAGGAACCGTGCGAAGAAGAGAGACCAGCGAGCTTGACGGGCATTCAGGCGTTTGGCATCTCGTATGTACTGGAGATTCTTGTGATCAGTGATGACAGTGAAGGGATGCTGGGCTCCTTCAAGCCAGTGACGCCACTCTTCAAGTGCTAGCTTGATGGCTAATAATTCACGGTCTCCAATACCATAATTTTGTTCCGCTGATGTTAACTTCCTGGAATAGTACGCACAAGGATGAAGGGCTTTGGGTTCACCAGACCATTGAGATAATATTGCGCCTACTCCAGTGTCTGCGGCGTCAACCTCAACGATGAAAGGGAGATTGGGATTAGGATGACGTAAGATGGGTGCTGTGGTAAACTTGGACTTAAGCTGGTCAAAGGCATGGCGTGCCTCTGGGGTCCATAAAAGTACCTTTTTACCTCCTTTGAGTAGGGACGTGAGTGGCGACGAGAGGATACTGTAGTTCTTAATGAACCGTCGATAGAAATTGGCGAATCCCAGAAAACGTTGAAGTTCTTTTATGGTTTTCAGGTGTTCCCACTTGGACACAGCATCCACTTTGCACTGCTCCATACTCACACCCTGGGGGGTGATGACATATCCCAGGAAGGATATAGTGGTTTGATGAAACTCACACTTTTCGGGCTTGAGGAATAGATGATTATCTCTCAGACGTTGGAGTACTTGTTTCACATGGCCCTGATGCTCTTCTAGATTGCAGGAATAGATGAGGATATCATCTATGTAGACGATGGTGAAACGATGAAGGAGGTCTCTGAAAATCTCATTCATGAAGTTTTGAAAGATGGAGGGACTATTGGCCAGCCCATAGGGCATAACGAGGTACTCATAGTGGCCAGAGGGTGTAACAAAGGCCGTTTTCCACTCGTCCCTCTGGTGGATGCAGATGAGATTGTAGGCGCTACGCAGATCTAGTTTGCTGAACACCTTGGCTTCTCT
Source organism: Danio kyathit (assembly GCA_903798195.1). Classification (NCBI taxonomy): domain Eukaryota; kingdom Metazoa; phylum Chordata; class Actinopteri; order Cypriniformes; family Danionidae; genus Danio; species Danio kyathit. The sequence continues at coordinate 15,713,573 of LR812521.1, read as the reverse complement.
TAGTTCTTCCAGGGCAGCTGGAACTAGAGGTAAGGGGTAGGCAAACTTGAAAGTAGCAGCATTCAGTACTCTATAATCTATGCATGGCCTTAGTCTTCCATCCTTTTTTGAGACGAAGAAGAAACTAGATGCTGCGGGAGATGTGGATGGTCTAATGAACCCTTGCTGGAGAGCTTCGTTGATATAGTCCGACATTGCCTCATGCTCAGGACGGGATAGTGGGTAAATCCTTCTATGTGGTAACTTGGCGTCGGGCAGCAGGTCGATACAACAATCCCAGGACCAATGAGGGGGTAATTGGGTGGCTCGTTCCTTGCTGAAGACGTCAGAGTATTCGCGATATACCGATGGAAAGGGATGGCTGGAAGGATGAGTGACTTGTACGGCTGTGTTCTGCAGAGGCAATGAAGAGGAATGACCAGTAGAGGGGGTAATATGACCGTTGATTCTGCACTTGAATCCCCATTCGAGGACATCTCCAGTTTCCCAGTCAATGCTAGGTTGGTGATGAATAAGCCATGATCGTCCCAAGATGACTTCCACATTTGCACGAGGAAGGATAAGAAGGGTGAGTTTCTCTTGATGGTTCCGATCCAGGCGAAGGGTGATAGGCTTGGTACGGCGATTAATTTTACCTTCTCCTAGCGGCGAGCTCTGGATTGTGGTGATGCGATACTGAACTGCATTTCTCACTGATGGAATGTTGTAGCGGGAGACGAAGGTGGAGGATATGAAGTTCTCAGCGGCTCCAGAGTCCAACAGAACATGTACAGGGAAAGTTTGAGACTGTATTATTAACTCTGCTTTTAAGTGAGGTATGGAGGAAACTGTGGGAGTGAGGATGACTTTACTCACCAAGAGCCGAGGTGGACGGATGGGACAGGTGGCTATCAGGTGAGTCGATTCACCACAGTAGAGGCAGAGCTGATGACGGATACGCCGCTGGCGTTCAGAGGTTTCAAGCCGGTAGGAGTCGGTTAGCATAGGCTCTTCAGGGTCCTGCGCAATCGGAGGAGACTTGGATGGTAATGGAGGGTTATCAGACAGAAAAGAACAGGCAGATAAGTGTTGACACACACTAATGGATTTCTTAATGAAGGTCTCAAGAATGGCATTATCGTCGTAAATAACCATCTGTTTACGTATAGAAGGTTTCAGTCCTTTACGGTATGCAGCCAGAAGCGCCACAGAGTTCCACCCGCTGCTGGCTGCAAGTGTCCGAAACTGAAGAGTATATTCATGAATAGACATTTTTCCTTGGTTAAGGTTCATGAGTTCGTCGTGCACTGATAAAGGGGTAAGTGGAACTGAAAATACCTCCTTAAAGTGGGCGACGAAAGAATGGGTGGTGGTTATCACAGGGCTGCGAGTACTCCACAATGCATCTGCCCATTGCAAGGCTCGACCTGAGAGATGGGAAATAATAAATGCAACTTTGGAAAGTTCGTTAGGAAATTGCACAGTGTTGGCTTCGATATACAGAGAGCATTGTAGTAGAAACCCATTGCAGGTGCTTGGATCGCCAGAATAACTTGTTGGTCGAGCAAGTGGAGTACTCGGTGTCACCACCAGGTTGGAGCTAGCGCTCATAGGTGCGGAAGGCAACGTCTGACGCATAGTATGGACCATACCAGCGAAGGGGTCTGCGTCACTTCCGGGTAGCGTAGCGTTAGCTTCCATGTTGTTGTTGTGGGTCCGGTATTCTGTCACGCTGGTAGACAAGGATGACAGAGATGGTTATCTTTCCACAAGGTTTATTCAAAGTAAACACAATAGGGATATCACACAGGCTGTGTGAGAGGCAGATGTAATGGGCCGGCGATCTCACTCGCAGTACTGCAGGGATAAGCGGGTGTTAGAGCTTGGCAGTACTTCTCGCTGTAAACACAGCGGGGAATCTCAGTCACACAGTTCAGGGGAATGGAAGATCCGTCGAGGAACACCACGCAAGTCTTCGCCTTGCAAACACGGTGAGAGTTAAGCATGGGTTAGCATCCAAAACCTCCGTTGATGGAAACAGGCATAGAATGCATGAGGGTGAATACAGATCTTCAGAAATGGTCAGATAATAAAGACACTTCCCTGTATCAGTGCGATGGTTACGAAGACTCAGAAGGAACATCCATGGAAGAAGAGAAGACGAGGGAGCTTGGGTGAAGACAACCATATGACTTCAATACCGGACGAAGAGTGAACGGAGGAGGTGAGTGTTTATAGTGTCCTGGCTGATTAGGAACAGGTGCAGATGGTTAGAAGTCAGGGGAAGGTTCTCGTGATTGGATGGGACTGTTGTGAGATGGTGAGACTGGATTGGGTGAGTGGGAACGAGCCGGGGATGTTACAATATTGAATTTACGATGTACTTTTCTATAAATTGCAAAGGAACAAACCATAATGTTTGGGTAATAAGGGGGTAACAATAAGATATTCAACATGCAAAGTACCGTGTAAGTATATTGAATTTACGATGCACTTTTCTTTAAGTATTGTATACATATAAAGAATTATACAAGGGTGGTGACAACCTAATGCAACCTGCAAACATCTGAGTAAGCGCAATAATAATAATAGTACCCTTATTTTTGGGTTTTATATGCGGTGTTTAATGAAGGTTAAACAGCAGTAATGCTAGCCTGTTTTAATCCACACTGAACCCTGACGTTAGGCCTAGCTATATCATGCAAAGTTATTTGTTGATAGTGATGTTGAGACATTGCTGGCCGTGGTGAGATCGACGAGTGAACATTCATAAGGTAAGTTGTGTATGGAAATATATTTTTATATTGAATTGCAGATTTAAAATACATACAGTATACAATAAGGTTTCATAATTTCACGGGTTGTAAACCTTTCATTCATTAAACACCGCATATAAAACCCAAAAATAAGGGTACTATTATTATTATTGCGCTTACTCGGATGTTTGCAGGTTGCATTAGGTTGTCACCACCCTTGTATAATTCTTTATATGTATACAATACTTAAAGAAATGTACATCGTAAATTCAATATACTTACACGGTTCTTTGCGTGTTGAATATCTTTACCCCCTTATTACCCAAACATTATGGTTTGTTCCTTTGCAATTTATAGAAAAGTACATCGTAAATTCAATATACTTACGCGGTACTTTTCGTGTTGAATATCTGGTTGTTACCCCCTTATTACCCAAGCATTACAGTTCGTTCCCTTATACCTACACATACGTTCATTATACTTGTACTATACGTACAGAAAAGTACACCGTTATTTCACTGTACTTATGCGGTACTTTGCGGGTTGTAAAAGAAAGCGTTACTCTTTCCTTCGTTATTTTTAAAATCACAATTCGTTACGGAGTACTGTAATTTAATTAATATTTCATCCACTGACCAGCATTTTGGTAGCCAAGAAACAAATCTCATCTTAACGGACCAATGAAAAGCCTGGTACATTATTTGAACAGAAAAATAACTTCAGGCTACTGCAGATTTACTTGAGCTGACCTTCATCATACAGTCACAAAGTTATCGATTGGAGATTCAAGACAGCAATAATGAATCTGAAGAACGCAGAAATGAGGAAGAAACAGCAGAGGATGAATGCCCATGGCCACACCCGGAGGAGCTGTTCACCTACAGGTACCTAGGGAAGAAAAGGGACAGCCGTGCTGATGCAGTGTGAATGGCTGTGTTATCATCTAAAAATGCAAATTAAATTTATGCCCAAAACTGGATTATTGCATAAAAGACGTACAAATAAAGCAGCGTTTACTCCAACAAGTCAAAGAGAACAAAATCGCCACTTTCTGATTAACTGGCGACAAATATCAACAGTAAAAATTGAATTTGCTGTGGTAGGAGAAGCTGCCTGAATATATTCTTCATTTAATAAATTACTTGCACCTCAGAAGGCAATCCTGACACGCAGTGAACGCACGGTGGCGTTTGAAGGCGTGAGACGCGCAGCACATACACTCTTGACAGCTCTGGAAGTAATTAATAAAATAATAACACTAATACTGAAATGGTTAAGGTTTTAGAATGACCAAAACAACATTTCAGATGTTTCACAATGTGCTCAGCCTGCTGCTTTGTCTATTCACACACATTTGCAAAATGTATGAGCATCATGGCGTTTCCATCAACTGTTTTTTATGTGCATAATATCCAAAAAGTGCATAAAAATAAGTGGATGAAACCTGCCCTCTGCTGTGCCATCCGGCTTACAAGACTTCAGTCTCTAATCTAAAAAAACCACACACATTATGCTAAGAAGACATATAACTTCATTTGTGTCATATTTAATTTATTTATTAATATGTTAAGGCACTAGGCAATGTTGTTCTGTTAGGCAGGCAGTGTTGTTCTGTCAGATATTTGTATTTTTCTTCCCGGTATTTATTTTAATTCATTCAGCATTAATTTGTGCACGGCGAATACCTGTGTATGTGTGTGTGTGTGTGTGTGTGTGTGTGTTTGTGTTAGTGTGTGTGTGTGTGTGTGTGAAAGAGAGAGTGTGAATGAGCGCAGCGAGTGTTGCCCAGCTGTTTGTTATCCCAAGGCACTGGGATAATTCATTCATTCATTCATTCATTTTCTTTTCGGCTTAGTCCCTTTATTAATCTGGGGTCGCCATGGCGGAATGAACCACCAACTTATCCACCCATACACACTTATTTACACACATACACTACGGACAATTTTTCGCCTACCCAATTCACCTGTACTACATGTCTTTGGACTGTGGGGGAAACCAGAGCACCCGGAGGCAACCCACAAGAATGCAGGGAGAACATGCAAACTCCACACAGAAATGCCAAATGACCCAGCCGAGACTCAAACCAGCGACCTTCTTGCTGTGAGGCGACAGCACTACCTACCTACCTACCAAGTCTCTTTTTTTAAATTCGGATGTTTAAATAGGAACCAAATTTTAGTGAGGTTGAGGCTGAACACAACATGACATAGGAGCGCAATTTATTAACCCACCCCCCTCACCCCCTTCACCGAATTGATTGAGTTCTGCTTATATATGTCTCTGTAGTAATGTAGGATTTCCAAAAAAAAATGGAGATTAAAAGATCTGTTCAACTCTCTGTGATCAGCTGCACCTCAAGAATGAGTTTTACAAGTTTAAAACGTATTTAAAACAGAGCATGTTTGTAATAAAGACAGTAAAATCGCTGTAATTCATAACCGCTGGAATCACCACAGCTGCATAGTGTCAGTAAACGCATGTGCATGTGTGTACTGCAAACTTTGTAATGGCGTTTGTGTGTGACTCATCGTTTCAGAAAGGCTTGAATAATCTCCACCACAAATACATCAAATAAACTTACTTGGTATTTTTGACTAATGAGCTGGATTTCAGCTTCATCTGTGTCTGTCTCTGTCGCTGACTGCTGTTTGTGTGACACAGCAGGAGAAATGGACACACACTTGGGAACTTTGGGAGGGGAGAACCAACTCATTTGTAATTAAAGCCACAGGCTACAAAACCTCTACATTTTACTCTGATGCCAAAATGGGCATATTCTGCATTGTATAACAAATAATCTGATGGGTATTTTGAGCTGAAACTTTACAGACACATTCTGGAGACACCAAAGTCTTACATATTGTAAGAGGGGTGAAATAGGAGGACCTTTAAAATGTCCCAGGATGCATTAGATCAGATGTATTTGATGATGAAAATCCAGCAGCTGCGAGTAAAGCTCTGTTAATGTGTATGATATTGTGTAAGTGTCAGACTGAGAGGCAAAGTATGAAATTACTTTCTACAAGGCTGATTTGAGTTGTGACTATTACTGAAGAAAATAGAATACAGGATCTTGCAGCTTGTGTATAAATCCAGCGTATAAAGGGTTTTAACCTTTCATGCATAGTATGAGCATCTAACATACAAACTCAAGAACAAACTTTACAGAATTGTGTCAGTAGCAAATAAAATCATTTGTGGGCCTCAGAACCAATTAATACAACTTTATATAGAAATGACAGAGAAAGAGTTATTCTTGCAAATCTTGCTCTTTTCTTCCAGTTTGACTCTTTGAAGTCAGACATTACAGAGTACAGAGTACAGTTTTTGAGAATAAAAAAATTTCAGAGATAATTAAAATAATGTAATTAAAATAATTCAGCAAGTGTCTAATGGAAGTGTGCATGTGGCATGAACTGTAACTCTGTATTTGCTTTAATGTAATTTATTTAATGTAACTAATTATTGTGATTCATTCATCCACTTTCTTTCTCTTTTCTGGGGCCGGGTCGCAGAAGAGAACCCCAGACTTCCCTCTTCAAAGACACTTCCTCCAGTTCCTCCGGGGGGATCCCTAGGTGTTCCCAGGCAAGCCGAGAGACATAGTACTTTCAGCGTTTCCTGGGTCTTCCCTGAGGCTTCCTCCCGGTGGGACATGCTTGGAACACCTCCCTAAGTAGGCATCCAGGAGGCATTCGAAACAGATGCCTGAGTCCCCTCAGCTTCTCTCGATGTGGAGGAGCAGCGGCTCTACTCCGAACTCCTCCCGGGTGACAGAGCTCCTCACCCTACGTCTAAGGCTGTATCCTTCCACCCTGCAAAGGAAACTCATTTTGGCCACTTGGATCTGAGAATTTGTCCTTTCAGGCCATGACCCAATGATCATGACCATAGGTGAGAGTAGGAACGAAGATTGACTGGTAAATTGAGAGCTTTACCTTTCGACTTAGTTCTTTCTTTACCACAACAGACTCTGTACATTGACCGCATTACTGCTGCTGCTGCACTGATCCACCTGTCACTCTCACTTTCCATCCCTCCCTCACTCGTGAACAAAACCCCTATATACTTGAACTCCTCCACCTGGGGTAAGGACTTTCCTCCAACCTGGAGATGCCAAGCCACCTTTTCTGGTGGAGCATCCTGGAGTGCTGATTCTTATCTCAGCTGCAACACACTCGGCTGCAAACCACCCTAGTGCATGCTGAAGTTCCATGTTTGATGAAGCCAAAAGAACAACATCATCTGCAAATATCGGAGATAAAATCCTGTGGTCTTTGATCCAGACCCCCTCGGGCAGCCCTGCCGAAGTCCAACATGGACTGGAAACAAGTTTGACTTATTGCCAGCAATGCAAACTAAACTCCTGCTCTGTTCATAAGGGACAGAACAGCCCTTAACAGAGTGCCTCTGACCCCATACCTGAGAACCCCTCACAAAATGCCTTCTCCAAGTCCACGAAACATATGTGTATTGGTTGGGCATACTCCTATGAACCGTTAAGTTGAGTTGAGTTGAGTTGACTTTATTAGTACCCGTAGGTAGATTCTTTTAGCAGCAAAGTTTGGCATTTGATACAAACAATTAAATCACACATACAGTATACATACCCACATATACACATACAAAGTACCTTACAAAAGATTACAATTTATTCAGAACGACAATAGATGATGGGACAAAGCTATTCCTGAACCGTTTTGTCCTACTAAAAAGCATCTGAAACCTTCGACCCGAAGAGAGCAGGATAAACTCCTCAGACAGAGGATGAGAGCTACAGCTACTAATGTTCTGGGCAATCCGTAAAAGCACCCTACTATACAGGGATTCAATACTCAGCTGTAATTCATCAATAAACCTGCTAGACCCCCTAATAACCTGGCTCAGTCTATTCCTGTTTTTGAGAGACAGACCTCCAAACCATGCCACCAGAGCGAAGGACAGAACAGACTCAAGAAAAGCACGATAGAAAAGAGTACGCATATTGGGGCCAATGTGAAAACGTGATAGTTTCCTGAGACAATAAAGGCGCTTCTCGCGCACAGCATCACAGTTTGCCTCAAAATTTAAAGATCGGTCAATAATAGTACCCAAATATTTGTAGTTCTCCACACATTCTACTTTTTGACCCCTAATGTTAGTCACCTCAACCTGCTGTATGATTCCTTCTAAAATCAATAATCATGTCCTTCGTTTTTGTTGCATTAAATTTTATGAGTACCCTGGTGAGGATATAGAGCTGGTCCAGTGTACCACGACCTGGACAAAATCTGCATTGTTCCTCCTGGATCTGAGGTTCAACCATCGGCCGGATCCTCCTCTCCAGTATAGACTTTTCCAGGGAGGCCGAGGAGTGTGATCCCCTTTATGATTGGAACACACTCTCCGGCCCCCTTTCCCAAAAAAAGGAATCACAAGCCCAGTTGCCCAGTCCAGAGATACTGTCCCCTACTGACTAATGATTTTATTTTTAATTGTATGTCATTAGTAATTCATTGTGCTGGTGAGACAAAGACAATAAGCCAGGTAGACAATAAAGTTCAACAAATATAAATACTGCAATACTGAGTATAATAACTAGAAACCTTCTAAAATACAGTCAGTCATGAGTGTCACGTTCACCAGCGATCTACTACCAGAGATCGCTGGTAAACACACTCACATTCATATGGACTACAAATCCGCCATGTTTTGCTCTACAACACACACACACAATCAGTTCCAGATCATGACTGATTACACTCCCACAGCTGAAGCTGCTCAAGGACTGATTTATGCACTACATATGGAGCACAAACACTGTTGCTGAGTCTTGTTATCTGTTATAGTGAAATTACGTTTCCTTTGTCTTGTTTTTGCCTTGTTTTGTCCCTCGTCTAGTTTATTCTGTTTATCCCTGTCTGCCGCCTGCCTTCTGACCATCTGCCTGTTATTTTGAGTACGACACTGGATTGCCCTTATACATCTGTTTGCTCCTGTTGACCATTGCTTGCCTGACCATCCTGTTAATAAAACCCTGCGTTTGGATCCTCACCCCTGTTGTCAGTGTCACATCCCCCGGTTACAATGAGATTGTAATTTAATGCAAATGGTTTGTTTTCAGACTACTGTGCTTCACAAATATGCTATGTTTATGTCTGTGTTTTCTGCACTGTTAAATTTGTTTCAGTGCAAATGCAGTGCCTTTATCTGGAAAATGTGTCTAAAGTAGATTTTGCTTTTGTATAATCTGAAGTTTTAAAACATTGTGGCATATAAAAGACTAAATTTAATTGCTTATAAAACCTTCTGTTTTCATTAAGAATTATCGTCTTATGTTTGTGTACTTTAATTATTTGTTTTTTTTTTTCTCTCAATAATTTTTTTTTATAATGCAAAAATATAATGAATGTGTTTTGTGTCATCCATGTTTGTGTATTTTTTATTGAATTTTTGTGTGTGTAGCATGTCTTTCATATGTCAGTTCAGATTATGGTTAGAAACATCTTTCTCTATAAGGTTTTGACTTGTGTCAGGTTTATTGGCTGGGATGAAGGGAGGGACTGTCATCTGTTTAGGTTAGAGAAACTGAAACTACACCAGAAATTATTTGCTGATGTTTGTGTAAACTGACATGTCAAGACACTCTTGAGAAAACAATCAATGCTGAGTTGAAGGTAAGTCATGGATAAACTGACAAAAACATTTAATTAAAGTCTTTCATGAGTGTCACTTAAAAACCAATAATGTGTTCAACAGATTTAGTGGATATAAACTAAATGTAGATACAAACTGTGTACTTATTGTGCTTTGTCTTTATCCAGTCAAACCAGTTGTGTCAGTCAGGTTGTTAATGTGTATCTCACATTTAGCCGTCAGAGCAAGTCTAGTTTTCTAAAGCAAAAACATTCTGATGTACAACCTGTAATATGTTTTATTTTAAGTCTCCAGGTTCTTCAGAGATGAAGTTCATTTGTTTTACTCTAATGCTTATTAGTAGAATTACAGACTCAAGATCAGGTAATGTATTATTATTCATCAAAAATAAAACTGTTAATTCATAAATTCTCAATGCTGAACTCTCAGTTTGACTGTGAATCAGTTTGAATGCTGTGAATCTTCTCAAGCAACGTTAATGTAAAAAAGCTGCGATGTTCCTTCACTTGTAACAGATCAGTTTGCAGTCGTGGAATCTGCAGATTCTGTATTTGCATTTGCTGGTGAAGATGTGATTCTGCCCTGTTCAGTCAAACCCAACATCAGTGTTGTGGACATGAGAGTCGAGTGGTTTAGACTTGATCAGGAATACTCAGTAGTTCATTTCTATGAGGATCATGAAGACAGAAACACAGAGCAGATTGAGTCCTACAGAGGGAGAACTGAACTCAATCATCAGCAACTACAGACAGGAAACGCATCACTCAGACTATCAGCAGTGAAAGTGTCTGATGAAGGACGTTATAAGTGTTTTATTCAGTCCAGCTCCTGGTCTGATGATGCCACTATTAATGTTAAAGTTGAAGGTGAGAAAACCAATTAAACTAACATTCTGTATGCTGTAGGCATGATGCATTTGATATACTGCACACTGCTGTTTTAATGATATTCCTCGTGTTGTTCTGTAGCTGTAGGAAGTCCTCCAGTGATCACAGTAGATGGATTTGATCATTCAGGAGGGCTTCATCTACAGTGTGAATCTGAAGGTTGGTATCCTGAACCTGATCTTGAGTGGCTGGACAGTAATGGAGTCAGATTGAGTTCAGAATCTACAGAGACACACAGAAACGCAGACGGATTCAGTATCAAACACACCGTCACTGTTTATCAGAGAGATGGCAAGATTCACTGCAGAGTCAAAATGAAGCATCACATGCTGGAGACATTGATCAGCTGTACAAGTGAGTAAAAGTGTCTTTATTTGTCAGGTTCTCACATTATTTTGCATTATATTGAAAGATTTTCTGCTTTATTACATTATTTGTCACGGTAGGGTTAAGGGAAAAGGAGGCGAGGACCCAAATGCAAAATGAGAATATTTATTTACAATAAAATTAAAACAAAAAAGGGAAAACAAACAACCCCGAGGGGGGAAAACACTAATCAAACAAAATAACAAATAAACAAACAAACCAAAACTGGGCAGGCTGGCAGGGATCAGGACAGGATAACATGGAGAGCAAACAGCAGGAACAGACACAGAGAGTAATCAAGACGAACTGGCACAGGACAGCAGACATGAGGAGATTATAAACGGTAGTAAATCAATACACAAACAGGTGAACCAAATGAACTAATAAGGAGTTAACAAGAAGGGTGAGGCTAGACAATAGACTGACGAGCACATGACATAACACCCACACAAGCACGCGGCGCATGTAAACATACGCCACGTGCCAAACACAACACCAACAGAAGACTGACGCTAGACACGAGCACACAATGAATGAAAACACTCACCGTGTGCTCACACAGACGCAGCGTGCGTGCTTCATCCCAGCGCCGACCGAAACCGAACCCAACTAGACAGAGACACTGGGACTGAAACACCACGCTGCAAACAGACAAACAGAAACACCCGGACGAGAGCGCACAACCGTAAACACGCCCAAACTCCGCGCGCCCGCGTAAAGCGGAAACGCGCAGGGTCCAAGCGCGCCCACGATCGGCGCTCATACAGAGACACGCACAATGACAAAACATGACAGGAGTAGTGTCAGGACTCTGCCACCAAAACAAGAACAGAGTGGCAGAATCATGACAATTATTTAAATCAATAGAAGCATTAGATCTTTGCATCAACATTGTACTGTGTATGTAACAGTCATAATTATATTAAGCATGTTATACTGTGTATTTATAATTTCAGCAAAACACATTTTACTTACACATTGGTAAATCAGTGTTTTATTTTGCAGGTAATATGTATATTTACTGGAGGACAGCAGTGATTGTGATTTCAGTGGTCAGTGTGATTGCTGGAATACTGATCGCTGTTGCTGTTTATATATACAGAGGTAAAATTATACCATTTTTATGTAAATAAGGCACCCTCTGGAGAGCTTTTTATTTAAATAATTTATTTCTGAAAATCATGAGCAATTTTCATCAAATCACCAATGATAGTTTTATGACAATTTTAAATAATGGTGCACACAAACCTGAATATATAAATGTGCATGACATGGAGATTACTACTTAAACATGCTGTGTGAGGACATTTTCTGTGTTATAGCAAACCAAAAGGTTTAAAATCACAGTTAAATGATAGTTTGTTTATACTTTGTTTGTTGTGTTTTTGATAAAAAGAAAATTTGTCCAGAAGGTTTCTGTGAGTGTTGTGGTTAGTAGTAGGGTTAGACGGGACAGAATATATAGTTTGTGCAGTATAAAAATAATGTAATCTATGAAGAGTCCATGTAGGCGTCACGGTGGGTAACACGATCGCCTCACAGCAAGAAGGTCGCTGGTTCGAGTCCTGGCTGTGTCAGTTGGCATTTCTGTGTGGAGTTTGCATGTTCTCCCTGTGTTGGCGTGGATTTCCTCCGGGTACTCTAGTTTCCCCCAAAGTCCAAAGACATGCACTATAGGTGAATTAAATAAGCTAAATTGTCCATAGTGTCTGTGTGTGAAAGAGTGTGTATGTGTGTTTCCCAGTGTTGCAAGGGCATCTGCTGCCTAAAACATATTCTGGAAATGTTGGCGGTTCATTACGCTGTGGCGACTCCTGATTGATACAGGAACTAAGCCAAAAATGAATGAATAAATGAATGAATGACTGTAAATGTAGGGTCCATGTAAATCTACACTTACAAATGTGTGTGTGTGTGTGTGTACGTGTTTTTGTGACATATCAGGACACAAATCTGTATAATGACATGGGTATGACACAGGTATTAGATTAGATTGGATTAGATTCAACTTTATTGTCATTACACATGTACATGTACAAGTACAAGGAAACGAAATGCAGTTTAGGTCTAACCAGGAGTGCAAAAGCAGCAAGTGCAGGATACAGGTATAAATTATAAAGTGCAGTTATAGAAAAACTATGGTGATATTTACAAATGGATGTACTATGAACATTATATACAGGTTGTGTTAGCTATGAACAGAGATTTACAATAGATGGATATATGTACATGTTGCTATTAATAATCAGAAGTGTGCAGATAGATAAACAATTACAAATGTATATGTACAGTTGGTGTGTACATAATTACAAATGTGCAGTGGGTATGTACAGTTCAAATAAATGAATCAGTGCAATGTAGTGCAATGAATATGTGCAATTTTTAAATAGTGCAATGATTATGAGGAGTATAAGTTATGAGGAGAGTGGGGGGTGTATTAGGGGGGCAAAGAGTCAGTGGGGGGCAGAGTTCAAAAGGAAGACAGCTCTGGGGAAGAAGCTGTTCCTTAGTCTACTGGTTTTTGTCCGGGGGAGCCTGAAGCGCCTGCCAGAAGGCAGGAGAGAAAACAGTCTGTGAGCAGGGTGAGAGGAATCTTTAAGAATACTGCATGCCCGGAGCAGACAGTGTTTCCTCTGGATGTCCTCTATGGCTGGCAGTGTGGTCCCTGTGATGCGTTGGGCAGTTTTCACCACCCGCTGCAGTGCCTTATGCTGAGCAACAGAGCAGCTTCCATACCAGACTGTGACACAGTTCGTCAGGATGCTTTCTATTGTGCAGCGGTAGAAGTTCACCAAGACGGCTGATGACAGCTGTTTCTTCTTAAGTTGCCTTAAGAAAAATAGGCGCTGGTGAGCCTTCTTGACCAGGCTGGAGGTGTTGGTGGTCCAGGAAAGGTCCTTTGAGATGTGGGTCCCCAGGAACTTGAAGGATGAGACACGCTCGACGGCCATCCCATTGATGTGGATGGGATCATGTGAGCCTGTTCGTCCCTTCCTGAAGTCCACAATGAGCTCCTTGGTCTTGTCGGTGTTAAGGAGCAGATTATTGTCGGTGCACCAAGTGGCCAGATGCTGTATCTCCTCCCTGTAGGCAGTCTCATCATTGTTGCTGATTAGACCAATCACTGTGACGTCATCTGCAAATTTGATGATGGTGTTAGAACTGTTCACAGGCCTACAGTCGATGGTAAAAAGCGAGTAGAGGAAGGGGCTCAGCACACAGCCCTGTGGTACACCAGTGTTGAGTGTGACGGTGGAGGAGCAGATGTGGCCTGATCTAACATTCTGAGGTCTGTTAGTCAGAAAGTCCATAACCCAGTTGCAGAGAGACGTGTCGATATCCAGGTCTCTAAGTTTGATCATTAACTTAGAGGGTATGACAGTGTTGAATGCTGAGCTGAAGTCAACAAACAGCATTCGTGCATAAGTGTTTTTATTGTCCAGGTTTGTGAGTACAGAGTGCAGTGCTATGGAGACTGCATCTTCTGTGCTCCTGTTGCCACGGTAGGCAAACTGATGTGGGTCCAGTGTGGATGGCAGAGAGTCTTTCAGATGTGCCAGGACCTGCCCGCTCGAAGCACTTCATGATGATGGGTGTGAGTGCTACAGGGCGGTAGTCATTCAGGCATGTTGGGCTGGAGTGTTTCGGCACCGGCACAATAGAGGTGGTTTTAAAGCATGTTGGCACAGCTGCTAGGTTAAGGGACAGGTTGAAAATGTCTGTGAGTACCCCCTGTGAGCTGTTCTGCACATACTTTGAGGATGCGCCCAGGAATACCGTCTGGTCCAGCAGCCTTACGCACATTTATCCGACTCAGTGTGGTGTAGACTTCTGAGGAGGCGAGTATGATAGGTGAGTGGTCGGTTGAGGAAGTGATCCTGGTGTAGGGTTCTTTATTTTCTCTTTCAAAGCGGGCATAAAAGTCATTTAGCTCGTTCAGGAAGGAGACATTTGTGGCTGTGGGTGTGGACTGGCTGGGTTTGTAGTTGCTGATGGCCTGGATGCCCTGCCACATGCGCCGAGGATCAGAGTTGGAAAAATGCTCCTCTAGCTTTAGCTTGTAACAGTGCTTGGCCTTTCTGATGCCCCTCTTCAAACTAGCCCTGGAAGTGCTGTAGGCCTGTGCATCTCCTGATCTGAAGGCAGTGTTGCGTGCCTTCAGCAGGAGGCGCACCTCCTTGTTCATCCATGGCTTTTGATTTGGGTATGTGGTGATCTGTTTCTGGGTTGTAACACTGTCTATGGTGGTGTTGATGTATTCCAGAACAGAGGAAGTGTAACTGTCAATCTCTGTGTGAGAGCCACAGGTGGCCTGGGAAGCAAACATACTCCAGTCTGTGTGTTGAAACCTGTCCTGGAGTGTGGAGTCTACCCCCGCTGGCCATACTTTGATGGTCCTCACTGATGGTTTCACACGGTTGATGAGGGGTGATTACTTTGGGGTGAGAAACAAAGAAAGGTGATCTGATTGACCCAGGTGCGGGAGGGGGGTCACAGCGTAGGCTTAAGCCATGTTTGTGTATACATGGTCCAATGTTTTGTTTCCCCGTGTGTGACAGAAAATGTTTTGATGGAATTTGGGAAGCACTGTTTTTAAGTTTGAGTGATTAAAATCCCCCGCAACAATAAAAGCAGCCTCTGGGTGAGCAGTCTGTTGTTTGATTATGGCTGCATGAAGTTCATTCATAGCAAGCTTGGCATCAGCATCGGGTGGAATATATGCAGCGATTATGATATTGGAGGTGAACTCGCGTGGTAGATAAAAGGGTCTGCATTTAACCATTAGAAATTCCAGGTTACCAGAGCAATGTCTCCCAACAATGACAGAGTTTGTGCACCAAGCTTTGTTAATATAAATGCATAATCCTCCGCCTCTGGTCTTACCGGAGTCATCCGCCGTTCTGTCTGCCTGGAATGTGTGATGCTCCGTTAAAGATACAGCGTTGTCTGGTATCCCGCTGTTTAGCCATGTTTCTGTGAAAATCATGACATTACAGTTCCATAATCTTTTGCTGTGGTTGATGCGCAGTCGAATCTCTTCCATTTTGTTCACCAGGGACCGTACATTGGCGAGGAAGATGCTGGGTAAAGAGAGCCGATGTGGTGTTAGCTTTACCTCAGCTTTTAGCCCTCCGCGCTTCCCCCGCCTTTGTTTACATTCGCGTCGGCGCCTACGAGCACTTCCGCCCGGCCGGGCAGAGCGCTCAGCCTCGGGTGTTCTGGCGATCTCTGGAGCGAGTCGAAGATTGCTGATAAAACTGTCCGGAATGCACAAACCAATATCCAAGATCTCCTGTCGGGTGTACGATGTAAAGGCATTACTGTTCTTCACGAACAGACCCGAAATGAGCAGGAAAAATACTGCAAAATTGCAGAAACTGGAGAGACGCAGAGCCTCGCCGAGCCTCGCGATGTGTATGCGCTGCCATCTTGTCATCCCATCTCGTCACCCCGTATTACAAAAAGGAGGTGAAATATGAGGACATTGGTGACGTCCCACAGGATGATTTTTTCAGAGAGTAAAGCTGTACACTGTCTCCTGTGATGGTTGGGTTTAGGGGTAGGGTGGGGTGAGGGCAATATAATATACGGTTTGATCTGTATAAAATGAATGGAAACCTATGTAATGTACCCACTTTTCACAAAAACAAACATGTGTGTGTGTGTGTGTGTGTGTGTGTGTGTGTAAGAGAGAAATTAAATCACAATCCTCATCAAAACCTCTGATCTGTAAAGCATGATGCTTGTGATAAATGCATGTACAACTGCTGCAGAGGAAAATGTCTTTGTACAAAGAACTATGAATATATAAAAGAGATGTTGAATTTACTCATTCATTTAATTAATTAGTTATTGGGGGGCACAATAAACACGCTCATTCTGCCCCCAGATCTGTGTAATTACCTTACATTACAAAATATTATAATATGATTTTTGTCCACAATATCATGAGTGCAGATGTGATCTTGATTTATACACAACAATTCAGTAAATACGTTTGGGCAGTTTTACTAACACAAATATAACCTTTAAAACCACCTCAGTCTGATTGATTGGCCATTTTTAGGCATTGTAACCTTAATCTTCATGTGTAATACATTCTAAATAATTAATAAATACTGTTTGTAAATGTCTGCTTAATGATTTTTGTACAAATACAGTAATAGTGAATTTTAGTTCACTTTAATATACAATTCATTTAAATTAGGACTGTCAACTGTTAATGTTTTAATTCAAACATTTTCACGTATTTTTGTGTATATCTAACTATATTTCTATTATATTTTTAATTATTAATTATCTAATTATATTTGTATTTAATGTTTCTGTCGTCTGAATTCAGTTTTCTCTTTTCTTTGCTCACATTTTTCTTCAGAACACAAGCGACTACAGAGTGAGAACAGCAGAATGCAAAGTGGTGAGTTTGTCTTTATTAAAAGAGAACAGTTCAGCCAAAAATGAACATTTACTCACTATTGTGTGGTTCCAAACCTTTATGAGTTTGAACACAAAAGGAGTTCATGCAAGGGCATCTGCTGCGTAAAACATATGCAGGAAAAGTTGGTGGTTCATTCCGCTGTGGCAACTCCTGATTAATAAAGGAACTAAGCCGAAAATTATTGAATGAATGAAGAGTCCATGTAAATCTACACTTACAAATGTGCGTGTGTGTGTGTGTGTGTGTGTGTGTAAGAGAGAAATTAAATAACAATCCTCATCAAAACCTCTGATCTGTAAAGCATGATGCTTGTGATAAATGCATGTACAACTGCTGCAGAGGAAAATGTCTTTGTACAAAGAACTATGAATATATACAAGAGATGTTGAATTTACTCATTCATTTAATTAATTAGTTATAAAAAAAACACAATAAACACACTCATTCTGCCCCCAGATCTGAGTAATCATCTTACATTACAAAATATTGTAATATGATATAGTTAAGCATCATCACTTGAGCAGAATCACAATATCAGGCTGTTTTTGTCCACAATATCATGAGTGCAGATGTGATCTTGATTTATACACAACAGTTCAGTAAATACGTTTGGGCAGTTTTACTAACACAAATATAACCTTTAAAACCACAACATTTGTGCATCTCCAGTCTGATTGATTGGCCATTTTTAGGTATTGTAACCTTAATCTTCATGTGTAATACATTCTAAACAATAAATAAATACTGTTTTTAAATGTCTGCTTGATGCTTTTTGTACGAAACACAATAATGATGAATTTTAGTTCACTTTAATATACATGTAATTTACATCAGGGTTTGTGTATATCTTGTGTCTTGTGATTTGCAGTTGTTGTTCCTCAGTCTGAAATGATGTTTTTATTCAATGTTTCTGTCGTCTGAATTCTGTTTTCTCTTTTCTTTCTCCTAATGTTTCTTCAGAACACAAGAGACTACAGCATGAGAACAGCAGCATGAAATGTGGTGAGTTTGTCTTTATTAAAGGGATAGTTCACTCAAAAATTAACATTTACTCACTGTTGTGTGGTTCCAAACCTTTATGAGTTTCTTTCTTCTGTTAAACACAAAAAGAGATTTTATGAAGAATGCTGCAAACCTGTAACCATTGACTTCCATAGTAGGAAAAACAAATACTATATAAGTCAGTGGTCACAGCTTTCCAGATTTCTTCAGAATATCTTTATGGTCAACAGAAGAAAAAGTCAAATAGGTTTGGAAGAAGTAAAAGGACAATAATGATGACAGAATTTTCAATTTTAGGTGAATTATAAGTTAATTAATTAATTATTCAAAGTCTTTATTAACTATAAACTAGAAGCTAAAGTTTGATGGTGAACTTTGATGTTGGCTTGAGAAAGTGATGCTGTGAGTCAAACACAGTTGGCAGGAATCACAGTGCCATCAACAACACTTACTACATTTACATGCACATCAGTACTCCATGTTATTTGCCTTAATCTGAATAAGAGACTAATAAAATGAAGGTGTTCACACGAGTTGCTTTTTAAATGTTACATTCATGGTCCCATTTACATGTTGTAGTACATTGATTGATTAATGCCATTACACCAGCATTTAATGCTAGTTTCCTCTGGTGTTTTATGCAACAACAGTTCATGTTCATCCATAAGTGCACCATATGTAATTTTGGGCATTGCGTTTTTTAATTTTTCAACAAATCAACTGCAGTTCATTTCTCACCATATGCACAAATTCTCAAGCAACAGGCCACCTCTGACATTTCATTCAACAACCTTTTATTCATGCCCCCGCGACAATACTCAATTTAATGTCAAGGCACTTCATAATGTCCATTTCTTCCAGAATTCATCATTTCCTGCAATGTGCTCTCTTGCTTGAAGCCATTCAATTTTGTGTTTCATCTAATGTCTGACACAAATTGTAGCATAGAGTACTACATGACAGCAGGGGCGATTTTAGAATTTTCATTTTAGTGGGGCTCAGCTCCTTATGAGAAAAAAAAATAATTAATTAATTAATTAATAATAAAATAACATTATATATATATATATATATATATATATATATATATATATATATATATATATATATATATATATATATATAAAATAAGTAATAATTTTAATAGTAAAACACTTAAAAATGTTTGACTGATATGGTAGGGTTGGATGCTAAACTAGTATTCCACTGTATTGTATAGATGTGCATTGTCATTTGAGTTCTGAATGAGCCAAATAGACTCAACAAACCTGTTTACTGTAGTAAAAGCCACTTTATATGTTGAAGTACAATTTTTGTTTCCATGTATTTAATAAATAAAACTGCCACATTTATAATTAAATGGCATACATATAAAATATATATTTTTAAACTAATTAACATATTTCACGAACTGAATCATAATATTAAAATAGGAAATATTTTTAACACAAGACAACACATGATTTTTCAATCTCTGCCAGTAACTCTGACAGTTAAAATAAGTACATTCGGGGGGGGGGGGGGGGGGGGGGGGGGGGGGGCGTGTTGGCCACGGTCTCCACAATCAAGTCGATAAAACAATAATTTTCGTGTCATTAGACTAACTCAAATCTAAAAGCTTAGCCTGACAACCATAGCGCTACATTTTATCTTTAAACTTTGTCAATGCCATCAAAAAAACAGCCCCAGGGCATTAACCTTTCCAGTCACAGCCAGAGGCTACTGACAAAATGGCGATGGCGACCAAACGGCGGGCCTCGGACTTGAAGGAAAAGATATGTCGATGATGATGGAGAAGATATCGGATAAGATTATCACCGCCTTGGACGAGAGATTCGACAAACTTGAAGCAACTCTTCGAACCATACAAACAACTCAGCGTGAGCTGACTGAGAGAGCCGAGACGGTAGAGGGGCAGTCTGGTGATCATGAAACCCATATCCTTTCCCTGGAAAATTCTGTGGATACTTTAAGCAAAGAGAACAAGATGCTTAAGTCCAAGCTTAACAACCTTGAGGGTTGATCGCGCCGCAATAACATTAGAATTGTCGGTATTCCAGAAGGAGTTGAAAAGGAAGGCCAACCGAGTTTTTTAACGGAGCTGATACCGCAACTTTTCAAAGACTTCTTTGAACCTCCAGTCATCGACCGCGCACACCGAGTTCCACTGCCTAAACGCCTGGAAGAAGGTAAATCGCGGGCAATAATTGCGCGGATTCATTACTTCCAGGATAAGGAGCGGATTCTACGTCTCAGACAGGGACGACAACTCGAATACCAGGGACATAGGGTGCTGTTTTTTCCGGATTACACGGCGAAGTAATGGAACAACGGCGAAGATTCAGCGAGATGTTGCAAATGCTGAGAGAGCTAAAAAGTGCGTCATCCTTTGCGCTTCCCTGCCATTCATGTATCACCTATAATGGAAATACCAGAAGGTTTACATCTCCTACAGACGCAAAGTTATATATTGACAAAGATCTGATGCAAGCCGCTGGGACGGATCAAGAATAACTCTTTGACTGTGTAGAGCTATGGAGTTTGTATAGAAACTGTAAGTGAAGATAATTTTTTGCTGTCTTTTTTTTCTAATAAGACTTGGTTGTGGAATTGTACATCTCTTTTGAGTACATACTCTTTTCTTTCCCGTTTCACTTCGTTTAGTTGGAAGTGTTAGTTTAATTTAATTAAACTCCGCTTTAGGAATTAGGTGTTCTAGTCACTAGGAGGAGCCATAATGCTTCGTTTGGGGAAGTCATTTGAGGCAGATGGATGGGTTTATGGCGTTAAAATGTTCACGCGTGTATTTTTTTTTATTATTTATTTATTTATTATTATTATTATTATTTTTTTTTTCATTTTGGAGGGCATGCATGTTAATGTCATGAGGTAAATGACATGGAATTATAAAAACAACAGAGGAAATCCTACTCTAACTTTGGTATCCTGGAATGTTAAAGGGCTTGGCCATCCTATTAAAGAGGCAAAGTGTTTACCTATTTAAAATCTCTGAAAGCAGACATTTTATTTCTTCAAGAAACACATATAGCTATGACACAAGAACGTAAACTTAGGGGAAACTGGATCTCCCAGGTGTATCAGGCCTTTTCAGTAGTAAGGCAAGAGGGGTAGCAATTTTGTTTCGAAAGGGTATTTCTTTTCAGCTTGACTCAATGACTACTGACCCCCATGGCAGATACATAATGATTTCAGGACATATTAATTCTCTATACGTTACAATGTTAAATATATATGGTCCAAATACTGTCGACCCTCAGTTTTTTAAGAAAATTTTTGATTCAATCCCAGCTGGGTGTGTAAATGTGATCATAGGTGGGGATTTCAATTGTTATTTAGATCCGATCTTAGACCGTTCATCTTCAAAGCCACCTTCTAACATAACCTCAGTACAGATCCTCAATAGATTGATTTATGATAGGAACATGGCAGATATTTGGAGGTTGCAACACCCAGTGGACAGGGAGTACTCATTCTACTCACACGTTCAAAAGTCCTACACAAGGATTGACCGTTTTTTTGGTTTCTTCTGAACTAATACGTAGAATAACTGATACACAGTATCATAACATGTTGATATCAGACCACAGCCCATTTCACTTGAGCTTAACAATGTTCTGCCTCGACAAAACTATTATTGGCGATTCAATCCTTGTCTACTTAAAGACCCAGCTTTTGAAAAATACATTAATGCTAAATTGTGTGACTTCTTTATGAATATTGATAATGGCCAAGTTTCTGACTCTATCTTATGGGATACCTTGAAGGCAGTCACAAGAGGCCATATTAATGCTTATGAAATAGCTATTAAGAAAAAAAATAATAACAGGCTTTCAATAATTGAAAATTTATTAACAACATTAGAAAAGGAATATAGAAAATCTGGATTCCAACAAGATTACAATAAAATACTGAAGTTAAAATATGAATATAATTCGATTCTAGGCAAAAGAGTTGAGAATCTCTTACTTAAAATGAAACAAAAACACTTTGAATTGGGTGATAAGCCAGAAAAATTATTAGCCAGACAATTAAGGGGTGAGCAAGCAAAGCAAACCATTCACCAAATTAAATCAAAAACAGCTGAAATTGTAACCAGCCCAGAAAAGATTTATGAATCTTTTAGGGATTTTTTGTTTAGATATTTATTCCTCAAAGTGCAAAGTTATATTACTATGACTCTTTTTTTTTAACAATCTCAACCTTCCCCAATTAGATGAAATTGCAAAAAAAGCATCTAGAAGGCTAATTTTCTGAAGCAGACATCATAGAAGCCATCAAATCCTTTCCGTCTTACAAAGCACCAGGTCCGGATGGCTTTGGATGTGAATTTTATAAAGCCTTTGCATTAAAACTTGCCCCGTACTTATTGAGAATGATTAATGATTCGTATCAAAATGGCAGACTCCCTAATTCGTTATATAAAGCCAATATTTGTGTTCTATTAAAGAAAGAAAAAGACAACACAGACCCGTCCAATTATAGACCTATATCGCTTCTCAATTTTGATCAGAAGGTGATAACAAAAATATTGGCAAACAGACTTGGGCAACATATCTCAACAATAGTACACCCAGACCAAACTGGGTTTTCTTTCTGCAATGTTCGCCTCCTACTTAACATCCTATATAGGGATTGTGCTAAAGAAACCTCAGGTGCAATTATCTCATTAGATGCCCAAAAAGCATTTGATCAAATAGAGTGGCCATTCATGCTAAAAGCACTTGAACACTTTGGGTTTGGAAGTTGCTTCAGCAAGTGGGTAAAAATTTTATATTTGTGTCCTCACTCATCTATTCTGACAAACTCGAACAAATCTAAATCATTTGAACTGTGTAGAGGAGTCAGGCAAGGAGACCCTTTTTCCCCTCTTCTTCTTGATATTGCATTGGAACCACTTGCCATAGGTATTAGAAGTCACCCAAAAATACATGGCATACAGATTGGAAATGAGAAAGCTTTGGTTAGTCTATATGCTGACAATCTATTAATATATCTATCTGACCCAGCCAAATCAGTTCCACATTTGCTTAACTATATTAATGCTTTTGGAAAAATTTCTGGGTATACTATTAACTGGTCCAAAATTGAATATATGTCACTTGCTAGACAAACAAGCTCCAGCCAGGCTGGACCCTTACCTTTTAAAATAGTAGAAAACTATTTTACATACCTTGGCATTGTGGTTCCAAAAAACCCTACGCAGTTATTTAAACTAAATGTTTTAGCTAGGATCGACAAACTGAAAGAAAATATTGAACGATGGAGGCTCCTTCCGCTATCTATGATTGGCAAAATTAATGCAATTAAAATGGTCACTTTACCACAACTCTTATACCTTTTCCAAAACTTGCCTATCAATATACCAGTATCTTTTTTCAAGCTTCTAGATTCAATCATCATGCCATTTATTAGGGCTTACAAGACTCCCCGAATTGCAAAAACGCATTTACAGAAATCCACTCATATGGGAGGCCTTGGGCTCCCAGTGTTTAAATTCTATTACTGGGCAGCAAATATTAGGACATTATCTTACTGGCAGAGGGGTATCCCCGATGAAATTTCCCCTGTGACTGATCCCTTATGGCTCAGATTTGAGACATTATCTCTAACTACATCCTGTCTCCCAGTTTTACTTTTTTCTAAAGTGTCTCCCTCATCAAAACAAATCGGTACTAACTTAATAATTAAAAATTCAATACGGATATTAAATCAAATAAGGAAACATATTAAGCCACCTGACGTCTCTGTCTTCACACCCATAGCAAATAATCACATGTTCAAACCCTCTCAGTTAGATTAAGGTTTTATGGTATGGAAGACCAAAGGTCTGAGATCTATTGGGGATCTGTACATTGATGGAAAATTTGCATCTTTTAGCCAGTTGCAATCTGCATTTAATCTTGCAGGCATTTCAAGCTTTATTGACAAACCAAAATCTAATACATTTGAACAATGTTTTTTGGTAAACCCATGTTCTAGACATTTAATTTCACGCTGTGTTACTGCTTCTCAACTGCTTGTGAATACAAACTATGTAAAAGAGGCCTGGATTAAGGAATTTGTTAAAGAAGTGCCTGATGAAACCTGGAACGAAATCCTCAAAGGATTCTAGGCTGCTCAATGAACGCGAGGCACAGGTTGATTCAGTTTAAAGTAATTCACAGACTGTATTATTCCAAAGCAAAACTAAGTAAAATATCTAACTCCATTTCCCATTTTGCGACAGATGCAAAATAAACAAGGGTTCCTTGTCACACAAGTTTTGGTTTTGTCCTAAATTGTTTGTTTTTTGGACTGCCATATTTGATTTTTTTTTTTCAAAGGTTTTTCAAAAGGAGGTTAAGCCAGATCATTGCCTAGCAATTTTTGGATACTCTGAGCCATTAAACACTCTTCCAAGTTTCCAACAATGACCTCTATTGATGGGCATGATTCTTGCAAAAAAAGCAATTCTATTAAACTGGAAATCCTCAGACTCCCCATGTTTTAAAGCTTGGTTGGGTGAATTGTTTCATGTCATACAACTGGAGAGGATACGTTCCCTGGAACCCAAATCTCATCTGCAATTTCAAACTGCCTGGCAACCCTTTTTGGATTTCCTCAAAACTTAATAATGTACTACTACTTTCAGAGTAATGACTGAATTTACTCTGTTGTTAATTCACGATCTTGCGTTGACTATGTCAAATGTTCCTCACCCTTTTTATTTTTTTATTTTTATTTTTTTTTCTCTTTGTATGTGTTGTTTTGTTGATACATTATGTAAAACCGTTTAAAATAAAATATAAAAAATAATAAATAAATAAGTACATTCACTATGTGGTTCTGTCCCGGTGTTTAATGCTTTCTGTGCATGACTGTTTAATAGATAATGCAACATACACTGTAATGTGTTTTATAATAGTAGTTCATTTTGAAATAATAGTAAAATGCATTAAGAGTTACATTTTATGCTGGAGTAACACAGCTGTGATTATGAGGTGAGCACTGAGGAAACAGTAGATTGGAAACCCGATTGCTCCTATTTGACATTGGGGTACAAGTGATACACGTATATCTATAGCAAAGAATTGCAAATAGTAAGCATATTTTATAACAATGTATTGATAAACACACAGCTCGTTCTCTCGCTCTGCACAGCTGTGATTTGCTGATCAAATGAAAAATGAAAGTTGGGGAGGAGCCGAATTCTGCCGCCGTCTTCATATTAAATTTAAAGGGGACAGAAACGATAATTTGGTCTACAGTTTATGAGCTAATCTGAAAAGTTTTAGGGGGGCTGAGCAGAAATATAGGGGGGCTACAGCTTCCCTAAAATAGGCCTAGCGACGCCCATGCATGACAGTAACATTCTGATGGCAGTGTTTACATGTCTGTACTGCACTTCAATAATGTGACTAAAATAGGAATAGTCCACATGTCTTAATCTAATTTCTGTTCAGTTTGATTAAGAGTTTAATTGGATAAAGATAATCAAAAATCATTGTTCACATGGTAGACTCTTAATCAGAGTATTGTCTTAATCATATTAAATCAGAGTATTGGTGTCCATGTAAACAGACTCACTGTTGCTGAGACTCAACAGACTGTTCTGAGGGGTTGCTAACCAAGCGGCAACCTCCCGCTCTCTCTCGGGAAGCTAATACGGAAGTAACTGAAACTGCAATTCATCGAAATTCAGCTAGTCCTGGCTCCATAATAGAGCAAATTTCTATTGAGCCCACTGTTAGAATGGCCAACTTTACAGCAAAAAAAAAGGTGTTTACAGCCTGGTACAAAGAACGATTTTGGTTCATATAGCTGATATTGCCCTTTGTGACAACTGTGAGGGGGGTGAATTTTTTTATAACTCATCCGTTTCCTTTATATTAGGTTATATTAAGTTTGCATAATTAAGGGCGTGGCCACTTGAGTGAGAGCTAGGTCTCGCTGGTCGCCGTCACTTCACCTCAGCTGATTACGGCTGATTAGCCGCTGATCTCGGCATATTCATCATATTTTTGTGTTGTTTTATGTGACTTTACACAGTCATCTGCTTTTTGGAATTATTTCCTACAATCATCAGATGATATGGCATGCTGTGTGCACTTAATTGTGCTCACAAGCCATTCACGTGGCCTCCCTTTCCCAGGTGAGTGAAATATATAATTATATACCATCTCTATGAATGTATTTGTTTTATTTAAGATCATTTATCATTTATAAATGTTCTTTAGAGCTGTAATGCACTCCACAATCTGACAGATTATTAGCTGTAGGCTCTAGAACAGTCATCTGAAGCGTTGTCATACAGTGTTCTGCCTGGACTTCATAATTAGCCTTGCATTTACTAACACAGACTATATCTGAAGTTTTTGGAAGTAATTCGCACTTTCCTCCTGTTGAAAAACGTCATAAGAACAATGTTTAGTGGCTCAATGTGTAATGCATTGAGCCACTAAGCATTGCACTTATGACGTTGCTTATGAAACAGTGTTTTTAAAAGTCTAAACACTTTATTGATAAAGTGTACAACCAAGCACATGTGGTCAGAACACAAACGAGTCGCAGGTGATGAAGTATTAAGCGTTTCTCCCTTAGGAAAGCCTGTCTAAGCAGGGCGTCTGTAGATCCGCTCACGCTCCGCCTCTTTGCCCTTGTATGGTATGCCCGGGGTTGGTGCGATGACGCGCGAACAAAATGGCGACGGTCGGCCACGCCTTCTAGTAGCTTCTTTTGGGTTCTTCATAAACCTATGGGTGACGTCACGGATACTACGTCCATATCTTTTACAGTCTATGTTGCTAACGTGTTGCTAGGCATGTTCTGATTGGTTGTTAGGTATGTGCTAGTATGTTCTGATACTGAGATACAGCTGTTGTTAAATGGTTGCTAGGTTAGTCTGTTTTGTTGCTATGGAGTTGATTGGCAGTTTACAGTGATGATGTGTGACGGATGTATATATACATATATACAATAGGTGCGTTCGACTTCATGCAGCGCTGCGCAGATTGATCGAAATCTGGCTTAAAGCGGTGCATGCTGGTTAGAAATTTTGTCCGGATTGATGCTGCGCCAACGCCATGTGACTGTCACATGTGGCATCAAAGTACCGCGACAGCGCTCAGAGATCAGACAACTGACTCAGTCCGCGCAGCACCTGAAGAGCGCCTGCTGGAGCTGCGATGACGACACTGATGTTACACGATTGGCCAAGTTCACAGCATGACAACAACCACGTGTGTTTCGGGTTTATTACTGGACAAATTCCGATTCACAAATTTCAAAACAAACAATTAAATGTTCATACCCTCTCTAATCTTGTAATGCTTGTATGCTTATTAAAGACTACAAATATTTTACTGCAGTATCATCTTTTGTTAAATAATTTGTTCATAATGTCTAGATTGTTTGAACAGGTTTATTCTGCCTTTTTATACAGACTACTGTATTATACATTTTAGTGAATGACCAAATATTAACTCAAATAAGTCTTACAGACTTATAAAATAATTATCATCATTGATCCTGACACCCCTATAAAGATTTCTTAAATTAAGTAAAAAATATTTTATTAAATATAACAATATATGATTCTAAAATATTTTATTTCCTGTTAAGCCATTTATGCAGAAATGTTAAAAATGACATTGATGTACCTGCTCTTTCTGGGTATTTTCTATTTAGTGTAGCTCATTTATTGTGGTCCTTTTGTTCAATCTCTGTGGATTAAAGTGCTTTTTAAAAAATGCTTTTTATTATCCAAAATAATCATTGTTTAACACTTAATCAAAACACCTTGTTTTAGGTTTTACATTCATATATATTGGAAAGTTTTATATCTAGAAATGTAAATAAATGTAAACCCCTTTTTTTAGTATGTACAAACAAGCACTGGAGCAGTATTGACATCCCATTCAACATCTAGTAGCCCAAAGACTGATGTTTAAACTCCAACAATTTGTGCTCATTGTTTTGTTTAATAGGCCTATTTGTGGATATTTATTTCCTTTTTATGTGCTCTCTTGTTTTCCCCTTATTTCTCATGCATTTGTTATATAAGCTACTTAAATTTAATTCATAATTCCCTTGTTTAAAAATGAACTATAGTTTGTAGAGACTATATTCTGTTTTATGTGTACTGTAAATCTTTTCTTGTTATGGCAATAAATAAACAAATAAATAAATGAATGATCCATCCATGTGATCGGTCATCATGACTGCAGCAACTTTGAGCCCCGAAGTGTCCGGCTTGACGGCTCCGTTTTCAACTCCGCCCCCGCCTGCGCATGGCTAATCTCGTTGATCACCGGCTGCAGCTGTGCTTAATGTCGAACGCACCTAGAGAGACGAAGGAGAGCGCGGTGTCTGAGTGGCAGTGTTGCCAGATTGGGCGGTTTCCCGCCCAATTGGGCGGTTTTGAATCCAAGTTTGCGGGTAAAAAATAACATAGGCGGGTAGTGGATATTTGGGCGGTATTGTAAAGGTACGCCCGCCTGCCCGCGATCTCCCGTAACCCCCCACTATTCGTGAAACTTGGGACCGTTCCCCCCACTTTTCGTGAAATATGGGATGATCCAACCACCTCTCATACATTTTGGAGCGTCCAGCAACCCCCCCACACACACTTTTCGTGAAATTTGGGACCGTCAAGTAAAATCGAGGTTGTTGGGCGGGTGTTTTTGCACTTCGGCGGGTTTTTGGGCTGGAAAAAGTCAGTTACATCTGGCAACACTGCTGAGTGGGTCACGGAAGAAAAGTGCGGTGTCATGTTCAAAAAAGCTGTTTGATAAGGTGCTTCAGTGGAAGATTATTGCGGCTTAAGTTGAATAAAGGGCGACAGCACTGTCTGTGAAAGTGTCAGACCGGACTGTGATCTGTTCTTCGTCGTGCAAAGGTTTTTTTTTCAGTGTTTCTAACTGCTAGAGTGACGCAGTTAGAGTGAAGTCCACTGAAGCTGTGAGAGTACGTTTTGAGTGCAAATATCGTTGTAGTTTGCAAACGTTTCCTGCCTGTCTTTAGTTTTTGTTTGGCATTTTGCGATTCTTACATTTTTGCGAGTGAGAAATCGTGTCAGAGACTAACTACAGCGCTGCTCACGTGTTTTTTCTACCTTTCTGCTCATGATCGAGCATGTGAGACTGAAATGGCTGCAGGATAATGTAATACAGAACGACACAATTTTGATTTAACAAATAGTTTTTTCTATATACCCTGCCATCTTCGTGACATCTCTCTTTGATTCATCTAAAGTTTATTTTTTTTCATATATATACACTTTAATTTGGAAATTTTCAAGAGACTGAGTCAATGTATATATTTTTTTATTCCTTGGAAGTCAACGGCTGATATTATAAAACCTCATCTTAGTATTTCAACGCACCCCACGTCGTGACAACGCACCCTAAATATTTTTGAGTGCTGATATTTCATTTTTTTTTTTTACATCTGAACTGAAAGTGTGAACTGTGGTGAGTGAAGTGACCCACAAAACAACGTGAACTGTGAGTAAACAGTTAAAGGGACTGCTCATATAAGTGTTTATTCTGCTGAAAGAGTAACATTGTGTATGTTTTGATTTCATCACTTTTGGGGTTTACCCGTTGTTAAATTGCTGTTTAAGAATTTGTCATAAGGGTAAATGAAAAAGTGAATTGTCAAGGAATATAATTTTCTTATCTTTTAAAGGATTTGTTATAAGGTATCTTAATTCAAGCATTTCTATTGTTGAATTTGAAGGTTATTGAGAGAAATTCAAGAAGTATTTAGAGACTGCAAATTTATTTACATTTTATTTTACTGGGTTACACAAATAAGACACATACGAACACAACTAAAAATAAATTGTTAATTTTTTTGTTTATTTATTGGTAGTGTATTTTTTTCCTTGAGCTGTCAGGAAGTGGGGGAGTCTCCCTTACTTTATTAGATTCAGGGAGGAGGGTAGATAGTAGACTAAGTCTCACATATGTAATTTATCTTCAGGAAGCCACCGTGTATAACAGACTGAAACTGAAGCCCCACCTTACTGTTTCTTTAGTGTTTTCGACACAATAAGGTGAGCAACCTCATACACCCATTTGTGTGTAAGGAGACTTAAAAATTTGAGAAGTGAAGACAAAGATCCTTTGCATGTTCAAATTTCCACGGCAGCTCTAATTGACTATCCCCTACAAAATAAGTAGGAAATATTCCTGCGTCACAGATGCATCAAAGCTTCTTGCCAATATGAATGATATAAATCAACCCTGATGTCTAAGAGGTTGCTAAGGTGTTGCTAGGTGGTTGCTGGTTTTCTGAGTTATTGCTAGTCAGTTGTTACGGTACTCTTGGTTGTTACTAGGCAAGCCTCATTTACATGTTTCATTAAACCTTAACACTTAATAAGCAGTTCTAGCATGTTATAACACTTAGCTAATCATTATTAGCATGTGGCTAGTCACTGCTAGCATTTGTATCAATCTGGAGCATTTATAATGGCAGTCTAGGAGTTTCTTCACCATTGTAAGTCATTGGGTAAGTTTGGGACACTCTTGCACCCAAGGGGTACAACTACTGTTGTATTGAGTAGCATCAATATGTTAGATTTCTCAAGCCCACATAAATATCTAGTTAACAGACTCTGCGTATTTCCTAGCAGTGATTAAATAACTGATATTGATGCATTAAAATAACTCATTCATTGTAAAAGTATAAATGTTGTCTATTAATGATTGATAACATTATACTTTCTGTTTTTTTTAGCTATGAGACATTTAAGAAAACTGGCAGGTGAGTATAAATGTTTGACCAGTATAATTATTTTAATAATGTTCATTTCCCATACTCGTACTCATGCTTAACTTTATTTTTTATACATGTGTAATAAATGTAAACAAAGTAAATTTAGACATGCCATGAAAGAAATCTACACATTTAAATATGAACATTTTTTAACAGAACATAGAAATTTAGCAGAAAAACAAGCAGATCAACACAATGAACAGATCATTTCAGTCAGTCAGTAAAGATAGGATGTAGAAAATATGAGCAGATTTATCATAATATAATGATCACTGAACATCCTTTGTTGTTTGTTTTTTGTTCATCATGTTGTTGTAAAGTTTCTATGATTCCTGTAAAAACGTTTACATGTTTTATTATTTGCTGATCTGTGAAGCAGAATTTTCTATATTTCCTGTAGCGAATGTGACTCTGGATGCTGATTCTGCTCATCCTCGTCTCATCGTGTCTGAAGATGGAAAACAAGTAAAATGTGGAGACAAACAGAACAGAGAGGATGAGGGAAATAACAGGTTTACTGAACATCTTGGTGTTGTAGGAACGGATGGATTTTCTTCAGGGTGTTTTTACTTTGAGGTGCAGGTGAAGGATCAATTTAAGTGGGATTTAGGAGTGGCCAGAGAATCTGCTGACAGGCAGGGCAGTATCTTTGCTCTGAATGGATACTGGACTGTGAGTCTGATAAATGGAAAATATAGTGCTCATGAGTCTTCAAATGTCTCTCTTTCTCTGAGTGTGAGGCCACAGAGGGTCGGTGTGTTTGTGGATTATAAGAAGGGTTTGGTCTCTTTTTATGATGTTGACTCCATGTCTCTTATCTACTCTTACACTGATCAGGATTTTAATGAGAAACTCTATCCTTTTGTGTGTTTGGGGCATTTTGGGAATCATAACTCTACACCACTGATTATCTGTGATGTTACTAATGAGAAGAGTAAATGAGTTTACATGATCAGGTGAAGTACAAGAAACAGTTTAAAAATAATAATAAACATAATTTTATAATAATTATACAGACATTAATCTGGCAAACATTTCTACACACAAGGGCGATTTTATGTTTTATTTTTATTATTGTAAAACTTTCTGATGTAGAGACTAATAACACTATTTGTGGCGTTTTATACTTTTCATAACTTCATTAGCATGTAAATACCATAAAGGACAGATGTAACAGTACACTCACAGTAAACTCACCTGTAATTAAAGATACTGAGTTAAAATACTAAGTTTAAAGTTCATTCATTCATTTTCCTTCGACTTTCCGCCAGCTATTCCAGCATATGCTTTACGGAGCGGATGCTCTTCCAGTCACAACCCAGTACTGGAAAACACCCATACATTCTCGTATTCACACACACACACACACACACACACACACACACACACACACACACACACACACACACACACACACACTACAGCCAATTTAGTATTATTCAGTTCACCTATACCATATGTCTTTGAACTGTGGGGGAAACCAGAGCACTGAGAGGAAACCCACATCAACACGGGGAGAACATGCAAACTCCATGAAGAAAACGTCAACTGGTCCAGCCAGGACTCGAACTAGCAACCTTCTTTCTATGAGGCGACAGTGCTAACCATTGAGCCACCGTTAAGATGAAGTCATTGCACAACAGTATCAAAAAAATATAAAAATGTCTTATTATTGACCTTAAAATGATAAAAACAAAACTGATTTTATTCCAGCCAAACTAAAATAATAAAGACTTTCTCCAAAATAAAAACATTATATGAAAAACTGCAAAATGTTCCTGCTCTGTTAAATATTACTTGGGAAAATTTTGAAAAAAAAAAAAAAAAAAATGATTAAGACCTTTTATTATAGTTCAGAGAATAATACAACAACTACTGTTAACACAAACACAAAACTATAAATACTAATAAAAAACATTGTGTAATAATGTGTTCTCTTTATTTTCACTACATCTGTATAAAAAACTGAAACGATGAGTAAAACATGTTAAACACACACACACACACACACACACACACACACACACACACACACACACACCTTATATTATACTTGAGGAAAGTACAAATACTCAAAAATAACATTCATGCACTGTAATCAAGCAAAGTTACTCAAGAATTACATCCTTGATTTAGAGTTTGTTGATTTTTAGTAAGAGTTACTTTGAAATTAAGTGCTTATTTGCAAATACTGTTTGTGTCTTTATTTTATGTATCAATGTACAAGAATGACAACAGTTTTCATTCTCTCTGTTTATAAAAAGTTTGTGTATGAGATGTTTTCTGAATGTCTGAGCCTCTGTTTTAAATGCAATTATAATTTTACTGAATTAAAGAAGTATTACAACAGTCAATACAGTTAAAGTCAGATTTATTAAACCCCTTTGAATTATGAGCCCCCCTGAATTATTAGGCTCCCTGTTTATTTTTTCCCCCAATTTCTGTTTAACGGAGAGAAGATTTTTGTCAACACATTTCTAAACATAATAGTTTTAATAACTCATTTCTAATAACTGATTTATTTTATCTCTGCCATGATGACAGTGAATAATATTTGACTAGATATTTTTCAAGACACTTCTATTCAGCTTAAAGTGACATTTAAAGGCTTAACTAGGTTAATTAGGTTAACTAGGCAGGTTAGGGTAATTGGGCAAGTTATTGTATAATGATGGTTTGTTCTGTAGACTATCGGGGAAAAATAGCTTAAAGGGGCTAATAATTTTGTCCTTAAAATGGTTTTTAAAAAATTCAAAACTGCTTTTATTCTAGCTGAAATAAAACAAATAAGACTTTCTCCAGAATAAAAAATATTATCAGATATACTGTGAAAATTTCCTTGCTCTGTTAAACATCATTTGGGAAAAATTAAAAAACGAAAAAGAAAAAAAATTCAAAGTGGCGCTAATAATTCTGACTTCAACTGTATATATATATATATATATATATATATGAGGAGTTCAGATGCAAAACCCTCTAAATCCATCAGACCTCTTTTCTTGTAAATGAGCTTTTTCTATCAGGCTCCTCTGATTAGGTTCAGAAGTTTCATTTTATATGTAATGATAAGGTTATTAGCTTGTAAATAAAATACCTTTTTTTTTTAATAATGTCACTTTAGACAATTCTTTGGTTTTTAACAAGCTAAATTTTCTTTTGCGTCAAAACCAGCTAAATCCACGTCTGCTTTTTATGCAAAATCCTCTAAATTCACCTATCGCGACAAGACATTGTAATAAGTTAAAAATCACTAAAGATGCAATTAGAGATTATGGTAACACTTTTTTTTACAACCCGCAAAGTACCACGTAAATACAGTGAAATAACGGTGTACTTTTCTGTACGTATAGTATAAGTATAATGAACGTATGTGTAGGTATAAGGAAACAAACTGTAATGCTTGGATAATAAGGGGGTAACAACCAGATATTCAACACGAAAAGAACCGCGCAAGTACAGTGAAATAACAGTGTACTTTTCTGTACGTATAGTATAATGAAAGTATTTGTAGGTATAAGGAAACAAACTATTGCTTTGGTAATAAGGGGGTAACGTACCGCGTAAGTATATTGAATTTACGGTGTACTTTTCTATAAATTGCAAAGGAACAAACCATAATGTTTGGGTAATAAGGGGGTAACAATAGGATATGCAACACGCAAAGAACCACGTAAGTATATTGAATTTACGATGTACTTTTCTTAAAGTATTGTATGCATGTAAAGAATGATGCAAGGGTGGTGACAACCTAATGCAACCTGCAAATGTACATGCACCTGCATAAGTACATTAATAATAGTACCCTTATTCAGGGTTTTATATGGGGTGTTTATCTGATATTTGAGATTTAGATTAGATGTAAGTAGAGCAATGTAAACAAGCTTGTTAGATTCAAATAATGTAGTGTAAAAACATTGTCAAACATGAATATCTTTGCATTGTCCATTACTAAAAACAAATATTATAATTTATTGAAGTAATATAAATTCAATTCAGTTCACCTTTATTTCTTTAGCGATTTTGATTATGGTGATGATGATGATGATGATAATGATATGCTGTTTATTGTCACATATACTTCCATGCATTCACATACCCCCCCCCCCCCGACCATACACTAACATTTCAGGGGAAGACAAGTCAAGGGGAGGTATTATTTAGAAAAAGGATAAGATACATAGGGAAAGATAGGCAAAAAAACTCCTTCTCACTCAGCCCTAAATTTAGGGCAGAGTCAGATCAAGGATAAAACCAGCCTTGGCAACCAAGCACATAAACACAGACAAGACAAAATCGCAACAGGGAATCGGAACAGGGGATGTGGATATAGTCCGGCAAGGGCAGGCAGCCATCCGGCCTGCAGCTGAAAAGGGCTGGTCACAGACCCGCCCACCCCCTCCAGTGGGTGAAAGCACACGAAGGCGTGGGATGAGGGACTCGGTAGTGAAGTCTATCTGTAATGTGTGTATGTGTGTGTGTGTAAGCCTGTATAGTCCAACAGGTGTCCTTGACAGGGAGCAGGAATATCAGAGCGTCTCCTTATCTTGCTATCCGGGAGAAGTTGTTTTTCTCCAGCCGAGGCCGTCTGGCTGGAAAAACACTGGGAGCCGAAAGAGAATAAAGTATTTCAAATTTAGGACAATATCTGGCCATTTCACAGATATTTAATGTCCATCACTGGTCTCCAGGTCTGGCCAGATCATGTTGCAAAGCCGCTAATTTCACCCCGATGTTTTCCAATTTGCGCTCTTAACGCAGCAGTCTGAGCATTAGCATTTCTACAACTATAGTTTCAATCAAGCCGGCCAGCTTGGTGGGGTTTTGAGATGCGCTGACCGCTTTCATCAATCGTCGATATCCCAGGGCGCCGCATAAGCCCATCAGCAGAAACCCTGTTATCAAAGTTCCGAATAGATAGATATCCTCAATATCCTCCAGGGACAGAGCAGCCAGGAACACGACGCGCCACTTCTCCCACCCGTCCATCACGTATCCAGCTGCAAACGTCCCGGCAGGGCAAGTGGGTTCTCCCGAGCCCAAACTTCTCGTTGAGAAGATGGTGTCAATCGCGTTCAAAGACCAGTTGATCAGATCCATAATTCCTTATTCGTTTGGATAGCAGGGCACGGAGAGCCTCAGTGATAGAATAGACAAGACAAGAGGAGCCAGCCAGGGAAGATAAGGGACGGAGAGGGAAAAAGTGTGACTGCCTTCGTCAAGAGCCAAAGAAAGAAATTTTACAATGTAGATTGTGTCAAAGCAGCTTCACATAGAAGATTATAGTAAATTGAAACAGTGTCAGTTCAGTTTTCAGTGTTTAAGTTCAGTTCAGTTTAACTCAGTTCAGTGTGGTTTAATATTCACTGTTGAGAGTCCAAACACTGAAGAGTAATCCATCGATGCGCAGCTCTACAGATCCCGAACCATGCAAGCCAGTGGTGACAGCAGCAAGGAAAAAAACTTCACCCAATTGGGGAAAGTGAAGATTTAAAAAACCTCGAGAGAAACCAGGCTCAGTTGGGCACGACCATTTCTCCTATGGCCAAACATCTTGTGCAGAGCTGCAGTCTAGGCGCCGGAGGCGGAGAATGCTGGGCCTCAGTGAAGACCAAGCGGCAATCTCCCGCTCTCCCTCGGGAAGCCAATACGGAAGTAACTAAAACTGCAATTCATCGACTCGCCTTGGGGGGCTGGCTCCAGGAAGTCCAAATGCTTTCTTTCTGCATTGGTAAATTGGCCATTTTTACAGCTGATAAAAACATGTTTACAGCCTGGTACAAAAGATGGCTTTGGTGCATATACTGTAGCTATGATTACCCTTCATGACAACTGTAAGAGGGGGTTGCCTTTTTTTATAACTCATCCGTTTCGTTTTTATTAAGTTATATTAAGTCTGCATATTTAAGGGCGTGGCCACTTGAATGACAGCTAGCCCTCGCTGGTCGCTGTTTCGTCACCTCTGCTGATTCTGGCTAATTAGTAGCTGAGCTTGGCATTTACATTGTATTTTTGTTTTGGTTAATGTTTCTTTACACAGTCATTTGCCTTTTGGAATTATTTCCTGCAATTATCAGATGATATGGCATGCTGTGTGCACTTAATTGTGCTTACAAACTGTTCAAGTTGCCTCCATTTCCCAGGTGAGTGAAATTATATACTTGCATACCATATCTATGAATGTATTTGTTATATTTAAGATCATTTATCATTTAAATGTTCTTTAGACCAGTATTGCACTCCAGAATCTGACAGATTGATTAGCTGTAGGCTCTAGAACAGTCATCTGAAGCGTTGTCATACAGTGTTAGTGCTGGATTTTATAAACAGTCTTGCATTTACTAACACAGACTATATCTGAAGTCTTTGATAGTAAATCGCGTTTTTCTCCTATAGAAAAATGCCTTAGGAACAATGTTTAGTGGCTCAAAGTATTACAACAATGTTTTTAAAAGTCTAAACACTTTATTGATATAGTGTACAACCTAGCACATGTGGTCAGAACACAAACGAGTCACAGGTAATGCGTTCTCCCAAAGTAAAAAGTGTCTAAGCAAAATGCTGAGAATCAAGCATGCGTCTGTAGCTCCGCTCACTCTCCGCCTCTTTGCCCTTATTTGGTATCCCGCGTTTGGTGTGATGACGCGCTAATAAAATGGCGACGGTTGGCCGCGCCTACTTGTAGCTTCTTTTGCAGTGTTCAGAAACCTATGGGTGACGTCACGGATACTACGTCCATATCTTTTACAGTCTATGGCGAAGACTCGTCTGTCCCTGGAGCGTCACCGGAATCAGTCTCATGCTCTCCACTCCTCCATTAACCACCACAGCAGCTGCTCAGGATACGGCCTGGTCCAGGATTATGAAAACCTTGGGATCATCTCATCGCTGGTCTTGAATCGAATCAGTGGCGCTGCATAGTCTCTGAGGGCCTCGGGATGAGTATCCCCAGTTAGCTGCTGTTCATATTGTATATAAATGAGATGCGTGGAGCACATTCATGCATCATACCGCTATGTGATGCATTCAGTGTATGCTTTGCTAAAAAGATAGTTCTTTAATCTAGTTTTGAACTGCGAGAGTGTGTCTGAGCCTCGGACATTATCAGGAAGGCTATTCCAGAGTTTAGGGGCCATAAATGAGAAGCCTCAACCTCCTTTACTCGACTTTGATATTCTAGGTACTACTAGAAGCCCTGAGTTTTGAGATCTTAAAGAGCGGGTTGGATTGTAGCGAGACAGAAGGTTGGTTAGATAAACAGGAGCTAGATTATTTAAAGCTTTATAGGTAAGAAGCAATATTTTAAAATCAATACGAAACTTAACAGGCAGCCAGTGTAAGGAGCATAAAATTGGGGTGATATGATCATTTTTTCTAGACCTGGTAAGAACTCTGGCAGCTGCATTTTGTACTAGCTGAAGTTTGTTAAAAGAGGATGCTGGGCAAACAGAGCATTACAGTAATCCAGCCTAGAAGTCATAAAAGCGTGGATTAACTTTTCTGCATCTGAGATGGATAGCATACTTCGTAACTTAGCAATATTTCTCAGATGAAAGAAAGCAGTTTTTGTGACATGGGATATATGATTTTTGTGTAAGGATGGCTAAACCTCTCCAGAATGTCAGATCCTGAGGGCTGATATGGAATTTGATGAGATGCAATAAAACAACAAACTTTTTGGTCTCAGAAGAAGATAAGGAAACCAGCTGTTCAAATATTCTATTCAAATCACTGTTGACAATCCAAACGTAGGCTGAAGATACAGGGCTACACCTCAGCAGGGGATAATGCGAGAAAGTTCTCCCCTCTCATTTCACCTTAAGCCCCCTTCTTGACCTTTAAGCTACCTTCCTCCATCAGAGCACATTCCACATAAAATGCTCAAGGTTTTAATATGATGTATGTTATAGCACTGTATTCATGTTTGGTATCATTTTAAATGTCTCTGTGTGATTGGTAAAGTGGTCTTAATTTCACTATAATATTTCATTTATATATGTTTATTTGGTTTTTGACTTTGATAAAATCTCTGCCAGATGCTCCCCCCTCTCGAGATGATTAACTTCTCAAATTCACCAGGCAAGAGTCTCTGTGACGTTTCTATTGACTTGAATTTATGACTGTTTGTTCTGAGATCAAATATAAGGGAAAGGTGTGATAGGGCTCATTGGAATCTTGTAGCCAAGACCCCCATTGTAGTAACTCGTGTGCTGCAATGTATTTCTCTGGTCAGGTATGCATCTTTAATTCTTTAATCTATCTTTGAGTTAATGGATGTTATATTGTTACAGTATCATCTCTGAATTGGCTTGATGATTGTTTTATTATATAATTGGCATTATACAATTTTACCTGACGAATAAAATGTTAAGTTTTGACTCATTCTGAATTCTCCTGAAATCTTTTATATCCAGTAGATTACGTGGAACCATTTCGCTACCTTTATGATCGGCATAATTTTGGAATTATTGGACATATAGATTACACGTAGTATGGCACACGGTATCATAGAGATCTTTTAATTTCTTAACCACTGAAACTAGCAAGTTACGGATTTTGATTAAGTGAGATGTTTTTTTTAGTATGAGTTAGCAGATCGCAACCAGCCTAATTAAATATTAATTCATCCCGTATCCTCTGACTAATTTCAGAGTGTCGGCATTCTGTCCGTGAGCTGAGACGCATCCCGGGGCGTGGAACTCTGAGCGGCGTTTGGTCCCTAATGAACGTATAAATTGAAGAGTATGGGAACAGATAGATCAAAACTCTAAATTAAGTCATAAATGATTATTGTGATCCATTCCTATAATTAGAAATACAGTCTAAATATTACGATCACTTAAAAATGGAGTCAGATAAAATTCGGAGCTAGAAAATGAGTATAAATAAACTCTCATAAATAACAGAATTCTTTTCAGAACCACTGGAAAAGGCTTACATGCATTTAACCTTCGACCATGCTGTTAGTTTCGTCATTGGGCTAATAGATGGACTTTTACATTTGAAAGTTAAATTGCTGTCTAATATGACACCCAGATCTTTTATAGTAGAGCTAACGCTAACTTTGTATCCCTCTAATTGTAGGTTGAGTTGTGACAACTCTGTGTACAGGATTTTGGCCCAATAAGTAATAATTCTGTTTTGTCTGAGTTTAAGAGAAGAAAATTGTTAGTCATCCAGTCTTTAACATCTTTAATACACTCGGTTAGCTTACACAGTTCAGACATCTCATCAGGTTTAGTTGAAATATATAATTGAGTATCGTCTGCACAGCAGTGAAAGCTGATCCCATGTCTTTTAATAATGTCTCCCAGGGGTAGCATGTATATTGTAAACAGCAAAGGGCCTAAAACTGATCCTTGAGGAACCCCATACTTTACTGGCCTGACTTGTGAAAGCTGTCCATTAATATTCACAAACTGGTAGCGGTCAGCTAAGTATGACTTAAACCAATGTAGGTCCTGTCCTTGGACACCTGTAGAACATAAGCGGTCTATGAGAATATTGTGGTCGACGGTGTCGAATGTGGCACTAAGATTGAGTAAAACTAATAGTGAGATGCACCCTTGGTCAGCAGCTAAGAGTAAATCGTTGGTTATTTTTACTAATGCGGTTTCTGTACTGTGATGAGGCCTGAAACCTGACTGAAACACTTCAAAAATATTGTTCGTCTGCAGAAAGGAGCATAATTGGGTAGAAACAACTTTTCTAGTATTTTAGACATAAATGGAAGATTTGAAATAGGCCTATAATTAGCTAAGTTGCTGGGGTCCAGTTGTGGTTTCTTAATAATAGGTTTAATAACAGCTAGCTTGTAAGGATTTGGAACATGGCCTAAAGATAAAGAAGAGTTGATAACGTTAAGAGGTTCTCCTATAACAGGTAGCAATACTTTCAGTATTTTTGTTGGAATTGGGTCTAACATACATGTAGCTGATTTAGAGCACCAGGGAAGCAGTGAGTGCGTATGTTGTTACCTTTAGTGGAAGCAGCATGGACATGGCAAACGATGGAGTCATCGATAATAGCCACATCGCGACCCAGAACGAAAAAGCAGTTCTCTGTGGAGATCTCGAACACAGGAGGAGGAGACATTCTGACGGCGGTGCGCTGGGCCTGGACAGAGGAACACGCGGGGTTGAGGTAGACAGAGTGTTGTGATTGTATCGCACATTTACCTCAGATAAGCGAGCCACAGCGCGGGGCACCCCACGCAAGGCCCGTTGTTCCCGTAGCTGTGCTTACTTCATATGGAGATCGCGTAACTCTCGTATTTGAGAATGAAATTGCGCGTCCCGTTTTGAATCAATACGGAACGGGTTTTCTCCCGTATTTTTTATAATTTTTTAAGTAGCTTTTCATGCAAATCCTTCCACAAGCATTTTATAAAGATGCCTCATTTTCTACTTTTGATTGGGAAATACTTGATGTCATCGTTAGTTTGATTGGTCTTTGTCCAGTGAGGAGGGCGTGTCTTTTAAGCAGAGTCTGTCAAGTCTTGACAGAGAGTAGCCTAACGGCAAATGCTTTCCAGGTAACCCCCTGCGTCTTAAAGTTTCAGCAAGCGGCTGCAATAGTACCGCAGAGAGTGGGAGTCAAGAAATACCTGGCTGCAGAGTAGTAGATATTGTTATCAAGACAACTGCATGATTGTCGGAGAGCGTTCTCTGTGGCTCATGCGGGACGTGCGACAACATGCGGAGACCAGCATTCCCGCAATGACAGAACTCACAAAAATATATTGCACAGTCAGACAGTTCTTCGTACCCAAAGTCTCTCCCGAAGCAGACATGGTAATGACAGTGACCCAGTCTGTGAAAATCTAGCTGGAGTCATTTTTTTACATAAAATAAAGTCTGTGAAAATAATAAAAATGTATGTATTTAATATTAACCGGTAAAACCATACCAACAACTGAAATCACAGTGAAATGAATGGCTAAAATCAAACTTTCTCTCAGAATTAGATTTGGCCTGGTTTTTACACACTGGGTCACAAACTGTAATTTGTAAAAATTCAGTAAATACAATGTAAATGGATCATGGCCCAATGTAATATTAGGATTTGTTTGTTAAGTCAGGCACATAAGCATTAATTTATTACATGAAACATTACATTACATTACTAAACAACATAATGCCCATGTAAAGAAAATAAACTAGTAAATTGCAACTTTCCATATTTTTAAATTAGAAATAGGCTATTTGAAAACTTTACTAGCTAATGTTTTAAAACTTTACTGACAAATATTTTAGCCAGAATCTGTTATCAATACCACCCTTTAAAATTAGGTTCTTTAGTATTTTCTCCTCTCCTCTAGGTTACAGCAGCTGAGTTAACACAGGTGTACCACACTATTAAACATAACATCAGCTATAACAGTGCTGCAGAGTTGTAAAAGAGAAAGACTGACTGCATCTAATCTGTTTACACGGATTTCAATAAAAGACGTTTATTTTAATGTCCGAGTGTTCATACTTTCCTGAAAACATATTTTAAGTTTATGCGTCCCTTATTTTTTTGTATTAAAAGTGGTAACCCTAGCGTATCTGGCCAGTGTTGCCAGATGTACGATAATTATCGTATTTGTACGATAATTTCGACCTCTGTACGATCAATAATGAAAAAAATCCTATAATGTACGATAATTTCAGAAATTTATGGCATTTAAAATATGGCTCTCTCTCACGAGTTAACGTTCCTGCCGCGCGCAGTGTTGCCAGATTTTTTGCATTTCTGCAAGTTTTGGATAGTTTTTGGGCTGAAATCAGTCAGCTACATCTGGCAACACTGGTTGCACGTGGCCGTGCTTCAGTTCTTCCACCTCAAGGAAGGTGAGAAGAACAGAGGAGTTTGCCCTTGATGTTCTCGTTTTTCCCCATTCAAATGCATCACGTGAACGTGTTTTTCCAAAGTTAGTCTCATCAAAACAAAGCCACGAGATCAGCACATTACAGATCCTTTGGATGGGCTCGTGCACACCTCAGACTAGTGTGTTAAAAATTCGGGAGGGTGCACTGCTTTCAAGCCAACCAGCACTATGTTGCTCTCCATGTAGGCATCCAATTTGTACCGCAAAATGAATCCCTCAACATCTAACAACACACGCAGGTATTAAATGACAGAGACACTCGTCGGAGGAGTTTGAACCTTCCCACTATGGTACGCCTTGTTTTTTATTATTTTTTTTTTTTTACGCATTGTGGTAATTTGCACGTTGTATCAAAACGCTATTTGTCTAGATAATAGCTGTATACTCTCCGTTTGACTAGTGAACGATAATTTTCATCCAAATACGATAATTTTGAGGTTCTGGTACGATACTTTCACATTTCCAATCTGGCAACACTGTATCTGGCTCTCCACTGCTTCCAGCTCCAACTTCAACGCCTCCATCGATGCTTCTCCTGCACTCAAGGACAGACACACAAGCGACATCGTACAGGGTGAAGAGCAAAGACAGTAAGTGAGAAAATTAGTGAATGAAAGAAGTGTGTAGCTTTAGCTGACTAGCGGTGCTAGCAGGCTAAAGCTACAAACAACAAGCGGATGCTTGAGAGACAGAATGTGGAGGTGTTTTATGATAAAAATGTAAATTGCGGATCTACGTGACAGAGCTCCAGACACATGCAGCGAGGCTACAGTAACAGCGACAGTGACGTCACTCGAGCATTTTACAACGCAGTCACAAAATCACAAA
The DNA here is from genome assembly GCA_903798195.1 of Danio kyathit. Taxonomy (NCBI): domain Eukaryota; kingdom Metazoa; phylum Chordata; class Actinopteri; order Cypriniformes; family Danionidae; genus Danio; species Danio kyathit. The sequence goes on along the minus strand of LR812521.1, from coordinate 15,670,025 downwards.
ATAAATCACAAAATAAATAATGTATAATTTTATACATTATATTATCTTTTAACACATAGCTTGCATTAGCAAATAAAACACAAGGTAAGCCTACTGTGCAAAAAAGAGGATGTCTCTCACAAGCTGTCATTTATTCATCCTCACTAAACTCAAAATCTTGGTCTCTTTTTCGTCTCTTGTTTATCCTCATAGCATCCATGTTGGATAACAAAACAGCATCTTAACTTCGTTTTTCATTAAATGGAGTTGCTGATTAATGTACTGCAGCTATAGTAAATCGGACTCATTCAAAGTAGCGCCACTGTGCAAACAAACATTATGAATGCATGCTACACTTCTGACTGCACATTGTGTTTTCTTTTTCTTATAACGCACAGAGTTTTGAGGTAAGGGATCTTTTCATTTGCCATTCACCGACAGTCAGACAGGCTTATGCAGTTCATCAAACTCCGTCTTTTGAAATCGAAAGCGGAATAAAACACTCTCCTCATATAAGCCCAGTGGTGGAGGTAACGAATTACAACTACTCACGTTACTGTAATTAAGTAAATTTTTGGGGTATTCGTACTTTCATGAGTATAATTTTAAGTCTGTAATTTTCGTTGTACTTGAGTACAAATTAAGCTGAGTAATTTACTTCGTTACTTTTAAAATAACAATTCGTTACGGAGTACTGTAATTTCATTAATATTTCAACCACTGACCAGCATTTCGGTAGCCAATAAAAAGAATCTCATCTTAACGGACCAATGAAAAGCCTGGTACATTATTTGAACCTAAAAACAAGTTCAGGCTACTGCAGATTTACGTAAGCTGACCTTCATCATACAGTCACAAAGTTATCGACTGACATGCGGAGATTCAAGACAGCCATAATGAATCTGAAGAACACAGAAATGAGGAAGAAATAGCAGAGGATGAATGCCCATGGTTACACCCGGAGGAGCTGTTCACCTACAGGTACATAGGGAAGAAAGGGGACAGCTGTGCTGATGCTGTGTGAATAGCTGTTATCATCTAAAAATGCAAATTGCAAAAAAATGCAAAAAACTGGAATTTCACATAAAAGACGTGCGAATAAAGCAGCGTTTCCCTCCAACAAGTCAAAAAGAAAAAAAATCGCCACTTCCTGATTAACTGGCGACAAATATCAAAACGCGGTGGCGTTTGAAGGCGCGAGACACAGAGCACAGACGCTCTTGACAGTTCTGGAAGTAATTAATAATATAATAACACTAATACTGAAATGGTTAAGGTTTTAGAATGACCAAAACAACATTTCAGATGTTTCACAATGTGCTCAGCCTGTTGGTTTGTCTATTCACACACATTTTCTAAATGTATGTGCATCATGGTGTTTCCATCAACTGTTTTTTATGTGCATAATATCCAAAAAATGCATAAAAATAAGTGGATGAAACCTGCCCTCTGCTGTGCCATTCAGCTTACAAGACTTCAGTCTCTAATCTAAAAAAGCCACACACATTATGCTAAGAAGACATATAACTTCATTTGTGTGATATTTAATTTATTTATTAATATGTTTAGGCACTAGGCAGTGTTGTTCTGTCAGATATCTGTATTTTTCTTCCCGGTATTTATTTTAATTAATTCAGCATTAATTTGTGCACGGTGAATACCTGCATGTGTGTCTGTGTGTCTCCCTAAGTAGGCATCCAGGAGGCATTCGAAACAGATGCCTGAGTCACCTCAGCTTCTCTCGATGTGGAGGAGCAGCGGCTCTACTTTGAACTCCTCCTGGGTGACAGAGCTCCTCACCCTATGTCTAAGGCTTTATCCTTCCACCCTGCAAAGGAAACTCATTTTGGCCACTTGGATCTAAGATTTTGTCCTATCGGGCCATGACCCAAAGATCATGACCATAGGTGAGAGTAGGAACGAAGATTGACTGGTAAATTGAGAGCTTTACCTTTCGGCTCTTTCTTTACCACAACAGACTGGGTACATCGACCGCATTACTGCTGCTGCACTGATCCACCTGTCACTCTCATGTTCCATCCCTCCCTCACTCGTGAACAAAACCCCTATATACTTGAACTCCTCCACCTGGGGTAAGGACTTTCCTCCAACCTGGAGATGCCAAGCCACCTTTTCTGGTGGAGCATCCTGGAGTGCTGATTCTTATCTCAGCTGCAACACACTCGGCTGCAAACCACCCTAGTGCATGCTGAAGTTCCATGTTTGATGAAGCCAAAAGAACAACATCATCTGCAAATATCGGAGATAAAATCCTGTGGTCTTTGATCCAGACCCCCTCGGGCAGCCCTGCCGGAGTCCAACATGCACTGGAAACAAGTTTGACTTATTGCCAGCAATTCAAACTAAACTCCTGCTCTGTTCATAAGGGACAGAACAGCCCTTAAGCCCTTAAGAGTGTGCCTCTGACCCCATACCAGAGAACCCCTCACAAAATGCCTTCTCCAAGTCCATGAAACATATGTGTATTGGTTGGGCATACTCCCATGAACCCTTGAGTTGAGTTGAGTTGAGTTGACTTTATTAGTACCCGTAGGTAGATTCTTTTAGCAGCATAGTTTGGCATTTGATACAAACAATTAAATCACACATACAGTATACATACCCACATATACACATACAAAGTACCTTACAAAAGATTACAATTTATTCAGAACGACAATAGATGATGGGACAAAGCTATTCCTGAACCGTTTTGTCCTACTAAAAGCATCTGAAACCTTCCACCCGAAGGGAGCAAGATAAACTTCTCAGACAGAGGATGAGAGCTACAGCTACTAATGTTCTGGGCAATCTGTAAAAGCAGCCTACTATACAGGGATTCAATACTCAACTGTAATTCACCAATCAACCTGCTAGACCACCTAATAACCTGGCTCAGTCTATTCCTGTTTTTGAGAGACAGACCTCCAAACCATGCCACCAGAGCGAAGGACAGAACAGACTCAATAAAAGCACGATAGAAAAGAGTACGCATATTGGGGCCAATGTGAAAACGTGATCGTTTCCTGAGACAATAAAGGCGCTTCTCGCGCACAGCATCACAGTTTACCTCAAATTTAAAGATCGGTCAATAATACCCAGATAGCAAAATGACATCATTTCAACCTAAAATCAACGTTTCTTTTGACATCGATTCAACATCGTTTTGCTCATCGGGGTAATGTTGAAACGACGTCAGGCACTCCATTCAAATCTAACCTGAAATCGACACAATTGGTTACTTACCCAACGTGGAATCGATGTTGATATTCAGTCGATCGAAACGACGTTATAGAATCCACACATTTTCAATATGTAATCAACCTAATTGGTTTGTCCACCTGACGTTGAAATGATGTTGATTTATAGTTGATTGGAACAACGTAGAATCCACACATTTTCAACATATAATCGACCTAATTGGTTTGTCTATCTGATGTTGAAATTATGTTGATTTATAATCGATTGGAACAACGTAGAATCCACACATATTCAACATATAATCGACCTAATTAGTTTGTCTATCTAATGTTGAAACGATGTTGATTTTAAGTCGATTGGAACAACATAGAATCCACACATATTCAACATATAATCAACCTAATTAGTTTGTCTATCTGATGTTGAAATGATGTTGATTTATAATCGATTGGAACAACGTAGAATCCACACATATTCAACATATAATCAACCTAATTAGTTTGTCTATCTAATGTTGAAACGATGTTGATTTTAAGTCGATTGGAACAACATAGAATCCACACATATTCAACATAAAATCTATCTAAATGATTTAACGTTTAAATGAATGCTTAAACAACATTTTCAACATTAAACCAATCCATATGACCTAAATCACCATTTTTTTACAAGAATACATAATATAATTTATTCTGTATATATAACAAAACACACCACAATCTGTCATCATTTTTTATTGATACAAACACACAGCTGTGAATATCTGTTAAGAGCATGAATTCATTCAAACCTTCTACACTTAAACAGAGAAAACATTTAAATTACTGACTAAAATAGTCAAAACCATTTACTCAAAAAGTAAAACTGTAGAATATTAAATACATTTGTCTATTGTGTTCTATTTCAACATGTATTTTTCATTAGAGTAAAAAATGCATTTTATTTCAGATGTGCATAATAACAAAATTAACTATTAGGGTCAAAACACAGGTTTAAATCACAATGTTTAAGCGGTTTAAAGAACAACATTTATTTAATGAATTTAGAAAGATACAATCACAGAAACTAAAATTCAGATGCAACCATAGAAAAAATATTCTTGCTGGATTAGCAAGGTCAATAAATAAAAACAAATTATTTTAGGTTGTGTGAAACTATCGGGAAGCCATTCGTCTACAGTGCCAACATTTACTAGAATTCCATCTCGGATTTTCCAGAAATACGAAGTATTAGTGACCCAGAGACTTGTCTGAGAACAAGCTTCAAATATTACAACAACCGGTAAGAATTGCAAGCTTGTTTATTAATTACAATTATTATTTTTTTTTTTCAAAATATCATCGTTTAATGACTAAATGCAATAAATAAAATACAGTGCTGCGACCAAAGAATGTAACGTATACTGAATAATCATATGCAATGCACATGATCCTATTATAACGATCACTGCGAACAATAAGCTAAGCGTTCATTTTATATACAAACTGTAAATATAAAAACATTAAAATATTTTAAAGCAATGAAAATCTATATGTAAAAAAACAAAACTACTTTAAACTGTGTCTCGTCAGAGCTGAGCATACATTTTATTTCAGTAAAAAACGGTCCTCTTCATAATATTTCTATTTATTTCTTCTTTGTAATATTGTATGAATTTAAAAAATACGGACTTTCCTTTACGTCTCCTATTCAGTTTTTTTTACTTCCTGCTCTCCATCTTAATTTCAAATTTAAATTCCACACCAGGCCAGTAAAAATTTATTTATTTATTTTTTTTTTTTTAAAGTGTTGAGCCCTGTTGGGTAATTCTCCTTCTCATTAAAACTCAAATGTGCATTGTGTTGTGACAATTACTTAAGATTTTTGTAACAATAAAGATGCATTTAATACAACCATAAAAACGCTAAAAGATTGTCAGTACACTGTACTATAGGCACAACCAGTTGTTTGGTCTCTTTGTGTGAGAGAGGAAAAAAAAAACATTTGCAACTTGTTTAAAAAAAAAAAAAAAAAAAAAAACTTTCTCAGACTTCAAATATACTGGTCACTAACAGAAACTTCAGTCATGGGTGCTGTTCTTTCGCTCCAGTAATACCTTCAGAGAACATAATAGTCAGTGATCCATACATAGGCAGAGAGATTAGTGTGGTGTAGGGAGAACTGGAATAGACGTCTGTCCAGGCACAGGTTACAGATCTTGATGTCTTCAACTGGAGATTTCAGAGAAACTGCCATTAAAAAAAAAATTGTAAGAAAAAAAACATGTTACTCAGTAGGAAAATCTCACCAGGTACAGTATCTACTATTACAAAGTACAATTCCAAGGTAAATTTTCAGCTCAACCCACAGTACTGGTACCATAAAATTGCCACAATTTTTGACTCCTCCTCACACAGAATATTAAGTTAACATGGTATTTTGTTAGAAATTAAATGATCTTGGATTTTATTTTCTTGTGAAATTCTAAAAAGCTTAATGATATTAAATATTTTTAAAAATAAATGCGTTTACAAACATTTGTTTTAGATACTTGTACAAGTAAACTGCAGTAAACTCAAGAGAAAAGCATGTAGACAAAATAAATTTTAATAAACAGGAAAATAAAAAAAAAATGCACACCAGAACATAGCACTACAATCAGAAAAAAAAAAAACAGACAAGCATGGTTTGTGAACAATTGAGGTAAAGTTGGTTTTATATTCGGTTATTCAGACATTCTCCTCAATAATATAATGTCAGAAAAGTATTCTTTGCAAATTCTAAATAGGGAAATCATATTAGCAGCAAATGACTATCAAAGTACAACATTGTTTACAGTCAACTAAACAGTGTTTATGTTGTTTTGAAGTCACACTTGCATGCTAATTTCGATCGAATATTCAAAGTAACATGGTAAACAATATAGAGACTTCTAAATGAACGAATGTGCGAATATAAAACCAACTTTACCTCTATAAGCTTTTCCCATTCAATGCTGTGGACCGTCTCTGGCGAAGAGTTCGTCACTAAATGTAGAAAAAAATAGAGCAAACAAAACAGTAAACTGACAGCGATTCACTTCGCTAGCGTAATAACGTGTTGAAAAATCTCGTTTAACGTTAGCTCGATGATGCGTAATGTTATTTGCGAACCTCATAACTTAGCCTATACGTTAGCTAGAGCAACTTACATATGTGTTTTATGCTCATTCCAAATCGATTTGACAGATCATCTTATATTTTACACAGGTTAAAAAGCATTGAAGTCATAAAGTGAAGTTAATCGTGTTGAAATCGAAAATTAAATAACCAAAACAGCTTTTCATTTACCTTAACGTTACCTTTATAGATCAGCTGCAGTTAATAGCCTGGGTACGCACAGGGCGACATGGGCTTACTAAAAAACGTATAGGAAGTGGTAAAGTGTTAATTTACACATCTAAAAAGTTACATTTTGACATAAATTCTTGGGAAAACGACAAATAAAACATGTGAATCGTCGAATACGACGTGCTTACCTTACAGTTCCGTCCGCTGCCTTCGGTTTGTTAGTTGATTCAAATGATGAGCAGCACCTGCGCCTCACGCTGACTCGCGCAGAAGAACCGACTCCGAGTCCACCAATCAAGTTTCAACATCGAACCAGTGTTATAATTTCGACCAGATGCGTCGGGTAGCCTATATGTTGAAGAGTCAACTTCATTTCGACATCGAACCAATGTTATGATTTCGACCAGATGCGTCGGGTAGCCTATATGTTGAAGAGTCAACTTCATTTCGACATTGAATCAATGTTATGATTTCGACCAGATGCGTCGGGTAGCCTATATGTTGAAGAGTCAACTTCATTTCGACATTGAATCAATGTTTTATTCTCGATGTAATAACCTTCCGACGTACCGACCAAATAAAGAACGTTGATTCAATGTCGAAATTTGATCGACGACTGATACTGACGCTTATAACCAATAATCGACATTGATTCAATGTCGGCTTGCTATCTGGGTAGTACCCAAATATTTGTAGTTCTCCACACATTCTACTTTTTGACCCCTAATATTAGTCACCTCACCTGCTGTATGATTCCTTCTAAAATCAATTATCATGTGCTTAGTTTTTGTTGCTTTAAATTTCATGAGCACCTTGGTGAGGATATAGAGCTGGTCCAGTGTACCACGACCTGGACAAAATCTGCATTGTTCCTCCTGTATCTGAGGTTCAACCATCGGCCGGATCCTCCTCTCCAGTATAGACTTTTCCAGGGAGGCCGAGGAGTGTGATCTCCTTTATGGTTGGAACACACTCTCCGGCCCCCCTTCCCAAAAAAAGGAATCACCAGCCCAGTTGCCCAGTCCAGAGATACTGTCCCCTACTGACTAATGATTTTATTTTTAATTGTATGTCATTAGTAATTCATTGTGCTGGTGAGACAAAGACAATAAGTCAGGTAGACAATAAAGTTCTACAAATATAAATACTGCAATAGTGAGTATAATAACTAGAAACCTTCTAAAATACAGTCAGTCATGAGTGTCACGTTCACCAGCGATCTACTACCAGAGATCGCTGGTAAACACACTCACATTCATATGGACTACAAATCCGCCATGTTTTGCTCTACAACACACACACACAATCAGTTCCAGATCATGACTGATTACACTCCCACAGCTGAAGCTGCTCAAGGACTGATTTATGCACTACATAAGGAGCACAAACACTGTTGCTGAGTCTTGTTATCTGTTATAGTGAAATTACGTTTCCTTTGTCTGGTTTTTGCCTTGTTTTGTCCCTGGTCTAGTTTATTCTGTTTATCCCTGTCTGCCGCCTGCCTTCTGACCATCTGCCTGTTATTTTGTGTACGACACTGGATTGCCCTTATACATCTGTTTGCTCCTGTTGACCATTGCTTGCCTGACCATCCTGTTAATAAAACCCTGCGTTTGGATCCTCACCCCTGTTGTCAGTGTCACATCCCCCGGTTACAATGAGATTGTAGTTTAATGCAAATGGTTTGTTTTCAGACTAATGTGCTTCACAAATATGCTATGTTTATGTCTGTGTTTTCTGCACTGTTAAATTTGTTTCAGTGCAAATGCAGTGCGTTTATCTGGCAAAATGTGTCTAAAGTAGATTTTGCTTTTGTATAGTCTGAAGTTTTAAAACATTGTGGCATATAAAAGACTAAACTTAATTACTTATAAAACCTTTTGTTTTATTAAGAATTATCGTCTTATGTTTGTGTACTTTAATTATTTGTTGTTTTTTTCTCTCAATAAAAAATTTTTTATAATGCAAAAATATAATGGATGTGTGTTGTGTCATCCATGTTTGTGTATTTTTTATTGAATTTTTGTATGTGTAGCATGTCTTTCATATTTCAGTTCAGATTATGGTTAGAAACATCTTTCTCTATAAGGTTTTGACTTGTGTCAGGTTTATTGGCTGGAATGCAGGGAGGGACTGTCATCTGTTTAGGTTAGAGAAACTGAAACTACACCAGAAATTATTTCCTGATGTTCATCTAAACTGACATGTTAAGACACTCTTGAGAAAACAATCAATGCTGAGTTGAAGGTAAGTCATGGATAAACTGACAAACACATTTAATTAAAGTCTTCCATGAGCGTCACTTAAAAACCAATAATGTGTTCAACAGATTTAGTGGATATAAACAAAATGTAGATACAAACTGTGTACTTATTGTGCTTTGTCTTTATCCAGTCAAACCAGTTGTGTCAGTCAGGTTATTAATGTGTATCTCACATTTAACCGTCAGAACAAATTTAGTTTTCTAAAGCAAAAACATTCTGATGTACAACCTGTAATATGTTTTATTTTAAGTCTTCAGTCTTAGGTTCTTCAGAGATGAAGTTCATATGTTTTACTCTGCTGCTTATTAATGGAATTACAGATTCAAGATCAGGTAATGTATTATTAATCATCATAAGTAAAACTTTAATTCATAAATTCTCAATGCTGAACTCCCAGTTTGACTCTGCACTGAATCAGTTTGCATGCTGTGAATCTTCTCAAGCAACGTTAATGTAAAAAATCTGTGATGTTCTTTCTCTTGTAACAGATCCATTTGCAGTAGTGGGATCTGCAGATCCCGTGTTTGCATTTGCTGGTGAAGATGTGATTCTGCCCTGTTCAGTCAAATCCAACATCAGTGTTGTGGATATGAGAATCGAGTGGTTTAGACTTGATCAGCACTACTCAGTAGTTCATTTCTATGAGCATCATGAAGACAGAAACACAGTGCAGATTCAGTCCTACAGAGGGAGAACTGAACTCAATCATCAGCAACTACAGACAGGAAACGCATCACTCAGACTATCAGCAGTGCAAGTGTCTGATGAAGGACGTTATAAATGTTTTATTCAGTCCAACTCCTGGTCTGATGATGCCACTGTTGATGTTAAAATTGAAGGTGAGAAAACCAATTAAACTAACATTCTGTATGCTGTAGGCATGATGCATTTGATATAAACTGTACACTGCTGTTTTAATGATATTCCTCGTGTTGTTCTGTAGCTGTAGGAAGTCCTCCAGTGATCACAGTAGATGGATTTGATCATTCAGGAGGGCTTCATCTACAGTGTGAATCTGAAGGTTGGTATCCTGAACCTGATCTTGAGTGGCTGGACAGTGATGGAGTCAGATTGAGTTCAGAATCCTCAGAGACACACAGAAACACAGACAGATTCAGTGTGAAACACACCATCACTGTTCACCAGAGAGACGACAAGATTCACTGCAGAGTCAAACTGAGACACCACATGCTGGAGACACTGATCAGCTCCACAAGTGAGTAACTGTGTCTTTATTTGCAATAAAAGCCTTAGATTTGTGCATCAACATTGTACTATGTAATTGTCATAATTGTATTGAGCATATTATAAAATTATTATTTCAGCAAAACACAATTTTTCTACACTTTTTTTAAATCAGTGTTTTATTTTGCAGGTAATATGTATATTTACTGGAGGACATCAGTGATTGTGATTTCAGTGTTTAGTGTGATTGCTGGAATACTGTTTGCTGTTGCTGTTTATAAATACAGAGGTAAAATGATATACATTTTTATGTAAATAAGGCAACCTGTGGAGAGCTTTTTAAAATAATTCCTTTCTGAAATTCATGAACAATTTTCACCAAATCACAAATGATTGTTTTACGACAATTTTAAATGATGGTGCACACAAACCTATATATTTAAATGTGTACGACATGGAGATTACTACTTAAACATGCTGTTTGAGGACATTTCCAGTGTCATAGTAAACCAAAAGTTTCACAGTTTGTTCCTGTTTTTTTATTTTAAAATATTCCAGAAGGTTTCTGTGAGTGTTGTGGTTAGAGGTATGGGTTAGGATATAAGGGGACAGAATATACAGTTTGTACAATATAAAAATAATTTTGTGTGTGTAAGAGATAGATTTATATAATTATTCTCATCAAAACCTCTGATCTGTAAATCATGATGCTTGTGATAAATGCATGCACAGCTGCTAAAGAGAGGAAAATGTCTTTGTTAAAAAAAAACTATAAATATTTATTGTACAAGAGCTGGTGAATTTACTCATTCATTTAATTAATCAGTTATGGAATTTTTAAAATGCAATAAACACACCCATCCTGCCCCCCCCAGATCTGTGTAATCAGCTTACATTTCAAAATATGAATATCATATGGTATAGTTAATCAACATCACTTGAGCAGAATCACAATATCAGGCTGTTTTTGTCCACAATATCATGAGTGCAGATAAGATCTTGATTTATACACAACAATTCAGTAAATACGTATGAGCAGTTTTACTAACACAAATATAACCTTTAAAACCACAACATTTGTGCATCTGCAGTCTGAGTGATTGGCCATTTTTAGGCATTGTAACCTAAAACTTCATGTGTGCTAAATTCTAAATAATAAATAAGAGTTTTTTGTAAATGTCTGCTTGATGCTTTTTGTACGAAACACAATAATAATGAATTTTTAGTTCACTTTAATATACAATTAATTTAAATGAGGGCTGTCAACTAATAATATTTTTAATCAAATTAATTACACAACATTATCAATTATTCAAATTTGTTAAATCAAACATTTTTCAGTAATTTGATTATAAAAAATAAAATCAACTGATTGCCGTGAGGTAAATAAATGTAAAGCTGTTCTCTTATCTTTATTCTGAATTGTTTACGACAGTCAAATAAAAAAATGGTAAGAGAAAATACAGAGTACCTTTTATTTATTAGGTTATTGATCTATTGTTTGTTTTCACTTTTAGAATATTGAATTAACAGTGTATTCACATGTCTTTGTGTATATCTTGTGTCTTGTGATTTGCAGTTATTGTTCCTCAGTCTGAAATTATATTTTTATTTAAAGCTTCTGTCGTCTGAATTCTGTTTTCTCTTTTGTTTGTACTAATTTGTCTTCAGAACTAGAGTGTGAGAAGATCAGATTGCAAAATGGTGAGTTTGTCTTTTTTAAAATGACCAGTTCAACCAAATTTTGAACATTTACTCACTTTTTACTCACTATTATTGTGTGATTACAAACCTCTGAGGTTCTTTCTTCTGCTCAACACAAAAATATTGAATTAAAATATTGAATTAACAGTGTATTCACATATCTTTGTGTATATCTTGTGTCTTGTGATTTGCAGTTATTGTTCCTCAGTCTGAAATTGTATTTTTATTTAAAGCTTCTGTCGTCTGAATTCTGTTTTCTCTTTTGTTTGTACTAATTTGTCTTCAGAACTAGAGTGTGAGAAGATCAGAATGCAAAATGGTGAGTTTGTCTTTTTTAAAAGGACTAGTTCAACCAAATATTAAACGTTTACTCACTTTTTACTCACTATTGTGTGATTACAAACCTTTGAGTTTCTTTCTTCTGCTCAACACAAAAATATTTAATGAAAATATTGAATTAACAGTGTATTCACATATCTTTGTGTATATCTTGTGTCTTGGGGTTTGCAGTTATTATTCCTCAGTCTGAAATTATATTTTTATTTCAAGAGTTCGCCCTTAGCTGATGATTGATTATAAAGCATGTTTGGCATGCTGTCCCGGGAGAGAGCCCTGAGCTCGTGAGATCCTCCAGCCCGGGGCTCCCTCCCGTTGCTGGGCGAGAGGGGAGTCTGAGCTCAGGTAGGTCTTGAGAGCTCCCCTGCTTGATGATGGTAAATGTAGATTATAAATAGCTATGGAGAGTGTATATTGAATTCAAAGCTTGTCTATGATGTCAATTTAGTTTTGTCAATTTACTTATGTTACATGTTTTTGGTCTGTGGGAGGAAACCGGAGAGCCCGGGGAAAACCCAGGCAAACACGGGGAGAACATGCAAATTCCACACAGAAATGCAGACTTGGCTAGGTAAGATCTGAGCCAGTGACATTCTTGCTGTAAGGCAATAATGCTAACTATTGGGCCTCCGTGCTGCCCTGACAAGGAAAGGGGAGGAGTAGGGGTGGAAGAGGGGATTCTTCAAGACGAAGATGGCTAAGGTAAGATACTCTGGTTATTTATAGTGATTTAGGAATCGTCTGATTGGTGAATCTTGCATTAGCTTATGAGGACCAGCTGCTATCACTCATAAGCACGAGCTCCTCTCGAAATTAGTTTATAAATAAACTTCACTTCAAGAGTTCACCCTTAGCTGATGATTGGTTAAAAAACTTGTTTAGCATGCTGTCCAGGGAGAGAGCCCTGAGCTTGTGAGATCCTCGAGCTTGGGGCTCCCTCCCGTTGCAGGGCGAGAGGGGAGTCTGAGCTCAGGTAGGTCTCGAGAACTCTCCAAAATGCCTTTCCGCTTGGGACAGCAGCCGCGTATTGAAGAACCCCGCACAAGGCAAGAAATTGCTGCTATATCCGGCTGCTGGATATAACATTGGAAAAGATGGAAAGAAGGGGGGAGGGCTCCTGCGGGAGCAAGGAAGAAACAGGCTCCTGCGAGAGCCTAAGCAAGTGATATGGGACAGGGATAACTCCTGCGGGAGTCAGGCTCAGGGAACAACTCATGCTGGAGTCAGAGCTGGTGAGTGAGGGCCTATGCGGAAGGAAGAAAGAAACTTGTGGAGGCTTGAAGAAGCTAAGAGGCTTGTTGCTAGAAGAAAGGAAAGTAACGAATATACTTTGTGCTAAAAAGGAAAAGCGAAGAAGTGGAGCCCTCTTCGTTGAGAGGAAGAAGCAGAATACTTCGATGCCTAAAACAGAGCATCAATGCTAAGAAAAAGAGAAGAAGCGGAGTACTACAACGCTAAAGGGAGCAAAGTCATCGACGCTGAAGGAAGAAAAAGCGGAGTACTGCAACGCTAAAGGAAGCGGAGTCATTGACGCTGAAGGAAGAAAGAGCGGAGTACTACAACACTAAAGGAAGCGGAGTCATCAACGCTAGAAGGAAGAAAGTTTTTTTCTCTCTCTTTAAGGGCCGGCAGGGGCAGAGATTGATTCCTGTGGGAATCGAAGCTCGGGGGGTACTCCTGCGGGAGTCAGAGCTGCGGGGCCATTCTCCCGCTGGAGTCGGGAAAGGGAGGGGGCAGTGAAGACTCCTGCAGGAGGGGGGCAGGGCAAGGACTCCTGCGGGAGTCAAGCTCAAGGAACGACACCTGAAGGAGTCAGAGCTGGGGAGTGAGGGCCTATGCGGAAGGAAGACAGAAGCTATAGAGAATTGTTACTAGAAGGAAGGAAAGTAGCCATGAGACTTAGTGCTAAAAGGAAAGCGAGAAAACGGAGCCCTCGTCGTTGAGAGGAAGAAGCAGGATACTTCTGTGCTTAAAGAAAGCAGAGCATCAACGCTAGAAATAAAAGAAGCGGAGTACTACAACGCTAAAGGAAGCAGAGTCATCCACACTGATAGAAGAAAAAAAGCTGAGTACTGCAACGCTAAACAAAGCGGAGTCATCGACGCTGAAGGAAGAAAGTTTTTTTTTTCTAAGGGCCGGGCGGGGGCAGTGATTGATTCCTGCGGGAATCGAAGCTTGGGGGGTACTCCTGCGGGAGTCAGAGCTGCGGGGCCATTCTCCCGCTGGAGTCAGGAAAGGGAGGGGGCGGTGAAGACTCCTGCAGGAGGGGGGCAGGGCAAGGACTCCTGCGGGAGTCAAGCTCAAGGTACGACTGCAGGAATCAGAGCTAGGGAATAAGGGCATATGCGGAAGGAAGTTTAGTAGCTGCGAACTTGTCGCTAAGAAAAAACAAAGTAGGGAAGGATTACATGCTGGAAGGTAAAGGAAAGAAAGTGGAGTATCCTGTGCTGGAGTAAAGGAGGGGGGGGGGGGAGACTCAACACTTGAAGGAAGCAGAGCAAACGACACTGGAAAAAGAAAGAGCGGCAGACTTTTACGCTTGAAGGAAGCAGAGAACTTGATGCTGAAGAAAGAAAAGTAGCGGAAGACTTCAATGCTAAAAGGAGGCAGAGCACTCAATGCTGAAGGAAGAAAAGGAGCGGAAGACTTCAATGCTAAAAGGAAGCGGAGTACTCAACACTAAAGGAATAAAAAAAAGGGTGGGGGGGTGGGGGTCGATTACTCCTGTGGGAGTAGGCTGCGGGGCACTCCTGCAGGAGTGAAGCTGCGGGGCCAGTGTCCTGCAAGAGTTGGGAAAGGGGATGGGGCAGTGAGGACTCCTGCAGTAAGATTAAATATGGGGGGGATATGTGTACTCCCATAGCAGTGTTTAACTGCCGTGACCAAACGAGAGAGTAAGATAGATGTAATGCTTTGAATGCAGGATGTATGAGCTCTGCTAGAGAGACTCTTACAATGACAGTGATAAAATGTCAGAAAGCTCAGCGGAGCGTCTCTGCTGCTGCAGAGGTGCAATAAAAATCAATGGTGCGGAGGAGAATTTAAGCTAAGTGGAGCAACACTACAGTATAGTTGCAGAGGTGCAATGGAAGTCAGTGGTGCAAATGTGCGGAAGAGAATTTAAGCTAAGCGGAGTGTCTCTACATTGCAGGGAGCAATGGAAATAAGTTGTGTAAAGAATTTAAGCTAAGCGGGGCATCTCTACAGTTGCAGCGGTGCAATGGAAGTCAATAATAACAGGTAAATAGGCTTCCACGGAGGCGTTTAAACTGCCATAGTAGTGCTGGGGATTGTGTCAGTAGTGGTATGTTAAATGGAAGTGTATGTGAGCTCCGGCAGAGCGTCACTGCTGCAGCAGTGGTGCAGAGGGGAAATGAAGCTTAGCGGAGCCTCTCTGCTGTTGGAAGGCAACCCAGATAGCAAAATGACATCATTTCAACCGAAAATCAACGTTTCTTTTGACATCGATTCAACATCGTTTTGCTCATCGGGGTAATGTTGAAACGACGTCAGGCACTCCATTCAAATCTAACCTGAAATCGACACAATTGGTTACTTACCCAACGTTGAATCGATGTTGATATTCAGTCGATCGAAACGACGTTATATAATCCACACATTTTCAACATGTAATCAACCTAATTGGTTTGTCCACCTGACGTTGAAATGATGTTGATTTATAGTTGATTGGAACAACGTAGAATCCACACATTTTCAACATATAATCGACCTAATTAGTTTGTCTATCTAATGTTGAAACGATGTTGATTTTAAGTCGATTGGAACAACAGAATCCACACATATTCAACATAAAATCTATCTAAATGATTTAACGTTGAAATGAATGCATAAACAACATTTTCAACATTAAACCAATCCATATGACCTAATCATCATTTTTTTTTTACAAGAATACATATAATTTATTCTGTATATATAACAACACACCACAATCTGTCATCATTTTTTATTGATACAAATACACAGCTGTGAATCTGTTAAGAGCATGAATTCATTCAAACCTTCTACACTTAAACAAACAGAGAGAACATTTAAATTACTGACTAAAATAGTCAAAACCATTTACTCAATAAGTAAAACTGTAGAATATTAAATACATTTGTCTATTTGTGTTCTATTTCAACATGTATTTTTCATTAAAGTAAAAAATGCATTTTATTTCAGATGTGCATAATAACAAAATTAACTATTAGGGTCAAAACACAGGTTTAAAATCACAATGTTTAAGCGGTTTAAAGAACAACATTTATTTAATGAATTTAGAAAGATACAATCACAGAAACTAAAATTCAGATGCAACCATAGAAAAAATATTCTTGCTGGATTAGCAAGGTCAATAAATAAATAAATAAATAAAAACAAATTATTTTAGGTTATGTGAAACTATCGGGAAGCCATTCGTCTACAGTGCCACCATTTACTAGAATTCCATTCCGGATTTTCCAGAAATACGAAGTATTAGTGACCCAGACACTTGTCTAAGAACAAGCTTCAAATATTACAAACAACCGGTAGAATTTGCAAGCTTGTTTATTAATTACAATTATTATTTTTTTTTCAAAATATCATTGTTTAATGACTAAATGCAATAATAAAATACAGCGCTGCGACCAAAGAATGTAACGTATACTGAATAATCATATGCAATGCACATGATCCTATTATAACGATCACTGCGAACAATAAGCTAAGCGTTCGTTTTATATACAAACTGTAAATATAAAAACATTAAAATAATTTAAAGCAATGAAAATCTATATGTAAAAAACAAAACTACTTTAAACTGCGTCTCGTCAGAGCTGAGCATATATTTTATTTCAGTAGAAACGGTCCTCTTCATAATATTTCTATTTATTCTTTTTAGTAATATTGTATGAATTTAAAAAATACGGACTTTCCTTTACGTCTCCTATTCAGTTTTTTTACTTCCTGCTCTCCATCTTAATTTCAATTTTATATTCCACACCAGGCCAGTAAAAAAATCCTTAGTGTTGAGCCCTGTTGAGTAATTCTCCTTCTCATTAAAACTCAAATGTGCATTGTGTTGTGACAATTACTTAAAATTTTTGTAACAATAAAGATGTATTTAATACAACCATAAAAACGCTAAAAGATTGTCAGTACACTGTACTATAGGCACAACCAGTCATTTGGGGTGTTTGTGTGAGAGAGGAAAAAAAAACATTTGCAACTCGTAAAAAAAAAAAAAAAAAAAAAACTCTCAGACTTCAAATATACTGGTCACTAACAGAAACTTCAGTCATGGGTGCTGTAGTTTTGCTCCAGTAATACCTTCAGAGAACATAATAGTCAGTGATCCATACATAGGCAGAGAGATTAGTGTGGTGTAGGCAGAACTGGAATAGACGTTTGTCCAGGCACAGGTTACAGATCTTGATGTCTTCAACTGGAGATTCCAGAGAAACTGCCATTAAAAAAATTGTAAGAAAAAAAAAACATGTTACTC
>LR812521.1:15559675-15647175 GCA_903798195.1 Danio kyathit | reverse complement strand
AGCATGAAAATGAGAAATGTAATTCATTGTTAGTATTATTGTCATCATCGTCATCATCAATATTTTATAATTATTAGACATTCACTTTGGAATTATTGCACAAATATCAATGTCATCGCAGAATAAGTTAGATAGTTGTTTCTGGTTTTTGTTAGTCTTAATTGATGTTGTTTTCAAATACAATAAATCCTTTAATATACAATTTGCGGTGGTGCTCATTACTTTTGGTGCGTGCTCCTAAATTTTTTCTGTTGCTCCTAAATATTTGAAGTTGGGAGCACTGGTGCTACCAAGTAAAAAAGTTAATTTCGAGCCCTGGATAGGATTGACTACAGCTGATTCCTTATCACCAATCACTAACAAGCCAATCGGATCATTTCAAATTTAATATAAATAATCAGCCTAAATTTCATTCCTCATCTTCGCTTTGGAAGACACGGGACAACTAGCCACAGCAACAACCAAAACAACCAAGCCAGCGAGAGCGGAGCTCTGACTGAAACTTCAGCCGAGGACCAGCCTCATCTTACCCAGGCTGGGAATCAACCCGAGCCCGAAGCTACAGTGAGAGGCCAAAGGCCAATCCATTCAACAGCAGCAAGGATCTTTCGCTGTCTACAATCGCCATCCCCGTCAGCTACATATCTCCACCTACCTTCACCAGCTTCTTCGTATGCTTTTGCAACATCCTCACCAACTATTACCAGATCCATGACAGCAAACGAACTTCGCCAAAGCATTACAGACGCCGGTTTTTCCATTCCAAACTAATGCAATAAGACTGAACTCCTCATACTGTACACATCCATTGCATCATCGACTCCACCCCCCAAGAACACTAGGAACACCCGCTCCCGCCACGCCTTTTATCCACTTCCCAGCTCTTCTCCGCCAGCCTCTAACCAACCCGGACCACCAAGGAAAGCAACAGGAAAAACCAAGAATACCAAAAAACCACCATCTCAACACCACCAAGATAACAGGAGCATCACAGAAACTACATCCACACAAACCAAGGACATTAATCAAGAAATCGGCTCAACCCTGCAAAGCAACTCACTTTCCCTTGGCCACAAGCAGCCCTTTCCAGCACAACCTCTAGCCCTCCTCCTCCTGACTCAAATCCTATTCAGTTTTCTTTTCCCTCCAACCTTCCACCTTCTTCAGCCCAAATTTCCCACTCTCACCAGTCTATAAATGCCAGCGCTAATGTCCCCCCTCCTCCCTTCCTTTCCTCCCTCCAATATTCCATCTTTCATGCCCTCATCTTCCCTTCACCAAGCACTCACATCCAATACTAACCCCCCAGCATCCTCCTCTTCCCACTCACATTTCTTCCGCACGTCCCCCCTTCACTCTAGCAACTTCCGTTCCCCTCCTCATCTCTCAGAATGCTCCAGTCCTGGAACCTCCACCTGTCTCCAATACTATCAGGAATCTCATCATTTCAGAGATTTCGAATGCTTGCACCAGAAGCAGACCAACATCCGCATCCAGTGCCTCCTTATTCAGAGATGATACTTCCATAGACCACCCCATGCATCACCTGCACCAAACATCCATTTCCCTTATTCTAAACGTTATTGCTCCCAGAACACTTCAAACATATTTCACAGCATGGAATACATTTAAATATTTCAATTCCCTTCATAACACTTAATTTCCAAATTTTTCCCTGCTCACTATCACTTCATTCATCACATATCTCCATTATTACAAAAAACCTACAAGCCAGCTCCATCAGAAGCTATTTAAGTGGCATTCATTTCTTTTACAAGTTAATACATGGCTCTACATCAGATTCCATAGCGAATTTGCAAACCAGCCTTCTTATTAAAGGCATCCAAAAAGCCCACCCCTCCCGCCCAGACACTAGGCTGCCCATCACACACCATATATTGTCTAAATGCATTTCCACCCTCCATAAAGGCTATTTATTCACACACACAGACCGTACCCTAGACGCTGTTCATACTTTCTTTCTTCAGATTCCTTAGATGTTCCGAAATTTCCATAACTTCAAAATTCGAGCCCAGCATCCATCCCACTATATCAGATCTAGCTTTAATGGATGGGGGAACAATATCATTCCTCATTAAACAAAGCAAAACAGATCAATCCCGCAAAGGACACCTTATTTACATTTTTGACATGCCCTCTTCTACATGCCCATTCCAAACACTCCTAGCATAAATGCATTACAGGAAAACCCTCAGTCCCTTCCCCTCTTCCCCCCCTCTTTGTAGATGACTCATCCCATCCAGTGACACACTTCTGGTTTCAAAAATACCTAAAAGCAGTCCTTCGCCTTTCAGGCTTTTCACCAGAATCATACTCCAGCCACTCATTTAGAATTGGAGCCGCCACCACTGCAGTACATAGAGGGCTATCACAACAGCATATACAGACTCTGGGGAGGTGGTCGTCGGATGCCTTTAAGTCTTGCATTTGCCTCAGCCAGAACCATCTCAAAGAAGCCCAGAAGATCCTTTCCAGAAGGAGCCATCATTCTAGCTTATAATTCAGCTACTGCCCCCCCCCCCCCCAACTCCCCCCTCCTCCCAACTCCCCAGCCAAGCCCCCCCTTTCCCAACCATCCTGCTTACAGGGGTCTCCCATTCCCTCCCTCCTTTCACGACTCCTGTTGAAGTCAGCCTTCGATAGCCCAACTTCCCCAGCCGTGACTACAAACACGAGTCACGTCACTGCCCACCCCCTTCGCCCATAGCTTCTTCTTTCTGTTAATTTTATATATTTTTTTCTGTTCATATATATATATATATATATATATATATATATATATATATATATATATATAAACAGAAAAAAATATATAAAATTAACAGAAAGAAGAAGCTATGGGCGAAGGGGGTGGGCAGTGACGTGACTCGTGTTTGTAGTCACGGCTGGGGAAGTATATATGTGTATATATATATATATATATATATATATATATATATATATATATATATATATATATATATATATATATATATATATATATATATATGAATGATATAATTATATGTCCACGCGCGCCCACGTACGTGGATATACACTTTAACGCATAGTGCTGTCACCCCTAAGCTTAAACCCCCTTTCCCTCCAGTAGGAGTCTTCACCGCTCAAATTCCTCTTTCCCCTGACTCCTGCTGGAACCAGCCTGGATGGCTCAACTGCCCGAGCTGTGACTACGAGCACGAGTCACGTCACCGCCCCCCTCCTATGGCCCTAGCTTCTTTTATTTTTTTTATTTTGTTTTGCTTGTTCGCCTACACAGGCATTAGGAGCGCGCACGGCGCACCTTGGTATGCGTTTGCGTGCATGTATGCATGCGCGTGTATGTGCACGTATACATGCATATAGATATATGCATGCCTATGCAAACAATGTAGTCTATGTCCGCGTGCGTTCACGTACACGGACGTGTACATTAAAACATAGTGCTGTCACCCCTAAGCCCTGGTCACCGCCAAAAATGGTCCCAGAGCTTAAACCCCTTTATTTCCTCCAGTAGGACTCTTCACCGCCCAATTTCCCTCTCCCCAGACTCCTGCTGGAACCAGCCTTTGATAGCCGAGCTGTGACTATGAGCACGAGTCACGTCACTGCCACTGCACTTTATACATGTGTAAGCAGGGCTTAAAAACAAAAACAAAAAAAAATCCAATTGGTTCACTCCGAGCAGAATTGATATTTTTTTCGTTTCTGTTTTTGCATTCATTATTAAACAAAATATTCCGAAAACGGTTTTCTAGAAAAAACCCTGGTTAAAAACGTTATTTTATTATAAAGTATTGCAGGGTTCTTGAGTGCCCTGATTTCTTAATGGTGCAACTAAATATTCTGTTCGAGGGGTAAAATTTAATGAATTTGATAAGTATCGGTAAAGAAACATTTATAATATGAACTTGCTTTTGGTTATATCTAAACCAGCTTTGCGCACTTATGCGCACTCTCCCTCACCAGCAGCAGTTGACACACGCTTAAAGGCGCACACACACAGCCCCACTCCTTGGTATCCAGCGGCAAGTGCTGAAACACGCGACACAGTTTTATTTGTTGCAGATTTTGGTGTTGTTCCCTTTTTTTTAAAGTGTCTTTCATTTTTTAAATCTCTCAAATTAGGCTAACATAATCTGCCTCTGAGATATCAGTTCAATTATTTATATTTATAATTAACCATGTATAATATAATTACTAACCCGTCGTCTAAAATCTTAAAATAATAAAATAGCCTATTATTTTTTTCGTGGCTAGAGGTTGATTAATTTGATTGACATCCTAGGCAATGAGACCTTTACTTTGCCTGACTGAATGTGAGTTTATTGCATGCAACACTATTTTGGTAGCACAAAAACTCGCTCTGATCCGGGAGAGAACTTTACCAACAGCTACATGCACTGCTGAAAGACTTTTTTTTCTGCTGCGCATCGAATAATGACACGCTTAATATCATCGATGTCCACAATCCACAGCATATCCATGAAACACGAACTTGCAGACTCTTTGAACAATGAGGAAATAATTGCACTTTTTAATTCAAAGCCCAAACGGCTTGTTTTGTAATTTAATGCCGGCTATACCACCTGAAGGACGATTACGGCGTTTTGTAATGTAGTCGGCCGTCACCGGAGAAAGTCAAGTCTTTCGTTAATTTTTTGGACTTTTGTTTGAAAGCTTTAGTGGCACTGTATCTGTCCAAAGTACTGTTGTTTAATTTAAATTATAGCCTATATGTGCGCCAATAAACAAGGCAAAGAAATGATTGAATAAATAAAATAAATATGGATTCTTAAATGTTGATATTGTTTTTACTCAAAAAAATAACATGTTTTAGAAAAATAAAATGAGCAAAATTAACCATTTATACGATTCAGTTAAATATAAGTTGGACATTTATGGGGCCATGTAACATGTTTTTGTGTTTGTTAGTTTTTTGTTCTCTGTGATCTTTAATATATACTGGGTAGCAGTGTTGGGAGTAATGCGTTACAAAAGTAATGTATTACAGTAACTTATTACATTTTCCAGTAACGCAGTAGTGTAAGGCATTACTAATAGATTTTCAGTAATATTTTACTCGGTACATGTTCAGTAACGCGTGCGTTACAACAAACTTTTCGCCCGCAAGACATTAACAAAGAAAAAATACCGCAGTTCTATTTCCTGTTGGTGGGGAGTTGAAGATACGTGTGTGTTGTTGTCATTAATCTCCCTCTGGCTACTGGAACTTTTAACTTTGAGCGCGGATTGATTTCAGCCTCTGAGCGAGGTCCGGGGCTATTGGCTCAGCCCGGTTCGCAGTAATGTTACGCTCTAACGCGCAGCGGAAAAGCGGAAAATAGATGAAAATGGCAGAAGACAGTACATTTGCGAGATGGAGGTACGTGCATATTCCACTGACAACTGTCGTAAGCGCAGTATTACACGTCGAGAGCGCATTCATGTATGCGAGCGAACGGTCCGGTTTCCTCTATCCGTGGACAACACTCCTCGCGTGCACTCAAAACTGTCTGCTCACGTGCGAGTGATCTGCTCTCGCTCCGTCAGACGATGCAGACTCACAATTTGTGCCTTGTTTTCTCCTCTTTTCGTGCTTTTGCTCTCCAGAGATTCCTCTTGTCAAATTGTTATCTCAAGAATGTTGATATGGTTTACATGTTGCTACAATATTTACCTACAGGTTAAGGTAAATATATAAATACTATAATAAATACTAGTGTTTTTGAGCATTAGGTACAGTGTACTGCCTTTGTTTTAGGCTAGTATTATTTACAACTTGTTAATAAATGCTTCAGCATACTGCAGTATTAAGAATAGTAAAGTGTGGTGAATTGTAAAATAATAATATACCCTATATTGTTAAAAAAAAAAACTGCAGCACTGGGTCATTTGTTTATATTACACTTGTTGTGTTACCATAGCAACTATAGTATTACCACAACAGAATAATTGAAGTACTTTACTGTAGTATACTGTTCAACACAGTACAAGTCAATATGTGTGTTCAGGGGCCCAGAGAAACAGCTTCTCCTCAAAATGAAGAGGATGACAGGGAAAATGTCCTCCAACCTCATCAACAATGTGGAAGACAACAGAGACTAGTTCACTTTATTTTAGTTGCCCTGATAAAATGAGATTGATAGTGAGATTTATTTGAAGAGTGAATAGTACAGTAGGCTATAATACCTTATCGTTTTTCCCTGTTTTCTATCAGTTATATTTCTGCTTGCGTTCACTATATTTTACTTTAAATGTTTTTGATTTGATTAGTATGGTGCACCTTTTAGATGTTTAATAAATGTTTTTAAAATAAAACGTATTCTTAACTTCCAACGTCTATTCTCTGTCTTTAAGTGTTTAAAACTGGAAATATCTCATCATATAACATACTGTACAGCCTAAAATAGTATGGTTATTAGATAAAAAATTATAAGTCTATTTTAGCATTTTAGTTATTGTTAATAAATAGTGCACCAATATAAATCATATCAAAAAGCACAAAAGGAAGAGGGAACACAAGGCCCAAATTGTGAGTCTGCATATAAACTCACAGAGCGAACCGTGTACTGAGAGCGCGCAAGAACATTTGTGCGTGAGCAGTGCATATTTGAGAGAACGTGAGAAAATTTGCATGCGAGCAGCGTATATTTGAGAGCTCGCAAACAGTTTTGTCCACAAACAGAGGAAATCGGTGCACGAGCATAATATATAGAAAGCTGTTCATCATGCTCACTTTGTGCATGACAGTTTTGTGTTGTGAGCCACTTGAATTTAAAGTGAATACAATAATGGCAACAATAAGAAGAGAAAAGAAATCTGCATGTTGTCATGGCATTGGAGTTTGCATATGGCCTGTTGTGTCTAATATGAATATAGCCAAGCTATTCACAGATATTGCCAGATAACCACTTTACCTCAACCATACTTTTAACAGATCATTTGTGAATCTGACTGTCATCCTTTCTTGCATTGTCTTGAGCCTTCATGTTGCCAGTTATATACTATATTGTTAGTAGCCTGGATAGGTCACAGTCATTATGCTACATCATATCGCTTTCTACCGGATGTAAAATGCTCTGCAGTACATTTGGTCATTTTAGAAAGTTAAGTTCTAATTCTGGAGTTATTTTAGTGTAAGTAACTAAAAAGTAATATAAGAGTAATGTAACATATTACAATTCTGAGACAGTAATATTGTAATGTAAGGGATTACTTTTAAATAACAGTAACAAGTAATCTGTAATGTATTACAGTTTGGAAGTAACTTGCACAACACTGCTGGGTAGCTATGCAAAATATTTTCTAAAATATCAAGCAGGAATTTGTCTATAGCTTTAATTAAAGACAAAAAATATGAAAAAATAACAAAAATAAAATGATAAAATACAAAGATAAAAAGAGCAGCATTTTGCTAAATATAATAGTCCTTTATATGCTTTAAATCCTGCTATGTGTTGTTTCATATTCGTTTTTATTTCACTTGATGCATTAGTTATTTAATATTTGAATGCTGAAAGAAATAACAGCCATCATTTAAATGGTTATTTTACCATCAATATGTAGTATATTTTATATCATTATCAACTTTTGATATAAAACCGCTGTCATTTAATTGATTGTTAAAAATGAAATAATTTAAGTGCTGTATATTTTATTAGTGAGTGTGCGCTCACTTTTGACAAGGCCCATCAAAAAATATTTCTGCCACTATAACACAAATACAGTATTATTGTTGCATTATCATTGTTTATTTTTCTGTTATGCATGGGGATTTGAAATATATTTATTTTCCCTCCCATGGGAAAGTGCTCACTGCGGTTTCTGCGATTTCTGTGGTTGTCAGTGGTGCAGCTAAATCACTTTTGTTTTAATCAGAGAATAAGAGTATATAGCCTATTTTAGTTATTTAGCGTAATATATATAGTTGTATAGTTTAATCGGTGTAATTTATTAATATAAAAATTTAGTGCTTTTTAGATTTACGCATAGGCCGAGTATAAAACTTAATTTTACTTGTAAATACAAATGATTATGCTAGATGACAAATGATAGAGCCCTGTATTGGATAGATTAATTGATGTGTGTGCATTTTAATAACATTTACACTATAGTTTTATGATTGATTAAACTAGAGATGCTAACGATTACTCGATCGATTTATTGTCGGTAGGCCTAACCCAAAACCGATAGACCTTATCGGTGACCGATTAAGCATGGGCATTTAATAAGTTATGCTTTGCGCCGTGAGACGCGTCTACAATTTCACACATTACATAATCAAGTGTGTGCAGTTTACTTTACCTTATGGAGTCCTGCACTCTCTTGACTTTGCATATCGGGGACACATAAAACCCTGTTATGCACAGATTTATGTCCGCTGGTGCTGCCGTTAATCCGCGGGTCAAGTCATCAAAAAGTAGGCTACATGACGTTTAATTATGGGTGTAGCAGGTTAATAAGACCAAACATTGGTTGTGCTAACTACGTCCTCTAAAATATTAAAGTGTTTCAAGCTATATTATATTTTTTATAGACTACGCATCACGGCCAGACATTTGTAGTTTATATAAAAACGAGCGCTTGCCTTATTTCACTGTGATCATTTTGCGGATCATATTGCATATTCGGTTAATTCTTCAGTAGCCTTGTAAATAATGTATTTTATTAATGGATTGTTTATAAGGACAAAGCTATTAATTACTGTAATTCTCCGAAATGAAAAATGCTTGGGTGGTTTGATAATATATCAAATCATTCAAAACTTTATCTATCATGTTTATGATCTGCCCCTCATCCTTCAATATTACAGATCCATTTATCAGATGATTTGTCATAAGGGAAATATTAACAAAAGGATTTTCTTTATGGAGACCCATCTGAAAACAATCGACAATCAATAATTCCTTTAGTATAAGTTCAAGATTTAGTAACAATAACTTAAACCGAAACATACCTTTGTATATGAAAGAGCAGGTTCTTGGTAACCTTTAAGACAAGCTCGTCGCATTAGAAATGACTCTCGCTTATGATGTCTGCTTCGCGGGTATTTCACATTGTATGCGTCACCGTCGCATTTGTACACATGATTTAAATTAATACTTTTTGTCTCCCAGATTCATATAATAAAGAGAACGATAAAATAACATTATTAACCGGTTGACTGTAAATGTTTCTGTTCAGAACGATTAAAGTTGATCTTGTTTTTGTTTCTGTTCCTGCAAAATGTCATTCGTTTCCGTTTTTCGTTTCCGTTCCTTGAACCGGTTCAGAGCCCTGTGTGTAATAAATGTAAACAAAGTAAATTTAGACATGCCATGAAAGAAATCTACACATTTAAATATGAACATTTTTAACAGAACATAGAAGTTTAGCAGAAAAACAGGCAGATAAACACAATGAACAGATCATTTCAGTCAGTCAGTAAGATAGGATGTGTAAAATATGAGCAGTTTTATCATAATATAATGATCACTGAACATCCTTTGTTGTTTATTTTTTGTTAAAATGTTTACATGTTTTATTATTTGCTGATCCGTAAAGCAGAATTGTTCTATATTTCCTGTAGTGAACGTGACTCTGGATGATGATTCTGCTCATCCTGATCTCATCGTGTCTGAAGATGGAAAACAAGTGAAATATGAAGAAAAACAGAACAGAGAGGATGAGGGAAATAACAGGTTTACTAAACATCTTGGTGTTGTAGGAACGGAGGGATTTTCATCATGGTGTTTTTACTTTGAGGTGCAGGTGAAGGATCAAACTAGGTGGGATTTAGGAGTGGCCAGAGAATCTGCTAACAGGCAGGGCAGTATCTTTGATCTGAATGGATACTGGACTGTGAGTCTGATAAATGGAAAATATTGTGCTCATGAGTCTTCAAGTGTCCCTCTTTCTCTGAGTGTGAGGCCACAGAGGGTCGGTGTGTTTGTGGATTATAAGAAAGGTTTGGTCTCTTTTAATGATGTTGACTCCATGTCTCTTATCTACTCTTACACTGATCAGGATTTTAATGAGAAACTCTATCCTTTTGTGTGTTTGGGGGATTATAGTAATGAAAACTCCACACCACTGATTATCTGTGATGTGATGGCTGAGGATAGTGATTGAGTTTACATGATCAGGTGAAGTAAAAAAAAAACTGTTTAATTAAGAATTATAAACATAATTTTTATAATAATTATTCAGACATTAATCTGGCAAACATTTGTACACACAAGGGCTATTCTATGTTTTATTTTATTGTAAAACTTTCTGATGTAAAGATTTGTGTTTAAATGATCTGAAAAGGGGTTTCGTAAATAACTGTGTGTGTCAATATATACTGGAATAAACAAAGAACTTAAAGATGAATGAAGACGTAATGCTTTCCTCATTCTTTCTTTCTCTTTATTGTCCACAAGTGGAAATTTATCTTTGGCCTCACCTCACAACCACATCAACGTTCACATTACATCACAGAAAAAACAAGCAACACAAATACATTCAATGTCATCACATATATCGCAATAAAAAACTCTATTTAAAACCCTTTACCTACTTAGAACCTAGTATTTAAAAGTCTAATGGCAGTCGGTACAAAGGACATTTGATACACATTTTTCTTTACTTGAGGTTGCCTAAAACGTCTTTTTGATGGCAAGAGCTGAAATTGTATATTTAAGGGATGGGAACAATCTTCAATAATGATGTGTGCTTTCTGTTTAATTCTCATTGAATAGATTTCATTTGGTTGTCTTTGTGCTTTACCTACAATTGCACTGCCAATTTTTACTACTCGACACAGTTTTTGCTTTTCCTTAATTGACAACAGTCCATACCATGCAATCATGTTAAAGCTCACAACACTTTCAACCAAGTTCTTGTATACCATTTCCAGAACATCTTGACTCACACCAAATTGTTGTAACCTCCTAATGAGATATAATCTCTGCATTGCTTTTTTAAAAATGCACTGTGCATTTGCAGCAAATGTCAATCCACAATCAATAAATGTTCCTAAATATTTAAAACATCCAACTGTCTCTATTTCATGTCCCTCAATGACCAGAGGTTTCAACCCTTGACTAAGAACTAGTTTATTTCTGCTAATTATCATCTCCTTGGTTTTATTAAAATTAATCTCAAGTGAACTCCTTTTACACTAATTTTGAAACAAATTTATATAATTATAGTACAAGGTATCTCCTTCTGTTCCTGTTTTAGTCAACCGGCCAACAAGTGCCATATCATCAGCATATTTAAATAATTTAAAACGTAAGTCCTGGATCTTAAATTCATTTGTGTAAAGAAAAAAAAGTAGGGGTGATAAAATACTTCCTTGTGGAACTCCTGTATTTACAATCATTGTTTTAGAAACCATATCGTTAACAACTACTCTTTGAGGACGATTTAAAAGGAAATCTTTAATCCACCAAATTAGATCACCATTCACTCCTAAATCAAGTAATCTTTGCAGGAGAGTATCTATCCGAATTGAATTAAAAGCTGAGCTAAAATCTATAAATAAAATCCTAACAAAATTTGTAGTCTGTTGAATATGTTCAGCAGCAAAATCGCACAAAGTTATTGCAGCATCGTCGGTGCCCCTCTTTCCCCTGTAGGCAAACTGTAGGGGGTCCAAATCTTTGACCACTTTGTTCCAGATGTGCCTTGATAATACTCTTTCCATACATTTACCCAAAATAGATGTAAGAGCTATTGGTCTAAAATCTTTTAACTGATTGGCATTAGTTATTTTAGGTACTGGAACAATTTTTGTTTCTTTCCATAAATTTGGAAACACCTTACAGTCTAATGAAAGTTGAAACAAACGGGTAAATACACTAGATAGTTGAAAAGCACAATCTCTCAACACACGACCTTTAAGCCCATCTGGGCCAGGTGCTTTATTTGGCTTAATCCTAGCAAGACTGGCTGCTATTTCATACTCATGAAGTTTAATGGGCTCATATGCAGGAATATTAAAACATATTCTCTCGCATTCAGTTGTGCATCCCCCTTTATCAAACCTGGCAAAGAAAGTGTTTAAATCTTCTACCATAGGTGCACCTTGTAATGAACATGCCTGTTTCTTTCTTCCCATAACACTGTTCATTCCTTCCCATGCCTTCTTAGCACTACCTTTAAATAACTTATCCTCAATCTTGTCTTTATATGCTAATTTAGCTTTCTTAATTTGACCCCTGAGTTCCTTTGTTTTCTCTCTAACTAATTCAGTATCCCCATTTAAAAAAGCATTTTTTTTCTCATTTACACATGTTTTAAGATCCTTTGTAAACCATAACTTATTATTTGGGTACATCTGAATTGTTTTAGTCCTAACACAATTACTTTCACAAAAACTTATGTAGGATGTAATGGTATCAGTAGTTTCATGTACATTTCCACATGCATCAAAAAACACTTG
Organism: Danio kyathit; assembly: GCA_903798195.1. Classification (NCBI taxonomy): domain Eukaryota; kingdom Metazoa; phylum Chordata; class Actinopteri; order Cypriniformes; family Danionidae; genus Danio; species Danio kyathit. The sequence goes on along the minus strand of LR812521.1, from coordinate 15,634,763 downwards.
CCACTCTGTATCTTCAAAACTGTCCCTAAGTTCCTCTTTGCTTTAATCTGTCCATAATTGTATCTCTTTAGTCACTGGTTTTTCTTGTTTAAACTTAGCTTGATATTTGGGTAACAAGTGTATGATGTTGTGGTCCGACTTCCCCAACGGAGGGCGACACACAGCTTTATATCCATCTTTTATAGTACCAAAACATTTATCCAATATGCATGTTCATCGAGTAGGACAGTCCACATACTGATGTAAAGTGGGCAAATGGCTTGATAACTCACATAAGTTCATATCCCCAAGAATTAAAATCGGTTGATCCGATGAACGAGCCAAGGCATCATTATAGCTGTCTGTTATTTTGCTTGCAGCTTCCTCATATTTTGGGCCTGGAACGTATGTTAAAATGACAGTAATCTGTCCAAATTCTCTGGGCAGATAAAAAGGTCTAAAAGACACTGAGAGGATTTCATAGTCTGTAGTACACGTTTGTTCATGGATCTTAAAGTGTGTCGCCCATTTGTTGTGTACGAAAAAGCACAAACCTCCTCCAACCGATTTTCGGGACGTAATATTGTCTCTGTCAGCTCTAATCATTGTATAGCCATTTAAAGAAATGTCTATGTCTTCTCTTAACCAAGTCTCGGTGAAACACAACAGGTGACTTTGCCTAAAGTCTCTGTCATAGTTCATTTTTACTGCTAATTCATCCATTTTGTTCCTTAGAGAACGTACATTTGATAAGGTGATTACCGGTAAAGGGGGTTTAAAACCTCTTCTTTTAACCCTCTGTCGGATGCCTCCTCTTGACCCTCGTTTCTTTGGAGAACACCTTTGGTTCCTTAGCCTCGACTTCCTTAATAGTTCGTAGCAATCCTCTGGTAAGTCTGTTTGTAGTTTGCTGAGACGAGACCGGGACAAGATTAATAAGAGTTCCTCCCGCGTGTAGGTGAGAACGCCATTCACTACACTTGCACTCAAGCCAGTCGCGGTCACAGACACAGTCAGGCACAATGCCAGCCAAGCCAGAAACCAATGCGTCCTCATATTTAAAAGTACTTAAAACCAATTACAACAAAACAAAAGAAAGAAACATAAAAACAGACTTTTCAACAAGACAAACCAGCGAAATGTGACAACACGTGAAGCACTGGGTCTGCAGCAGAGCCGCGCCCCAATTCATCATTCTCACTTCACTATTTGTGGTGTTTTATACTTATCATAACTTCATTACGTGTAAATACCATAAAGGACAGATGTAACAGTAACTCACCTGTAATTAAAGATACTGAGTTAAAATACTAAGTTTAATGTTCATTCATTTTCCTTCAACTTTCCGCCAGCTATCCCAGCGTATGCTTTACGGAGCGGATGCCCTTCCAGCCACAACCCAGTACTGGAAAACACCCATACACTCTCATATTCTCACACACACACACACACACACACACACACACACACACACACACACACACACACACACACACACACACACACACACACTCATACACTACAGCCAATTAAGTTTATTCAATTCACATATACCATATGTCTTTGAACTGTGGGGGAAACACGGGGAGAACATGCAAACTCCATGAAGAAACGTCAACTGGTCCAGCCAGGACTCGAATCAGCAACCTTCTTGCTATGAGACGACAGTGCTAACCATTGAGCCACCGTTAAGATGAAGTCATTGCACAACAGTATCAAAAAAATATAAAAATGTCTAATTATTGACCTTAAAAATGATTAAAACAAAACTGAATTCCAGCCAAACTACAATAATTAAGACTTTCTCCAAAATAAAAATATTACATGAAAAACTGGAAAATGTTCCTGCTCTGTTAAACATCACTTGGGAAAAATTAAAAAAAAAAAAAAAAAACGATTAAGACCTGTTATTATAGTTCAGAGAATACTACAATAAGTACGGTTTACACAAACACACAACTATAAATACTAATAAAAAACATTGTGTAATAATGTGTTCTCTTTATTTTCACTACATCTGTATAAAAAACTGAAACCATGAGTAAAACACACTTTATTGTTTCTTTCATGTTAAACACACACACACACACACACCTTATATTATACTTGAGGAAAGCACAAATACTCAAAAATAACACTCAAGCACTTTAATCATGTAAAGTTACTCAAGAATTACATCCTTGATATAGAGTTTGTTGAAACTAAGCGCTTATTTGCAAATACTGTTTGTGTCTTTATTTTATGTATCAATGTACAAGAATGGCAACAGTTTTCATTCTCTCTCTGTTTATAAACAGTTTGTGTATGAGATGTTTTCTGAATGTCTGAGCCTCTGTTTTAAATGCAATTATAATTTTACTGAATTAAAGAAGTATTCCAATAGTCAATACAGTTAAAGTCAAAATTATTAGCCCCCCTGAATTATTAGCCTCCCTGAATTATTAGCCTCCCTGTTTATTTTCTTTCCCCAATTTCTGTTTAACGGAGAGCAGATTTTTTCAACACATTTCTAAACATAATAGTTTTAATAACTCATTTCTAATAATTGATTTATTGTATCTTTGCCATGATGACAGTAAATAATATTTGACTAGATATTTTTGAAGACACTTCTATACAGCTTAAAGTGACATTTAAAGGCTTAACTAGGTTAATTAGGTTAACTAGGCAGGTTAGGGTAATTAGGCAAGTTATTGTATAACGATGGTTTGTTCTGTAGACAATTAAAAAAATATAGCTTAAAAGGGCTAATAATATTGACCTTAAAATGGCTTTTAAAAATGAAAAACTGCTTTAATTCTAGCTGAAATAAAACAAATAAGACTTTCTCCAGAAGAAAAATCTGGAACAACTGTTGTATCTCTGAAAGTGTGATGACAGTACAGTAACATTCTTCATTCAGCATATCTTAGGATGATTAAGGATCGAAGTTTAATTTAGTTCATAGCACACCACATTACTCTTGTTTTTTTCCACAATGTCTTTACAGGGAATCATTTTACAACCCAAAGGAAAGCTCAATAACAAGCTTTAAATAAAAATATCAGACAGATTGTGATCTGTGTTCAGGTTTGTACATGTATATACAGTAAATGAAACCTAAAACCTACTGACATGCTTATTTCTTCCCTCTTTTATTTAAAAACCTAAAACATGAGTACTATAGCACATATTTGCCACATAAACAATCTTATTCCCACTAACTCAGATCTGTATCTGTTTTCTGTCATGGTCTGTTGTGCATTTCTACTGGTTTAACCAGATTTACTGTTTATAACAGAAAGTGATTGTAGATCTGTGTGAACAGTGTTTGGTTAGCATCTGTGAATGTAAGTATTCTGAGGTAAAACACTTTAATGCTAACACTATTCTGTGCGTTTTATTTATTATATGCTTAATTTTTTTTTGCTCTTTTAGTAATGGTGTCCAACAGAGATGAAGTTCATTTGCTTGGTGTTGCTGATTATTGGTGGAATTACAGAGTCAAGATCAGGTAATGATTTACTCCTCTTAAAAAGCTCAAGTGTGTGTTCGTGTGGAAGATAAAGAGGGAGGAAGATGTAATAATTATTCAAAGAAAACATTTACAGTAAGCTGGTCATTGTTGGCTAATATGGAAAATATTTCACTTGCTATGTTACTAACCAAATAAATAATGTGATGAAGTTTTTATCTCACTTAAGTTTTTGACCCCTGAATGTTACAATAAACGCTCGTGGAGAGTTGTGACGATAATTAATATAGCATATAAAGTGCAGTAATAAATGAGGAAGTAGAACATAGGAAAATATGTGCTGTTTGAACTGGAGTTTATCACAACAGATAAGATATAGTGCAGTGACTGATGACATAATTAAATGTGTTTTAAAAAACTTTTTGATTTAAGAGTTCATTAAAAAGGTAAATTAAAATGAGATCAGCATTTCTTTCTATAGCTGAACTTGATGTGCTCATGCAACGTCATAGCAAATATGACCATACACAGGTAGTAAAGTATTCTGGCCCAGATTTGCATCCGGCACTGGCACACAGCATGTGGGCCAAACATGGGCCTGGTTTGGCAGAGGTAGCAGATGTAAAATGTAGTATTTGGCCCAGATGTTAATAATTGATATGTGGGCTATGTAAGTTTGGCTTATCTTGACCCACATGTAAAATAAATTTGTATTTTCAAAAGCTTCGAGAAAAATGTGGATATAGTCCGGCAAGGGCGGGCAGCCATCCGGCCTGCAGCTGAAAAGTGCTGGTCACAGACCCGCCTACCCCCTCCAGTGGGTGAAAGCACACGAAGGCGTGGGATGAGGGACTCGGTGGTGAAGTCTATCTGTAACTGTGTATGTGTGTGCGTAAGCCTGTATAGTCCAACAGGTGTCTTTGACAGGGAGCAGGAATTTCAGAGCGTCTCCTTATCTTGCTATCCGGGAGAAGTTGTTTTTCTCCAGCCGAGGCCGTCTGGCTGGAAAAACACTGGGAGCCGAAAGAGAATAAAGTATTTCAAATTTAGGACAATATCTGGCCATTTCACAGATATTTAATGTCCATCACTGGTCTCCAGGTCTGGCCAGATCATGTTGCAAAGCCGCTAATTTCACCCCGATGTTTTCCAATTTGCGCTCTAACGCAGCAGTCTGAGCATTAGCATTTCTGCCCACTATAATTTCAATCAAGCCAGCCAGCTTAGTGAGGTTTTGAGATGCGCTGACCGCTTTCATCAATCGTCGATATCCCAGGGCGCCGCATAAGCCCATTAGCAGAAACCCTGTTATCAAAGTTCCGAATAGATAGATATCCTCACTTCTCGTCGAGAAGATGGTGTCAATCGCGTTCAGAGACCAGTTGATCAGATCCATAATTTCTTATTCGTTTGGATAGCAGGGCACGGAGAGCCTCAGAGATAGAATAAGACAAGAAGAGCCAGCCAGGGAAGATAAGGGACGGAGAGGGAAAAACAGAGCCAAAGAAAGAATGGCCCTCATATGGCCCTCATCTGGAAGCCAGACTTGGTCTAGTCATGTACTGTAATTCACTGCAGCATGTGGGCCAAGCAAAAGCTGATTGTGTGGGCCAGAGCTGGGTCAGAGACATTTTGCTATGTGGGTATATTTAAAAAAAAACAAAGCAACACCACTGCATCGGCAAAATAGAGACAGTTAGCGTGGGAAAACAGCTGCTCAAGTTAATGTGTAAGTTTTTATTTAAAATATTTAAATTATTAAGTATAATAAAAATAAGTAATGTAATGTGTGACGTTTATTGACTTTCACTTGAAAAAGTGGGGAATTTGCAGTAATTTTTAAGTTATTTCAGATGTAATTGCATTAAATGACATAAAATAGGCTACTGCATAGTTTCGACAACAAATTTGACAAAACAAGAATGCAGATATCCTTAGTTTAATGTTCAGTGGAAATGTTTCAAGAGTTCACACTTAGCTGATGATAGATAAAGCGTATTTTGCATGCTGTCCCGGTAGAGAGCCCTGAGCTCAGAATATCCTCGAGTCTCGAACAAGTCTTAAAATGTTTTAAGTCCATGTTTGCCAAATTGCGATCCGTTAAACATATGAAATAATAAAACACAATTCTTAATTGTCAATCCCACTTGAACATGTGAGGAAAGATAATCTAATAACGTGATTCTCAAGCCTCAAGCGGTGGTAAATATTAGACATTTATACCAAACATTTGCTTATTATCAATATATTATAAAGCAATTCATATTGTAATGCTTTAGATAGGAGTGTGTATTTCTCTCCATATTTCTGTATGAACTTGGAACATCTAAAACAATATTTCATCATGCCCTCTTTCTCTTGTAGCAGAGCGGTATGAAGTAGTGGGATCTGCAGATCCTGTGTTTGCTGTTGCTGGTGAAGATGTGCTTCTGCCCTGTTCAGTCAAACCCAACATCAGTGTTGTGGACATGAGAGTCGAGTGGTTTAGATTGGATCTGAGAGACTCACAACTAGTTCATCTCTATGAGGATCATGAAGACAGAAACACAGAGCAGATTCAGTCCTACAGAGGGAGAACTGAACTCAATCATCAGCAACTACCAAGAGGAAACGCAGCACTCAGACTATCAGCAGTCAAAATCTCTGATCAAGGACTTTATAAGTGTTTAATTAAGTCTAAAACCTGGTATGACGATGCCACTGTTGATGTCAAGGTGGAAGGTGAGCAAGCAGTTGATTTTCATTGCCTGGCTTTATTGTCATTAGAACATGATCACGCTTATAGTTTGTTTATGTAATGTGTTTTCTGTTGTTCTGTAGCTGTAGGAAGTCCTCCAGTGATCACAGTAGATGGATTTGATCGTTCAGGAGGGCTTCATCTACAGTGTGAATCTGAAGGTTGGTATCCTGAACCTGATCTTGAGTGGCTGGACAGTGATGGAGTCAGATTGAGTCCAGAATCTACAGAGACACACAGAAACGCAGACAGATTCAGTGTGAAACACACCGCCACTGTTCATCAGAGAGATGGCAAGATTCACTGCAGAGTCAAACTGAGACACCACATGCTGGAGGCCCTGATCAGCTCTACAAGTAAACACTGACACTTTTGTTCCTATATTTGTCATGTTATCATGTTATGTTTATGCAGTTTACACAATTAATAATGATTTGCTCAACACATAGTCCATTACTTTATGTAAAGTTAAAACCACTGGTGGCGTTATGTTTACTAAAGATGTACATTTTCTGACTTGTATAATGTGCTTAATTACAGTGTTGTTTTGCAGGTAATATGTTTGCTTCGTGGAAGACATTGGTCATTGGGATATCAGTCATTACTGTACTCAGTGTGATTGCTGGAGCACTGACTGTTGTGACTGTTCATAAATACAGAGGTAAAATGATTGGTGTCTTATATATTTTATGTGAATTAAGGCATTATGGTAACACTTTTCATGTGTTTAATTCATATTACTGTAAGGCTATGCTGATTAGATGGGCTGTTGTAAAGGGTGCATATCAAACAGTTAAAATGAGATTTGAATCAATGCCTTTGATATAGTGAATAACATTAATTGTTCCCTGATTCGCTTAGAACAGTGATTCCCAAAGTGGGGGTCGGGATTTTTTTTATAATTTATTTTATAAAATGTTAGAATTACCATATTTAGATACAGAGTTTAGATGCAAAAACCTCTAAAAGCCATTTGATATTTTCTTCTAAAATTAGCATTTTTCTCTGACTCCTGTGCGTAGGATATGTTGTTTTACTTTTATAGTGACAAATAAATTCTTTTCATTGCCTTTAAAGTGAAATAACTGAACATAAACATAGGAGGCTGAGAAAAATGCTCATTTTAGGAGAACATTTCAGATGGCATTTTGAGGTTTTTGCATCTGAACACTTCATATTTTATCCATAACATTCATTCATTCATTTTCTTTTCGGCTTAGTCCCTTTATTAATCCGGGGTTGCCACAGCGGAATGAACCGCCAACTTATCCAGCACATGTTTTACGCAGCGGATGCCCTTCCAGCTGCAACCCATCTCTGGGAAACACCCATACACACTCATTCACACTCATACACTACGGACAAATTAGGTTACCCAATTCACCTGTACTGCATGTCTTTGGACTGTGGGGGAAACCGGAGCACCCGGATGAAACCCACGCGAACGCAGGGAGAACATGCAAACTCCACACAGAAACACCAACTGACCCAGCCGAGGCTCGAACCAGTGACCTTCTTGCTGTGAGGCGACAGCACTACCTACTGCGCCACTGCGTCGCCTTTATCCATAACATACTGAAGAAAAAAATAGTAGTTACTAGTTATATAAAAAAACAACAACATGCAAATAAAAAGCCATCAGGCTTTCCATTTTTTGTTACCCCTGGGGTGATGATGTTATATTAAAGACACAGCACATTGATTAAATAGTACTTTCTGACACCTTTAGGGCACTTACGTGCATTAAAAATAAATACAGTCCACAACTGAAGATGGAGGATGCTCTCTAAGTGGTGTTCTTCAAAATTAAATGAAAAAATAGACTTGGGCCTGTTGGTGTGTGTGTGCCGGTGTATAAGGTTTATTATAACCACCTCAGAGCATATTTGGGGGTCACAAGTCACTGGCATTGTAATTTTGTGTGCCCCGGACTGAAAAGTTTGGGAACCCCTGGCTTAGAAGACCAATCATTGAGTGCATGTGCAGCCACTCCTCCAATTAGGAGTTTGTAAGTTCCATCTGCAGATGTACATCAGACTTATGGCTGTTTCTGTTACCTCCTTTGTTGGATTACTTATGTAACCAAGATGTTTCCCCTCACTAAAAGGTAAACTGCGGAGACCACTTGCTAGCCAATCAGGAAAACTTTGTGACAATATGCACATATGGGTTAGGCCTATCCAGTGGTGGAGCACTACATGTGATTAAGACAAATACGCTAATGGGAAATACACATGGGTTGACCAAGTGCGAGTGGGCGTACTTGACAAAGTAATGGGACAATTACCCAGATCCTCCACTGAGTCGTATGTTGAAGTAACTCTCTGTGGTTTGCGGGTACTTACTATCAGAGCAGTATGTGTGCAAGCATATTTGGGTTAGGGAGCATGGTGCAACAAGTGTATTTGACACAGATCTAACCTCTCCTGATTGACCAGTGTTATAATTGGGATGAATTTGACTCCCCTAGAAGACTGTAGAATCCTGTGAATGTGTTAGGTATTGCCAAGCCTACTTCTTTACAGGCTGGCTAATGGGCCTGTATATGTTAAGTCAATGCAAAGGTGTGAATAGACATCCTGCGGCACGATACGTGCGATAGAGGCGGCGCGAATGACGCAATTCACGCAAATGAAGCGGAGCAAGTTAAGCGTTTGACATGAGGGTTTTGCGTGAATTGATCGAGTTGGAAAAATCTTAACTTCAGCAAACATTCACGCCACGTTAACCAATCAGGAGCTTTCTCTTGTAGGGGCGTGCTTATGATGTAGCGACTGTTGTTGGTGTCCCGGGGGAAAATCCTCCTGCTGACACCGGCAACAGTTGATCAAACTGGGCTCGGCTTAGTCAGAAGCACCACTGAAAGCCTCCATCATCTAGCTTAAGTATCTGGAGGAGTTGATGGACTCACAGAGCTGGGTGCACCTCTGAAAGGATCTAGTGGACTCAGACACAGCTCAGTTATTCTCTCAATAAAATCAATGTTAGCGTTTAGCAATGAAGCTACAGTCACCAGACAGACAGAAGCCCTGCCCATCACGCGAATCAACGTCTACTGTGAAGCAGATTTGATGTGCGAAGGAAGCGGATTTGACGTGCGAATATCACGATTTATCTGCACGTTCCGTATCTGGTGTGAACACAGCATTAGAGGAACTGCTCTAATAGAAGGACTACATTTTTATATTGTAGAGGAGTCTGTTAGAGAATGCCAGTGAAGTGCCCAGGGACAGGGATCGCCATTTGGCACGCACTAGATCTCTTTTGCTTGCAACTGAACCTGAAGGAGCTAAAGTTGCTCCTGCCCTTCAGAAGACAGAAGTCTAATGTGCATCTCAAAGGTATACATCTCACAGCTTATATACTCCTAATTAGAGGATTGGCCACACATGGCTGCTCATAGGTATTTCATTGGTCTGTTTTTATACAAATCAGAGTAATTGGATTTCTAGGCGAATAAGTTGGTCGATTCCGACATAACTCGGAGTGATCAACCAAAGGGGAACTGTCTTGGGAGAGCCATTGTGCTTTATAGCTTTTTTGCCAATATTTTTCATGCTCTAATAACAAAACTATTAAACACCAAATTAAGTTGAAAGTGTAAAAAGCATATGACAGCCTCTTAAATACTATTTCTCTTGTCTGTATTCAGTTTTTTCTTCAGCACATGTTCGACTAGAGAGCGTCAAGACACAATATAAAAAAGGTGAATTAGCTTTTATTAATTTTGTTCAGGATTTAGGTAAGTCTGTTTTCATCCATAAAATATGTAACACACATTGTGTACTTGCACTTATTGAAATGTGTAGTTATCATTCCTCAATTTGATATTATATTTGAAAAGAATTATGCTTTTGTCTGAATTATGCCTTTTTTTTTAACCTTTATCTGAAATTACTTCAGATTGCAGTGACTACAGTCAACTAAAGGAGGACTTAAAGAAAAAATATGGCGGTAAATCTGTTTTTATTAATTGAAATAAATATCAGTCAAATCTATTTTTATCCATCAAATTAATTAACAGACATTGTCAATATCCATACTGCCTAGTTTTTGTATAGTCTTAGGTTTTGTAAGTTGTTGTTGGTCTTTTAGAAATTAAAATCAAATTCGGTTACTTTATTTTGATGATCCATTTGTTGAGTTTCAGTAACATTGCATCTAAATGCCAACTAATTCTCATTAGATTATAAGTAGACTGTTAGGTTAGGGTTAGGGTTAGTGTAAGTTGACATGTACTTGCAAAGTTTGATATAGTCAGTTAAATGTTTGTTGAAGGAGCATATCAGCAGATATTAAGCAGATAGTCTCAATACTCAAATAGACCATCAAAATAAAGTGTTACCTCAAACTCAATCATTCCGTTTTCTGAATTCAGTTTTCTCTTTTCTTTGTCCTGATTTGTTTTTTTCAGAAAACGAGAAACTACAACATGGTGAATTTGTCTTTTAATTAATTAATTTTTTTAATTAATGCCAGTTGCATTTCCGTTCACAAATATTTAACTAAAAGACACTGTGTATTTACATGCTTTTATGTATACCTTGTCTTATAATTTTCAGAAATTGTTGCTCAATAAGAAATATATATTTATATGTAATGCTTCTGTAATGTGTTCTCTCTTGTCTTTGCTCTTTTCATTTTCTTAAGAACGCAAACAACTGGAGAACGAGAAGAGCAGAATAGAAAATGGTGCAGTTGTCTTTATTTAGTTACTCATTCATTATTGTAATACCATATAAAGTCTTAGCAGACTATAATTTATCATTTTCCACATAATATTGTATATATCTTGTGTGCTGTAAATTGTCAACATGTTTGTATGGTGTATATTTACTCAATTGCTGGATGTATTGCCATAGTTAGAAAAATTTCACCATCTTTTTTTTCCAGATTTGTATTCAAAATATATTCGACACTTAGAAAGTCAGAAGATGATTGTAACACAAAGTGAGTTTGTTTTTTATGTTTGTTTTATTTATCAAAACAATAATACATATTCATATAATTATTCTGCGAAGTGTTGAATGAATATGTTATGTATTTAAATGTGTTTAATTCACTTTTATAATATATAAACGCCGTAATGTCTTCTTGGAAGATCTCATTATTGATCTAATGACGAATGTCTCTTTCTCTTTCAGCTGTCACACATTTAAGAACACACAAAGGTGAGTATAATACTCATGGTGTTGTTTTTTATTTGTATCTTAGTCCATTTCATTTTGTGATTTCATTATAGTATCAGAGATACTTTTAGTGCTTAGATCTCTTTGAAGAGTATGTTAAAATGTGCTAAATGGCCTCAGATAACTCAAATCATTAATGATCAAATTCAGTTTACATTCAGTTAAAATGTGGAAACAGAGAAAACAGTTATTATAAATGTTTAAAGATACAGTTCACATAAAAGTGGGAATTTGCTCATGGTTTACCCACACTTTAATTTAATTTCAAACCATAATTATTATTTTTTTTTTTTTCAGAAACAGTAAGTATCAATATTCACAGTGGAAAAACAAAATACTTTGGAAGTCAAAATTTACCAGATTAAAAAGAAACTCACATGTCTGGAGCTAGTGGAGTGAGAGTAAATGATACATTTAATTTTGTGGGAGAACTGTACTTTTAAAGCAGACCTAAGATGAAAATCATCTTTTGTAAACTGTTTGGACAGAATTGTGTGCAGGTGTGTCCACAGACATATTGGAGTGATAGAAAGACAACAAGTCTCGTTTTTTAAATTTACTGACATTAAAATAGGGCCCAAATCCCAGTGATTTTGAGGCCCATGTCGGATGTGACGTAGGAGTGCAGTTTTCCCCACCCACCGAATTGATTGACAGGCGTTATGTTTCTAGAATAACATGTATACACATGTCCACAGAAAATTTTTGCAAAAATACTGGGACTAAAATATCTGTTCCAACTCTCTGTGATTTTTATAAGTTTATAACGTTTTTAAAACAGCATGTTTGTAAAAAGACAGTAAAATCACTAATTGTTAACCGCTATAATCACCACAGCTGCATGGTGTCATTAAATGCGCATATGTGTGTGTGTATGTGTGTGTGTGTACTGCAAATGGCATTTGTGTGAGACTCTTCATTTCAGAAAGGCTTAAATAGACTCCCTCACAAAACATCTATTTTTGTATTTTTGACTAATGAGCTGTAGCTTCATCTTTGTCTGTCTCTATCACTGACTGCTGTTTATCTGCTGTAACGCAGGAGAAGCAGACACGCATGTGGGAACAGGGGGCGGGGAGAAGCAGCTCATTTGCATTTAAAGCCACAGGCTATAAAGAATCAGAATCAGTTTTATTGCCAAGTGTGCTTCACACACACAAGGAATTTGTTTTGGCAACAGAAGTTTTCAGTGTACATAAAGTGACAAGTGACAACACAAAATTAAATATGAGAAAAGAAAAAGGCGATAAACATTAAACAGAGATAAAAAAAAAAGTTACACTGTACACAGACACTAAAATGGGCAGATTCTAGAGGCTATAATGAATTATCTGATGGGTATTTTGAGCTGAAACTTTATAGAAACATTCTGGAGACAAAAAAGCTTGTCTTACACCTTCTAAAAGGGGTAAAATAGGTGCCCTTTAATGATAATCAACTGAGGAAAATCTACATAAAAATGTAACCAAGAAACGCAACAATTTGAAAACAATCTGAAAGCTGGAAAATCAAGATCAGATCATTAAAGTCTACCAGCAGCAGATATTTAATATGTTTACATAACATTTAATTGACATTTCATTTACTTAAAATGAATGCAAATCTTTATCCTAGACTTAAGTTACGGTGATTCATATAACACTATTGTCTTTATTTTACATATTATTTTCCACAGTGAATGTGACTCTGGATGCTGATTCTGCTCATCCTGATCTTATCCTGTCTGAAGATAGAAAACAAGTCAGTGGTGGAAACCCACAAGCAGATCAAATGGATGGAAATGAAGTACAAAATCACAAGTTTGTTAAATATCTTGGTGTCCTGGGAAAGGAGGGATTCTCCTCGGGGTGTTTTTACTTTGAGGTGCAGGTGAAGGATCAGTTTAAGTGGGATTTAGGAGTGACCAGAGAATCTGCAGACAGGAAGGAGTTGATCAGTCTGAGTCCTGAGAATGGATACTGGACTGTGGGTTTGAGACAAGATGGTTATTGGGCTCGTGAGACTTCAAGTATCTTTCTTTCCCCAAACGTGAAGCCTCAGAGAATTGGTGTGTTTGTGGATTATGAGAAGGGTTTGGTCTCTTTTTATGAAGTGGAGTCCTTGTCTCATATCTACTCTTACATTGATCAGGCTTTTAATGAGAAGCTCTATCCATTTGTGTCTTTGGGGGATCTGAAGAACAAAAACTCGACACCACTCATTATCTGTGATGATTAGTAATGAGACATGAGTCAATTTACATGATAGGATGAAGTTAAAGAAACACAATAAAAACGTTTAAAAGTAGTTAACAATAAACATTGTATACACTGACAGTCAAAATGTTTCTTGTGAGCTGTGACTCAAGATTTTCGAAACTGATTGAAATTAGGTTGTAAACAGATACAAAATGATGCACCTATAAATTTAAATTGCTTAATTATTTGACGACAGCAATATAGTTAATTGTTCCTCCTTCAATAGTGTTTCGTGTTTGGTCACAGTTTATTTTGATGGTCCGTTTGTTGAATTAAATTACATTGCATCTACATGCCAACTAATTCTCATTAGATTATAAGTAGATTGTTAGGTTGGGGTTAGAGTTGGGGTTAGGGTTAGTGTAAGTTGACATGTACTTGCAAAGTTTCTTATAGTCAGTTAAATGTGTGTTGAAGGAGCATATCAGCAGATATTAAGCAGACAGTTTACTAATACTCAAATAGACCATCAAAACACAGTGTTACCTGGTGGTTTTGGTGTTGATCATTGTTCAGAGAGAGCAGAGCTGAAATATTAGATAGTCTTCATGTGTGTCACACAGTTTATTCATTTTGCTCACTCTGATATTTCATGATTTTACCAATATGTAAATAACGTACATCAATTTTCAAGTGTGTCCAAGCTTAATTATAGGCTAAAAAAATAGATGCCTGTCTGATTTTAAATTCATTCAATTACCTTTTTTGTCTTATAATATTGTTCACCTAAAATAATTTTTTGTAATAATTTACACACCCTTGTCTTTCCAGCCATGCTTACATTTTCTATCAAATATTATCTGCATGAATGTGTTAATAATCATGATTAGTTTTTCTTCAAAGCTCTTAAAAGGGCTAAAAAACATCTAAACAGTATAGAGTAGTGTAGACATTATGTGGTTCAGTGATAATCATATGGCAAAGCTTACAAATCAAAGTGTATTGTCTAAAATGATTTAACATATTGCATTGTTTGCTGCAATATTAACACTGTTTTCTGTGCTTTCTGTCTTACAATAAACTGGACAAGCTGAAACAACGGCTGGAACGAAATGATTTCAACCCTAAGGAATCCCACATAACCAGTTTAGTATGAAAGATGATAGATTGTGGTTTACTGATGAAGTTTGTACATGCAGTAAAGCACTAAAAACATCGACTGAACTCTTTCACATTTGTTCTAAATAATTACATTATATCCCCTTTGGTGAAGAGGAGGTAATCATGTATGTGGAGAAGAGCAGAGGGAAGGCATGAAAAGGATCAGATTTATTATTAATTATTATTTAATTAATTAAATAACTTATTATTAATTATTACTTATTATCATTTATTGTTATAATACTTATGTTAGTGGGCTGCTTATCTGTATTTTCTCATCTGAGAGCCATCATATTAATAATAGTTAACTTTTCAATCCCTGTTTCCAGCTAAATGAATTTACAGCCCTTTCAAGAGTTCTCACTTAGCTGATGATCAATAAAGCGTAATTGGCATGCTGTCCCGGGAGAGAGCCCTGAGCTCATATATCCTCGAGCCCGGGGCTCCCTCCCATTAGAAGGGCGAGAGGGGAGTTCGAGCTCAGGAAGGTCTCGAGAACTCCCCCGCTTATCGCCGTGTGAAAAGTGTAAACTAAGGTTGTCTTAGGTAATAATTTGGTTTAGTCGATTGGCTATGGTGTATGTTTTTGGACGGTTGGAGGAAACCGGGGAACCCCACGCGAACACGTGGAGAACATGAAAACTCCGCACAGAAACGCTAACTGGCTCAATGGGAGGTTGAACCGGAGGTGTCTTGCTGTGAGGCAACAGTGCTAGTCAGTGGGCCGCCGTGTCACCCTATAGGAAGGGGTGGAAGTAGGGGTGGAAGGGGAGGAACTTCAAGACGAAGATAACTGGAGTGAAATCCCTAGTTATTTATAGTGTGTCCGTAATCATCTAACAGGGCAGATTACGGAGCTGATAAGGTGCCAGCCGTGTTGATCATAAGCACGTGATCCTCTCGAAATTAGTTTAAAAATAAACCACACCATATGTACGTACCTACAACACCAAATCAGAAAAAGTTTAGACAGTATGGAAAATGCATACAAAAAAACGAAAGTAGTGATTTTTAAAGTTACTTTTAAAAGTGGCTTTTATTAACATTTTTAATAGTTATGATAAATTTGTCACGTTCAGGTAAGGAAAGGACAATGACTCAAGTGCAGGAACTAAAGGGTATTTATTAATTGAAAAAAAAAAAAAAAAAAAAAGGGAACAAATACTACCCCGAGGAGGAAAACATAAACAAACAAACATAGCTGGGCTGGCAACACAGGAGTGTTGATGACGAACTGGCACAGGACAGCAAATATGAGGAGAATATAAGCAGAAATAATTAACAAACAAACAGGTGAACATAATAAACCAAAAAATGGGTTAACATAGAGGGTGGGACTAGACCATAGATGGGAGAGCACATGACACACAAACACCACAAGTCATGTGCTCATGTGTACCGGGACTACAACACGCAGCCAATGAGAGAACTCATTAGCTGGATGTTCACAAAACACAACACCAAAGCACGCGGCCACAATGTTAACACCGAGCCACGTGCTTAGACAACACCAACATAAGAAGATGCAAGACACAAGCACACGATAAATCAAAAAACCTTACAGTGCACTTACTCATGCAACGTGCATGTTTCATCTCGGTGGCAACCGAAACCAATTAGACCGAGACACTGAGAATGAAACCGCACGCTGCAGACAGAACAAACAAGAGAGCAAGCGAGCACTCGCGAACCGAGCCTCCTCTGGGGCACTCGCTCGCTACAAAGACAAGAACACACAGCTCACTCGAGACTGCGCGTTCACAACAATGACAAGAGACACAGACGGGATGAGAAAACTCGAGCCGAGCACGACATACACGAAAAGATAGGACTAGTGTCTGGATTCAGCCACCTTAACAAGAACAAAGTGGCAGAATCCTATCAATATTATCTGGGTTGTTGTATATTACGCTACAAAATCCTTGTGATAAACTGCCAGTACATTTTCAGTTGTTTAACAGACTTATTTCTCTATATATTATTTTTTATACTTTATATTAACTAACTAAAATGCCAATAAAAGTCACTTTCTTAAACTGTAGAGTTGAATTTTCAACATCAAAAGTCAACAGGGTAGAGATCAACATCCCATAATGCATTTCAGAACTGTAAATAAACCGAAAACACTTCTTGAATCAGGAGTGGACCTTTAACATGCACTGAGACTGCTGCCGAGTGTGACACGGCTGGGATGAGAATTAGCTCCTCCAAGTCCGAGGCCGTGGTGCTCCACCAGAAATAGGTGGCTTGCCATCTCCAGGTTGGAGGAAAGTCCTTACCCAGGTCACAGAGGAGTTCAAGTATCTTGGGTGTGAGATTAACAGGCGGATTGGTGCTGCAGCAGCAGTAATGCAGTTGATGCACTGGTCCGTTGTGGTAATGAAGGAGCTGAGCTGAATGGCAAAGCTCTGGATTTACCAGTCAATCTACATTCCTACTCTCACTATGGTCATGAGCTTTGGGTCATGACCGAGAGGACATGATCTCGGATGAAAGCGGCCGGAATGAGTTTTCTTCACAGGGTGGCAGGAAGCTCAGAGTAGAGCCGCTGCTCCTCCACATCGAGAGAAGCCAGCTGAGGTCTCATGGACGCCTACCTAGGGAGGTGTTCCAGGCATGTCCCACCGGGAGGAGGTCTCGGGGAGGACACAGGACACGCTGGAGGGACTATGTCTCTCAGCTGGCCAGGGAATGCCTCTGGATCCCCTCGGGAGGAGCTGAATAAAGTGTTTGGGGAGAGGGAAATCTGGGTTTCTTCCCTGTCCGGTGACCCGGTCTTGGAAAAGTGGAAGAAAATCAATGATTGAATGACACTTGTGAATCACAAAATATGGAAACAGATATTTTTTACAGTGCTTGACATAATCTGTTAATGTTGCTATCAAATGAGTGGATATAATGTTTGATGACAACCAGATGGATGGGCACATATCCTTTTTTGGTTCTATTATTATTTATATTTAAATCAGTATTTACTCTTTGTGTTCTTTACTCTGCGTGTAATTGCCAAGTCATCATTAGATTAATAATGATATATAAATAATATAATAATAATATAATAAATAATAATTTTGCTCTGGATTTTACATACAAATGTGGAGACGGCCTAAGTTTATTTTTGTTTCGACCAACCAGAATCTTTCTACCTTAAATGTTAGACATAGTCAGTTATAATTGTTGTTAAGTTTAATAGTTGTTTTGTGACTGTACACAAAGCTGCCTACAAACTCAGTTGAGAGTGTGAAGCTGGCTTCTGTTAATCAAACTGCAAACTATTTTCTTCAGTAAATATTTCTAACTGTATCTCTGACCCCTGGTTTTTGTTCATTATCAAGTGCTTGGGTTTAATTGTTAATCCCCTACTCCGGTAATACTACAACTAAAGTAGTATAAACAAATTACCCAATAGGGTAGTTTTCTACAACTATAGGGTATATTACACTCAGTGGTGTAAAGTACTTGAGTAAATGGACTTCGTTACTTTACTTAAGTATTTTTTTGGCTACTTTGTACTTGTACTGAGTATCAAAAATATAAGCAACTTTTACTCTTTACTTCACTACATTTTTGGATTGAATATATGTACTTTTTACTCCACTACATTTGAACAGATGCTTACCGTTACTCATTACATTGTGATTGTGCACAAGTCGGCATCTTTATCTACCACAGCTAATTTGTTGGGCAGATGAGGCGATATCGCCATCTGCAGGGTGCTGAAGGTACTGTAAGCTATTTATGAGCTAAATCATGTGAACTTGAATTAGCAGCTTGCCTAATACCAGGTGTTTAATTAGCGACATGGTTGCAGCCAGTGATGAAGCCGAAGCTTGAATTTATATGTAGTTTACTAAGTTGAAAAATAACACTGCTCCTCTTTGTTTAATTTTAATACAGAGAAAACATAATTAATCAATTGAAAAACTACTCAAAATAAAAATATTGCCCCCCTCTGAGACTGAGAGGTGAATCACATCAAAGTAAGCTCTGATTTTTTTTACTACGTTTTACTACTTTTTTTTTTTTTGATAAATTGTTTGTTGTCAGTACGAGTAAAATACTTAAGTTATTTTAAAATCGGATACTTTAATACTTTTACTCAAGTCTTATTGGAATTGGTGACTTATAACTTGTAATGGAGTAATTTTTACAGTAAGGTATCTGTACTTTTACTCAAGTATGGTTTTCAGGTACTCTTTACACCTCTGATTACACTACAATAGACCAATTTTCCTACTGCAGTAAAAATTAAAGTTTACTACAGTATTTATTACAGTTTATTCGTTCTCAATAGTTAATATTTCATATGATGTAGCATTATTTAACAAAGTGTTTTTATAGTAGCCTATAGTAGTGTATACACTTTCCCCCGGTTTCACAAACAAGGTTTAAGGCTAGTCAAGATTAAATTGCATGTTTGAGCTGTCTCAACTCAAAATAACTTGCAGTGAGATGTCTTAA
Source organism: Danio kyathit (assembly GCA_903798195.1). Taxonomy (NCBI): domain Eukaryota; kingdom Metazoa; phylum Chordata; class Actinopteri; order Cypriniformes; family Danionidae; genus Danio; species Danio kyathit. The sequence continues at coordinate 15,615,605 of LR812521.1, read as the reverse complement.
AATGCATCAGTGTCATTTTTTTCTCCAGGTGCACACCAGTAATATACTTTTCTAAGGCCATTTTTATAAATGTGGCTTAAATAGCCTAATTTAACTAAGGCCTAGTCCTGGCTTAATCTAAGCCCTGTTTGTGAAACTGGGCCTTTATTCCCCATGCGTCTCATGCTGGATAAATGTGGCTGGAGAAAAGACATGAACTATATGTGTTCTTAGAAAAGAAAAGAAAACAATGGATGCAATCTATGCAGCAATGTCTGTATGAATGGTAAATGTGTTAAAATGAACAACAAGCAATAAAACATGATAGTGTAGAATATTATGTTGATAATTATGTAATTATTATTAATTTGATTTAAAGCATCTTCATAAAATTTATAATAATAAAACATTAAAACCAAAAGAACAAAAGCAAGAACTGTATAAATTAAAATTCATAATATTTAAATATTAATAAAAAATGATGTGCATCACCATCGTACTTCTTAGAGGAAATGACATCATAAAACACCGACAAACTAGTTCGTTTTTAACAATGGAAGCCACAAATAATGTAAAACGTTTTTGTTATTATTAAAGTTAGAATTAATTAATCAGCAAAAGATGCTATATCTGAGCTTGCAGAAAACCAAAGCTCGCCAATGGTATAATAGGCTATACTTGGAGAAAATCTGTCATCTGAGGTAAGTCAATTGAAATCTAATTGGTCGCCGTGCCAACTGATTCACCTTTTGTTTTGAAACATTCATATTGAATAGGCCGCTGTGCCCTATAATGTTATTTCAATCTTCGCTTGTTTTCTTCACACACACCTATATGCCATGACTGTTTTAGTATCCCGCTAAAGTGCATACTGTACGTTCTAATGGTCATGTTATTTTTAATTGACGTTTTACTCAAATGAGCCGTTCATATAAAATACTGCATGTTGTAGAAATGTCGCCTACCATTTCGTTGCAGGAATGAAGAAAATAGTTACTGCAATGTTTACATTAAAATGGCAACACAAGTTGTTTAAATAAGTTGTATGGCGGTGAATTACTGCCTTCTGGTGGAAAAAGAAGACAATCTGTAATGTAACCACTAGATGTCCGTATAGTCGTATATAAATGAACACAAGTGCTCGCTGCCTGTGCCAGATATTAGTCAGTCGTGTTTATCAAATGAGCCTTTACGCAAGATGGCACAACAGATGAATCTTGAGATAATCCTCTTTCTTTCTTTATTTGCCTCATGACTTCATTATTGAATTATCATTTTCTGAAGGAATTATATCAAGCTTTTTTGGATAAAAAAAATCTGGGTGTTATCTTCATACCTGTCAACATGTGAAAATAAGGGATATGCCCACCATAATAAGGGATTCCCCCAACGCACCCCACCACCCCCCACAAAAAAATCCCCAAATTACTAAATATGTTGATTTGGAGCTGTTTCATTGTAAATAAACAGTTAAATGGTCAGTATTATTTATTATTATTATTATTATTTGCAAAAGAAAAAATAAATAGTATAAATTAACAGCAAATACATTAACAAACAGTTCAGCTTATTAAAATTAATAGCTATTATAATGAAATAAAATCAAGCTATTAAATCTCATTAGAGTTTCTTCACTGTATAACTGACACCTTCTGATTAAAGAGCAACGAATGAATCTCTTATTTATTTAGATTTTTTTTCGTTTGATTACATTAAATAACAGGTGTCACTTTAAAAATGCAACCATCTAACATTATAAAGAAAGCATTTGATTGCTTTCCTAACTTTTTATGCTCATTTAGGACGAAACTAGTTGTGTTTGAAAAAACCCCCACCAAGATCTACATCTTTAAATATTATTATTATTATTATTTTTTAAATTATTATTATTATTATTATTATTAATTATGTGTATATGTCTGCTTAAACACGCACCCAAAACCCAGACTTTTGCTCCGTTTCAAATCGCGTGTGCAGAATCTGTTTGGGAAACAGCCTCTATTTATCACTATGGAGCGCGTCAGCTGACAGTCACGCACCGCTGTATGACTGTCTTGAGGATTGCATATGAAGGGGAGATGGCACCTGTAATGAAAAGGAAAGGGAATCCCGCTGTTTATATATTTATTTCAAAGTGTTTTCATGCCTAAACAAAGCGAAAGCACAGAACAGACTCACATTTAAGAGCAAAAGGTGGCCCCTGGTGGTTTAGCGGTATGGGTTGCGTATAGGGAGGCTCTGCTCTTTAATGTTTATTGCCACCCTTCAGAGAAACACTGAAAATACGGGAAAATACCTTTACGGGATGATAGCGGGATAGAACTGTAAAATACGGGAGAATCCCGGGAAAAACGGGAGGGTTGACACGACAGGTATGGTTATCGTTGATGATGGCTTGAGATTTGATAAACGGATTAACACAGTGGTCAAATCCTGCTTTTTTCAGCTTCAACTCTTTAAAACAGTCAAACCTATTCTATCTAGAAAAAATTGTGGGAAAAAAAATGCTTTTATTACCTCTAGGTTGGACTACTGTAACTCACTATATTTTTGGATTAGTCAGACAACTTTATACCGTTGCAAGGCTTTTAACAGGTAAAAAAACATGACCACATCACACCAGTCTCACGCTCTTTGCACTGGTTGCCTGTGCACTATCGTGTCTCTTTTAAAATTCTTCTCTTGGTTTTTAAATCTCTTAATGACCTGGCACCTTCTTATCTGCCAGACCTGTTGACTGAACATCAGCCTGGTCGCTCTCTTCAGTCATCAAACCAGAGAATATTATGCATGCAGGTCGAGGCTGAAATGCAGGGGTGACTGTGCTTTCGCAGTAGTGGTCCTAGATTGTGGAATGCTCTGCCCCTCTGTATTAGATCTATATCATCTCTGTCTGTTTTTAAATCTAGGTTGAAAACCTACCTCATTGATTTGGCCGAACTGTTTGTTTTAGCTATAATTGTATATCTTTCTCTTTGTGATTTGTATTGTGCAGCACATTGGTCAACCTTTACTTGTGTTTAATAGTGCTATATAAATAAAATTGACATTGACATTTTATTTTACTTCTCATTTTTTTTTTGGGGGGGGGGGGGGGGGGTCTGTTCTGCACTAAGTTTTGTGGGTTTGTAATATTTTTGTGTGTTTGGATGATACAGAAATGGCAGATTATTGTGATTTTATTGAATTCCTTGTTGTCACTTGACACCTATAATAAAAAAATAACCTGCAAACAGACAAACATATTCCACACATAAATTATATATATATGACATCTCAAACAACAGCGATTGTAAAAAGCGAAAGTGAAAGCAAACTAGCGTTCGAAACAGTTAATTTGTATTTTAATGTCTCCCCCTTGTGGCATCTAATAGAAATGCAGCAGTAGAGTTTTCATAACTTTAACTTTAACAGGCCTGATTTCCTATATTTTGAGGTCATTGTTGTGGAAATGAAGGCCAAAGGATAATTTCATCCACAGCAAGAGAAGCTGGTCCTTAGAATATTGCCTTTACAATTTCACAAACTCATTAAAGAGTTGTCCATGAAAGACAAATGTAGAAATGGACACAGGATAATGTCATGATCATGGCTGTTAATCAGTGTCATGGGTTAATAGTTTTTTTCTGCGTTAGGGGTTTGGCCTTTCATAAAGATACATGACTGAGTTTATAAAGACAAATGTTTATCAGAAGCTCCACGCCCAGTTCCTTGCCCACCTTCATCCAACAACAATCAGCCACCAATATTGATGGAGAACAGTGAAACACAGCAAAAGAGATAAAGCAGTTACTTAAAGCTACAATGCAGTAAAATAATGTAGTAACAGGCAGTCAAGATTACTGATATACACCTGAGGATCTCTGGAATGTCTTTGATGGCAAAAACTGCTGGCCAGCAAACACTGGAAATGATTAAGATGAGAGCAGTGGGAAAGACTAGAGATGTGTTGTTAAAGACTGGAGGCGTCTGTGAGGGACTAGTTATAGCCAGAAATGAATCAAGCAAGACTATAAGTAGGAAATAGCTGAAGGCAGGCTATTGAATTCTTAGAAAACAATCTACACCTTGAGTGTGCATTATTTACTAATTATTTGGTGACCCAGAGTGAATTATTCCATGTATACTACGGTTACCACACCATTCAGATGTCACTCTTCAGACATTTATTAGGTTTTAGTCCTCAAACTGCTCTTGCTCAACATAAAATTAAATTAAAATGATTTTAAATGACCCAGTTTAGTGATGTCAAAGTGATTTTTCTAATATATAATGTCTCTCTGTCTCTGTCTCTGTCTGTGTGTGTGTGTGTGTGTGTGTGTGTGTGTGTGTGTGTGTGTGTGTGCGTGTGCGTGTGTGTGTGTGTGTGTGTGTGTGTGTGTGTGTGTGTGTGTGGTGTGAGTGAAGTTTTTGTGTTTTTTTATTGTTCTGAAGAGTTTGTGGTTTTGTTGTCAAAGACTTTGCTTTCATGCTTTGTGAAATAAGCAAACGAGCTGCTAAAACCTGTGCAGTGATCTATCTTGTCATGTAAGCGAGTTCATCTTTTATATTGAAGTTAAATGTTGTTAGCAGTTACATTGAAAAGCGTATTTCAGTAGTAAGTAATTCAGTTATTTCACCAAAATCTGCAATATTGCAAATTTTCAAGTCAAATCGGACAAAGAGGTCAATTTGGGCTAATTTTCTGATCCTACTTTTGTTGTAAAGACGATTTTTGAAACACTTCATGCTCAGTTGCTGACCTGAGCAAATATTTCTCAAACCCTAGAACTATTGCTCATTTATTCATATTATATGAGACAAACAAAGGAAAATAGCTTTCACTCACTGTGGTTACAAGTGATAGTCACATGCTCTAAACCATAGGTCTCAAACTCAATTCCTGGAGGGCCGCAGCTCTGCAGTTTTGCTCCAATCCTAGTCAAACACAGCTGATCCAACTAATCAAGGTGTTCAAAACTATAGAGACTGTTAAGCAAGTCTGAGTTGGAGGTGGTTGGAGCTAAACTATGCAGAGCTGCGGCCCTCCAGGAATTGAGTTTGAGACCAAGTTTGATTCTCAGTCTCAGTGCTGCAGGTGGAAACGCAGAGGAACTTTAGAAATATAAACACCTAAAGACTATGCACTAGTGTTCACTAAGAGGGTAAACAGACTCTTCCAGTTAAAGAAGAACTGAAATCATCTTGGAGTAATGAGTAAACTGTACAAATAATTGTAGTTTAAGGTAGATTGCTGATGTAGATGCTGTCACGGTGGTGGATCTGTCTGTTTCTCTTGTGTGTGTGTGTGTGTGTGTGTGTCTTCACCGCATGGCTGTCTGTTTTGTTTACTTGTCATCAGCTGAGTGTTCACGTGCTCTGCTGGGGCTTGACGTCGATCAGGTGACCATCGTCAAGTGGTTGTACACGACCATCCTATCACTCAGTCAGAAACCTACAAGTATTTGGGCATTTACATCGATAGTTCTTTCACATGGAAAACACACATTGAGTGGGTTTGTTCTCGTTTACGTTTTCTCTTTGTTACGTCTTTTTGGAATTAACAAGAAGCTCATGATTGGGCTGGGTCAGTTGGCGTTTCTGTGTGGAGTTTGCATGTTCTCCCTGCGTTCGCATGGGTTTCCTCTGGGTGCTCCGGTTTCCCCCACAGTCCAAAGACATGTGGTACAGGTGAATTGGGTAAGCTAAATTGTCCATAGTGTATGAGTGTGAATGTGTGTGTGGAAGTTCCCAGAGATGGGTTGCGGCTGGAAGGGCATCCGCTGCGTAAAATCGTGCTGGATAAGTTGGCGGATCATTCCGCTGTGGCGACCCCGCAAGGGACAAAGCCGACAAGAAAATGAATGAATGAATGAAGAAGCTCATGATGTTGTTTTATAAAGCAGTTCTTGAAAGCATTGTTAGATATGGTATCACGGTGTGGTTTGGCAACCTATCTGTTCAGTGTAAATCCAAGTTGATGCATCTCTTAAAGACAGGATGGAAAATAGTTGGGCACGATGAATATTTTAATCCTCAAGTTTTATATGAGAATTGTGTCCTCAACCAGGTGGAAAGCATTGTGAACGATCCAACTTTTTAGTTTCCACATTATGAACTGCTTACCTCTGGTAGAAGATATAGAGTCCCAAATTGTAGGTTGAACCGTTATAAGAAATCCTTTGTACCTGTTTCAGTGGGTTTATTTAACAAGAGTCTATCTTAATTAGCATTATAAATTATGTAACTGCTGTATTTTTGTATTGTTTTTATTACCTGTTTTATGAAATGTCTACAGCAATATGGTGATGCCCAGAACAAATTTCCTGTCAAGGACAATAAAGTTACTACTACTACTACTACTACTAAAAACAGGACTTTCTGTATGAAATTTGTACAAAATGTTTGCTAAAATGAAAGAAAAAAGTCAGTTTAATGGTGAAGAGATCGATCAAATATGCCTATTGATAGAAGGTTTGCTAAGAAATTTGATGCTCCCTTGTAAAAGTATTTTCTAGTATTTTCAAAATACAGTATTTTAATTTGATTCATTTGTGGCTGCTGTATTTTGTAGTTTATTTTGATACACATAAAATTGAGGTATTTTATATTTTATTTTAAAAAACATTTCAATGTATTTTTGCCCATCCCTGGGGATGACATTTGCAATCTCCGAAGTAAAGAGTGGGGGGAGGGGAATCTCTGGGCCACCCCACAACCCATTGTTGGGCCCCTAAATTGCCAGGGCCCTATGTACTCTGTCACCCTTTTCCCCCACGTACTACGCCCCTGCTTATGGGGACTTTTGGTCACCACAGTGTGATTAATACCCAGACCACACACGCATTATAAAAAAAGTCACCTCAACATTTGGTTCGAGGTGTAATTCTTGTCTGACTGTGTGCGACGGGCATATCTGATCTTCTCTCACCGTTGACAAAACCGGGACAGAATCGTACAACTAGAGCAACGATTTTCTCAGGTAAGAAAATGGTCAATATAACACATCTGTTAATGAAAGTTTAATTATTTCTTCAAACAGTTCTGCTATCCCACCAATAAATTATGTGTTTAACAGGCATCTAGTAGACCTCTAAACATAGACATCTTGGCTACACTCAAAAACATTGTAACTTAAGTTAACTTAATCGCTTTGTGTTGGGACAATATGTAGGAATTGTGTGGAAGCCAGCATTTCTTACAGTGTAAAAAAGGGGCAAAGTTTGAGAATCTAATAGACATAAACTAGACTAATCATCAAATAGAAAGGAATGATTGACTAAACATGTGAGGTCTGTCTAATCTGTGTATTTGATGACTAGTCTACATTAGGACTATTGTTAGACATCTACTAGATGTTTACTGACAGACCAAATTTAGCTCATTTATTTTAGCCAAGATGTCTATGTTTATGGCACGGTGGCTCAGTGGTTAGCGCTGTCGCCTAACAGCATGAAGGTCACTGGTTCATGTCCTGCTTGGGCCAATTAGCATTTCTGTGTGGAGTTTGCATGTTCTCCCCGTGTTGGCGTGGGTTTCCTCCGGGTGCTCCGGTTGCACCCACAGTCCAAACAGATGCGGTATAGGTGAATTGCTAAATTGGCCGTAGTATGTGTGAATGCAAGAGTGTATGGGTTTTTCCCAGTACTGGGTTGTGGCTGGAAGGGCATCTGCTGCGTAAAACATGTGCTGGATAAATTGGTGGTTCAGGCGTTCCCTGATAAATAAGAGACTAAGCTGAAGGAAAATTAATTAATGAATGAACGTCTATGTTTATACATCTATTAGACATCTATTAGACATCTGCTTAAGGTCAAACAAATAAAAATTCTTGCTGGAATGTGTCAGAAAATACTGTATGACTAATAGAAATATCCCTGTTGTGTTTCTAATGTTTCATGGTCTATATGTTACTATATCTAGACGATCTGAGGAGTTCAGACTGAATCAAGATGCTGTTGATCATTGAAGCTCTTCTCCTCATCTTAGCAGCTCTAGAACAGGTGAGCTTGTGTTTTAGGATGAATGTTAAGAACATATTTACTAATATAGTGATTATTACGATTGCTGTTTCTGCAGGATCACCGAGCCTCTGCTGCAGATCTGATATTTCCATTGGATATGGCACCACATTCTGTCGATGACCAATATAAAGGCTGTAGAGAGAAAATGGCAAATCTGGTAAAGACCAAATATCTGAAGAAGGAAATGAGCAACTCGGAAGAATTCAGAACAGCTTGGAAAAAAGGGGAAGATTTTGTCAAGGACAAAGCTGATAGCTTGACAAGAAATAGTTCAATTGCAATTTATGTGTACAGCGATGCTGGTGTATATCGTGATTTCAATTCCGACACTCGCCGTGATAAAATTGAGTACAAAAAGATGAAATACAAGTGGTATTCACTTCACTTTCTGTTGACTGAAGCGATACAGGTTTTGAAGAAAACGCAAAAGAAATGCTTTTCAACTTTTCGTGGAACTAACAGCGAATTTAACCAAAATGTGTTGAACAAAAAGGTTCGTTTTGGTTCGTTTGTGTCGTCGTCTCTCGATCGTAAAAGAGCAGCATTTTTCGGAAAAGTATCATGCTTTGAAATCAGAACTTGTAAAGGTGCCGAGGTCACAAAATATTCAAAGCTTCAGCATGAGAGAGAGGTGATGATTCCTCCCTATGAGGTTTTTAAAGTCACTGCTGTCAGGATCAGAAAAGATCAGAAAAACCTCTGGTGTGACACTGTGTTCACTTTAAAACCCTCTGGGAAAAAAAGTGAGCTGGACTGTGCTCTTTTCAAGAAATCAAACAAGACTGTAACTAAATACAATGTCATACATAGATTTTCAACATAAATCAGTATAACAACGGGGTATATATGCACAGCAAGTGTTGTTTAATCACTGATAAACTTCCAGTTAAAATGTGACTATTTTCAATTTTATAAAGTTCCTTTTACAGCATCAGTAATGTAATTTTAATTAAAATACAATCAGTTAATAGACTTAAGCATTCATTAAGTTGTTTTAGTGCAAAAGAAACTGAAAGAACATTTAAACACAAGCGCCATCAGGAGTAGTGCAGACACCCTACATTGGAAATATTGTGGTAAATTATATTTCCATATTTTAAAGATGTGGGCGCCAAACAATGATATTTAATTTAGTGCTTCTTGTCCAGTCTGAGACCCACTTTATATCGTATCCCAATCAGGCAGTGAAGATTATTGGTTTTCTAAAGAAACCAGATGTCAAATGTGGTGAGTTTTAAAGGCACGACAGTTCACCAGAAGCGCTTGAGCTGGCTTACTGGAAATTAAAAGTCCATGTGCATATACCTCATTTACCTATTACCCCAGTTTTTTAGCTTGGTTTAATGTTTCTTTGACGTAATATTTTCAAATCATTTTATCAAAATAAAATTTAGTGATTTTCACATCTCTGTTTAATTTCTTTATTTATATTCACAAACCTTGCTATCTTGCTAGCAACAGCATGTTTTTGAGTTTGGCAAGGTATGTGTGTATGCAAAATTATGATCACAAATTCTCCAGAAATTGTTTTATATGCTCATCTATTAGGCCAAGTATATATCCCTAGAATAAAATGCTCAGTTTTGACTAGGGCTGTGTGATTGCGATTTGATTTGCGATTTAATTTTGTAGTCAAGCTTCATAGCTTCCTACAGCTAAAATGCAGTGAGTGTTAGTTAAAAAAAGAAACTGAACAAATATTAACTTACTTGAACATTTATTCAAATTTGTTTATAAATATAAATAAATTAAACACTCATTTTTCTCTGAAGCAAACAGTAAGCACAAGTAAAATGAACTTACCTTTCTGTAAACAAGTTGAACTCAAATTAGGAAGAAAGTGTAGCTTATTATACTAACAAAAAAATAATAATTATAAAAATACAAAACACTTAGCAAACTATCATGACTTATAACAAAGGCTGAAAACTCACTACTTTACACTTGCCTATTCATAAGATGTGTTTCTTTGGTTTATGTTTTTAGATATTTGAATGTTTTACCAATTTTTAATGTTTTATCAATTGTGTATGTCTTTAGGCAAGGCAAGGCAAGTTTATTTATATAGCACATTTCATACACAGTGGCAATTCAAAGTGCTTTACATAAACAGGAATAAAAGAAACAAGAGTAAGAAAAAATAAAAACAGATAATAAAAAAAACAGATATAAAAATGTATTAAAACAGGTTATAAAAGAATGAAAAAGAAGAGAAAAACATAATAGTGCGATTTGTCGGACGTAGCACAGTGCTCATTCAGTAAAGGCACAGCTAAACAGATGTGTTTTCAGTCTGGATTTGAATGTGCCTAATGTTGGAGCACATCTAATCATTTCTGGAAGCTGATTCCAGCAGCGAGGGGCGTAGTAGCTGAAAGCCGATTCACCCTGCTTTGACTGAACTCTTGGAATTTCTAGTTTATATAGCTGGAATGATTCATTTTTAGTGTTATTGTAAACTGTTTTATATCTATGTCTTTCTCTGGTGTAAAGCGCCTTGAGAATTACGTTCTAAATGCGCTATATAAGAACAGTGTTGGGAGTAATGCGTTACAAAAGTAATGTATTACAGTAACGTATTACATTTTCCAGTAACGCAGTAGTGTAAGGCATTACTAATTAATTTTCAGTAATATTTTACTCGGTACATGTTCAGTAACGCGTGCGTTACAACTAAATTTTCGCCGGCAAGACATTAACAAATAAATAACGTTCTATTTCCTGTTCGTGGTGAGTGAATATACGTGTGTGTTGTCATTTATCTCCCTCTGGCTATTGGAACGATTTACTTTGAACGCTGAATGATTTCAGCCTCTGAGCTCGAGGCTATTGGCTCAGCCCGGTTCGCAGTAATGTTAAGCCCTAATGCGCAGCGGAAAAGCGGCAAATAGATGAAAATGGCAGAATGACATTCGCGAGATGGACGTACATACGTGCATGGCGTTGTTTCACTGACAAATATCGTAACCGCAGCATTACAAGTCGAGAGCGCAATCATGTAAGACGAGTGAGCGAATGCGCCAGTTTCCTCAGTCCGTGGACTAAACTCCTCGCGTGCACTCAATACACTGTCTGCTCACGTGTGAATGATCTGCTCTCGCTCCGTCAGATGATGCAGACTCACAGTTTCTGCCTTGTGTTTCCTCCTCTTTTCGTGCTTTTGCTCTCCAGAGATCCTCCTGTCAAATTGTTATCTCAAGAATGTTGATATGGTTTATATATTGCTGCACTATTTACCTACAGGTATTTTCTACAGGTAAATTCTATAATACTAGTGTTTTTGAGTGTTAGGTATACTGCCTATGTTTTAGGGTAGTATTATTTACAACTTGTTAATGAATGCTTCAGCATACTGTAGTATTAAGAATAGTGAACTCTGAATAAAATTAACTACCAAGTGTAGTTTTACAGTAAAATGTGGTGAATTGTAGTATAATATACCCTATATTGTAAAAAACAAAAACTACAGCACTGGGTCATTTGTTTATATTACACTTGTTGTGTTACCATAGCAACTATAGTATTACATATAAATATCATACACAGCCAAAAATGTTATGGTTTATTAGATTAAAAATTATAAGTCTATTTTAGCATTTTGGTTATTGTTAATAAATAGTGCACCAATATAAATCATATCAAAAAGCATGAATAGAAGAGGGAGCACAAGACACAAATTGTGAGTCTGCATATAATCTCACTGAGCGAGTGTACTGAGAGAGCGCAAGAACATTTGTGTGTGAGCAGTGCATATTTGAGAGAACGTGAGAAAATTTGCACACCAGCAGCGTATATTTAAGAGCTCGCAAGAAGTTTTGTCCACAAACAGAGGAAATCGGTGCACAAGCATTATATTGAGAAAGCTATGTTCATCATGCTCACTTTGTGCATGACAGTTTTGTGTTGTGAGCCACTTGAATTTAAAGTGAATAATGGCAACAATAAGAAGAGAAAAGAAATCTGCATTTTGTCATGGCATTAGAGTTTACATATAGGCCTGTTGTGTCTAATATGAATATAGTCAAGCTATTCACAGATATTGCCAGATAACCACTTTACCTCTACCATACTTTTAACAGATCATTTGTGAATCTGACTGTCATCCTTTCTTGCATTGTCTTGAGTCTTCACGGTGCCAAATATATACTATATTGTTAGTAGCCTGGATAGGTCACAGTCATTCTGCTACATCATATCGCTTTCTACTGGATGCTCTGCAGTACATTTGGTCGTTTTAGAATGTAAAGTTCTAATTCTGTAGTTATTTTGGTGAAAGTAACTAAAAAGTAATATAAGAGTAATGTAACATATTACAATTCTGAAACAGTAATATTGTAATGTAAGGGATTACTTTTAAATAACAGTAACAAGTAATCTGTAATGTATTACAGTTTGGAAGTAACTTGCACAACACTGTATAAGAATATATTATTATTATTATTATTATTATAAGAGCCTTTCTGTAGCTTATATTGTCTAAAAGCAAAATAATTATCCCAGATGCTGCACAAAATATCATGACGTTAAACGTACAGCTGTGGAATTGCAAATGGCTAAAATATGTGCGAGACAGAAGTGTATGTCTCCTATCCAGCATTAGGTCATCCCTCTTTGGTCACTGCTTTAAAAAGCACTGTGTCTTTAGCTTTAGCTCTTTAGCTGAGTTATGGCGTTAGTTATCTCCTGGTGCCTTCGTGATGTTTTTCATATAGTGTAATAGCTGCAAACAACTCTGAAGTTGTACTTTTGCTGTTGCTAGCTACTAGATTGAGTGACACTGGCAATACTTTCAGTTGAATTTTTAGCTAGTTGTTGTATTTCCTCGTGCTGTGGCAATAATTCTGCGACAGCTTTTACAAATGATCTGTTTTTGTTTGGTGTCCGTGACTTTGAAACCAAGATATTCCCATATTACCGACATGCTGCTTTTCCTTAATTAGTCTATTAAAGGGCACTTAGGTTACCCCTTTTTCCTGATTTGATATAAGTCTTTTGTGTCCCCAGAATGTGTCTGTAAAGTTTCGGCTCAAAACACCCATTAGATTATTGATTCTAGCTTTCACTAGTTTGTGTTTTATAGCTCTCAACAGATTTTTGCTGTTTTTGTGTACTGGGCCTTTAAGGCTAGTTCTCCCCGCCCACCGTTCCCACTTGCCTGTCAGCGTGCCTCAGTCTCCGCCCTCAGCTGCCTCAGACAACTGACACAGACATGAAGCAGATCTCACGTAACGTTTGTGAGAAAAACTACAGTAAGACCTTTACTAATGAGTAGGCCCCAAGCGGCAACCTCCCGCTCTCCCTCGGGAAGCCAATACGGAAGTAACTAAAACTGCAATTCATCGACTCGCCTGGGGGGCTGGCTCCAGGAAGTCCAAGGGCTTTCTTTCTGCATTGGTAAATTGGCCATTTTTACAGCTGATAAAAACATGTTTACAGCCTGGTACAAACGATGGCTTTGATGCATATAGCTATGATTACCCTTCATGACAACTCTGAGGGGGGTGAATTTTTTTATATCTCATCCGTTTCGTTTTTATTAGGTTATATTAAGTTTGCATAATTAAGGGCGTGGCCACTTGAGTGACAGCTAGCCCTCGCTGGTCGCTGTCTCGTCACCTCAGCTGATTCTGGCTAATTAGCCGCTGATCTCGGCACATACATCGTGTTTTTGTTTTGGTTAATGTTTCTTTACACAGTCATTTGCCTTTTGGAATTATTTCCTGCAATTATCAGATGATATGGCATGATGTGTGGATTTAATTGTGCTCACAAACCGTTCAAGTTGCCTCCATTTCACAGGTGAGAGAAATTATATACTTCTATACCATCTCTATAAATGTATTTGTTTTATTTAAGATCATTTATCATTTAAATGTTCTTTAGACCAGTATTGCACTCCAGAATCTGACAGATTGATTAGCTGTAGGCTATAAAACAGTCATCTAAAGCGTTGTCATTCAGTGTTAGTGCTGGATTTTATAAATAGCCTTGCATTTACTAACACAGACAATATCTGAAGTGTTTGATCGTAATTCGCGTTTTCCTCCTGTCGAAAAACGTCATAAGAACAATGTTTAGTGGCTCAATGTGTTACAACAGTGTTTTTAAAAGACTGAACGCTTTATTGATATAGTGTACAACCAAGCACATGTGGTCAGAACACAAACGAGTCGCAGGTAATGAAGTATTAAACGTTCTCCCAAAGTAATAAGTCTGTTTTAATCCAGGTCTAAGCAAAATGCTGAGAATCCAGCATGGTCTGTAGCTCCGCTCACTCTCCGCCTCTTTGCCCTTATTTGGTATGCCGCGTTTGGCGCGATGACGCGCTAACAAAATGGCGACGGTTGGCCGCGCCTACTTGTGGCTTCTTTTGCAGTGTTCAGAAACCTATGGGTGACGTCACGGACACTACGTCCATATCTTTTACAGTCTATGGTAGGCCCACAGGGATTCTGCGCGCGCAGATTTTCTGCAGATTTTCCGCAGATTTCCGCAGATATTTAGCCCATGATTAATTCTGTTTATTTACTTAAAATTAACTATTTACAGTTAATCTAATTGGATTTGCATTTTAAACATTAAATACAAGTTAAAAAGATATTATTTTTTATTTAACATATTAAGGTTTTAGTTATGATACTCCCAAAACAATTCCGCAGAAATCTGCAGATTTTTACCAAAATTCTCAGCAGAAATAGCAAAAAACGTCTGCAGATTCCGTCTGGCCCTACCAATGAGTATTTGATGCATATGTTGTGTGGAGCTGCAGGATGAGTCACACAATGTCGTTAGAACGTTCATGCACACACACAGACACACACACACAGCGCAGACACACACATACATAAAGAGCGTGCGTTTAGCTTTGCACTGTCTTTGCACACAAATGTGACAGGATACAGGTTAATATCCTCTGCTGTATGGATATCTGTTATGTTAATGTACAAAATAAACCTGATTTAACGTCCACAAACCGGGATTGAAGTGTCTTCTTTTATAATTGTACTGACATGCGGCTGTGCTGATGAAGTAAAGCTGAAGTAAATCGCTGTAATTCATTACACACATGCGCTGTTTTAAAACATTTTAAACACATTTGATGATGATTGATGATCCTAGCAAACTGAACAGACCTTTTATCCCCGGTTGCTTTGTGCACGTCCTGTCTTGTTGATATGATTATAAGCGTTACTACGGAGATGTTAATACATGTTAATACATGGCTGTCAATCAATTCGGTGGGCGGGGGGACCGCACTCCTACGTCAAGTTGCGGTCGGTCTCAAAACCGCTCCAATTGGTCCACCGTTTTTATGTTGTTAAATTGAAAAAAAAGCACTGGGTGTGTTTATATCACCCCAATATGACGGTATACCAGGGCTATTCAATTAGTTTGTCACGGGGGCCAGTTCATGAAAAGCATCCCAAACGAAGGGCCGGAGAGAAATGACTTGCAATATAAATGATGACACAACTGCATATAAGAACCACTATGTTGTATTTTTGCTCCTTTAGACACCCACGTTGTATTTATGTACATTAAAATGTTAATATATTGTATTTTGAAACTATATAATGTCACTGCATTGTACAATAAGTTTTTTTAACAAACATTCAAATGTTGTATTTCACAGCACAACAAAATCAGTGTATTGCTGAAGTAGGCTTCTTCTACATTCAGATACGTTCATATGTGATGCTTTGAACTTCATAACAATTATGGATGCAACAATTATAGATTTTGGTTGTGCGATTATATAGTGTGAAGAATAATCAGTGTTTCACAGTTATCACGTCTAATGTAAATTTAAGTTTATATTAGCTAGATTTAGATCTGGACATCCCTAACTAATATTAAAAAAGCTTTAAAAGGCATTTTCATTAGTAATAGTTTTTATGCTGTAGGTTTTTCTGTGCTTATAGGGCTACACAATTATGTGTGTGTTTATAGAGAGGAACGGGAAAAAAATAATATAATAATAATTGTTATGAAGGTCGGCGCCAATATTTAGATTAACTGTTGTTATCATCTGCGTTCATACATACATAATCATTTTAATAATAGTTCGTCTAACATAGCTTTCAGTGCAATGTAAACAAAAGACAAGCACAACTCTCACCGATACAGCATGAAATGTTTTCTACTGCGTGCGCCCAGACAGCCGTGAGCGCGTTGCTCCGCTTGCGCCCGCATATTGGCATATATTCTTACGACATAACAAACTTGCGCGCGGGAAAGACGTGATATGGGAACGGCCCGCGGCTATAGTTATTACAGTGTGCGTGCGTATTAGCTTCGGTGGACAAGCTCGGAACTTTAAACTAGCGCACAGTTGGCAACTTCGTTTCGTTTTGTGCGGCAGAACAGAAATGCAGAAATGCAGCTCAGAGAAGCCTTTACGATTAATTAACCGTGACGAATTAAAGCGCAGTTAATAGTGAAATCGGTTGATCGTTGCATCCCTAATAACGATATCAGTGCATTGTACAAAAGACCTTTTCTACAAACATATTCAAATATATTCGGCTGCTCTCACCACTTGCCACTGTCAGGTGACTCACGCTCTGCACAGCTCGTGCTGTATTGAACAGACGCACATCACTTCATAACTAAAGCGGCCGATTTTTGACTAAACTAAATTTATTCTTGATGTCTTGGTTTTGGAGGGCCAGAACAAATTGCCTCGGGGGCCGGGTTCGGCCCGCGGGCCGCCAATTAAATAGCCCTGGTATATACACTACACCTACACATGTGTCTGTCCAAACAGCTTGAAAAGTAGATTTTTCACCATAGGTGCCCTTTAATGCTTCTGAAGCGGCAGACGCCATCATCGTCCGCGCTTTCCTGTTGCTTTTTTTTTTTTTATTGTGGGCGTTTCGCATAATTCGGTTGCGCAATTCTGATTGGGCAGAACAAAAGTGTGTTCACTCAATTGGATGGTAAGACTGTCACACACAGACAGCAATCACAAATTTGCTCTGAGTGGAGGAAATTAAATAATACATATATTTTCCATATTGTAGCCTCTTGCGATTAGCTAATTGCAAATCGCTATTGCGATTGTGATGATTAATCACACAGCCCTATTTTTGACCATATTTGGAATGATCATGAATATTAAAGAGCTCCCATAAATATTTATGATGTTCCTCAGCTTGTCAGTGACTGCTTCCATCTCATATATACCTTAATTTCTGAGAGTGTATCATTTTTATTTATTGTGTAAAAGATTTGTGTTTTAGTTGTGTTGAACGTTTTCTGATTGTTTTTACCATTTTGCATCACAAGATCATGACAGTGCAAAGCTGTGTTTTAGAAATTGACCATGTGCTTGGAGTTCAGGAGAAAGAGTGAATGAGATTTGAAGAATTTTGCAAGGTTTTGCAGATAAATCATTTTAAATAAAGGGTTTAGGCCATGGAAAACTTGACGAAGAATGGAAGAATAGCACAATGTTAGTGCCTCAGCAATAGTGACGAAAAGCCTCTGCTATGTTGGGGTTTTTGTGTGTCACTGTGCAGAAGAGTTTGTGGTTTGGTTGTGGAAGGTTTTAACACCTTCGATGCTTTGAAATGAGCTGCTAACCTGTGCAACGATGCATCTATTTTTCTGATGAGTGATGATTTGTTTCAGGATTAAGTTTCTTGATTTTTTCTTTCTTTCTTTTATAAACAATCTTTTTTTTGTATGAACATTGTTAATAATGTGGAAAATTGATTTTCAGTGTAAGTTGATTGAATAATTTTTTTTACATACACGTATTTACATACATAAAAGTATATGTTACCCTTATTACTCATCTTAGTTTTCAGCAAAACCACAGACCTTCACAAATGTTCCATTGAGCTTGAAGTGTTATTCTGCTCTATGTTGACCACACAGTGTCAAAATACTTTCTGAAGCTCAAAATTAGCTTTTTAAAAATCTTAAAATTAATATTTGAATTTAAAGGTGCTGTATGTAATATTTTAACTCTTCTAAAGCATAAAAATACCATAACGTATTCAAGATATTTAAGAAACATACTGAGTGAACATTCTTGTTTATCTGAAAAAACAATGCTGAAGTCGGATATTCTGCTTTGAAATTGCATGTTAGGTGCCGGAACATCTGTCTTTGTTTTGAGCAATTAACCCGCCCAATGCCAGGTTAGCCAATTATATTTCAGCACCCTGGGTTGCTTTGGTGGAAAACATTGCTTTGGTGTATTTGATTAATTCAGTCATGAAGGCTCGCAAAGCATGCATTTTTGACTGAAATGTAACCTCCGGTGGACAGTAGCAGACTCCAAAATGAGACATGGATACACATGAGGTTATTAATTAGGAAATATAAATATTACAAGCATAAACATTAGGTGAACAGGTTACATTGTAACCCTGTGTCTTAAGGCTACGTGACTAGATTTGCAGTAATAAGCAATTGAGCTGTTTGCACCAGATGAAACATGACAGAAATTTAAAACAGCCATTCAGAAGCACAGAATACTACACTCACTGCACTCCAACAAAATGGTAAGGTTTATAATCTAATTAATACATATTAAACCTGTTTGACATTATTAAATGTAGATGCTGAATCACTGATATGTGTTGGTTTTCACTGAGTCACAGTTCTGAAGTTCAATTTCAAATAGTTTATGTTATTTTCAAGATCTGAGGTGAACTATCTGCTGCTGCTTTCAGTAGTATGACAAAAAATGTCATGTAAAATGGCATTCAAACTCACATTATTAGCATTTAACACTGAATAAAGCACATGAGGTGTACCTGAGGTGATCATTGCCAGTTTTCTGACAATGGGTTTTTTTAACCACTGGGTGTCAAACTTACATACCGCACTTAAAAAAAAAACAGGGTAATGATTTGCTTCTCCTTTGATAATGAAGTACATTGTAAGACTTTAGCTGGCTTTTTTACAATTTAATACTGTAATTACTATAACCGAACCATTACAGTGATCAACTAGCAGCAGTGTTGCTGGTTAATTACTGTAACAGAGCATTAGCGGTAACGAACTGGAAACTGCTTACAGTTAATTACTGTACTGCAGTGCTACTACTCGCATCATAATACTCCATACACATTAATGGTACGTCATATATAGTAATTATTATAGTGGTACTAAAATTAATCATTATTCTTTTATTGTTATTAAAAAAATAGAAAGTGTTTAAATTCTTCAGACAAATGTATTTTATTGTTTTGGCAAAACACAAGCATACAACAGAAAATGTACAACCCCAAATCAGAAAATGTTAGGACAGTATGGAAAACGCAAATAAAAAAAGAAAGAAGTGATTCCTAAATTTACTTTGACTTGCATTACAGTGCAGACAATTCAACAAACATTATTTAATGTGTTCCTCATGATTTTTATTTTATTTAATTTTCTGTCTGTAAGGGTCAACTTGTACTTCTGTGATGGCACCATTAATGCTGAAAAGTACAGAGATTTCTGACTGCGGAGGAAGAGGATACAGGTTGACTGGCCTGTCTGCAGTCCCGACCTGTCTCCAATGGAGAATGCGTAGCTCGTTTTGAAGCACAAAATGTGACAATGAAGACCCTGTACTGTTGCCCACATTAAAACTTGTTTTGCATGAAGAATAGGACAAAATTACACCTAAAACACTTCATCACTTGGTGTCTTCAGTCTTCATTTAATTTATTACAGCTCTAAAACATATATAAAATGAACAAGTCATAGTTTTCTCGTGTGATTTTTTTTTTGCAGAACATGCATGTTGACTAACAAACTTAACAAATTCAGGGTTATCAAAAGTTTCATCAACAGTTTCATGCAGATTCACTATTGCATGCAATTATTATGAAATCAGATTGCCAAAACGTGTCATTTAAGCTATCATTTCTTAAAGACACACATTATCGGTGATCTATAAAATGCCACTTTCCTCATCTGTCAGTTTGAAGAGTCTTTGTCTTCGGACTGTGAATGACGGACTTCACCTGCTTTTGAGCTTCTGAAAAATAACAAAACTACACAACGAAAGACGGCAGTATACTCAGGTGAGTCTGGGGTTACATAAATATAAGTTTTGGGAAGTTAAATAAATAAGCTTTCCATTGTTATGACGGGATAATATTTGGCTGGGATACAACTATTTAATCTGGAATCTGTGGCTTCAAAAAATCTAAATATTAGGAAAATCACCTTTAAAGTTGTCCAAATGATGCTCTTAGCAATGCATATTACTAATCAAAATTGAGATATTTATGGTAGGAAATGTACAAAATGTCTTCATAGAACATGATCTACTTAATATTCTAATGATTTTTGGCATAAAAGAAAAAAATATATATACATAATTGACTTATTATAAACATATTGTATGTCTTTGACTATTCCTACAAATATACCTGTGCAACTTAAAACTGGTTTTGTGGTCCAGGGGGGAACATTACAGAAAGTTTCTTATCTTAGGTCTTAACTTAAGATATGATACGTTAAAATAAAACCAGCAAATAAAAAAAAAACATAAAGCATTAGTCAATTGCACTGTAACTGGTAATTTTCTGTGCCGCTTTGTTGGTGTTTGTATGTTTTCAGTTCCTGTGCTAGCTGTAATATCATGTTGTGCTGCAGTCTGTAATCACTTATAAGTGTTTTGTCATGTTAATATAACTCATCTTCAGCATTCTCCAAGAGCCTTTCTACCATTAAACATGGTCATTTTCAACCATTAATAAAAGTAATGCCATTGTTGGACAACTCAATTATACATTTTATTTCTATTTTTCCTGTTAGCTTTTGAATCATTTTAGAAAATAAGGTAGGACAATAAGCTAAAGTAAGGACAGGTTTTAGAATTTTTTTACTTGAGTTAGTATGTTTATCTGTTATACCGTCTGTTATGCTATCTGTATTTAAGATAAGGCAACCTATTTAGGAAATGCTATTCTGTAATAACAACATTTGTTCTAAAAGTGACCCTGGACCTGCCAAAAACACATTGTATGGGCAGTGGTGTAGCGCTAACTGTGAAGTATGAATATTAGTTCAATATTATATGATTGGTTTTGTGGTACAGGGTCACACATTTGGTCCTAACTGACCTATGACCATGTTTACCGAAGAGATCAGATTTTAAAGTTAGGATCTTTCTGTAATACACCTCCAGGGCCCAATTTAGCTGTTTTATTTTGTAAGATGCTGTTGTGTTTCTCTTTCCTCATCATCTCTGTTGTTTCTAGATGAGCTGAGGACTTGGACTGAATCAAGATGCTGTTGATCATTAAAGCTCTTCTTCTCATTTTAGCAGCTCTAGAACAGGTGAGCATGTATGAATAATTTCAATTTCAATCATTGTCAAATTATTTCTATTACATACATTAATAAATCAGGGATTGTTACAGTATATATACAGCGGGGAAAATAAGTATTGAACATGTCATGTTTTTTTCCTGGGAATAATATTTCTAAAGGAGCTGTTGACATGGAATTGAACCAGATTTTGGTAAAAACCCAAACAATACAAACATAAAAATAAAACAAAAAAAATTTGGAAAAATGAGTTCTGTGTAATAACAATGAAATGACACAAGGAGAAAGTGCTGAACTACTGAAACGTATTTAATACTTTATACAAGGCTTTTTTTTGGTGACGGCAGCTTTAAGACACTTCTAATGTAGAGAATGAAGTGCTCAGGTGTGAGTTTCTCACAGACTTCAACAGAGTGTAAAAATCTTGCTGGTTCTGTGAGTCTCGTCTATCAAATCTGATCTTTATTTCGTATTTTCTATTGGATTCAAGTCAGGTGATTGGCTGGGCCATTCTACAGCTTGAATGTCTTTTTCTGAAAGCATTTGAGAGTTTTCTTGGCTGTGTTTTAAATCATTGTCTTGCTGAAATGATTTCATCTTCACCATCCTACACTGTAAAAAAATAAAAAGTTGAGTCAACTTAAAATTTTAAAGCAACCAGCTGCAAAGAAATTTTGAGTTTATTAAACTTCAGTGGTTGAAGTTGTGCCAAATTATTTTTTAAGTTGACCGAAAAGGCTGGTTTAAGTCAAGTATACTTTATGGAATAATTTGGCACATCTTGAAACACTGAAGCTTAATAAACTCAAAATTTCTTTGCAGCCGGTTGCTTTAAAATTTTAAGTTAACTCAACTTTTTTTTTTTTAAAGATATGGAGAAATTAAAATTTAAAGTCTCCTCAACTGAATATTTTACTTTCATTGAACAAACAGTTCCAAACATGCAGCTGAATCATTTTTATGAGTAAATTCAACTCTGGGCTCAAAAATATGTCTAAATAACTTACAATTTTAAACTGAGTTAACTATTTGTAAGTTGGATTTTTTTACAGTGAGTGTAGATGCTAGACTAAATCAGCTGATATTCATTTACACTGAGGAAGGGCAGAGGGTTGCTGAAGAACTACTGAGAGATTTCAGCTGCTATCTGGGCTTTCACTGCCTTTCTACACCTCCCTTTCTTCATGTGTTCAAAACTTTTTTCCTGTGTCATTTCCTTTTATTACACATAACTTCATTTGCAAACTAATTAGATTTGTTTTCCTTGCATACATGAATTTCTTTAGTTGTTAGCAACATCTGGGGAAACCTTCAAGTTAACAGCACCTTTAGAAATATGTTTTCTGAGAGAAATGGGGATGTACACCCACAGTATGTACATATATATATTTTGTCATGCATATCAGGGATTTTTCTCTTTTGTTTTTGTCTGTGTAACAAAGGATATGATGATATTACATTTGAAGGATATTGCTTCAAAATATTGGGGTATTAACACCATAAAATAAAAATAAAAAATCTTACATTTTTAACAGTAAAATAACCACAGCTTCCATTTTTTTTTACTGTAATTTAAACATGCTTTTTTCATTATTTTTTGCATATTGCTATAATGTCACATGATGCGTAAAGCGGGTAGACCTAAAAAGAAGCTCACAGCTTTGCAGTGTCTATACATGAATATGATATTAAATATAAAACGATGCAGATGGCATGGAAGGAAATTAAGAGTGTCATGGTAGACCAAAATCAGTTAAAAATTGTGACAAAACAGCACAAAAATAAATAAATCGCAAGCTTCTCTAAATGTTGTACCATTTGCTTGATTTTGCATTAATTCCTTAATTCTGGAGGCACACGAGAGCTACCTGTTTTCCTGTTAATTATACAGTTAGACATCTTATTGTATTTTTTGTGGTAACTTACTGGCTCTACTGTTGCATGGTTCAGGACTTGTAGAGCTGTGCATCGATGGATTACTCTTCAGTGTTTGGACTCTCAGCAGTAAATATTAAACCACACTGACCTGAACTGAACTTAAACTCTGAAAACTGAACTGACACTTTCAATTTACTATAATCTTCTATGTGAAGCTGCTTTGACACAATCCACATTGTAAAAGCGCTATAGAAATAAAGATGAATTGAATTGAATTGAACTGTTGCCAACAACTGCCCCTTTACAGTAACTTACCTGTAAAGGTTTTTGCACACTGAAGTGTGAAATATTCATGTGTTTTTTTCGTATTCATATGCGAAAACATTTTCACATAAACCTTGCACACTGAGTCTGATGCATATTAATGAATCTATTACAAAAAAAATGCAAAACATATGTCAATTCAAGCAGGGATACTTTGTTCTCCGCTCTCTTCTCCAAAGTAGAAAAAGAAAGAGGCCTACATAGAGAGAAAGGAGAGTTCAGCACATTATCAAAGAGCTGTGCTGGATATTCCCCAAATGCAAAGTTTATTTCAGGAAATCTATGGAATTTTGATACATTTCTTGTGATACTTCACACATTTACGTACGTAAACAAATCCAGAACAGAAAATGGCCTACAGACATTAAATAGACACCAGGTTGATGTATCGAAACGGACCGAAGCGGACCATGAGGTGATTATTGTCTATGGGCAGTACGTCAAATGTATGGACACACACACACCTCAAACAGCAGCAGGGGAGAGGTGTGCCAGTCACAGAATCCCTCATATAGGGGTTCTCAACTGTCCGCCACATTCTGTCTGTATTTTATGCACCGTGTTTGTCATAAAGTTATCTGTGGCTCAAGTGATGCCCTTTTGTACTTTGCAGTTCGCTTGTACGGTGGCTCTGAACTGTTAAATCACGGATGCGAAAAACTGAAAAAATTTAACCCGGTTCGAATTTATTTATGACAGATGAAAGTTTTGGAGGCAGTGTGTCAATACAAATCACACAACGTGAGGTCGAATTTATTTTTTAACGTGTGAAATATACGGATGGAAATTTCAGATTTTTTGTGGAATATCCTTAAATGTGTTTTACAGTAGCAGGGCCCTACTGCATTTTCATTTTACAGTAAAATAGCCTTACTGCAGGTTATTTTATGGTAAAATGTCCTTTACCACATATTATTTGACAGTATGCCTTTTTTTACAGTACTTATTTTTAGTATTTACTATTGAATTGAATTCCTTCCAAACAAGTGACAAATTTTTGTCTTCAACTACAGTTTGATTACAGTAGAATACTGCAAATTCCTAATATGTAGTAAGTTACTATAAACGTTTTAAAAGGACCCACAATGCAGTGCATATAACAGTACTGAACTGTAAAGAATGTTTGTGGTATTTTACTGGGCATTTTTGCAGTACAGTAAATAACTGTAAAATTGTGGCAAAGTCTAACAATGTAGGTCATGAAAATTCAGCTGTTTAGTCAGTGGAAGTCAGGGAATTTGACATTTGGCTCAGAGTGTTACAGACATCAATACTGATAATGAACATAATTATGATTGCTGTTTCTGCAGGATCACAGAGCCGCCGCCGCTTCTGAGAAGATATTTCCACTGGGGATGGAACACAAATCCGTTGACGATCAATATATTGGCTGCAAAGGAAAAATGGCAAATCTGGTGAAGACCAAATATCTGCCAAATGAATTGAAAAGCAATCCTAAATTTAAGCAATACTGGCAAAACAGCGCGAAGGTCGTGAAGTTTGGTAAAGACCACTTAACTAGAGACCATTTGATCGCCATTCACGTGTACACTGGCAAATATGTGTATCGTCAGTTTAACGAAGACACGCGTTACGGCAAAAACCAGTACAAGCACAAGAAATACAAGTGGCATGCGCTGCACTTTCTGTTGACCGAAGCGTTGCAGATTCTGAAGAAGATGCACAATAAATGCTTTCTTACCTACCGCGGTACTACCGCTAATTTTGATAAGCACGTCCTGAATAAAGAGATCCGCTTTGGTCAGTTTACATCCTCCTCTCTTGATCCCAAAATAACGCAAGGGTTTGGATCGAAGTCCTGCTTTGAAATTATAACTTGTGAAAGTGCTGAGCTGATGAAATATTCTCAGTATCCTTACATTAAAGAGGTGCTGATCCCTCCATATGAGAAGTTTCGGGTCACCGCTGTCCGGACCAAACAGTATTATAAAGATCTGTGGTGCGACACGGTGTACACTTTGCAGAGCGCTGGTAGAGCAAGTTATTTGAACTGTGAACTGATCAAGAAACATTAAAGTAATATACAAGAGGTAATCTTGTACAGTTGAAGACAGAATTATTAGCCCTCGTTGTTAGATTGTAATTCTTTCACCATTCTATTTACCAGGTGATGCCTCTTTAAAATATTATATTTTTGATTGTACAACAATAATTTGTTCTGTACACAAACACTTGCCTACTTTACCACTGTAAAAAATATCCATACATTTTTTAATTCACGTTTTTATTTTGTATTTTTACCTGTTTATTTATACTTCTGAATTGCATTATGGGATCTTATTTTTTCTTCCAACAACTTTGAACCTTCAAAAGTTAGAAGCGACTTTTTTTTATAGTTTAAAATGATCTATTGTCTGGTTGGTGTTTAATATTATGGTACAAACACCTTATAATAAACTGTTATTTTACTGACTTACACTCACCGGCCACTTTATTAGGTACACCTTACTAGTACCGGGTTGGACCCCCTTTTGCCCTCAGAACTGCCTTAATCCTTCGTGGAATACTGGAAATATTCCTCAGAGATTTTGGTCCATATTAACATGATAGCGTCATGCAGTTGCTGCAAATTTGAAGGGTACACTGTGGTCATAAAGGGATGGACATGGTCAGCAACAACACTGAGGTAGGCTGTGGCGTTGACACGATGCTCAATTCGTTCAGAGATGCTCTTCTGCAGACCTCGGTTGTAAAGAGTTGTTATTTGAGTTACTGTTGCCTTTCTATCAGCTCTATATTTTCTCTTTTTCTGACCATTCTCTGTAAACCCTAGAAATGGTTGTGCCTGAAAATCCTAGTAGATCAGCAGTTTCTGAAATACTCAGACCAGCCCGTCTGGCACCAACAACCATGCCACGTTCAAAGTCACTTAAATCACCTTTCTTCCCCATTCTGATGCTCGCTTTGAACTGCAGCCTATCGTCTTGACCATGTCTATATGCCTAAATGCATTGATTTGCTGCCATGTGATTGGCTGATTAGAAATTTGCGTTAACGAGCAGTTGGACTGGTGTACCTAATAAAGTGGCCGGTGAGTCTATATCTCTATATATTATTTTTTATACATTATATTATTTCAAACTACTAAAATCTCAATAAAAGTCACTGTTAAAATTGGATTTTCAACATTAAAAGTCGACAGAGCATAATTCACGTACAGAAACACAAAATATAGAAACTGTTAATTAACACATATTGTTTACAGTGTAGTTAACCTAGTCAAACCTTAAATGTCACTTTAAGCTGAATACTAATTTTTTTCAAAAATGACTAGTAAATTAATATGTATTGTCGTGGTGGCAAAGACAAAAGAAATGAGTTATTAGAAATTAGATATTAAAGCTTTTGTTTGAAACTGTGTTGAAAAACATTGAGTTAAACAGAATTTGGGAATTTTAGATATAAAGAAAATCACTAATAATTTGCCTTTAACTGTACATGCAGTTCCATGTGAATCAATATAAACATTTACCTCCTGATTTCAATCATTCTTTGTCAGAAAATTATTTGTTCATACTTCAAGTTCATATTTTGAAATAAAGTTTTGTTTTGAAACTTCTTTTCCGACTAATGTCTTTTATATATTACAGTGTATCTGTAATCTATTTTTCATACTTAGATACTTACATACTTAGATCTTTTTACATACTTAGATTTTTCATAGTAGATCTAACATAAATTTACGATTCTGTTTGATGTGACTCTGCAATATACTCAGAGTAAATATATTTGCTGCTTGTCCGGTTTACAAAATTTTAGGCAAGTTACATTTGTTAAAGGGGTGGTCCACTACGATATCATATTTTAAACTTTAGTTGATGTATAATGTAGCTGTGTGAACATAAACAACATCACTGAATTTAAGATGCTCAATGCAAAGCGAGACATTAGCCTAGCAAAGCCTACAATGAACAAAATTGGGGACTACAAAAAAATACATCCGGGCTAGTGATGTCATAAACCCTTCAGGTTACGAACAAACTTGGGCTGTGTATTGGCAAGGGCCTCACGATACGTTACATATCACGATACATGGGTCACGATACGATATATTTCGATACAATAAATATTGTGATATATTGCAACAGTTTGTATTAGTATGTTGTCACATTATATTGACAACTTGATAAAGTCGGCAGACAAATTAAAATTCCAATTCCAATTTATTTTCCATCCATTCCAGTTCATTAGAACTGCACAGTGTAATTGAACAGAGAACTATATATATTGCAAATCTTACAAATGGCATTTTTTTTTGTCTAATTCAGTACTCCCTGGTATAGCGTTAAAACCAAAGTGCAGTCACACGTCAGCTCTAAAAGCTGGAGGCACCTTTATATTTTCCGCCATGCTCACTCTTGTTTACTTCTGATCAGGGCCGGAGCAAGCTGAACTGGCGCTCTAGGCGAACGGCAATCATGCCGCCCTCAACCCGAAAGTAAAATAGAAAGTGACCGGTTCGCAGATGAAAGTGAGGACCGCTCACTATTCTGCTGCCCAAGGCAGCCGCCTAGGTCGCCTCTATGGACGTGCCGGCCCTGCTTCTAATACAGTACTACTTGGCGTTTTGTTGATCGCGAGTTAACGACATCTACAGGAGCGGAGGAGGAGGTCGTTTGACACAACTTGAATCGATACTTGAGGTTGGACTGTCGATACACTATCGTAAAAGATATTATTGCGATGGTTAGATGTATCGATATTTTTGGACAGCCCTAGAACAAACACTCTGGCTGCGTCCGAAACCGCCTACTACTTAGTAGGTACTCCATTTAAATTTAAACGTACTACTCGGCCGTTAGAAAAGGACGTTCTATACAGTATGAATGTGAGCAGTATGAATGGAATTCGAACGTACTACATCCGCCATTTTGTCATGGTCACGTGACCTACCTGCGTCAGTTGCATCGCTTCACGTCCATTTATGAATTCTCTCGCGGGGCATCATGGGATAGCGCAGCGTGCATGGGATGCGCACTTCAGAATCTCGCCGGAAGTAGTAAGTCATCTGGGTACTTCTCGCATACTGATTTTCGAATTCTATGAATTCGGACATACTACTCAGCTCGCATACTGATTTTAGCATACTGTATAGTATGGAAGTATGCGGTTTTGGACGCAGCCTCTGTGAAGTGAAGGGGCGTGGCCAGATACGCTGTAATGTTATAGCAGAGACGCTTCCTGGTGACATGGAGCCGATCTGTGAATCGCAGCTCATTAGCACATGTTAGCTGACCAATCAGAGCCTCTTGAGGGCGGGCTTTCAGAGGAACTAGGAAATTTGACAGTCGTTTTCATGTTAGCTGAGTAGCTGTATATAACCAAAGTAAGATATACAGAAAAAATAACGTGATTTTTCTCAAGTGAAGCATGAGCACACCTTGCTTTGCATCTTATAAACACAACCAAGCCTTAAAAATACACTCTGGACCACTCCTTTAAATAAAATTTACTTAATCATTTTACATGTAATTGACCACTGAAAATGCAGACTCTTCACAAATTTATATCTTAACACAAATGTTTAACTTTCACAAGTTTATAGGCTATTGTAACACTTTTTAACAATGTGCTATACGTTAGCATTGTTAAAAAGTATTTACCATATTGTAGTGTTTCCATTCCTGTTCACAACACTTAAAAGATGTTTAGGGACTGAAGACACCGAGTGATGAAGTGTTTCAGGTGTAATTTTGTCCCATTCTTTCTGCAAACAAGTCTACAGCGAGCAACAGTCTTCATTGTCACATTTTGCGCTTCAAAATGCGCCACACATTCTTAATTGGAGACAGGTCGGGACTGCAGGCAGGACAGTCCAATACCTGTATCCTCTGCTAATGCAGCCAGGACTTCATAATGTGTGCAGAATGTGGTTTTGTCTTGTTGAAATATGCATGGGTGTCCCTGGAAAAGAAGGCAGCATATCGTGCTCCATAATCTCTCTACTCTTCAGCATTAATAGTATACAGCCATTATAATCATCAGCACATGATTATAGTCAGAAAGATTCATGCATTGTTTTTTTTTTTTTTGAATACCAATTTAAGAAACATATTTCAACAAACATTTAAACTCAGTCAGCCACATGTAAAATGCACCCAAACTACTAAATTTAACACACACACACTAGCTTCTGTACTAGACTTCTATGGGCCCTAAAAACTCTGCTGACTCCAAACCTCTTAATCTATTCTTTATTCTTTACCAAACCCTACCGCTAAACCAAACCGTCAGTGGGGGATGAGCATATCTTACTAAATTCAGTTAAATTGTAAATCGTACAAATTCATACAAATTAGCCACTGAATCAAAACGTTACAAAATGCTGTGAGATAGTGTTGAAGATCTCATGCCGTGCAAAAATATGTGTATATAAAAACCTAGGGCTGGGCGATTTTTTCGATTTTTTCGATTAATTCGAATTTACGTTTTAAGACGATTTTATTTTTTATAAAATCGAGAAATCGCGATTTTTTAAATAAAAATATTAAAGCCGCTTTTCCACTATCGTGCCAAACCGTTCTAAACTGTTAGACAACAGTGCTGAATTGTGCTGATTCTGTGTGTTGATGTCGCGGCTCTGTCCCGCAGCTGCCTGTCTCTCCCGCGCGAGCTGCGAGACGGGCGCGCGCGCGCGAGGAGAGGAGAGGAGAGGAGAGGAGAGGAGAGAAGGCTCGACAGGCGGAGGTCCGCTCCTTGCCTCCTTCATTCTAATCATCCACCCGCCCGCCCGCACATATTATTTTATCTGATATATATATCCGCACCCGATCGCCACTTTAATAATTCTAATTCTTTGTTTTAAGCATGATGATAGGTGTAACTTTCTCCGCAATGTCCGGCGGCAGAGTAACAGCTCGTTAATTCATGCTCGAGCAAATGATGAGACGGACAAAAGTACTCGATGCATGCCCTTCTTTTACTTATTTCAGTGTTTTCAGTTTCACAGTGCAAAACAGCTCCCGGGTGGAATTACTGAAGTAAACATAAAACAAAAGAGCAGCATTTTGCTAAATATAGTCCTTTATATCCTGATATGCTGTGTTGATTCATTTGTTTTTTTATATTTAACTTGATGCATTCGTTATTTAATGTTTGAATACTGAAATCATTTAAATGGTTATATTTTACCATCCAAATGTAGTATATTTTATATCATTACCAACTTTTGATATAAAACCGCTGTTATTTTATTGATTGTTATGAAATAATTTAAGTGCTATATTTTTTATTAGTGAAAGTGCCCGCTCACTTTGACAAGGCCTGTCTAAATATATATTTCTGCCATGCCACTAATACAGATAAACTATTGTTGCATTATCATTGTTTATTTTTCTGTTATGTACAGAGATTTGAAATATTTATTTCCCCTCCAATCCTTTTCAATCTTCACGTTACATTTTGGTCATTTTCTCTCCAAAAAAAAAATTGCCCAAAGCTGCACAACATATGACCTCTACATAAATACGGGTGCTGTGATTTCTATTGTAGCTATGTTTAGCATCCCTACATGAGAGAGTGCCATAACCACGTTTAGTCACACAGTTGCTTTTCTTTTACAAGTGAGCATGAAAAAAACTAGTTTCGGCATTTATTTAAATTTAAATGAACAAGGTAAGCTGGTAAGGTAGTTACACAGTAAAAACAAAATTAATAAAAAAAATAAATAAAAAAATCGAAATCGAAATCGTGAATCGGTCAAACTTTATGAGAAAATCGAGATTTTTTTTTTTGCCATATCGCCCAGCCCTATAAAAACCTATTAAAAACCTAAATGGAAATGTTTTGTCATACAAAAGAGTTATTTTTTAAGGGAACTAAATCACTGGTTCAAAAATAGAGCAAAAGTAGTGTTTAGCCATTTTTTCTCCCTAGTTGTGTGTTTGTCAACATTTAGAAATTCTCTGTCTTTATGCATTTTCTCAAGCTGATTTTTTCATGTGCTTTGCGTAGGGTGAATGATAAAAGATCAAATCCAAGTGCATGGTTTGTTTTGCAAAAACATATATGAGAAATAAGAGCTATTTTCCTGATTAGACAAATGACTTTAATTTCAACATTGTTGTCTTTTGATAACAGATGACAAAAAAAAAGAAGTATATTGTGTTATCTGAAGATTACAACATACATTTCAAAATGGTTGTTTTATTTTTTATACTGTATGACTTGCACATTTCAGGTATATCTTCTTTCCCACAGTGTCAAACCAGAGATCTGCACTCTCAGAAATAAAGGTACGCAAGCTGTCACTGGGGTGGTACCTTTTCAAAAGGTACAAATTTGTACCTAAAAGGTCCATATTAATACCTCAAGGGTACATATTAGTTTCTAAAAAGTACAAAAGTGTTCCTCTTAATTTTTTTAAGTACTAATATATACTTTTGAGGTACCAATATGGACCCTTTAAGTACAAATGTGTACCTTTTGAAAAGGTACCACCCCAGTGACAGCTCGCGTACCTTTATTTCTGAGAGTGTAGTATGATCAAAAAGCAGAATAAATCAGTTTGAAGTTTTTTTTTTTTTTTTGTTTTAAACATCCACATTAAAACTGGCATCCTTGCAATCATCTGAATAGTTGTTGACATCATTTTTATGTTGCTGTCATCTTTTTATTTCTTACCTTTAAAAAATGCATAGTTATTTCAACCTAATTCTGTGTGTAATTTGGACTAACCCAATCAGTGCAAATGTTCATTTGAATTAAATTAATAGGACCAAATTTAACCCAATGTTTGGGTTAGTTAATATTTTTCCCCATTTGGGTTTAAATAAACCAGAATTTATTAAGAGTGAGAACATTTAAATGTAGATGACACAATTATTGGTATTTTAAGTTTGCCTTTTGGACATAAAAGCCTAAAATGAACATATAAATTAATAAATAAAAACATGGTCAAAGACATGACGAGTGTTTAAATGCATAGAAAGCAAATTAATTGTAAGTAGAGTCTATTTCCATGTTTTAAATACATTTTCTGAAAGTAACTTAGGGTAAAACAAGATAATAAATACAACCGCAAATCAGAAAAAGTTAGGACAGGATGGAAAACTTTGACTTGTATTTCAGACAATACAACAAACTTTATTTAATGTGTTCCTCATGATTTATTATTATTATAATTTTTTTTTAAATAAACACACTTTGGTTCTTGCAACACATTGAAAAAAAAAAAATTGTAACAGTACAGCATTTACCACAATGTTGCCATTCCTTTCCACAACACCTAAAAGACCTTTAGGCACTGAAGACACCACGTGATGAAGTGTTTCAGGTGTAATTCTGCCCCATTCTTCCTGCAAACAAATCTTAAGGTGAGCAACAGTACAGGGTCTTCGTTGTCACATTTTGTAATTCAAAAAGCTCCACACATTCTCTATTGGAGACAGGTCGGAACTGCAGGCAGGCCAGTCAAGTACCTGTATCCTCTTCCTTCGCAGCCAAGACTTTATAATGTGTGCAGAATGTGGTTTTGCATTGTCTTGTTGAAATATGTATGGGCGTCCCTGGATAAGAAGGCAGCATATTGTGCTCTAAAATCTCTATGTACTTTTCAGCATTAATGGTGCATCACAGAAGTGCAAGTTACCTTTGCCAAGGGTACTTGGCCATGACAGACCCTGGCTTTTGGAGTTGTCTGGATGATCTTTTTTTTCTTTGTTCCGGAGCACACGATGTCCATTTCTCCCAAAAAAATACCTGAAATACTGATTTATCTGACCACAGTACACGTTTCCACTGTGTGATGGTCCAACCCAGATGCCTCCAAGCCCAAAGAAGTACACAGTGCTTCTGGACACTGTTAACATAGGGCTTCCTTTTCACATAGTACAGTTGTAACTGGCATTTGTGGATGTAACTATATTGTGGTACTTGACAAAGGATTGCCAAAGTAGTCCTGAGCCCATGTGGTAATATCGCTTATAGATGAATGACGATTCTTGATGCAGTGATGCCTGAGTGATCAGAGATTACAGTTGTTGCGCCCTTTTCTTTCATGCCCTGAAATTCCTCCAGATTCCTTGAATCTTTTAATGATGTTCTGCACTGTTGAAGGTGAAATATCCAAATGTCTTTCTATATTTCTTTGAGGAACATTGTTTTTAAACATTTGAATAATTTTCTCATGTATTTGTTGGCAAACTGGCGATCATTGGCCCATCTTTGCTCCTAAAGGACTGAACCTTTCTTGGATACTGCTTTTGTACCAAATCCTAATTAAAATCATCTGTCTCAAATCACATAATTATTTAACCAGTTTACCTGATTACTAGCCCTAAACTGCTCCTGTCACAACTGTTTTGAAATGTTTTGCAAGAACCAAAATTGGAATATGTGTTTATATAGGGGAAAAACAAAACTATAAAAATCATGAGGAACACGTTAAATAATGTTTGTTGTATCGTCTGCAATGAAATACACGTCAACGTAAATTTATAACATGTATGTTAATGTATAACACTTATTTTTATGTTTATTTTTGATGTCTGATATTACGTAACCCTTTCTTATATAAAATGATACATGGTGATTATGACATAAACATAATTGAACATTACAATTACAATTAACATCACGTTTTTATGGATTTTATGCCAATTCACCATTGCATACAGGATTATGATTTCTTGAGCAATCGGCTTGAAAAAGGAATTCACAGTTGACTATTATGAAACCCACTCGTGCCCACATTGTCAGTGGTATAAAAAGCCCCTCTTCATCTTTTAGTCCGAAGAGTAGTTGTTGTTTTTTGGCTGTGAACAACAACCTTTTCTGATGTTCTCCGATCCTGACAAATAAAGGGGAAAACATCCACAGAAGACAACGATATTCTCAGGTAAGTCAGGAATTAAAGAAACACTCCGCTTTTTTCTTTTTTTTAATACATATATTGCTCCACTAGAGGAATAAATAAATAGTTTTACCATTTTTTCAATACATTTACAGTTGAAGTCAGAATTATTAGCCACCCTTTAATTGTTTTTACTTTTTCAGAGCAAGGAAATTTTCACAGTATGTCTGATAACATCTTTTTCTTTCTGGAGAAAGTCTTATTTGTTTTATTTCGGCTAGAATAAAAGCAGTTTTTAATTTTTTAAGCACCATTTTAAGGTCAATATTATTAGCCCCTTTAAGCTATATATTTTTTTGATAGTCTACAGAACAAACCATCGTTATACAATAACTTGCCTAATTACCCTAACCTGCCTAGTTAACCTAATTAACCTAGTTAAGCCTTTAAATGTCACTTTAAGCTGTATAGAAGTGTCTTGAAAAATATCTAGTCAAATATTATTTACTGTCATCATGACAAAGATAAAATAAATCAGTTATTAGAGATGAGTTATTAAAACTATTATGATTAGAAATGTGTTGAAAAAATCTTCTCTCTGTTAAACAGAAATTGGGGAAAAAATAAATAGGGGGCTAATAATTTAGGGGTGCTAATAATTCTGACTTCAACTGTAGCTGATCTCCGGATCACTTTTAGCTTAGCTTAGCATAGATCATTGAATCAGATTAGACCATTAGCATCTCACTCAAAATGATCAAAAAAGAGTTTAGATCATTTCATTTTTAGTTTCTATTTAATGCTTGATTCTTCTGTAGTGAGGCTGTTGTAAGAAGCTATTGACTCTTCTTCGTGTGCTATTTTGTAATATAATTACACCTGCTGCATCCATGATTATGCCAGAATGAGTCCTTGGCCTAGAAAATTACAACTTTTCATTTTTGTTTGTCTTAGTATACGATGTAACTACAGATGAGTTAAGCTTTTCATGGGAAAAAATGATCAAAACATTTCTTTTTTTAAAGCAAGATGCTAATGGTCTAATCTGATTCAATGTTTTATGCTAAGCTAAGCTAAAAGTGCTCTCGCCAGACCCGAAAATTGGTTAAATGGATAAAAAAATGGTGAAACTCGACTATTTAACTCTAGGGGAGTTGTAAAACGAGCCCATTTAAAAAAGTGTAGTGTTTCTTCAAATTAAACCCGTTAAAAACAAGTTTAAATGGTTATTTTAATCAGTTTTATTGCAAAAAATGTATCCATTTGCATGTATTAATTTCCATTATACAGTATTTAGTCGTGGATTTGCAGTTGTGTTTCTCATTTTTTTTATCATCTGTGCTTTACTATATCTAGATCATCTAAAGCACTGGATTGAATCAAGATGCTGCTGATGATTGAAGCTCTTCTCCTCATTTTTGTTGCTCTGGAACAGGTAAGCAACAGCTAAGAGTACTCCTGTGAATATTACAGACATCAATATTGATACTGTGTTAATTATGACTGATATTTCTGCAGGATCACAGAGCCGCTGCTGCAGGAACGGTTTATCCACTGGATAAAGCTCTGAATTCAGTCGATGCTCAATATAAAGAGTGTAAAGTGAAAATGGCAAATCTGGTGAAGACCAAATATCTGAAGAAGGAACTCAACAGCATGCCTAAATATAAAAAGGTTTGGATGGCTGGTGAAAAGTATGTTAAGAATCCAGCGTCCCTTGACAAGGAATCATTTTATCGCTCTTTATGTGTCCAGTAATAATAACATATTTAGGAATTTCAATTCTGCCAGTCGTAAAGGTAAAAAGCAGTACAAACAAAAGACATTCAAATGGTATTCGCTGCACTTTCTGTTAACAGAAGCCGTTCAGATTCTGAGGAGAACACAGGTGTGCATGAAGACGTATCGCGGCACTTCGGTTGAATTCACTAAGAATGTTCTGAACAAAGAGATTCGTTTCGGCTCATTTGTGTCCTCGTCTCTCGATCGTAAAGTAGCCCAAGGTTCTGGTAAGAAATCTTGTTTTGAAATCTATACATGTCATGGTGCTTATGTGGGACCGTATTCAAAGGTTCCGAATAAGAAAAAGGTGCTGATTCCTCCATATGAGAAGTTTCGAGTCACTGCTGTCCGGAGGAAACAGAAAGATTTTAATCTGTGGTGTAACACTGTGTACACCTTGAAGAGCACAGGAACAAAAAGCGACCTGAAATGTATGGCGGTTTCCAAGAAAGCACCCAAATAATGAAAATTAGACTCTGAAAAGATCTGTTGTAATTAAATAAGTGGTTTTAGTTGAGTTATTCGTCATTGAATTGGTGATATTCTAAAATATATCGATTTATGAGACTTCATAAAGTCTTCTATTGATTTAATGGGGTCTATCATACACCCAGCGCAATCTTTAGTCTTCTTTGCTGGTTTCAACACGCGCAAGTATCATGTTCACATTCTGTGCCACATTGTTTAAAAAGCCAATGCATTTGTGTGCTGGTCTGAAAAGGGGGTGCGTTAATGCGCATTGTGGTCATGTTGCTATTTTAACCCATTTAAGCCCACAGGCAACTATAGGTACGAAAGTTCATAGTTGCCATTTTCTACATTTTCTAAGTAATTTTCTACATGTTATCCATGTTTCATTTCTAAATGACATGTGCGCAAACAACCAAATAAAAAAGATTTCAAGAAATAGATTTTATCGTCCTTTCACGTGAGGCTTTTAACTTCCTACCTCTAATTCCAAGATGCCAAATAGGGTCAAACTCTCCCAAATAAAGGCAATTTTTATGTTCATAAAAATTATTTTTGTTCACAAATATATATCCACATAAGCATGATGGTCTCTAGATTCATCCAAACAAATTGAATCTTTCAAGAGATCTATAGTTTTTTGTATACTTTGTCAAAAGTCCAAGCAAATACCTTGTAAGTATGTAATTGGGTTGAATTGGGGAATAATGAGTTAATAAATCTAGGTTATTGGGCTTATTTAATGTTTTTTGCATTCATAATACCCTCATAATACCCTATCAACAATAACTTAACCCTTTAACTGATACCTTTACCATAAAGTAGTCTTTTTTGATACAAAATTTGACACGGCCAAATCCTCAGAGTAAAATGAACTTCTGCCACTGCTCCCACTTTCATTTATACAGTTGAAGTCAGAATTATTAGCCCCCCTTTGAATGTTTTTGTTTCTTTTTTAAATATTTCCCAATTGATGTTTAACAGCGCAATGAATTTTTTACAGTATGTCTGATAATATTTTTTCTTCTGGAGAAAGCCTTATTTGTTTTATTTCGGCTAGAATAAAAGCAGTTTTTAATTTTTTATAAACCATTTTAGGGTCAAAATTATTAACCCCTTTAAGCTATATTTGTTCCCGATAGTCTAACAAACCATCGATATACAATAACTTGCCTAATTACCCTAACCTGCCTAGTTAACCTAATTAACCTAGTTAAGCCTTTAAATGTCACTTTAAGCTGTATAGAAGTGTCTTGAAAAATATCTAGTCAAATATTATTTACTGTCATCATGGCAAAGCTAAAATAAATCAGTTATTAGAAATGAGTTATTAAAACTATTATGATTAGAAATGTGTTGAAAAAAATCTGCTCTCTGTTAAACAGAAATTGGGGAAAAAAAATAAACAGAGGGGCTAATAATTCAGAAGGGCTAATAATTCTGACTTCCACTATATATATAACACTGGAGCAAAATTAAAGTGCTGAACGAACAGAGGATCGTGAACTCTGGTCCTTAACAAGCAGAATCACTGAAGAAAAACATAACACTACAACTGACTGCCGTCACAGTCTTAGCCCCTGCTGTCCATTTTTTTAGATATTTTTAAAATCACAGCTTGTTCTATATGGTTTGGCTGTTTGTCCACACACAAAGCAGTATCAGGTTACTGAAAATGGAGGAAAAACCTTTTCATTTACAAAATACCTGTGTATGTGGACATGTCTTTAGATGAACTCATTAAATCTCTCAAAATCTCAGCTCATCAGGATCATTAAACAAACAGCATCAGCAGCTTCACGTATTATTAACCTGTGTGACTTTCTGTCAGATGTGTACAAAAGTTCTTAAGTGAGATTTACTGAAAACACTAGTTTTATTAGACGTTACCGGTGTGGAGAACTGTATTTACTGTATATACTTGGGCTTTTTGACTCTTGGTTTTTTATGTTATTTTTAATTTTTTTTTTATTTCTCTACTCTGGGGATTTTGTTGTGTGAGGAATAAGACACGGAAATTAAAATTAAATAAAAAGTTTTGATGCCTTTAAGACAAATCGATTAGTTCTTTGTGTTTTCATATTCATGAAATGTTATGATAGATACTTTTGGGGAGATTAATATCAAATGGTTTTGTACTTTATTATCTTGTTTTCTAAACATAATAAGTGTGTTTATTAGAGATGCCACAATTCTCAATACAATATTGAACCGTTCGGTACGGCATCCAAGGTTCAATACGCGCTTGTGAATTGCGTTTTTTCCGGTTTAACGTTTAAATAATTTATGTGCGTTTTATTTCTCTCCGAATAGACTGTTTGTGTGTGCCTGTAAGTCTACGAGCTGAGATGAGGAAACTCCTCCCCGCGAGTAAATATTCAATCACTACTATGCTCTAAAGTTAGGGGGCGCTCAACCATCATTCCACACTTTAACATGGCGAGCGGCAGTGAAGTGAGGAAGCGCCGGTGTCTTTCAAATCCGTGGTGTTGGGACATTTCGGTTACACGTATAGACTAATCGAGCGGAAACACTTCCAACATGACTGCACATCTGCGGTGCCATCACCCAGCAATATTACTGTCTGAAGGCAGAATAGCAGAGAAGGTAATAAAGACCTCCATAAAACAACAATCCCTCACTGAATCCTTCCAGCAAACATATCCAACTGGTTCCGAAAGACATAAAAATCACAAAGGCAGTGTTATGTTTAATTAAGATGGTTTATTTATATTTACTGAAGTACAAATGTTTATTTGAAATGGTCAATTTATGTTCATTAACTTCACATGCATGTTTATTTTTAAAATGTAGGAATTTATGTGTTGCCTAGTTTGTACATAGGCTACCAGCAGCTGTGAGATTTCAATGTTAATTTTTTTATTATACAATACACTAGGAACTAGTGTACTTTTCTTGGCTTTGAAGTAAAATAAAGGAGTATTGCAATAAATATTTTTTTTTTAGAGAATGTGTTAGTAATAAGCAGGTCGACAATGCTCTTACACATTGCTTATTACACACACAGGGATGCGCAGCAGAACACAAACTATCTTTAAATCTTTAAATATGAAAAATGAAAGGACTAAAATACATAAATCTACATAAATCTAAAAAACCGATACCTCCCCCCACGCCTTCATCACCTCAGGGGGCTTTGGTGAATCTGGATGGTTCTGTAGATCGTCTGCTCACTTTAACTTTGCGCATTGCAGATCAATTTTCTCACTAATGAGGTGTTCTCTTTGTCTGCTAACAAAGTCTGCCATGTAAATAGTGAATCCACAACTTGCTCTTAAAGGAAATAGGAGGTGAGACTCTGATTGGTTTAATGCAGGATATTTCCAAAACACATTCATAACTTATTAAGAGAAAGGGGGCAATCTTTTTAGATAATGCGCTGGGCACACTGAATGTTTTTCCAATCCTTAAAATAGCAAAAGTGGATTCAGAGACCCACTAAGTACTGCTGTGCCATATGGTTTAGACCAGGGGTCTCAAACTGTCGGCCTGCTGGCCAATGTGTATTTATATAGCGCATTTATCGTGTAAAGCACTTCACAATCATGAGGGGGGTCTCTCCACACCACCACCAGTGTGCAGCATCCACTTGGATGATGCGACGGCAGCCACAGGACAACGGTGCCAGTGCGCTTACCACACACCAGCTATTGATGGAGTGGAGAGACCGTGATGGAGCCAACTCGGTGGATGGGGATGATTGAGAGGCCATGATCACAAGGGCCAATGGAGGGAATTTGGCCAGGACACTGGGGTTACATCCCAACTCTTTACAAAAAAATTTTTTTAATGACCTCAGAATGTCAGGACCACGGTTCAACGTCTCATCCGAAAGACGGATGATTAGTAAAATTTGCCTGCTGGCTAAATTGAACATGTTAAAGTAAATGTGAATATGAACATACTTTTCCCCTCGTTGTTGCAGTTTTACAAAAAAAGAAAGATATTGAAAAGTACAACTGCCAGTAAAGTCAATAAAGTCACCCAGACTGCATTCTGCTGTCTATCTGTTAAACTTTTGGTTAAGCAACAATTAGTTGGGACATGATAATTATTATTATTATGCCTATTATTAAATTGTAGCATTTTCATAGCAATTTAAACTCCCCCTTCAATATGTACAACAAGAAACAAAAAGAAGGAGCTTTGACTGCATATATTCAGGGGAAGAATGTCTGAGTGCATCAATTACATCAGGTTTCCATTTTTTTCTTGTGCTAGAATGTTAAAATGGTCAGTCACTTATATGGCCCCCCGTAAATGTGAGTTTGAGGTAGACCATTCTCTCAGATTGTTAAAATAGTACCCAAGATGTGCCATTTTTGTTTTAAAGTCCTAAAAATCCTGTTAAAAAATGTTCTATTCCTCAGAATTTTTTGTACTGTATATACATTTTTATTTATTTCATTATTAATAGTTGTATTTATATTTTGATGCTTCCATCCATGACCCCTATAATGTCTTTTATAAAACCAAACTAGCTGATTAATACAAACATTGCTTTGTTCATTTAATTCTGGGTATTATGGTGTGTTAGAAATGGAGCAATCTGTTATTCACAAATTGCACTTTTTCATTGTTTTCATGCAAACTCACTATTGCATACAGTATTATGAAAGAAATTTGGTTGAAAAAAGGGAACTCAGAGCTGATGATTATAAATCCCACACGTACACACACATTATCAGCATTATCAGCGCTATAAGAAGCCACCTCTTCACCTTTTAGTTTGTAGAGACTTTTCTGATCTTCTTCAATCCTGAAAATAATCAGGGAGAAACAAGCAAGAGACAACAATATTCTCAGGTAAGTCACGAGTTAAAGTAATTCAATAATTATCAAGTTTAAGTGAATATTTATCAGTTTTATTGTGAAAATCTTTGCATGTATTAATTTCCATTATACAGAAAGAATCCACTAGATTCTTTCAGAGGTGCACCAGCTCTGTGAGTTCATCAACTCCTCCAGAAACTATACCTGGATGACGGAGGCTTTCAATGGTGCTTCCGACTGAGCCGAGCCCAGTTTGCTGAACTGTTGTCCAAAATGTCCAGTGTCGGCAAGAAGATTTTCCCACTGCAGGCACTACGTCATAATCACATCCATACTTGAGCAAGCCCCAGATTTGTTAACACGGTGCGAATGTCCGTTAAAGCAGGGGTTCTCAACCTTTTTTAATTCGTGGCCCACTTCTTTGTCCAATCAATTTTTGAAGGCCCACCTGTCTGACATTTTCTCTAAAATGTTTGTATGAAATGCTCATTGAAACATTTATTTATTAACATTAGATAGATAGATAGATAGATAGATAGATAGATAGATAGATAGATAGATAGATAGATAGATAGATAGATAGATAGATAGATAGATAATACATTTGTTGTGCCTTCTATTATTTTCTATTATCAGCATTTTAAAAATATATATAATTTTATTTAAATTTAATTATATACAAAACTATATTATATTACATATTCAAAGAGAACCACGGGTCAACAGGGAGATTGCAAAAGACCAGCTTCTGCTTTAAACTGGACTGACTGAATATCTACTATTAAATATCCACTATTCAAAAATATACAGACGAATGTAAAATACAGTAAAACACCCCAAATCTGTTGACCGATCTGATGGCGGTTGAGTTTGCAGCTGAATATTATTGGGAGATCGCTGACAGGAACAGTGAACAGCTCCGCCAGAGCACATCTGAAGCTCATGTGCAAGTTTATTTTACGTTCTATAGCAGAAACACCCTTGAGCCTCGATAGATCCTCCTATATTGGCGCGCATCCATCATGAATGACTCACAGGATATTAATTTGGAGAACTATGCGGATATATAAAATAGTTCACACAAAAATACACAAAGAGAGACTTTCACTTTCACTTCACGCAGTTTGTGAATCAACAGACTTGCGTGTACTAGTTGCAGACGCGATCATGAGGCTGTTTTTGTGCCTAGTTTTAAGTAATCAATCACAGCACAGGAGAAAGTGCATTACTTCGATAATTTTAATATAGCATATAAATAATGAAATCCAAAAATTATAGTTTAATATTGAGAGTTAGTTTTAAGCTATCTCGCGGCCCACCGGTTGAGAATCCCTGCACTAAAGTATAGATTTTCTAAGTGAATCACGCGAGTCAAATGCACAGACGCTCAATTTGCGCCATTTCATTTGCGTGAATCGCGCCGCAGGATATCTATTTGTGTTTTTGAATTGACTTAACATGTAAATCACTCATGCTTGATGCTTCATCCGTGTCTGGTGTGAACGCACCATCAGTCTTCTTACCTGTACAAATTCACTTGCAATTCATTATTCATTGACCTATTTTCTGTAAAAACAATCCAAATACACTGTTAAAATGCTGGCTTCCACACAATCAATTGGAACAGCATGAAGGAACTAAGTTAACTTATTCGTTTTTACAATTTGAAGTGCATTGAACATAAAATAATTAAGTTGTGCCCCCAAATATTCAGGAATTG
The DNA here is from genome assembly GCA_903798195.1 of Danio kyathit. Taxonomy (NCBI): domain Eukaryota; kingdom Metazoa; phylum Chordata; class Actinopteri; order Cypriniformes; family Danionidae; genus Danio; species Danio kyathit. The sequence goes on along the minus strand of LR812521.1, from coordinate 15,572,560 downwards.
TGTTGTTTCAGGTCATTTTAAATAAGTAATTTGAAAAAACAGCTTAATGTCATAATCACCAGCAATCCAGCCTGTGTAGATTGCTGGAGAACTACAAATCTGCCAGCAAAAGAACTACATATTCAGTGATGCACCAGTCACACACCTGGCCTAGATCCCCACGATTGCAAACAGACACGCAGCTGAAGCTGTTCAGGACTAACTACGCAGACTATACACACACCTCTCAAACACACACGTTGCTGAGTCTTGTTAAACTGTATAGTGAACATTGCGATGCGGTGTCCTTGTTTTGCCTCGTGTTAGACCCTAGCTTTGCTTTGTTTCGTTTATTCCTGTCTGCTGCCTGCCTTTTTGACCATCTGCCTATTTATCAACCACGGCTCTGGATTTCATGTATACATCTGTTTGCTCCTGTGTTGACCATTGCTTGCCTGACCATTCTGTTCAATACACCTGCATTTGGATTTGCATCCTCTGTCGTCAGCTTAACTTCATGTTACACTAACGTCAATTTTGGGGTGTAGTAAATTATAGTGGTGGGCAAAGCAAGGCTTCATGAAACACTGAAACAGTCGAAGCAAATGTGTCAAAGCTTCGAAACGTTTCGAAACCCCACTCTACGGTGACACCTAGTGGTCATTTTTTTATGTATTGCACTGGAACATCTTCAGCAAAGAACAGTTGAGCAAATTGAGGTATTAAACCCCACTTTGTAGAGTTGAACTTTCAAGTGATTTAGTGGAGCGGTTAGGGTTCCTGACTACCATGCGGGGATAGTGGGTTCAAATTCATGCTGATATAGCTATTTTAAAATGCTTTAATATCAGTTTGAATTGCTCTGTTCTTGTATCGTTTTGTTTCAACATTGGTCTGACATCCGAATAAACACTTTGTGAATAAATATGTCTTGTTTTGGTCATAAAACAGGGTTGTTGCTAGATCAGACACGGTTGTGGCCAGAAGTTAACAAGAATTATTCATATTATTCATTAAATTTCCCATTTATTGTATTTTATTAACGCAACCATCACAGTACTGTAAAAATGTTAAATATTGTTTTACAGTGTTACAAAAATGATGCTAAATTGATGGTGTATCAGCAGCTGTATCCTATTTAGACTACACCATAAAACAGTAACATGATCAAAATACATAAAATCGTGATTTCGTGAAGTTGGGATTCGAACCCAAAAAAGTCATTTGAAGCTTAGTAACAACATGCACACGCACGGTCCACTAAGAGACAGAAGTGTTTTCTGACCCTGTCAGTCAAATGCACATTCGCCAGGCCTCGAAACGCTTCTGAACTGATTGATGCTTTGAATCGCTTTAGTCACATGACCAGGTGTTTTGAAACACTTTAGTCATGTGACCTGGGTGTTTCGGATCATGCTTCGGTGCAGTGTTTCGAAACACTTGCGCTTCGGGATCTCGACACTGTGACAAAACCTCACGTCGAAACGTTTCTCGTCAGCCATCCCTAGTAAATTACTGTATTTCATATTAATAAATTCTTTTTTTAATTGTATTTCGAATTAATTCAAATTAAAAATACTGTTTTGATAGCACCAACTGGGTATTTCACCACAGTGCAACTTTAAAAGACAGTAACATACTGCATAACTGCTGTCAAAAAGTGAAATACAGTTCATATAACAGTTAAACACTGTATAATTTATAAATTTCATTAACAGTGTGTTCTATTGTGAATATTACGGACATCAATATTGATACTGTGTTAATTATGACTGCTGTTTCTGCAGGATCACAGAGCCGCTGCTGCAGGAACGGTTTATCCACTGGATAAAGCTCTGAATTCAGTCGATGCTCAATATAAAGAGTGTAAAGTGAAAATGGCAAATCTGGTGAAGACCAAATATCTGAAGAAGGAACTCAACAGCATGCCTAAGTATAAAAAGGTTTGGATGGCTGGTGAAAAGTATTTTAAGAATCCAGTAGGTCACTTGACAAGGAATCATTTAATCGCTCTTTATGTGTACACCGATTCCAACCTCTATAGGGATTTCAATGATGCTACTCGTAACGGTAGAAAACAGTACAAACAAAAGACATTCAAATGGTTTTCGCTGCACTTTCTGTTAACAGAAGCCGTTCAGATTGTGAAGAAAACACAAGGCTGCATGAAGACGTATCGCGGCACTTCGGTTGAATTCACGAAGAATGTTCTGAACAAAGAGATTCGTTTCGGCTCATTTGCGTCCTCGTCTCTCGATCCCAAAGTAGCTCAAGTTTTTGGAAGTGTATCTTGTTTTGAAATTTTAACCTGTCATGGTGCTTATGTGGCTTCATATTCACAGTTTTCTTATGAGAAAGAGGTGCTGATTCCTCCATATGAGAAGTTTCGAGTCACTGCTGTCCGGAAGAAACAGTATCATTTTAATCTCTGGTGTAACACTGTGTACACCTTGAAGAGCACGGGCACAAAAAGTGACCTGAACTGTGAGATGACTTCCAAGAATGCTGGGCGATAATAAACAAGTATAATCATAGATGTAGAAATAATCCTAGATATGATCTCTTGTTGTTTTACTTCAGTTGTCATTGAATTACTAACAATCTGAAATAAATAGTTGTATGTGACTAAGCGTATGAGTTTCAGTTATTTAATCTCTCGAATTCATTTCTTCATTCATACCCGCATGGAAAAATACCATAGTATTTTTATAGTAGTGTTGTTGAACAATAATATGGTAAAATGTATTATATTGTATTTATCACTTTTTACAGCATACTGTAATATTATCTATATTTAACTGATGAACTGTAATGAATATTGCGGTTTACCTTATTTTTACCACAGTAAACTGTGGTGTATTCCAGCATATTATACACTATAGTTGTAGTAAACTACACTACCTGACATAAGTCTTGTCGCCTATTCAAGTTTTAGGAACAACAAATAATAACTTGACTTCAAGTTGATCATTTGGTATCAGAAGTGGCTTATCTGAAAGGCAAAGGCCTCTAATTACACTTATTTTACCAAAATAAAAAATGATCATGCCTTGATTTTTGAATATTTAATTAGGACAGTAAGGTCTGACTTTGCTTAGACAAAAGTCTTGTCACTTAACAGAAATAATGTCCAGTATAGAATATAAAGTCATGCTGCAGTGGGAAAATAATGAATATTGTGTCTGACTCCCATGAGCTTGGAGGACTGCATCCATACATCTCTGCAATGACTCAAATAACTTATTAATAAAGTCATCTGTAACGGCAAAGAAAGCGTTCCTGCAGGACTCCCAGAGTTCATCAAGATTCTTTGTATTCATTTTCAATGCCTCCTCCTCCATCATACCCCAGACATGCTCAATAATGTACATGTCTGGTGACTGGGCTGGCCAATCCTGGAGCACCTTGACCTTCTTTGCTTTCAGTAACTTTGATGTGGGGGCTGAAGTATGAGGAGCGCTATCCTGCTGAAGAATTTGCCCTCTCCTGTGGTTTGTATAGTAGCAGGCAGCACAAATGTCTTGACACCTCAGACTGTTGATGTTGCCATCCACTCTGCAGATCTCTCACATGCCTCCATACTGAATTTAACCCCAAACCATGATTTTTCCTTCACCAAAATTGACTGATTTCTGTGAGAATCTTGGGTCCATGTGGGTTCCAGTAGGTCTTGTGCAGTATTTGTGATGATTGGGATGCAGTTCAACAGATGACTCATCAGAAAAATCTACCTTCTGACACTTTTCCAAATGATGAACTAGAAGTCGAGTTATTATTTGTTGCTCTTACAACTACAAGACTTTTTAGGCAGTGTACAGTATTGGGTCATTTGTTTAAATTAGGAGAGAGTGGGGACAGTTTTTGCTTTCCTTCAGTTTTTTAGAGACTGTTATTTGTAGAAACCCAAAATTTTAATATAATAAACCCACATCTATTGGACACCCACCCACATTGTTATACATGTATATATGACAATATATGTAGAATATAAACTTGAACAGACAAAGTCAAACGTAGCAACCATAGACTGTAAAATATATGGACGTAGTATTCATGACGTCAACCATAGGTTTCTGAAAAACCCAAAAGAAGCTACAAGTATGCGTGGCCAACCGACGCCATTTTGTTTTGTGCATCATCGCACTAACCGGGGGATACCAGACAAGGGCAAAGAAGTGGAGCGTGAGCGGAGCTACAGACGCATGCTGGCATTTTGCTTAGACGGGCTTTCCTATGGGAGAAAGGCTTAATCCTTCATTACAACTTGTTTGTGTTCTGACCACATGTGCTTGGTTGTACACTATACCAATAAAGAGTGTAGACTTTTTAAAAACACTGCTGTAACACCACTCAACATTGATCTTATGACGTTTTTCTACAGGAGGAAAGCGCGAATTACTTCCAAACACTTAAAATATAGTCTGTGTTAGTAAATGCAAGACTGTTGCCGAAATCCAGACATAACACTGTATGACAACGCTTCAGATGGCTGTTTTACACCCTAAAGCTAATCAATCTGTCAGATTCTGGAGTGCATTACAGGTCTAAAGAAAATTATAAATGATAAATGGTCCTAAATGAAACAAATACAATTAGACATGGTATATAAGTATATAGTTTCACTCACCTGGGAAACAGAGGCCACGTGAATGGTTTGTGAGCACAATTAAGTGCACACAGCATGCCAAATCATCTGATAATTGTAGGAAATAATTTCAAAAGGCAACTGTGTAAAGCCACATAAAACAACACAAAAATACGATGTATACGCCGAGTTCAGCAGCTGATCAGCCGGAATCAGCTGAGGTGAAGTGACTGCGACCAGCGAGACCTAGCTGTCACTCAAGTGGCCACGCCCTTAATTATGCAGACTTAATATAACCTAATATAAAGGAAACAGATTTAAAAAATTCACCCCCTCACAGTTGTCACGAAGGGTAATATTAGCTATATGAAACAAAGTCGTTCTTTGTACCAGGCTGTAAACACCTTTTTTTCTGCTGTAAAGTTGGCCATTCTAACAGTGGGCTCAATAGAAATTTGCCTAATATGGAACCAGGATTAGCAGAATTTTGATGAATTGCAGTTTCAGATACTTCCATATTTGCTTCACGATGGAGAGTGGGAGGTTGCTACTTGGTTGCAACTGACCCCAAGCAGGGGGACGCTTACGACATTCATTAAAGTGTAGTAATAAAAAAAATTCTAAAACATCAGGTTGGATTTTATTTTTATTTATTTGGTAAACAGACTAAATGCAAATTGGTTAAATTGTTAAATGTGTTAAATTGGCCATATAAATACAGACTTATTAAAGAACAAGCAACAACCAATTATCATCTAATAAAAATCTAGACTTAACTAAACTACTTCTTTGAACTTTGAAACGAATTAATTTCCCAACTCTGTCAACCCTGATTAAACTGTCTATGCTAGAGAGATACAGTAGCTTATACCGCTTGATAGCTATGCCTTTTTAAAGCTAGGAAACAGTGATATAAATTATATGAATGAAGAATTTTTCACAAAAACAGATTAGACAGTATGAGAAATTTTCTGAACTTTAAAAAAAAATCCTAAAAAAATGTTTTATACTGAAGGAATGGTCACATATTGCTAATTTCGGCTGATTTCTCTGATTGAAGGAGGGTCTAACTGAGAAAATGTAGTATGAATATCATCACTCTAGCTCATTGCTGAATGGAGGAATAGGTCTTGTTGCAACTGCCCCACTCTCCCCTACTATAGTTGTTGTGTTACTGTAGCAACTATAGAATCGCAATGGATTAATTCAAGTACTCTATTATAGTATGATTATTGATGAGTGTTTACTATAAATTACTATAAACTTTTTCAATTGGGAACACCGTTACATTATTTTTAGGACTTGCTGTAACTGAACAAAATGTGGCATACACTCTTAGATAAATCTTAGATTCTTAAAATGTTCTTTGTACACAATTATAGCTCTATTTAGAACCATATTGTTCTGAAAAACTCTATTTATGCTGAAATGGTTCTTTTTCTTTCCCCTTTAGATTTCTTTATTTCCTTTTGAAAAATCAGCACGTGCGCTTTAGGTTTCATAACACTTTTTTATGAAACAGGTTTGCCCTCTGCTGGACAGCCCATGTTACGCACTTTCACTGGACGCTTTGAGTGCTGAAATCTTGAGATTTAAACAGTGGTGTAAAGTAACTAATTAAAAATACTCAAATTACTGTAATTGAGTACTTTTTCACAGGAATTGTAATTTACTGAGTAGTTTTAAAAATGTGTACTTTTACTTTCCCTTGAGTACATTTTTAGTGCTGTATCTGTACTTTTACTCCACTATTTTCCTTAAACCTGTAGTAACTACTTTATTTTTCTTGTCCATGGGGATTAGAAAAATCAGTCCTGAGATTCCTGTCCAATCAAATCGCACATACCGTAGAAGGTAAATCGCATCATAATGAACAACCTCAAGTGTGCTCTTTATAATTGCAGCAAACTGTTTGGAAGTATTAAAAGTGTCCATAAAGATGTTCAAAATCTTTACGCTCATTGACCCAGAGACTGTTTAGATGCATGTCATGATGACGTGATGTTACTGTATGATGACCAAAATGGCCTTAAACACCCAGCAGGCACAGGACGTCAACATGATGTCAGATTGACGTTGAACCCTAACATCATGGGGACGTTGCATTTTGTTTGGAAATTAAAATCGGGTTGACGTCAGAACTGAACGTCAGGCCAATGTCACTATCCAATGTCCAACCTAAAACCAACCAAATATCAACGTCTAATGATGTTACAGCTTGACATTGTGTAAACGTTACCACTATGACATCTATCTGACGTTGGATTTTGGTTGCCGTATCTGATGAATAAATGTCAGTATTTGACGTCAATATGATGTTGGTTTAAGTCATTACGTCATTATTGGACTGTTGGACATCAAAATAATGTTGTCCTTAGCTGCTGGCTTGACAATTAATTTTGGTCACCTGACATTACAACCTAAATCTAACCTAAAATTAATGCCTCATGATGTTGTGTGTCTTCTGGGCAATAACTAAATGCACTACAGAATGTTACGTTTACACACACAGCTTTTGACAGCATAATACTCACTATTCACTACTCTTGAGTACTTTTAAAAAATCTACTTTTTACTCATATTTACAGCAGATACTTTTACTCTACTTGCACTACATTTTTAGGCATGTAATGGTACTTTTACTCGAGTATGATTTTTCAGTACTCTTTCCACCACTGAATTTAAATTTAATCATGTGAATGTGTTCAAGATAATCTTGCTGAAGTGTAAATCAAGCATGAGAATTAGGAAGAAAGGTCATTTAAGTGATTTCAGAGGTGTCATGTTTGTTTTGGCAAGACCAAGTAGTGGGCTAACCGGTTTAGAAAATAGTGTTGTTTGAACTACACCGTTTCAATTCACTAAATCTTCCATGTGAAGCTGATTTGACACACTCTACATTGTAAAAGCACTATACAAATAAAGATGAATTGAATCGAACACAATCACATTGTTTTGTGAACCTCTAATTGTGATTCTATTCAAAATTATAGTAGCATATGTAGTACAGTAAAGATTTTAGTAGTAAAATAGTATTTCTCAAAGTCAAGCTGATGTTACCAGCAATTAAATCTTTTTTTTTTTCTTTTCTGTTCCATGTTGATTCAATTCCAGCATCTTCCACTGCACATAGTACCTTTGGACAAGTTTAATTTGTATTTCTTAAAAAACACCTCCCAGCTAATGACTCTAAGCATTTTCCATATTTGTGTACACCACTTACTATCTAGTTTTTAAAACAAAAGTTTCATTTAAAAAATAAATACAAATAAACCATGGCAGCATTCAAGACTAAAATCCATCAAACTATTGCTTTATTCATGTTTCAGAATTAAATAAACAGAATATTTAAAAAATACAAAGATAACAGCAAAAACTATGTCTACTATGATATTTATTTCCTATAAAAAAGGCAAAATTACAGTATACAATTAAATAAATGAAAAACAAAGGGAAACTTTTTTTTTTTTACTTCATATAAGTTTCTCTAGGAAGCTACAGGAGTTCTATACAATAAAATACACTGTAGGCCAATGGATTTGGCCACTGAAATTCAGATTTCAGAAGAGCTGTGGCAAAAACAAATTCATTTAGACTTTCAAAATGCTATACTATTGTCTTTTGAATCTAGCTTTAGGCTAGTTTTTAACCGCAGATGGCGCTCTAGGCTAGTCTTTAAAGACAGTGTTTATTAGTGCACATTGTTATTCTTTAGGTGCCTAGTTAAAAGTTAAATGTTTTGGTAACCTTCAATCAAGTCTCACCATGTGCTTCTACATTAGGAGTGGCGGTCCTTCTCAGTTTGATGCATCAGCTACAATATTCTTAGCCACACTCCTCTTACCATTAGGTTGCTATGAGAAAATGATGTGCAACAAGAGAGCCCCCTAGCCCCTTACTCAACATACTGAAATTAATGTCTCAGTAACTTCTGATTCACATGCACTTTAACAGCAGATGGTGCTCTAGGCTAGTTTTAAAACAGCTGATGCCTCTGTAGGCTAACAGCAGACAGTGGTCTAGGCTAGTTTTTAACAGCAGGTGGCCCTCCAGGCTAGTTTTAAACTGTACACCCAAATGCTCTCAAGGAAGAGTGCTTGTGTGGTCCGCTAAATCATGTAACTTGGCTTTTAAGTTACAAGTTAATGTAAACAGCTCACTATAAACACACTTGTATTTCAATGAAGCCTTTTTTAATTTTTTTATTTTCAATCATTCCTTCATTTATTCATTTTCTTTTTGGCTTAGTCCTACTATTAATCTGGGGTCGCCACAGAGGGATGAACCGCCAACTTATCCAGCATATGTTTTACGCAGCGGATGCCCTTCCAGCAGCAACCCATCACTGGGAAACTTTTTAAATTGTACTACTTTTAATTCAAGTAGTGTAAGGAAATGGAGGCGAGTAGATTACAGATGTTTATACAGTGCCATCTTCTGTTAAATTCTAGCCTAGAGCACCATCTGCTGCTATAAACTAGCCTTGAACTCAGTCTGCTGCTAAAACTAGCCTAGAGTGCAATCAGCTGCTATGTAGCATAGAGCACTGTCTGCTGTTAAAAAAAACTAGTGTAGAGTGCCGTCTGCTGTTAAAAACTAATATAGAGTGCCATCTACTGTCGAAAACTAGCCTAGAGCACCATCAGCTGTTAATAACTAGCCTAGAGTGCTGTCTGCTGGTAAAAACTAACCTAGAATGCCGTCTGCTGTCAAAAACTAGTCTTGAGCGCTGTCTACTGGTAAAAACTAGCCTAGAGCGGCATCTGCTGTTAATAACTAGCTTAGAGTGCTGTCTGCTGGTAAAAACTAACCTAGAGCGCTGTCTGGTGTCAAAAACTAATGTAGAACGCCATCTACTGTCGAAACTAGCCTAGAGCACCATCAGCTGTTATTAACTAGCCTAAAGTGCTGTCTGCTGGTAAAAACTAACCTAGAGCGCCGTCTGCTGTCAAAAACTAGTCTTGAGCGCTGTCTACTGGTAAAAACTAGCCTAGAGCGGCATCTGCTGTTAATAACTAGCCTAGAACGCCATCTGCTGTTATACACTAGCATAAAGCTCAATCTGCTGTCAAAGTCTAGCCTAGAGAGCACCATCAGCAGTTAAAAACTAGCCTAGAGTGCCATCTGCTGTTAAAAACTAGCCTAGAGTGCCATCTGCTGTTAAAAACTAGCCTAGAGCGGCATCTGCTGTTAATAACCAGCCTAGAGCACCATCAGCTAGTAAAAACGAGCCTAGAGTGGCATCTGCTGTTATACATTAGCATAAAGCTCAATCTGCTGTCAAAATCTAGCCTAGAGAGCACCATCAGCTGTTAAAAAACTAGCCTAGAGTGCCATCTGCTGTGAAAAACTATTCTAGAGAGCACCATTTGCATTTAAAAACTAGGCTAGAGCACTGTCTGTTATAGCCTATTGGGCCGTCTGCTGTTTAAAAATAAAATAGCCCAAAACGCTATCTGCTGTTAAAAACTAGCCTAGAGCACCATCTGCTGTTAAAAACTTGCCTAGAGCGCCATCTGCTGTTAAAATCTATCCTAGAGCGTCTTCTGCCGGTTAAAACTAAGCTCAAAATCAATTCAAGAGACAATAGCGATTTTGAAAATCTTGTAATCGATTTCTCGATTGTTTTTTTTGTCACCACAGCTCTAGATTTTAGTCACACATTTCACACATTTTCCACTTTGATAATATTCAGCTCAGAATCACGCGGTGAAACTGGAAGACTCGAGGTCTGGTTCGCCGGACTACAGGTCTGAAATGAGCCATCCGCACTGGCGGAGGCCAGGTCTACAGTTTTACCATCCATACCAATAAAGGAGTCTGTGTGCGGTTGCGCAAACGGCAGTGCGCTGGACGCGAATGTTTGCGTCTGCGTGAACGTTGCCGTGCGTGCTTGTGCATGGGTGAACGGGGGCCCGCTGGAGGTTGGGCATGACTGAAACCCATTCATGGCAGTTGGACTGAGCTGGTCCAGAGAAAACACCTCGATGCCCTCCAGTCCGGAATCGTGGATCTCGTTGTAGCGCGTCTGGGCTTGACTGCACTGAGCGTACACGCTCTGATTGGTCGGAGCCTGGCTGAAGACCGCAGACGAGGCCATCGAACAGGACGCTGGAGCAGACGTGGGCTGCAAAGGCTCAAATTTGGTCGCGAGATCCTGCAGGGTGCTAAGGATCTGCTTCTGGACTTGAGTTTGCTGTGCTTGTTCCCTTTCCAGTCGGCCTTGTTGGTCCACCATCATCCTCAGTGCCAGTCCCAAACTTCTCAGCTCATTGCCCAGCAGCTGGATCTGTTCCTGCAGGCTGCCCACGGCTCCAGGCTCCAGGATGTTCCTCTGGGCAGGAGGAGGAGGTGAAGGCTGGTTGCTTACGTTCTGGACTCGAGCAGGGGCGGCTGTGTTTTGGGATGTCGCCACAGAGGTGGATGGCTCAGGGAGGCGGATGCCAACACGAGGAGGATTTTGAGGAACGCGGACAGGAACACCCACCCGCTGGTGCATCCACCTCCTGTGTGGACTGGCTCCTTGATGTAGTGCTCTCTGCAAAATACAGGTTTGATCATGCACATTGTTGTTTTGTATATGCATTTGTCCTCCCTTTTTAACAAACTCTCTTTTCGTTCCTGATGCTGTTTATGCATACAACTTTAAGGCTGATTTATACTTGCGCGTAAGGTCAGGTGCAGCCTTCGTGCGGTCTCATAGCCCTCGCTATGGCTGAAGCCGAAGTGCACCTCTCAAAAAACGAAACTACATATCGCAACAAAGCACAGCTTTGTGATTGGTCGGCTTGGTAGCTGTGACGAGTGTGGGCGGTGTTGAGAGCCGCAAGCTCGATGTCGAGTCCTGTGAAGGAGCTCCAGATGAAAACTTTTGTTTTGTGTTTACCTTATGATTAATGTTGTTGCATGTCCGCCGATGCAAATTTATCCTCGAAAACGTGGCATGAGAGCGATGCATGTGTTGGATAATTTTTTTTTGTTTTGTGAAAGCAATCAATTCCTGATTCTTTGCATATAGTTTTTAATCAAAAGACAGGTAATTTAATTACTTTCAATGTGCTAAAATATTTGTTAAACAAATGTTATTTTAAAAAAAGCATATATACAGTTGAAGTCAGAATTATTAGCCCCTTGAATTATTAGCCCCCCTGTTTATTTTTTTCCCCCAATTTCTGTTTAACGGAGAGATTTTTTCAACACATTTTTAAACATAATAGTTTTAATAACTCATCTCTAATAACTGATTTATTTTATCTTTGCCATGATGACAGTAAATAATATTTGACTAGATATTTTTCAAGACACTTCCACTAGGCAGGTTAGGGTAATTAAGCAAGTATTGTATAACGATGGTTTGTTCTCTAGACAATTGAAAAAAAAAAAAAGTAGCTTAAAGGGGCTAATAATTTTGACCTTAAAATGGTTTTTAAAAAATTAAAAACTGCTTTTATTCTAGCCGAAATAAAACAAATAAGACTTTCTCCAGAAGAAAAAATATTATCAGACATACTGTGAAAATTTCCTTGCTCTGTTAAACATCATTTGGAAAATATTTAAATTCCAAGGGGGGCAAATAATTCTGACTTCAACTGTACATATTAAAACTGTAAAACAGAATAAAATTCATGGTCTAATCTCAAATAAAGGAAATTAGTTATCTATTTCATTATTTAATGCATAAAATAGGCTAGCCTTTACATAAAGAGAGTTGAATTGATCTGAAACTTTTAATTACATTTTCTTTTCTTGTAAATAATAAAAGTTGCACCAGATTGATGAAAACGAACCGGAATACCCGCGTGAACAGGGCCACAATTGGATACAGTATCTTCTGTCTACATGACTGGCAAACACGTCAGAAAAAAACTGCTGAATCTCCGCAAATATTTGGTTCACTAAACCAGACAACATTTGTTTTCTAAGTTATGTTAGTAATGCATAGAAAAATGCAAAGCAGAATTCTCCTGAGCTGATTGTCCAGCTGATGACAGCCACTTTGTGATGGCTTTTAAGGTGGTTAATGAAGTTTTTGTGTTACCTTGGGAAGTTTGAATTGAACAAGAGCAAAAGCTACCTGATCAACATTGTGTCTAGATTGCAAGTGTTTTTTTTTTCGAGACATGCAGTCACCTCATGCTTGTGATGCAGTACAATCCGTAAACTCCAGCCATTAAAATAACGGCTTGGTCTTTATACTGTAAAATCACGTCGATATTTAATTATTGATCGTGGGCCACAAATATCGTTATCGTGATAATAATACGATTAATCGTGCAGCCCTATTCACAGCGATCACTTGATGCAGAAGTAAAACCCAGCAT
>LR812521.1:15422175-15554675 GCA_903798195.1 Danio kyathit | reverse complement strand
CCTGCAACTATTGTAGGTAACACTTTAGTTTAAGTCACACTATTAACTACTGGCTTATTACCCGCCTATTGTTAAGATGTTAACTGTTATAAAGTATGAGCTTATTCTGCATCCTTAATCCTACCTAATAGCTAAACCCAACTACTACCATACTAACTATTAATAATCCACTAATGACTAGTTTATTGGGCTAATAGACTTTGTTAGTGGTTTGTTGATAGCGTAAATTGTTCACTACCTGACAAAAGTCAGGTCACCTATCCAAGTTTTAGGAACAACAAATAATAACTTGACTTCTAGTTGATCATTTGGTATCAAGAAGTGGCTTATATGAAAGGCAAAGGCCTCTAGATTATTGATCATGTCTTGATTTTTAATTATTTCATTAGGACAGTAAGGTCTGACTTTGCCTAAACAGAAATAATGTCCAGTATAGAATATAAAGTGATGCTGCTGTGGGAAAAGAATGAATATGGTGTATGACTCCCATGAGCTTGGAGGACTGCATCCATACATCTCTGCAATCACTCAAATCACTTATTAAAAAGTCATCTGGAATGGCAAAGAAAGCGTTCTTGCAGGACTCCCAGAGTTCATCAAGATTCTTTAGATTCATCTTTAATGCCTCCTCCATCTTACCCCAGACATGCTCAATAATGTTCATGTCTGGAGACTGGGCTGGCCAATCCTGGAGCACCTTGACCTTCTTTGCTTTCAGGAACTTTGATGTGGAGGCTGAAGTATGAGAAGGAGCGCTATCCTGCTGAAAATCTACACTCTCCTGTGGATTGTAATGGAATGGGCAGCACAAATGTCTTGATACCTCAGGCTGTTGATGTAATGTTGGGCTGAATGTAACCCCAAACCATGATTTTTCCTTCACCAAACTTGACTGATTTCTCTGAGAATCTTGCGTCCATGCGGGTTCCAGTAGGTCTTCTGCAGTATTTGTGATGATTGGGATGCAGTTCAACAGATGATTCATCAAATAAATCTACCTGCTGCCACTTTTCCAAATGATCATCTAGAAGTCAAGTTATTATTTGTTGCTCTTACAACTGGGATCAACACAAGACTTTTGTCAGGCAGTGTACATTAACATATAATAATAGGCTAAGTGTTTTTCCTACAATGGAATTCAATCTTTACAGTTTTTCTTCAGAATAACTTACGTTGTGTTCAACAGAATGAAGAAACTCATAAAGGTTTAAAATCACCCAAGGACTAGTAAATAGTGTGTGTTTTTTTTTTTTTTTTTTGGGTGAACTGTCCCTTTTTTATTTGTTTTTCACGTTATAGAGAGCAAACAAAAAACAAAACACTCATTTCCCAGAACACAAGATCTAGGAAGAATATAATCAAATGTCCATAGAGAAAGATGAACACATGACATGAAAGTATGACACTAGTTCCTTTTTTCTCATATTGTCATGTTGTGTGCATCCTTTTCCACCACAAGCGTTACAAAAGGTTGCAAGACCTTAAAATATCTCAACAAAAATATCTCAACAGACCCCATCTCAACAGATAGTATGCCTTATTTTCTCCTTAAGATCAGACATGACTTCTCTTATACAACACATGATTATGTGTTGGTGGAATAGCGTCTTTCCATTTAAACAATATCGGTCTTCTAGCCAGGAGAGAACCAAAGGCTATCATGTTCATTTGTCTTATGCTGAAAGTAGCATTATCAGGGGCCACCCTAAACAATGCAAGAAATGGTGACCTGTCCCTTTAAGTTTTATTCCCTGTTCACTGTCTTTAAGAATTGTTTGACACAATATTTAAATTAACTGTTAAAATTAAGAATAAAAAAAGAATTTTGTTCACTTTCATTCATTTATTAATTTTCTTTTCGACTTAGTCCCTTTATTAATTAGGGGTCGCCACAGTGGAATGAACCGCCAACTTAGTTACTACACATTGCAACGACACGTAGTGCAAGCTCTGTGATTGGTCGGTTTGGTAGCAATGACAAGCGTGGGCGATGCTGAGAGCCGTGAGCCCGATGGAGCAATTGTTTTACAAGTGTCAAGTCCTGTAAAAAAGCTCCAGATGGAAACTTTTGTTTTGCGTTTACCTTATGATTGAATTTGTTATGCATGTAAAGTTGTGTTCATTATGTTTTGTTCATTCATTTTATTTTGTGTGTAACATTATAATGTTAAAAATGCATTTAAATGCCATCCTGCTATTTTTATTAATAAAAGACTAGTAAAATAAATAATAAAAAGTCAAGAAAATTGCTATTATGTTTACATTTAGTTGGGACATTCTAGCAGAAACGTACATTTTCACTTATAAAATATGTGACAGGGTCTGACTTAAGCTTGTCATCCTCAATAAAATCATACAGTTCAATGATAGAATGCATCCTTGATCATAGTCAGCTTCTTCTCCAGCAAATGTTCTCACTTCTGAGCAGTGGTGTAAAGTAACTAATTACAAATGCTCAAATGACTGTAATTGAGTAGTTTGTCTCAGGAATTGTAATTTACTAAGTAGTTTTAAAAATGTGTACTTTTACTTTCCCTTGAGTACATTTCTAGTGCAGTATCGGTACTTTTACTCCACTACTTTCCTTCAACCTGCAGTCACTACTTTATTATTTGTTGTCTATGGGGATTAGAAAAATCAGTCCTGTGATTCCTGTCCAATCAAATCGCACACAGAAGGTAAATCCCATCATAATGAACTACCTCAAAACATGGGCGATTTATAATTGCAGAAAACTGTTTAGAAGCATTAAAAGTGTCCAAGAAGATGTTCAAAATCTTTACACGCATTGACCCAGAGACTGTTTAGATGCATGTCACTGATGAGAAGATGACGGATGTTTACTGTATGATGACCAAAATGGCCTTAAACACCCAGCAGGCACAAGACGTCAACATGATGTCAGATTGATGTTGTACCCTAACTTCATGGGGACGTTGCATTTTGTTTGGAAATGAAAATCGGGTTGACGTCAGAGCTCAATGTCAGGCTGACGTCAATGTCCAACCTAAAAACAACCAAATATCAACGTCTAATGATGTTACAGCTTAACATTGTGTGGACGTTACTTCTATAACATCTATCAGACATTGGATTTTGGTTGCCGTATCTGATGAATAAATGTCAGTATTTGACGTCAATATGATATTGGTTGTCATTTGACGTCATTATTGGACATCAAAATAACGTTGTCCTTAGCCGCTGGATAGACATTAAGTTTTGGTCACCTGACATCACAACCTAAATCTAACCTAATATTAACGTCTTATGATGTTGTGTGTCTTCTGGGCAATAACTAGATGCACTACAGAATGTTACGTTTACACACATCCACAAATTACATGTAAATGCATCAGCTTTTTTATAGCGTAATACTCACTACTTTTGAGTAGTTGTGAAAGGTCTACTTTTTACTCATACTTTGAGTAAATTTTACAACAGGTACTTTAACTCTACTTGCACTACATTTTTAGGCAAGGTAGCTTTAAACGTATATTGTACGCATTTCATGGCAACCCAGTGGCGCAGTAGGTAGTGCTGTTGCCTCACAGCAAGAACGTCGCTGGGTCGCAGGTTCGAACCTCGGCTGGGCTGGGTCAGTTGGCGTTTCTGTGTGGAGTTTGCATGTTCTCCCTGGGTTCGCGTGGGTTTCCTCCGGGTGCTCCGGTTTCCCCCACAGTCCAAAGACATGCAGTACAGGTGAATTGGGTAAGCTAAAATTGTCCATAGTGTATGAGTGTGAATGTGTGTGTGGAAGTTCCCAGAGATGGGTTGCGGCTGGAAGGGCATCCGCTGCGTAAAATCGTGCTGGATAAGTAGGCGGTTCATTCCGCTGTGGCGACCCCGCAAGGGACAAAGCCGACAAGAAAATGAATGAATGAATGTACGCATTTCACAGTAAAATTAATGCAAATGTGACAGGACTGACAGAAACGTGGACAATTGTAAATTTATGTGTGTTATATATTTGTAGAGTAGAATTTATTTATAGTTTCATGCTTTTAATCAGTTGATGTGAATGATAACAACTTAAACTTGCCATTTCTTAAGTTTTTTCCCCCAAATAACAGTTTTTAGCATTACAAAACTATTAAAGCTGTAGGTTCAATTGGGCTGAGGACAAGGACAATGGCAGTGTTTGTACATTTGTAAAGTGTTTTTAATAAAGAAAAACAACCCGAGAACTAAATGAACGACCTTTACAGAACCCACAGAAATCAACCATCAGTCCAGTTTAGACATTTGTGGGATGAAATACTTTTCATTTGCTGTATTTATGTTTTTATTTCAGGGACAGATAATGTACGTTTCTGGTAGAATGTCCCAGTTAAGTTTCATACCATTTTTTTCTGTCCGTTTTTTATCAACTAAACGCCATTCTAGATAGTAAATACTGAATATTGCCAATTAATTTTAAAGAGTAATACACTTAAGTAAGCTTTACTTCAAAATAAATGTTTCAAATTGGTGTTTAGCTAGTCTGCCAGTCTAATAAGTGCACTAAAACCCAGCAAAACACACCAGCATGACCAGCTAACCACTTCAGACCGGTGGCAGATTTTCTTTTGGTTAAACCAGTTGTAATTTTAACAACTCTACTAGTGTAATGTTTTCAAGAGGGAAACAAGTTCGGATTCACCCTATCGATCTAGTGCACTAAGAAGAGCACAATGGAATTAAGCATCTCTCACCTATTGCGACTTTGCTCTTCTGTTGTTTTCGTTTAAAGCGACGATACGTTCCATCATAAAGTCACATGACCATGCTCGTCTTTATATCCATAACGCGCATCTGATGATTTCAACATAACAACAGTGCGTGTCGTTGAAAAGCGTACATTAGTGGTTTACTTTATGGCCATTGCATTAAAACACACCCCGCCTCTGTTCGACCGTCGCAGGATCAGTGCCGTCACGCCTGCGTCCGTCCTCACGAAAACGTCATTAGGAGGTGACGGTTGTTGAGCTCGGCGATAAGTGTGTCGCGCGCTGTTCATTCATCATGTAAGTTTGCCTGTTTGTGTGTGTAATATTGATGTTGTGCGGACGGTTTTGTGTCGTATTTGTAGTTAAGCTCGCGCAGAGAAATTTATGTCGCGTTTATAATAATAATGGTCAACATTTTGCAGAACCGTGTTTTATCTCGGCGGTGTTAGCATTAGCTCAACGCGCTAACGTTACACGAAGCGAGTCAAACATTACATATCTGTTCAAAATAAATGAAGTCATCACATTTTTAGGGATTCAATATGTTTATTTAAAAGATTAAATATCTATAATCACTCTTTAAAGTGGGATTTTTCCGTGTAGTGCATTTGTTAGTCTCCACGTTTGTTTGCCATTTAAGTTATATATGTATATATTGTAAATAAAACACTTTAAATAATTGTTATTCTAAGCTGTTTATTTTCAGCTGTATCTAATGTTCACTGATAATACTTTATGGACATGAAAGAAAAGATATATATGTATGCCTGAACACTATTTCGTTTGAGCTTTGATTTCGCAATGTATCCACAATAGTCACATCACAGGATTAGATCATTTATTAAAGATTCAAATATATTAATAAATATTATTAAAAATATATTTACGAAATTAATGACCATTATTTTTTACTTTTGGTTGTTCAATTTCTGTACCTTAATACTTATACAGTCCCCAGAAAAAAAAATATTTTTGCTCTGTCGTATTTATGCATGCTTGTAATTGTTTTATGCAGATAGAAAAAGGCTTTATTATCCCAGCTGATTTAAAATAATAAAATATTTACAAATAGAGCTATTCAAATCATCTGGTCAAACGATATTCATATCACAATATATATTGCAGAAAAACTAAATATTGCAATGTCGGATTCTTCCAATATCTTGGAGCCCATGAATAAAGGTATCAGGATATATCACTAACACTGCTTAAGTTGTGCTAATTGAATACTTTTATTTTTTTGTTTACGCACATGTGTATTTACATGTATTGCGTTTTAAAAACATATTTTTTGGTGTTTATATCACATTAAATAAATTTTACGTAAGGTTTATTTTGTATGTGTAAAATTATATTAAATTTAACTGTAAACTCCAATGATTCAAATAACTTTATTCATCATTATATCCATTTTGACTGGCCTGTGTTTATTAAAATGCTTAATAAATCATCATACCAAATTGTAAAGTTTAAATTAAATGTTGCTTGCTTGGGCAAATGAGTAAAACACTAGTTATTTATTTACCACATTATATGAAAATGCATTCCACTTTTCCTGTTTTGATGCTAGATACCAATACACAATATAATACAACTGAGAGTACAAAAAACAATTTGAATGACCAAAATTTTATAAAAATATTATGTACAGTTGAAGTCAGAATTATTAGCCCCCTTTGAATGTTCCTCTTCTTTTTTAAATATTTCCCAAATTATGTTTAACAGAGCAAGGAAATTTTCACAGTATGTCTGAAAATATTTTTTCTTCTGGAAAAAAGTCTTATTTGTTTTATTTCGGCTAGAATAAAAGCAGTTTTAAATTTTTTAAACACCATTTTAGGGACAAAATTATTAGTTCCTTTTAGCTTTATTTTTTCTCTATGGTCTACAGAACAAACCACTATTATACAATAACTTGTCTAATTACACTAACCTGTCTAGTTAACCTAATTAACCTAGTTAAGCCATTAAATGTCACTTTAAACTGTATAGAAGTGTCTTGAAAAATATCTAGTCAAATATTATTTACTGTCATCATGGCAAAAAGATAAAATAAATCAATTAAAACTATTATGTTTAGAAATGTGTTAAAAAAAATCTTCTCTCCGTTAAACAGAATTTGGGGAAAAAATAAACAAGCGGTCTAATAATTCAGAGGGGCTAATAATTCTGACTTCAACTGTATATAGATTAGCAATTGTGATAAAGAAGTGATCTATGGTAATTACATTATAATTAATATCCCTAAAGATCTTATTTTGCTGTATTATTATTGCTAAATGTCCTTTATTTCAGAAAGTGTAAGTAGAGGTCGACCGATATTGGATTTTTCAGATTCCGATAGCAAGCTTGGACTGTACTTGCTGTACTTAACCATGTAATTAACCAATATAATATTAAAAATAAATGTACTAAAATAAGGTCATTTCAAATGTCGATACATTAAGAGCAAATGCAAACATGTAAAAAACAAACAAAAAAGTCTACTTCACTGCAGCGTAGTAGCTGGTAAGTATAGCTGAAAGGAGCATGTTTTAATAAAAAAAATATTTAGTTCACCTTTTTTAATCAGAATCAGTTTTATTGCCAAGTGTGCTTCACACACACAAGGAATTTGTTTTGGCTACAGAAGCTTCCAGTATACATAAAGTGACAAGTGACAACACAAAGTTAAATATGAGAAAAAAAAGGCGATAAACATTAAACAGAGATGCAGTAAGTAAAAAATATCTACTTTAAAACTAATAATATTAGTTTAAAAGTATTTTTATTAAATAAATCTTTTTTTATTGCAGCAAAGTAATAGTTCTCGGTAGGGCTGCACAATATATTGTTTCAGCATTCATATCGCAATGTGAGCATTTACAATAAACATATCGCAGGATCTGAAATGTGGAGTCACAGGAGCCACAGTTGAAAAAATGTGATTTATAGTTACTCTTTGCAGTTATTATTTGCATATAATTTTAAGGTCTGTGACTATGTAAGCATTTCAAGTATTTTTTTATTAGTCATGCACAACAATTTATACAGTTTGTAACTTAAAGAAAGATTAATGAAGTGTTATTTTACATTTGATAATTCAATTTATGTACCGGAATACTTCTAGACGCCCAGAAAACTATAAAGCACTGTTTATTTTAATTGTATCTTAGCTACTGTATTTATCAATGCCTGTATTTGGTTTATTGTATTTTATCCAGATGTACTACAAAATTATCCTAATCCATCTAAAATTACAAATTCTTTCCAAATAGAGCCATTCAAGTCATCTGGTGAAATTATACTCAAGATCGCAAATGTATCACAGAAAAATAAAACATCGCAATATTCATTTTTTTTCCAAGATCGTGCAGCCCAAGTTCTCAATTATCGGTGCAGATTAATCGGCAAAAGTGAGACATCTGTCAACCTAATTTTAGGCTCTCTACTTGAAATGTATTGATTCCCAATGCATACTGTCCCCTGTATTTTTTTAAAGCAGGCCAATTATTTCTCAGACTATAGATTTTTAATGCAGAAATGCAGCTGATGGTGTGATTTACTTTAGACGATTAAAAAAAAAAAAAAAAAACGCATTACAGTAAAACCACAACACATTATGATTGTGTCAGCTCACTTGTTTGAGATAAAGACTGTTTTAACAAAATGTTTGTCTGCCTTTTTTCCCAAACTATACCTCTATTGCATGCTTTATTGGCACAGGGCCCCATCACCAACTAAGCGCAGGGAGCGTTCAGAGGACAAGCCCCGGGAACGAGGGAAGGAGAAAGCTGCTGCGAAGGAGGGAGCGGAGAAGGAGAGAGGCAGAGATAAGATCCGCAAGCGCCGCAGCAACTCCACTGGCAGCAGTAGCAGCAGGTACTGCTCGGACAACCCTCAGTCACTTACCAGTTTCTATACGAAATAAATCACAGGCAGTATTATGGAAATTCAGTTTTAGTAAAGGATTTAGCTGAACCACATTCAGTCAGGGTTCTTACAGGTGCCGGAAATGCTTAAAAAGGCTTTGAAAAGTGCTCAAGTTTGGGAAAAAATAGTTTGTGAAAATGTAATCAATGCTTTCATGATAATTTGTTACTATGTAGTTAATAATAAACTATTTAAATTATATAGACTAAATATGTTGCTTTTGCATAACACTTTACAATAGGTTAATGTTAGTTAATGCATTTACTAACATGAACAAACAATGAACAGTACATTTACTACAGTATTTGTTTTTGTTAGCTAACATTAGTTATTGAAAATTCAGTTGTTAGTGCATTAACTAATCTTAACAAGCATGAATTAGGATTTTATAAGTCATTAGTAAATGTTAAACTATGATTCATAAATGCTGTACAAGTAGAGTTAACACATAGTTAATGTTAGTAAATTTATTAACTAATGAAACCTTGTTAAAATGAATTTACTCAAAGCTCAAAATGAACTTTGTGACCAGAAATGGTTGATGTCAAACTGCGATGACTTCAATTGGTTTGAAATGACGTTGTTTGAGTTCTTTTTTTGATTTCACACTTGATCAAATTAGATGTTGACTTATCACAGTGAACATTAAACTGCAAAAAGACCATTTAAAGGGATTGTTCACCCAAAAATGAACATTTACTCACTATTTACTCTCCTTCATGTGGTTCCAAACCTGTATGAGTTTATTCTGTTGAACACAAAAGAATATAGTTTGGAGAATGTTGCAAACCTGTAACCATTGACTACCATGATATTCGTTTTTCCTACTATGAAATCAATGCTTACTGGTTTCCAGCTTTCTCAAAAGTACCTTCTTTTGTGTTCAACATATGATATAAACTCAGAAACAAGTAAAGGGTGAGTAAATGATGACAATTAAACGGATACATTTTTTGGGTAAACTATCCCTTTAACAAATTGCTGTTTAATTAAACAAGTATTATGATTGAAATTGCAAATGCTTTTGAATTACTATATGTTAAGTTAACCAGTAAAATCAAATAGAAACAATGGAATTTTGTGTATTATGCTCTACAAATGCATTGAAAACATCCATCAAAATGTAGTATACAGAGTATATGCAAATGGTTTATTGAGCGTGTCATTTATTAAATGAAATTAATAAATCATGTAATACTATTAATTATTTAGTGTTTGTGTAATGTACTGTTTTATTGATTGATTTTTTTTTTTAACATCCGTTTAATTTGCTTGGTGTATTTACCAGATTTATCAGACCTACAAGGACCTATTAAATACTGCTGTCATTAAATCATTAAATGTGTCATTGAAAATGCACATATTGATTCATAAACTTTTAGAATTAAATTAAAGGGATAGTTCACCCAAAAATTAACATTTTCTTACTGTTTTATTCACACTCAAGTGTTTTTTTTTTTTTCTTCTCTTGAGCACAAAAGATAATATTCTGATGAATGGGTGAAAAAAGCAGCCATTTACGTCCATACTAGGAATAAAAAATTCAATGGATGTCAATGGCTGTTTTTCCCAGTATTCTTCAATAGCCACTTAAGAGCTAAAAATGTGATGTCCACGTATGTCGACACTCAGGCCCTAGGAGGGTATATCTTCCTCTGTGTTCAACAGAAGAAACTCAAACAAGTGGAGAAGTTTTTAGTTTTTGGGTGAACTACCTGTTTAATTGAAGCCATCGCCCTTTTGGCAGCAAATTATTGTCATTTGTTTTACTGAAATCACATAATTTAACAGTTTTATTTCTTGCGCTAAATCACTGCTTTAACCCTTAGGGTCCCACAGGGTCAAGGCAACCCCGATGGATGTTTCCTATTTTTTATATATGTTCCCTACATCTCAGGAACATAAAACTCCATGAAACTTTTTCTAAAAAGTAATCTTAAAACAAATCTTAAAAGACACAAAGTAACTGGACTTGATTTGGTTGTTTTAAAGGTGTGTAAAAAAAAAATCACTGTTTAGGATCCTTGGGATCAGATTGACTCCACATTGAAAATGAATGGGAAAAGTGAAGAGAAAAAAAGGTAATTAATTTGTCTAAAAGACATTTTAAACCCATTATAAATCCAGAATGTTTTAAATCTCTGCAAAGGCCTGGGTCTAGAGCATAAATAAAAATTTGGAAAAAAAAAATGTATCTCTTATGAACGTGCGCACAAACACATGTATGACTACAACAGACAGTGTTTTTATAGAAATTAGCAAAAACATCTACAAAACTGGCATAGTTATGAAAAATATTCCTAAATAAATGGTGGATTATACTAAATACTGTCAAATTTATATATAGTTGATCATATAAAATGTATTGTTTCCCTATGTAATTGGTCTGTAAATGTTTAGGGTCAGGAGGACCCAGAGGAATCTAACCGATTTTATTTTATTTTCCTGGCCCACACTAAGGTTAAAATTGATTAGTAAAAGTTTTTGAGCTTCACATACAGTAGGTGCGTCCCAAATTGCATACTAATCCACTATTCTACGGCATTTTGTAGTATAAAAGTACTGCATTCACACTGAAACTCTTAAGAAGAAGTGCACTTTAATTACCCGGATGATGCACTCATTCAACCGGTAAAATGAAGTGTGGACAGATGGACACTTCACGCACTCAACAGCTGCTGCTTTGCTCACGTAGCAGAAGGGGTGGAGCTTTCGGGCACTGATTTTGCATTACTTTATTTGTTTTGGATTGTGAAAGCAGCAGTATTCTCCTATGAGAGTGATTATAGCGCCTCCCAATAGTGAATGCGGATATACTCAGGGCAGGTATTATTTGGTAGGTTATTCACTACTTTGGCAAACGTCATCATAGAAACGGTTTGAATTTCTGCTTAGTAAAAAAAGCATTAGTGTTCCATTTGGGACGACACTACATGCATATACTATGCTGTTCACTGCGTAAGTGCATAAGTACATAGTGCATAGTGTATGCGCTTAAGTCGTGACGTATGGAATACTGTTTCCGGGCAAAGCCGCTACTTATTTGAATTGAGAAAATATTAGTTTACGGACACTTTTTAGTCCTATCACACATTAAAGTCAATTTTATATAAAATCAGGGTGTCAGTCTCTGGACTTGTTGCATCTCAAATACCAAAATTTAACAATTTATAAAAAAAATAATCACTTTCTGGACATGTATATATATATTGCGATTGTGATTTTCGTAAGTATTACAGCGCTTTGTAAACGTTTATAGTTACCATTTGATGAGTCTCCCCACACAGTTTGATAGAGCGATTGGACTTGGAAGCCGCTTCGCGTGACGTCACACTTAACAAGTGAATAGTGTGCCATTTGGGACGCAGCTAGTGTTTTGAAAATATCCATCAGTACAGCAGGTCAAAAGTATCTGTGTATTTCAGCTGTGACATTTGTATGTGATGTTTTGACTTTGAATAATGAATCGTGTCTGATGTGTTCCAGGTCAAGCTCCAGCTCCAGCAGCAGTTCTGGCTCCAGCTCCGGCTCCTCCAGCGGCTCCAGCTCTTCTTCTGGCTCCAGTCGCTCCGGCTCATCCAGCTCCTCCCGCTCCTCTAGTTCATCCGGGTCATCGGGGTCTCCCAGCCCGAGCCGCCGTCGCCATGACAACCGCCGCCGCTCACGGTCAAAGTGGGTTCTAATGATATTAAACAATTGGTAATGACAAAACATAGTATGAGTGCGGTGCTGAACTTGCCCTGTTTCTTTTCCCCAACCAGGTCTAAATCTCAGAAACGGACTGATGAGAAAGAGAGGAAGAGAAGGAGCCCGAGCCCCAAACCCACCAAACTTTATCTGGGAAGACTCACCAGGAACGTCACCAAGGTATGGTTCAAGATCAGTGTGTTGGATGACAAAAGCAGTATATTTCTGAGTTTCTGACTTTTTTTTTTTTTTTCAAAGAAAAAAAGGCTAGCTTTTAACCGGTTTAATTGCAGATGGAGCTCTAGGCTAGTTTTTAATAGCAGATGGCGCTCTAGGCTTGTTTTTAACAGCAGCTACGCTACTTTTTCCACAGCAGCTAGGCTAGTTTTTAACAGCAGATGGCGCTCTATGTTAGTTTTTAACAGCTGATTATGCACTAGGCAGATTTTTAACAGCAGACAGCGCTCTAGGCTAGTTTTTAACAGCAGACGGTGCTCTAGACTAGTTTTTGAAGGGTCACAAAACACCAAAACACGTTTTGAGCTGTTGACAGTCATATATGTGTCCCACGCTGCTATAAACACTATTAGGACACATATATCGCACTAAAAAGGGAAAATTGGTTGTTTTTGCGTTATTTTGACCAAATTCGTTCTTCCGGTTTGAAACGAATTTTTGAAGCTGCGTCACGGCCATGAGATACTTGCGTGTAAATCCAGCGTGGAGAGTGGCTGTCTGTACCTGCGAGTACATTGTGAAGGATCTGTGGGTGCGGTAGGGCTGGGCGATATGGCAAAAAAAAAAAATCTCGATTTTTTTTTTTTTTCATAAAGTTTGACCGATTCACGATTTCGATTTTTTTATTCATTTTTTTATTAATTTTTTTTTACTGTGTAACTACCTTACCAGCTTACCTTGTTCATTTAAATTTAAATAAATGCTGAAACTAGTTTTTTTCATGCTCACTTGTAAAAGAAAAGCAATAGTGTGACTAAACGCGGTTATGGCACTCTCTCATTTAGGGATGCTAAACATAGCTACAATAGAAGTCACAGCAGGTCATATGTTGTGCAGCTTTGGGCAAATTTTATTTGGAGAGAAAATGACCAAAATGTAACTTGAAGATTAAAAAGGATTGGAGGGAAAATAAATATTCAAATCTCTGTACATAACAGAAAAATAAACAATGATAATGCAGCAATAGTTTATCTGTATTAGTGGCATGGCAGAAATATATATTTGGTCAGGCCTTGTCAAAGTGAGCGGGCACTTTCACTAATAAAAAATATAGCACTTAAATTATTTCATAACAATCAATAAAATAACAGCGGTTTTATATCAAAAAATGGTAATGATATTAAATATATTACATTTTGATGGTAAAATATAACCATTTAAACGATTTTGTATTTAAATATTAAATAACGAATGCATCAAGTTAAATATAAAAAAAACGAATGAAACAACACAGCATATCAGGATATAAAGGACTATAGCAGAATGCTGCTCATTTATCTTTGTAATTTTATAGTTTTATTTTTGTTATTTTAATTATTTTTTGTCTTCATAAATAACTAACGAGCTATAGGCAAATATCTGCTTGACGTTTTAGAAAATATTTGTGCGTAGCTACACCACCCAGTGTATATTAAAGATCACTGTGAGAGAAAAAAACCCACAGAAACCTGTTACATATCTACATTTAAATGTCTATCTTATATTTAACTGAATCGTATAATGGCCTATAGCTGAAATGTTGGAAATTGCTTTATTTTTATAAAACATTTGTCGATATGTATTGATATTTTTTGGAGTAAAAACTGCCGACATTTAAGAATCCATATTTATTTTATTCATTCATTCATTTTACTTGTTTATTGGTACATACATGGGTTATGATTTAATTCATACAGTACCTTGACAGCTACTGTGCCACTCCGTAATTCAAGCAAAAGTCCAAATTAAAGAAAGATTTGACTTTCTGCGGTGACCGACATTTACAACACGCCGTAACCGTCCTTGAGGTGGTGCGCGGGTCCCCGTCTCGCAGCTCGCGCGGGAGACACAGACGGCTGCGGGACGCGAACAACAGCACGACGCGCATGGAAACATTCGCAAAGCTGGCTGGCTGACTGCGGGGCGCTTGTTGCTCTAGCGGGAAAATGTCACGGTGTTCCCAAAGGCCGGTCCGCCCTGGCGCGCTTCCGCTACCAGCTGTGGCAGCAC
Organism: Danio kyathit; assembly: GCA_903798195.1. NCBI lineage: Eukaryota > Metazoa > Chordata > Actinopteri > Cypriniformes > Danionidae > Danio > Danio kyathit. The sequence continues at coordinate 15,540,144 of LR812521.1, read as the reverse complement.
ATCAACAGAGCCGCGACGTCAACACACAGAATCAGCACAATTCAGCACGGTTGTCTAACAGTTTAAACGGTTTGGCACAATAGTGGAAAAGCGGCTTTAATATTTTTATTTAAAAAACCGCGATTCCTCGATTTTGTAAAAAATAAAATCGTCTTAAAACGTAAATTCGAATTAATCGAAAAAATCGGAAAAACCGCCCAGCCCTAGGGTGCGGCATTAATTCGTGAGAAAGACTTTGTTCAAACCAATCAGCGCGCTCTATTGTGTATGACGTGCAACTTCATTAATGTGCATGATAGCTTCGGAGACCTGTTACAGTGTTCAGACGACAGAAAGACGCCACGTTGTGTTGCCAAAACAAGTAAAAGAACGAGAATTTGGAGACATGGGTCGTCAGTGTTGCATTTATTAGTGTGCTGCGTTTATTAATGTGCTGCAACGAAGGTTTTGTTTGCATTTTCCTGCTGTGAGAGCACTGCTAGACTCACATGTGGATTACAGTGCATGCGACACGCGACAGAATGCGTTTGTAAAGAATATTTTTTACCCGAGAGCTTTTCGCATGTGGAAATGATGAAATCCGGATTTGCCGCTCATATCCTTTTAAAAAAGACACAGTTCCAGTTTGATTGTCCTGTCGCTACAGATTTGGTAAGTGTGTGCAGTGCAGTGCCCTTTGTTTGTTCATTCAGATGGCAAAGTTACTTCATATCGTCAGCAGTGCTCTTTCAGTTTTTAAAGACATACTATACTCAAAATGATTTAGTTACTAAGTTTACAGTATGTTAATATCACTGCAATATTACAGTACAATATTATAGACTGAAAGATCCGCTGTAAATGCTGCTCTCCGAGTGTAAAGATGTAAACACAATCAAACTATTCCCGTCAGCAGGATTTTCGCCGCATTTTGTGACAGGATAGTCTACACACACGGCTTTCTAACGCTACCTACCGAATACATCTAAGTTACCGAGAAATGCGGAGGATTTTTTTCTCCTATTCCTCGTGCGGTATCAAACATTCCATTAAAACTTCACTCTTCCAGCAGTTCAATATCTCGTTTGTCACGGGCGACATGCAGAAAATATTCCTGAATAGAAAGTGAAAGTGCCAAACTGCAGTTGAAGTCGACAAATTAATAATTTGGCAAGTGATTCGATTACTGATGTCCATGTAAACAGTCACTCTCTTTCTCCCCTGCGTCTGCGTGCCCAAACGGAAACTCCCATATTTGCAAATCCTTCCCTCTCTCCCTCCCTTGACACTCCCACCTAAACAGACCTGGACACGCTCACTTTCCTGACTTTTTCCAAACTAGAGGTGTGAAAACACCCTGCTGAGACGGTTGGGTTTCATGGCCCTTTAACAGCAGATGGCGATTTTGCTTGTTTTTAACAGCAGATGGCGCGCTAGGATAGTTTTTTACAGCACATGGCGCTCTAGACTTTGACTTTAATTTAGTCACTTAAATTAATCATTAATTTCATAATTCTTAATATCACAGCAAAAATGTTATTAAAAGGTATTTCTTACAGCAAGATAGCATAGACCAAACAATTTATGCACCCATAATTTTGACAATGTGAGATTTTGAGACCAGTAGAAAGACTGTCTGCATCTGTCTGCAGTATCTGTCTGCAGTTGTAGATTTATAATGCATGGTCTGTTTAATGGCTGTTTTCTTCAAATGAGTCACTCCAACTCTCCACTACAGCAGCACTTACATACACCACACTTTTTATTATCTATATTAAGAGTCTATATTACTGAGGGTTTTGCTGACACCTCATTTGCCTGATTGTTTTATTCTAAATGTTGGCAGTATTTACTTATTTATTATTTAGTGCTGAAATGAGAAATGCTAAATCTGTTTAACTAAAACAAAAAAAACAACAAAAATTGAAACTGACTTTATTTATTGTATATATTTGAAGTGTATGCATATTTAGTTATATATTATTATTATTATTATTATTATTATTATTATATTATTATTAATATTATTAGGTATTTAGTTTGCAGATTTAATTAGCATTTTTTTGAGAATTGTTCAGGAATATTATGGGAGCAAGAAATATGATAATTTTAATTTATACAATTATACAGAAAATGTTGTTTCATTTATACCAAGACATACAAAAAGAGCAAGTTTAAGTGGAGCGTTAAGACACGTGCATTAGGTATTTTTAGGGATTGACTTATTAGAGCACCCCTTGATATATATTCTTGAAGCTTTCTGGTGCTGTAGTTTGCTCATGGTCTGCTGTGCTTGATTTTCTGTAGGATCATATTCAAGAGATCTTTGCCACATATGGCAAGATCAAGATGATTGATATGCCTTCAGACCGTCTGCACCCTAATGTATCGAAGGGTTACGCTTATGTGGAGTACGAGTCTCCGGAGGACGCCCAGAAAGCCCTCAAACACATGGATGGAGGTATGTGTGGAGGACGGGAACTAATATTGCATCATTCTTAAACTAAAATGGTGTCATGAACAAAAAAATTACTTCTGATTTCAGAAATGTATTCGGTAATTCATGGAACAAATTAATACTTTTGATGAAAAGGTGGAGAAAATTTGGCTTTTCTTTTTTTACCAAGAAATTATAAAATGGGGAGAAAAGAAAATGTGAAAACATGTAGCCAATTAAATAGGACAAATAATAAACGTGAAGATTGTTGGGTTATATGTTAATAACCGAAACCTTATTGCATTAACTATTAAAATATATATATTTTTAGGTAGTCGCATTTTTATGCAATACATTAAGAAAACAATCAGCAGTGATCAGTATTTTCTTAAACTTAAAATGATTTATTTAAACGCACATGTTTGTTTTGACGTGCGTGTACTATATATGTTTATGTATATCTAATACACACACACATACATTAAAACAAACATATACAAATGTTTAATATAAAAAAATTGTGCCTGAAATAGACGCATGCATGTGTGTATTTATATGCACATAATAAATATTTACAGAACACTCATATATTATGTCCAAACAACCTTTTATTTTGGATGTCATTATTATTTCCACAGCACTAAATTAATACAAATGCTCACAGGACAATTACAAAAATAATTAAACAATTAAATTTTATATATTTTAAAAAAACACAAATGTAAATAAATAAATAATAATAATAATAAATAAATAAATAAATACTGTTAAAATGCCTGTGTAACAGCTGATTACAAATGGTTTCTTACAGTTGTATTTTATATTTTTTAAAATAAATTATTTGAATGATTAATTATTTAATTATGTTGTATAAAAAATAATAATAATGAGTACTTGAATGTTAAAATGTATCAGCTGGTTAGGAGGAGTTTTTCACTCTGTTTCTGTTCTCAGGTCAGATTGACGGTCAGGAAATCACAGCGACTGCTATTCTGGCCCAGAGAATACGTCCTGCTCCGAGGAGACTGTCACCTCCACGCAGAATGCCGCCGCCTCCACCCATGTGGCGCCGCACACCGCCTCGCATGAGAAGAAGGTTGGCCTTTTAAATGCATCTAATTCCCGCTGCTGCTGTTCTTAAAGCTTTTCACAAATATTAAGCTCAGAAAAATATATATGTATATAAAGATATACGTACACATCTATCTATCTATCTATCTATCTATCTATCTATCTATCTATCTATCTATCTATCTATCTATCTATCTATCTATCTATCTATCTATCTATATATCTATATATCTATCTATCTTTATTATTTTTTTACTCAAATGTTATTTTTTACAATATTTCTGAACATTACCACAAGCTTATGCATAATATCAACTTTTTTTGCATGTTAAAAATGTGTGCAAATAATAAAAGTAACAAAGGTTGGGTATACATAATCTTTGGCAAATGTACAGTTGAAGTCAGAATTATTATCCCCCCTTTGAGTTTGTTTTTCTTTTTTAAATATTTTCCAAATGATGTTTAACAGAGCAAGGAAATTTTCACAGTATGTCTGATAATATTTTTTCTTCTGGAAAAAGTCTTATTTGTTTTATTTCGGCTAGAATAAAAGCAGTTTTTATTTTTTTAAAGCCATTTTATGGTTGTAATTATTAGCCCCTTTAAGCTATTTTTTTTTTTTTGATAGTCTACAGCAGGGGTTCCTGCAACCCCCCCCCCCCCCCCCCCCCCCCCCCCCAAAAAAAATAATTCGTGACCCCCAATATCCGCTGAGGTTGTTATAAATACAGAAACCTTGCATGCAATGGCGCACACACACCAATAGACCCAAGCCTAATCTTCGTTAAATTTTATTTAAATGTATGTCAGTGCTGTAAATGTGCCAGAAAGTTTAACCTGGTGTTATAAAATCAATCTGCTGCTATTGCTGTGTCTTTAATATAATGTAATTACCCCAGGGGTCGCAATCCAATAGAACCAGTAACTATAAGCTACTATAGTAACTATAAAGTATACAGTAACTATAAACGACTATTTTTTTCTCTTCAATAGCTTATAGATATGGTAATTCTTAAGGTTTAATAAAAATAAATAGATTTTTGGAAATCACCAGGCGACTCCACTCTGACTTCAACTGTATATATGACATACACAAAAGTTGGCATTTGGTCATTGAACTTCCGTTGTTTTATAAAAATATGCTTTATAATCTTAGTGTTTCATTATTTTTTTGGGGGGGTCCTGCTCAAGACTCCCCAACCCTATTTTCCGTTACAATAAACCAGTTTCACTGCATGCTCAAAGGAGTTAAAACTGTGATTTCTAGTTTGCATGTTCTGCATTAATTCTGTTTTCGATATGCATCGATATTCTTTAACAGCAGATGGCACTCTTGGTTAGTTAAAAACAGCAGATGGCGCTCTAGGCTAGTTTTTAACAGCAGACGTCGCTCTAGGCTAGTTTTTAACATCAGACTGCGCTCTAGGCAGGTTTTTAACATCAGACGGTGCTCTAGGCTGGTTTTTAACATCAGACGGTGCTCTAGGCTAGTTTTTAACAGCAGACAGCGCTCTAGGCTAGTTTTTAATGGCAAACGGGGCTCTAAGCTGGTTATTAACATCAGACGGCGCTCTGGGCTAGTTTTTAACATCAGACGGTGCTCTAGGCTAGTTTTTAACATCAGATGGCGCTCTAGGCTAGTTTTTAACAGCAGACAGCACTCTAGGCTAGTTTTTAAATGGCAAACGGCGCTCTAGGCTAGTTTTTAACATCAGACGGCGCTCTAGGCTAGTTTTTAACAGCAGATGGCGCTCTAGGCTAGTTTATAACAGCAGATGGCGCTCTAGGCTAGTTTTTAACATCAGACGGCGCTCTAGGCTAGTTTTTAACAGCAGACAGCACTCTAGGCTAGTTTTTAATGGCAAACGGCGCTCTAAGCTGGTTATTAACATCAGACGGCCCTCTACGCTAGTTTTTAACATCAGACGGCGCTCTAGGCTAGTTTTTAACAGCAGACAGCACTCTAGGCTAGTTTTTAATGGCAAACGGCGCTCTAAGCTGGTTATTAACATCAGACGGCCCTCTACGCTAGTTTTTAACATCAGACGGCGCTCTAGGCTGGTTATTAACATCAGACGGCGCTCTAGGCTGGTTATTAACATCAGACGGCGCTCTAGGCTGGTTATTAACATCAGACAGCGCTCTAGGGTGGTTATTAACAGCAGACTGCGCTCTAGGCTGGTTGTTAACAGCAGACGGCACTCTAGGCTAGTTTTTAAATGGCAAACGGCGCTCTAGGCTAGTTTTTAACAGCAGATGGCGCTCTAGGCTAGTTTTTAACATCAGACGGCGCTCTAGGCTAGTTTTTAATGGCAAACGGCGCTCTAAGCTGGTTATTAACATCAGACGGCCCTCTACGCTAGTTTTTAACATCAGACGGCGCTCTAGGCTGGTTATTCACATCAGACGGCGCTCTAGGCTGGTTATTAACATCAGACGGCGCTCTAGGCTGGTTATTAACATCAGACGGCGCTCTAGGCTGGTTATTAACAGCAGACTGCGCTCTAGGCTGGTTGTTAACAGCAGACGGCACTCTAGGCTAGTTTTTAACAGCAGACGGTGCTCTAGGCTAGTTTTTAACAGCAGATGGTGCTCTAGGCTAGTTTTTAACAACAGACGGTGCTCTAGGCTAGTTTTTAAAAGCAGTTGGCACTCTAGCTTCCACCCTGACTCCTTCCTAATCCAATAGCAGGGGAGTTCTGGAGACTTACCTGAGCTCAGACTCCCCTCTCTCTCTCCTGTCTAAACTGAGGGAGCCCAGGGCTTGTGGATCTTCAGAGCTCAGGGCTCTCTCCTGGGACAGCCTGCCAAATACACTTTTATATATTCAAGCATCAGCTAAGTGTGAACTCTTGAAATCAACGATTGTTTTAGGTTTGAGTGGTATTTGTAGGGATTAGGAGGCAAGCAGAGAACAGCTATCTGTATAGCATGCAGCGCAATCTACTGTTTAAAACCAAGCTCAGAATTAGTTTGAGAGAGAATAGCAAATCTCAATCATTGCAGAAACCATTTCTCGAACGTAATCACAGCTCTAATATTCATCATTAATTCACTCACCAGCAAAATGACATTAAGTGAAGTTCAAGTATTTGCAGCTCAATTATTGGACTGTCCTTGCTAACTCCTCAGTTTCTGCGAGGATCGTTAGAACCAGTCAATTCGGCATCCTTGCTGACCTAAAGTTCATTCTAGTTTACACCTGCTGGCAAATGTCCAGTCACTGACCTTGCGTTTCTGTTTATTTATCCTCCTCCTTCAGAGAGAGCACAGACTCTCGGCCTTTCATGTGTCTTATCAGGTAATTAGCGCATGCATGTCTGTGATTTATCTTCGCCAAAGCTGACAGGACGTCCTCTTCACAGGTCTCGGTCTCCACGGCGACGCTCCCCGGTGAGAAGGCGCTCTCGCTCCAGGTCTCCAGGCCGCAGGCGTCACCGCTCGCGCTCCAGCTCCAACTCGTCCCGCTAGAAACATGCTTCTGAGACCAGCCCCTTCATATTTTAGTTAGATTTCTCCAAGTGTTTTCTTTTTCCTCTGGTACCTCAGGATTGCACGTAAACACCCCTGTCTTATGCCATCTTGGACGTTAGGGTGGATGTGCATGGTTTTTATCTGGTGTTTGTGCATTCACTGGGCTTGTGCTAGATCATAAATTTTACTGGGATTCTTTTGTAATGTGCTTTTGTTGTTTTGTTTGAGAAATACAACTTTTTACTGGTTTCTGTTGTGGGATGGAATAAAATGCATTTATTGTTTTATCTAAAAGTCAACATTTGTCCACAGTTCATTATCGAAAATCTGGAAGAATCTGAATAGCAAAACCAATAAACCAGTTTAAATATTAGCATTCTCGATCTCTATTTACTTTACTTTTTTGCAAAGCCATATGAATTTTCTTCTTGAAAATGCACCCAACAAAAATTATTCCTAAATATTGATACTTCTAAAGCCTCGTTCACACTACAAGCGACTCACGGCAGCAAATCGACAAGCAACCATTCATTTCAACGGAGAGTGAGCAACTTCTGGCAACCTCCGTCTACACGAGCAACACCAACCACTGGCGACCAAGTGGGCGTGTTGAGCACGTGACAAAGTTGAGAATCCTATAACTTGATGGAAATAAAGAGCGACTTTCTTGAGCAACAGCCAATAGGAGCACCAGTAGAGCTCAGGTGATCCTCTCTCAGCTCCTGCAGAGGCTGGTTGTATTCTCCGTGCTGTAGACCTACACAGACCTGCGTTTGCAGCTACAAAGTCGCTGCTAGTGTGAATGAGGCATAGGTCTGTAGACTTGGTTGTCCTGAAAAGAATTTGCTGTGGACTGGTTTGAACCTTTAGACAATATTTTAAAAGAAAAGAAAATAGATTTTTTTTGAGTGTCATATTTAAAGTCCCCATGAAATCAAAATAAAGTTGTCTAAATGTTAGTCTTAAGGATATCTATAAACTAATGTGCTTCAAAGCAGTGACAATTCAAAATAAAAATATATAAACATCTAAAGCTTGCAGTTTGTCACTTCTGCCAAAATAGATCAACGATCTTTTGTGTGACATCACCACATACTTAATTTTCTCATTAAGTCTTCTGACCAATCAAATGCTCTCTAGTATCTGACATGCCCTGCCCCCATCACAATGCTTTTATTCCTTGATGCGCTTGAGCTCAACCACTCTGACTGGCAGACTTGTGATGAAAACAAAACACTATTGGCTGTTTATTAAAAAAGGAAGATGCTACCTTATGTCCCGCCCCCTTTTCATGTTTCATTAAGCAATGAACAAAAATTTCAAAGGCACTTCATAGGAACTTTGATAAATTTTGCTTTTATGTCTTGTATTGTATGACATTAAAAATATAAAGGTCATACTATCATTTTTTTATAATTATTATTTTACTGAACCCCATAAACTGACCAAAAATATGTAATTCGATACAATTTTTTTTTTTACGGATGGCATATACCTACCAGATGTCATTCTGTTTATCTTAATAACATGCTTTTTATCACTATAAAAAGTGTTGGGTTTCACACAACTCCTTTTTATTGTCCCAACACAAATCGATTGTCAACTTTTAATCTTTCTTGACAAGTTTAAGTGGATTGAAGTCGTCCCCAAATAACTGTTGATTCAACTCATTTTAAATAGAAATGGGTTGTCACGATACTGGAATTCGATACCAATCGATGCTGAAATTTAAAAAATGTCCATTTCCTGCCAACATTTGAGCGCTGTTGAGCACGTTCTTAAACAGCACTGATTTGCTATTGTGTTCACGTGCTCAACAGAAATGATTGTGATTGGGCGTGAAGGTCATCAGTTCACCAAACTCACCACTGTTTACTAAGTGTAACAACAGGTACAGGGACACTGGAGCCTTTTAATGTCACGTTGATCAGCTGGTTTGTTTATAAGCTGACATACGAGCGACCCGCTGATAATTCGCAGGTTTAAAATGCTCCAGTGTCCCTGTATCTGTGAATACGCTCAGTAAACAGTGGGTTAACTGGCCACAGGGAGCTCTGGGACATTTCCCGGTGGCCTGATGATCAATCTGGCCTACCCCTTCCTCTATCTCTTCATTTACTGATCGCCCACCCCCCCTCCCAGGTTAAATATCTGTCCCAGTCCGACATTGATTGTAATTACTGCTCTAAAATATGCTCTATAAAAGTCTGGGTAAAAAAACTACTTTTTTCCCCCCATTGAACACAATATATTTTATTTATTCATTCATTTTTTTTTTCGGCTTAGTCCTTTTATTATTCAGGGATTGCCACCGCAGAATGAACCACCTGTGAAAGATTAAAAGGGAAAAAAAATCCACTCCACAATTACTTTTCATATTGAAAATACATCATTTTGTGTGTGTTTTTTCATCAAATCAGTTACTTCATTTATGAATTTGGCAATTAAAGAGTTAAAATTCTTCAATTTTCAAAGCAATTTAGTAGTTTTGATCAGGACTGAGGTTGATAAACAGATTTATGCTAAAACATTTGAAAAAAATAATGATGCGTTTTTACAGCAGTTTAATTTGGTGGATGTTATCATCCCGAACATTACAAAAGGCAAAGCAAGGCAAGTTTATTTATATAGCACATTTCATACACAGTGGCAATTCAAAGTGATTTACATAAACAAGAATAAAAAAGACAAGTGTAAGAAGAAAAAAAAAAGTCGAAACAGATAATAAAAAACAGAAAAAAAAATATGTTAAAACAGGTTGGAAAAGAATGGAAAAAAAAGAGAAAAACATAATAGTGCGATCTGTCAGACGTAGCACAGTGCTCATTCAGTAAAGGCACAGCTAAACAGATGTGTTTTCAGTCTGGATTTGAATGTGCCTAATGTTGGAGCACATCTGATCATTTCTGGAAGCTGATTCCAGCAGTGAGGGGCGTAGTAGCTGAAAGCTGATTCACCCTGCTTTGACTGAACTCTTGGAATTTCTAGTTTATATGATTCTAAAAATCTGAGTAATCTGTTAGGTTTGTATTCAGTGAGCATATCTGTAATGTATTGAGGTCCTAGGCCATTTAGTGATTTATAGACAAGTAGTAATACTTTAAAATCTATTCTGAATGTAACTGGGAGCCAGTGTAAAGACCTGAGGACAGGTGTGATGTGCTCTGATTTTCTGGTTCTAGTCAGAATCCTGGCCGCAGTGTTCTGGATGAGCTGCAACTGTCTGACTGTCTTTTTGAGAAGGCCAGTGAGGAGGCCGTTACAGTAATCCACCCTGCTGGTCTTCACTGGAAACAAAGCTGATTCTTGCAATGTTTTTGAGATGATAGCATGCTGATTTACTAATTGCTTTGACATGACTATTGAAACTCAGATCTGACTCCAGAGTCACACCAAGATTCTTGACCTTATTTTTTGTTGTTTGACCCTTAGTGCCAAGGTACGCATTCACCTTGAGAACCTCATCTCTGTTCCCAAACGCAATGACTTCAGTTTTCTTTTTGTTTAACTGAAGAAAGTTTTGGCACATCCAACTGTTCATTTCATCAATGCATTGGCAGAGGTGTCAATAGGGCTGTAGTCATTAGGCAGTAAGGCTAAGTAGATCTGAGTGTCATCAGCATAGCTGTGGTAGGAGATTTGGTTCTTTCTCATTATTTGGCTCAGAGGGAGCATATAAAGGTTGAACAGGAGAGGTGCCAGAATCGAGCCTTGTGGGACTCCACATGTCATCGGTGTCCACCTCGACCTATGGTCACCTATACTGACATAGTAACCTCTCCCTTCAAGATAAGATCTAAACCATTTGAGGACCGTCCCAGACAGCCCAACCCAATTTTCCAGCCTATCCAGAAGTATGCTGTGATCGACAGTGTCAAATGCAGCACTAAGATCGAGCAAAACCAGCACTGTTTACCTGAATTTGTATTTAGGCGGATATCATTGATTATCTTTATAAGAGCGCTCTCTGTACTGTGATGTGCTCTGAAACCAGATTGAAAATTGTCTAAACACCCCTTGGAGTTTAAGAACGTGTTAACCTGGTTGAAAACAACTTTTTCAATGATTTTTCCAATGAAAGGGAGATTTGAGATCGGTCTGTAACTGCTCAATAGTGTGTTATCCAGATTGCTCTTTTTCATAAGGGGTTTAATAACTGCAGTTTTAAGTGAGTTTGGAAAAATCCCTGAGAGAAGTGAAGCATTTACCATTTTTAGGAGATCCATTTCTAAACAGTTAAACACCGTTTTGAAGAATGATGTGGGGAGCGTGTCAAGACTGCAGGTTGATGTTTTCATAATTTGTACCGTCTCTTCTAAGATTTTACCATTAATTGCCATGAAATCAGACATAATGTCTGATTTCTTAAGTTGTGGTTGAGCTTGAAAAGGAGAGTAAATTTGCCCAGTGTGTGTCAAATTAAGACTCAGAGTAGAAGTAAACATCACCAACAGCACATAAGGATTAAAAAGGTCGTAAAATTGATGAAAACTTGATGAAACCCACAGAAACCCTGTATAAGTGATTTGTTTTTCAAATGTTTGCTGATCAGTGGATTTTGATGTGGAGGTTTTTCTTCTTGAGATAGTGTTTCCCTAAAAAACTAAACAAAAAAAGTCGTAAAACAACATAAAAAATAATAAAAACCAAAGAAACGATATAACAAAACATTTTAGTGGTTTTAAAACCTTGACTTTTCCAAACCGCAGTATACCCTGAAACCAGTTATCACCCCATGCCTAATTTGGAGATCATAGAAACTCCTGCTTTTACATTTCAGGTGAGTGGCTCAAGAAACATCCGTGTCCATTATAGATGGCGGGATGTGTTCGCTATTGAGATTAATATAAATGCAGATGGCATATTAAGAATCATCCGCAGCAGACAGGGAAGAAAAAAAGTCAATTTCATGCTAAGAGACTCCAAAATAATTGGCCGCTGGTGAAATAATAACATACAGTGACATTTGTGCAAGTGTGGAAGCTAAACAGGCAAGCCTTTGAACGGGCGGCTCAGCTGGGCTTCTGCAGCACTTCATTTTATTCAGCACATTAACATGGACATTAAAACAGCACTTGATCAGCAGCTGATCCCCGGGGCCGACAAGCCCAGGCCGTCCCGTTTGGAAATGAGCTGCTGTGTATCTGTGGCCTGCTGGAGATTGACTCATATGCGTCAAGGGTAATGAGGCATGTTGGGTGACAAGCTTGTGGCTGTCAGGCACAATAAACAGTCGGTGGTGAAAATTGCGCCTGGATAAAAACATGCTGATGAGGTTTAAAATGAGGGGATGGATTGCGATCGACACGACATCGATTTTGTCAGTGAGTTGTCGATGAGTAATAAGCGTACTAATTACTTTGTGTTACTTATTATTGATCAAGACCCAAACCAGTTAGGCCTATCTAATGTCAAATTGTACTGCACTGTTAAAAATATCTGGAACTTAGTAGTTTTCCGTATTTTGTGATATGTGTAACATACAGTCCGGTGGTGACATTTTATTGTTATCCCTAAAAGGGTCTTCGTTCGTTCTACGTGAGTTTATGACACCTGGTGCCAGCGAGTCTGCCAGTGAAAGTCACTCGGTGACATCTTATCTACCAAGAAGCTGGCCACGACCAGCCTGTCCTATCTTCAAAGACATTCCCCAGAAAAAAAACCCTTCATCCTGGGACCCACACACACACTATTGAAATGGACTCATAGAAATCTCAAAATGCAGCCTAAAGTACATGTACTGTGTTTGTAACCTATGCATTCTCTTTCTTAATTTCCCTTTTCAAGACATTAGACAAACTAAGAATGCATGAATTATGTTTTATGTATTTCTAAAAGTGTCATATCTGGTGTCATTCTTCTCCATACATAATTCTACAACTCATGATCTAGCACACAGAGTGATAACTTGTATGCTTGGTGTAATTTCAAACCATGAGTTAAAGTATCGTCTGTCTGTCGACTCGTGGGACGGTACAGACCAGTGAGGAGGAACCAAGAAAGTTTCCTGTGCGACTTTTCCTCTCACGCCATTGGTCAGTCAGGAGAGAATGGGAGTTACCTGACCAATACCTTTAAATACCTGTTACAACCCCACATCATTGCAGAAGGTCCCCGACACAAAAAGGCAGACTGCGTTTCTGTACCCACGTGACACGAGTCCACATTTCTTATTTTCCGGCAAATTAAACTCAATTTAAAGTTTGCGTCTTGCGTATCCTCCAAATCTGTGTTGAAAACTCCATGCAAATGAAAGGACCTCTTAAAAGATCTTCCAAGCATCAGAGAAAGATCACAGGAAGAGAGAGAAAGACCCACTAAATACGTACATGTATTTAGTCATGAGTTTACGCCCTTCGGTGGTTCTTAATAGTTGTGTGGGACGGAGTTGGATTTGCCTTCTATCTAAACTCTCTATTTTCCTCGCTTTTCTGTGTCTTTATTGTTATGTTGTGTACGTTTGTTCGTTATATGTTAGACCAGTCAATAAATCACGCTATAACCACGTTGGATTGTCTTTGTTTTGCCTCACAGAAACGGTCATTTTAACGGTAAACGACCCTCGCTACCAGCTTATTAAATTTACTAAAACTTCTATTCATCTACTTTACAAGAAGTAGCTGTAATTCCCTTTATAAATAAATAAATAATTACAGAATCCGCTCAGACGAGCGGGTGAAGTCATTGTTATATTTATTAACTTAAATTAACTAAGTTAATTTTGATTATTCTTAAATAATAATAACTTGCGATTGTTAATCATTAATATTCATAAATTGATCTAATTTCGTTACATATCTGTTTTTATTTTTACCCATATATTTATCCTTTTGAATTGCATTAAGGGACCTTAAACATTCTTCTAACAACTTTTAACCTTGAAATGTTTGAAAAAGTGACTTCTATGAACATTTTTAATAGTTTAAAGTGATATATTGTCTGGGTTTGTGTTGTATATTACGCTACAAAAACCCTGCAATAAACTGCCAGCAGATTTTCAGTTTTTGTTTATATATAGAATTTCTTATACATTATATTATTTTAAAATACAAAAATATCAATAAAAGTCACTTTGTTAAACTCTAGAGTTTAATTTTCAACATCAAAAGTCGACAGAGCAGAGATCAACACCCTATAATGGAGTTTACAACCGCAAATAAATGATAAACACTTGAAATACACACTGTTAAGTAACAGATTTTTTTTTTTACAGTGTGGGGTTAATCTCAAGAAAACGTAACTGCTTGCCTCAAAAAATATTATAACCCAAAACATATTTAACATAAAATGTGTCGTACAGTGTTGTGTAGGTTACTTCCAAAAAAGTAGATTATTACAAATTAAATAACCATTTTATAATTACGTTATCTGAAAATTAACTTAATTACTTAATAATTAACTCCATTACCTGAATCAGCACATCTTATAATCATCAAAAATCTCAAAGCATCCTGAATACAAAAAAGATCTTTTAATTCTTTACATTTAAAAGGGCAGTTTTAGCTTTATGAAGCATTTTTAGCTTTATTTTAGCTTTATATTCAGTGAAATAAAGTGTAGAAGGATCCGATAGGCTGGAGAGGAGAAGAATGTCGATTAAAGAGCATGGGTTGAGCATCTGGGCTACTGAAGAAGATGTGGAAAACCGATCGGACTGAAAGGGATTTGATAGTATCAAATTTGATATAAATGGCCCCGGAAATAAGAGTAAGTATTTTTAGCTTTATAAAAACAAACATTTAAGAAATATTAAACCGATGTATCAAAAACCAAAAGGTTTCAAAGTAATGATGCCATATTTCATATGCTACGTAATATATCGACATTAATTTCCTAGTCAAGTCATTGTTTCTTAAGCATGTGTAATCGCCTGACAAATCTGAACTTCTTTAGTTGAAAAATCAAGCTAAAAAAATTACAATTACTCTACTTCTGTTCTTTGCTAACTGATTTAACTAAATTTATGCACAGTATTTTAGGCAAGCATATTTTAAGTAACTAAATACCATGATTAAACTAGTGTAGTTAATAACATGATTAAATCATTGTTATATAAATATTGTTATACTTAAAATAAAATACAATTGTCATTAAACTTCTTAAAAACAGGACTGATGCAGTTTCAAATTACTAGAACGTGAGGTAAAGATGGCTTTAAATTCATACATTCATTCAGTGACAACTTGTGACATGCTTCCTATATAGTTTAGTACACCACTTTGAATATTGGGTCTGAAATAGCATGTAGGCTAAGTATGACTTCAAAACAACATTAGCGCTATTTAACTGACTGTGAACAAGTAATGTTGTACTTTGATAGTCATTGGCTGCTAATATGATTTCCCTGTTAAAATTGGCAAAGAATACTTTTCTGAAGTTACATATTTGAGGAAGTCTGAATGTGCGAATATAACCTAGAATATAATAGAATTTACCTCAATTATGTTAAGCTGCTTTGACACAATCTACATTGTAAAAGTGCTATAGAATAAAGATGAATTGAATTAAACTGTGGGTTTTTCTCGTAAGTTTGTGGTAAACTATAAAGTAAAATAAGAATCCGTCCTCCAGACCATGTTTTATCAAACCAAAATCACGACGGTAAACCTACAGTCCGTGTTTAATTGCTTTCAGCGCAGTCGGGACGGATTTCGCGGGAAACTTCGTACGTAAACTATTTACCTTTGCGTGTCTCGTCACATCCGGTCGCTTCAGTTACTCGGGCGCGTGTATGCTGTGGGATTCGGATCAAGTTCACGTCCGTCCTCCTAGTAAGTAAAGTTTTATGAAAATTCGAGCGTTATTGGGGGAAAAAAACAAAGCAACTTAAATCTGAGCACATTATCGTAGCCGAGTTGACCTGGCTTTTTCCTGTGGGAGATTTGAAGGCTCAATTTGTTTTGATTGGGCAGGTAAGATGTTTTATATCGAACATTGTGTTGAGGTAAAGTTGGTTTTATATTTGAACATTTGGACTTTCTCTTTAATAGTATAATGTCCGTAAAGTTTTATTTGCTAATTCTAAATGGGAAAATCATATTAGCAGGCAAAGACTATCAACATTGTTCACTGTCAGTTAAATAGTGCTAATGTTGTTTTGACGCCGTACTTACATGTGACTTCAGACCCAATATTCAAAGTAGCGTGGTAAACAATATATAATCATAGTAAATGAAAGAATGTCCGAATATAAAAGCAACTTTACCTCAATGAACTTTGTGAGTCTTTTCATTAAGGGCTGTTATAAGACTGGTAGGGAGAGCGAGGCACAGAGTTAAACTTTTTGGTTTTGGCCAAATAATGAACAAAGTAGCCTAAATGGGGTTAGACAAACTATATTTTATTAACAACACACAAGCCTCTCCTACAAATGAGCACTGGTTGTATGATCGCCAGACCTATGGTTTCTGTGCAGGAGTGCCAGCAGTAAAAATGTTACTAATTACCCCACCTGCAGGGCAAGTTGTAACAGACAGGGGGTTAGTTGTAACACTTTCTTATAAAGGCAGATTTCACACAGTTAATTGAAATTCTGTTCACTTTAAATAGTATATTTCCTCAGTACTTAAGTCAAATTTTTTATTCAACATAGCATCGCATGTTTATTTATCTATTGGATAAACACATTTGCATTTATTTGCATTATCTTGTATTATATTATATTGTATTATATTATAATTAATTTTTTTTAACTAACTTTAGTTAGTTTAAAAAGTGTTGTTAGTTTAATTGTTGTCCAAAAGTGTGTGGCTTATTTGTAAGACCCTGTTACAACTAGGGATGCACCGATACCATTTTTTCCCAACCGATCCGATCTCGATACCAAAATTCTGAATATCGATCGATACCGATCCGATCCCGATACTGTGCCGTTTTTTTGTTGTCCCCAATGCTTTTTTGCGTTGAGACTGATAGGTGCATCTTTTGCATGGTTTACTAATGTTTTGCCATTGCGCGCTATGTGCTCTCGAGCGGAAAAAGCGTGTTACATCAGTCTCGTCTTTTTCATTCCTCAATCAAATGAAAGCAGAGGCGGGGTTGGGTTTTCTTTGAGGTGACAGCAGTGTTTGTGTTGTCAAGACGACTTCGGCGAGCTTTTAATGATGGAGGAGAGACTTGTGGTCGCTGTTTCAAGTCATTCAAAGCTGTATGACTTTACAAATCTTGAATATCATAATGCAATTAAAAATGACAATTACTTACAGGAACACTCGCGCACAATACAGCTCAGCTGATTCAGTCGTTTCCTAGTGGCATAAAAAGAGCACAGCGCTCCTTTTTATCTTGTCATCAATAAAGGCAGTGCAGTGCGCCTCGCGTTTTTGGAATGGAAAAGCGCGTGCAGTAACAGTAACGTGCAACCACACGTGCCTACATATTTTGTCAAAGAAGCAAAATGAAAGAAGGATATTTCTGCTCACAGTTTGACACAGAATTGTTGACAAACCAGCCAGCGATGACGTGGATCGCCTCTGTGTTGCCAGAGCCGTGTCATAAACTCAATAAATAGGCTATGGTGATTTAGTGTTCAACCAACAAACCAACCTTTTTTTCCATTTGGAAAATTACCGTTATTAATAGTTCTTATATAATATAATTTTCTAAATAGCCTACATAGCCTAATCTACCAATCAAACAAATCTAAATTTTTTTGTTTTTTTGCATAGGCTAATGGACCTCGCACCAAACTGAGGCTTTCATTTTACAACTTAAAAAAACATGTAAGCAAATAATGCAATATCATATGTAAACAACAAAATTGTTATATGCTATGTAGTAGCCAATACTTTACAAAAAGTCAACATAGAGCCTTTAGGTTCATTGTCTTTCATTACACGCAGCGCGCGCACATGAACCGCGAATGAGACAGGAAATAAGTCATAATCGTAATTAAAGACATAATCTTTAAACTAATGAATTCTATTAAACATGTTGACAGGGGATTTGTAATATTTAACATTAATTAATTAACATTAATTAAATGCATATTTCTATTTCGATCTATTTGAGGTAGCCTGATATTTTTATTTGATGGAAGAAAAAAAACATGATTGGACAAACAGCCTGCCGGCTCTTAAAAAGTATTCAGTCAGTGTTTTCGTTTTGTAATTTAAATTGGTCATTTAAGGAAAAGATCTAGAGCAGGATTTATTTTATTCTTTTTGTTTAGTTTCTGTTTTTCTATATGCTGCTAAAAACACAGCAGGTGAAGATGCTATATTATGTTCTGATGCTGTTTGCATTTAAAATAAATAAGTATTTTAAAATGCAATATTTAATGTGTCATACAAAATATAGGCACGTCAATTATTATTTTTTTATTAATATTTTAATATTAATCTGTTAGCGGTTGACATTCGGTTAACGAGCCATGAGCAGTTTCTATAGCTCTGGTGCTAAACTGAAATCATCTTCTTTAGTAAAAAATAACAGACCTATAGGTATACATGACAGACGGCACAATCTAACTAAAAACATGCTTGCTGTAAAACTAGGCTACATTATTTGAGCATTCCTTGTGATATTGTCCTTTCCTTTTTAATATTAAGATTTTTCTTTGAAATCTGCAATAGGCTATTGACATCATTGGTAAAATAATCAGCCTTTTATTAAATTTATTAATTATATTAAATTACAGCCTGATATTTTCCTGCAGGTTTGATGCAGATTAAACTAAAGCGTCTGATGCCAGTTTTACTTAATAATTCCTCTCCAAATCTCGCCGTGAGTGAGACGGAGAAAGTTCAAAAGGTCCGCTTATTTGCTTCAGCGCCAAAACACAAACTGGTCTGTTAAATCAAATATTAATATATAAAATTACAGTGTAATATTTACAGTTTTAAAATAGCCTATATTAGGCTAAATCATTTTCTGTTAATAACAATCCATATTGCGCCCGTCAGTTTCACCTTTAATTTATTTAATAAACTATTGACCACAATGGGCCAGGCTTTAAAACTATTCGCAGCAATTAAAGTATTCACCTTAGAAAAATAAACTCAATCTGAAGGATGGGAGAACAAACTCATTGTAAGAATAATCTTATACGGAGCGCCGCACCTCGCCTTTGCGCATGCAGCCGGCACGTGAATGAAAGCGCTTGATGCATCGGAGACAGCGCACAGCGCTCCGGTATCTGCAGACATTTGCAAAACAGCAGCTCAAATGGAAGAAATAAGTGCGTTGAGGATCTGTCCAGTGCATTATTTAGGCTTTCTAAACATTTCAGGTAGGCCTACTTTGTGTGTAAAGAGCAGGTAATAACCGTCTCCACTCCAGTATTGCAAATGCGATCTGATCTAACACACACAGCAGCGCAAACATTATGAAATGAACTCCTGCTGCAGGTCAAAATGAACCCATTTAATGCAAAACTAAATACATATCTCCACTAATTATTTAGACTAAAAGGAACAAATAGTCTTAGAGAAAGTTTTTCCTGTCGTCAAATGCGACAAGCAGACTGAATTGTGAATGAATGGAGAATGATTGACGGGCGCAGCCGCGCAGCGGCGGGAAGGGCTGAACTGAACATGAATTTAAACACTTTAATATTCATCTGTACTTCACATTAAACTGTAGAATGGCTTCAGAACATTTCGGATATAGCGGGCCTACATGACAATGTTCTAGTGCCTTAAAATAGGCTTCATTTAGCCTATTAGTTGGCTTATAAACAGAATATAGCGCACGCGCAAGATCGGATTTGGATCGGTACCAGCTGGCCGATACCCGATCCAGCAAAAATATGCGTTATCGAACCGATATCCGATCCAAGTATCGGCATCGGTGCATCCCTAGTTACAACTAACCCTGTGTGTCGTTTTCCTCAACTTGCTCGCAGTCACTGGCTGCGTACGAAACCGCCTACTATTCAGTAGGTATTGCATTTGAATTTAAACGTACTACTCGGCCGTTGGAAAAGTACGTTCTATACAGTATGAATGTGAGCAGTATGAATGGAATTCGGACGTACTATATCCGCCATTTTCTCATGGTCACGTGACCTACCTGCGTCAGTTGCGTCGCTTCACGTCCATTCATAAATTCTCTCGCGGGGCATCATGGGATAGCGCAGCGTCCATGGGATGCGCACTTCAGAATCTCGCCGGAAGTAGTAAGTCATCCGGGTACTTCTCGCATACTGATTTTCGAATTCTAAGAATTCGGACATACTACTCGGCTCGCATACTGATTTAAGCGTACTGTATAGTATGGAAGTATGCGGTTTCGGACGCAGCGACTGTGTATTTTTTACATCTTTCAAAATGGTTCCATGTTTTAGCCTAAAAGACGGTAATCACAACAAAATAAGATTTTACGTATATACTATCACAGATTTTTTAAAAATAAAAACATATTTACTATTAATAATATTGCTGTAAAAATGGTTGTTCCTGTGTTTTTCATCCAAATTTCGCTGAACTTTTTCAATAAATGCCAGGAAGACGTCTGCCGACACTGTGGTGAAAACCTCGGAAGCATGCCATGGTTGACCCTAAACAAATACCTTTAAATCTCCGTTTTACATTTTACCCTGTGTTACTTTGTGCCCCGCGCCCCCTACATTTATCATAAAGCCCTATGATATTATAAAGTGTGTCATTTCTTGAATCCCAATCCACGATGTTGGTGTTTTATGCATTCTCGCTGTTATAAATGAGTTCATAATCCCAGAATTCGTTAGGATTGACTTCAAACACTGAACGTTAGTAAAAGTTGATGATACCTTTTAATTAATGAAGAAAATATACATCAGAATAACTTGCATGCTATTTCCCATAACATACAGTAAACATTCACCGAAGATACACACAAATACATTCACTTGGCGTATACATAGAATCAAACCAAACATCTTGTCAAAAGAAAATGCCAGAAGATGTCTTTAGAAGGCAAATATGCTATTTAATTAAATACATTCCTTCTACACGTATCAAACAACCTCAGTGACTGAAGTGTTTCGAAGAAAATATGTACAATGTCCTGTTTTTCCAGGTATGTGCTTAAAAATAAACATTTTAGCGTCTGGTAGACCGCATTAGCAGGCATGACATTATTAAAAAGATTTCAAGGAAACATTTCTTACCCCCTTAATTATCGTTTTTTTGCATGAAGGCTAATCGTGGCTTCACATGATGTGTCGTGTCAACACATAGGCAGTAAAGTCCAAATATATATACGCTTTATGATTGTTCAAAGGACAAAATGAGCACATTTATTATTGATTTGTGATTGGCCCTTCATTGCAGTATTAAATAAATGTCACAGAAAGACTTACAAATGTCCTTGCATTATAAAAGAAATACATAAACAATACATTTTATAACCTCTCAGGTCTGGATTGTATCGTTTTAATCACTCGTTTTATTTGTAGTCTGTTTCATGAATACATAATGTGAGAAGTGTATGCATGAGGATTGATCGTTGCTTTATTACAACACTGTCTCGGGCGAAAAGCAACAGATGGTAGAAACGAGTAAGAAAGATTAAAAATCCATTTGGAGAAATACAGTACAGACACTTTAGCAGCACCTTGACGTTCTAGTCTATAGTTTTGCTTGATTTGTATTCTGTACATATATCTAACACAATATTGCACGCTCATTTTTTAATTTTTGGCTATATATCACTGACAAGTCACGGATACCTCACAGGGTTATACAGGTTAGCCTCAAAAAGGGCTCGCATTTCTTGAACTTTCTACTCGGTGAGGGGGGAAAATGATTTGATAAGACTTCACATTACAGAGTCCATATTATTAGTATAATTGATTATAACAGCGAGAATAATCAATATGCATAATTACAGGCTGCCCCACAAAATAATTGCATATCAAGTACATTTTTCATTGCTAAAACGTGAATTTGAAAAACACTATAAAATCGAATGAATCCATCAAGATTATTTTTTTTGTTTTTTTATTTTTATTGTTTGAGTTTAACATCACAGATTGCCAAAACCACAGGTTGATTCTTGATTTTGCTAGTAGGGTGGGAATCTTGATTTATCTGTCGTCTGTTCATTTACTAAATCAGTCTTGTTCGATTCGGCTTTGATTCAAAACGCAGACTCTGCATATGTATTTAATTGGTTAACAAAATCGTGCTCTATAAAGTTATGCACAATAAGGTTTAGATTGTTTTTATTGGATTGCTGATTCAAAAGGACATTGTGTAAAATTAAGAAACCTACACTGTGAAAAATACTGGGTTCCACACAATTACCTTGTGTTGGGAAAACATGAAGGAATTAAGTTGAATTACTAGTTTTTTTTTTTTTTACAAATTTAATTGAATTGAACATAAAACATTTAAGTTGATCCTTAAGAATTGTGTTGTTTCAGCTCATTTTAAATATGTAGTCTAAACAAATAGCAAACGTAATTTTTTGAGTGCAATGCCCAATATACTTACAGCAAAGTTGTTTCATTCATTGTTTAGAAGTTTTTAAAAAAAGTTGAAAAATGCTTTTGCAGTTGTACGTGTTAACAAACCTCCCAACTTGACATAAAAAAAAAAAAAAAATCTGTGCTTACACAATCAGCCTAAGATTATGGGCAATGTCTCGTATTTAAAGTTTTCATAACAAGTCTTTCTCAATTTGGCAATAAAAGCAGTTATGTAAAAATTCACACATATATATGCTCTAGCCCTTATAAAATAGAATTCACAAACTACTAGTTGTGCGTTGCTTAAAATATTCATTCAAAAGAACTGATTTGTTCTCTTCAAAGATTCACAAAAACACTTATTCCCATGGAAGTGCATATAGTTGGAAAAAGCATATAGCCTCACAAATAATTGGTTAATATATTTAGTTTTAAACGTAAAAACTAGCTTTGAGGAGTATACAAACACAACACTTAAAGTACTCTTCAAAGCTAACAGACAAGAATTAGAAGGATAGTTACTCCAAATGAGAAAGTTCTATCATTTGCTTACCTTTTTACTTGTTGCAAACCAGTTTGAGTATTTTTTTTTTGTATTGTTGCAGAAGATAATATATTGAAGAATGTTGTAAACCTGTAACTAGGGCTGGGCGATAAGGAAAAAAATGCAATCTCCATAAATATTTTCCATATTGAATGATAACGATATATATATTTGGATATAAGTTGTTAATGCTTCCAGATTTAAAAGAGTATCCCAACAATGACTGAAGCCACAAAAATTAATGGGTCCTTTAAATGCCATAAGATATTCGGTACATGTCTGTCAACAATTTTTTAGATCCCCATTGTTGCAGTTTTCTGCTGTGTGATTGGCTCTTAGATCAAAATAGAGTAAAAAAATAAGTCAAGAGGTTATCATTGTTATTGACATAAATTTTATTACGATTCGATATAATATAGCTATGTTTCCATCCACCTATTTTTATGAGCATTTTGGATATGCTCAAAAAAAAAAAAAAAAAAAAACAGTTGTTGGAAGCATCAATTTTGAAAATGCGCATAAAAAAACGTATGCGTAACTGAGAAGAATAAATTTTTATTCGATAAGTAAAGATGTGGATAAACTACAATGGAAACATGTTTACTGAACAAATTCCAGTATGAGCGTTAAAAAAAGGTCATGTGATTTTGTCATAAGAGATCATGTGATGATAAAAATGTGTGTGACTGGATAAACCAGCAGGCTGAGCACATTGTAAAACATCTAAAATGTTGTTTTGGTCATTCTAAAACGCCTTGAAGGAAGTGGTGATTTTGTTCTCGTTGTCTCATTGGATGGAAACGCTGCTTTATTTGCATGTCTTTTATGGGAGAATCCAGTTTTGCGCAATAATTAGCATCTTTGGATGGAAACATAGCTTGAGATTTCTGTAGTAGTAAAAACAAATACTATATAAGGTCAGTGGCTATTTTTTTAAATGTCTTATTTCGTTTTCGACAGCCAAAAATAAAAACTCAAACTGTCTTGGAACAAGTAGCAGGTGGTCAAATGTTGAAAGAATTAAAAAAAATTTGGGGTGAACTACCCCTCCACACTCTTTAAGATGGACGCTGTAATGAAAAGTGACCATTTTCAATACTTAAAAGAACCCATTACTCTTTTACATTTTCACCAACACCCCAAGCTTTCAGCAGAACCATCTAGTTTGCCCTGTGGTAATATTACAGGTGAATATATCCTTGTCTACGACAGAGATCATACATTTTTAACTTGTCTACCTTATCTAGGAACATGTTCGCCGCCGTATAGTATAAATATATATGCACCACAGTTAAAGCACTCCAGATGGCAGCCCGCTACACCACGCTCCTGTGAAGATAAATGAATGTGGCTTTCCCCAATAGCTCACTCTGAAGAAAGCAATTGATTTTATTTGAAAACTGTTCTCTTATTCGCTTTCTCTTTTTTTTTTTTTTTTCTTCTCGAGGCTGCCCGGCCAAGGATAAATGAATGTGTGTGCGTGTGTTTGTGTATGCTAGAAGTTGCAAAGTCTTAATTATTTCGTGTTTGTCTCTGTGACAGAAAATCCTTTCGCGTACTGAGCAATGAGTGTCTTAGAACATCGATTTGAATGATAAAGAATATTAATTATTCTCTAAAGGTATTTTTTGCCTTAATTGTACATTTAACAGTCTGTTGCACCAGCTTTTTTTTTTCTTTAGTCGTTGTTGAAGCAGAAGTCTTCACGTTTGCTATTATTCTTCATCAGGCAGCAATATCGAAGCAGGTTTCCAGCACTGAGCATATCTAAAGGCGTTAATAAGAGCTTTGAGGCCCTTGGAGACCAACGGCATATTAAACTAAAATGCCAGCTTTGTTTTTAATGTCATAAAGGGAGGAAGTGCTCTGTCTCTCTCTCTCTCTCTCTCCGCTGAGAAGGTGAGAGGCGAAAGGCGGTTCACATACAGTAACGTCTTTGTCGGCTTCAGCTTTCAATCCTTTTCCTCTTCGAAAAATGTTGCTTTGGTGTGCAATCCTCTCAGCCATGCTAGCGATTGGCGATACATTGAATATCTTTGCTGATGATATTCAAATATGGGAATATAGTTTATAGCATGACATGTCTACCAATTCCACACATATCTCACGCTAGTTTGGATGGTCAACGGCTAGAACTCAAGCAAGCCTTTGAGATTGAGTCTCTTTTTTGCATTGATTTCCTGAAAGGAATTAGCTGTTATAGCTTAATGACCACTCCTGTTTTTTTCCACCAGTCAATGAGCCTTATTTTACCCAGATTTTCTCTGAGCCTGACACTGGATGTGTCTTATTGAGGCACTTCCTAGCAATCCCATCATTGCTTTCTACTCATCACCAGTCGGGACGTACTTTCCCAAGCTTGCTTGATTCATTAGCTTTCTTTATATTTTTATGGCACGACTCAAGTTCATTCATGAGGAAATGCAAACTGGTTTGCCATTCTTGTCATACTGGTACACCAGCATCTTAATGCAGTGCGAGTTTGCAGGCGAGATCCATGGGCTGCTGGTGATCGAGAAGTTGTGACTGGCGTAAAAAGGTGGCGGCTGTTTTCTGCAGCGGAAAAAGGCTTTGAGCACCGTGCCGGCCATCCTCCGAAAGCGCTTGCTTATAAAGCAGTAGAGGAAGAAGTTGACCCCGGTGTTGAGTAGCGCAAGCATGTTCGCTACATCTGTTACCAAATGCAGGAGTCTAGCCGAACCCGGCATTGCTGGTTGCACCGTGTAAAGATGATATAGAATCATAAGTGTACGAGGCGCCCATAAAACGGCAAACACTGAGGTGATGGCTAATAGGATAGCCGTGGTCTTTCCGGTTGAGTATCCTCGGAGGCGGAAGCAACTACGACGGCAGCGGAGCTTGCGAACAATAATGGCGTTGAGGGAAAAGAAGACCGAGCAGGGCAGCAGGTAAACCGTGGCGCAGTGGACCCACACTAGCACATGCTGTCCTGCACTACTGCTGCGCCCCCCAGGGCTCGCTCCTGGGAGACCGTGCCAAAGCTCCGGCCACCAATAATACGGCACACTGGAGATCAAGCACCCAGCGTACACCGCCAAGATCACTTTGCGAGTTCGGGCCGGGTAGGAGACTGTGTGGTAGCGTAGCGGATGGCACACAGCGATGTATCGGTCGATGGTCAGTGGCACCGTGATCCAGATGGAGGTGTGGATTGAGGAGAACTCCAGGACCTGCACGGCTTTGTTGAGGGAGTGTGGCAGAGGCGCTCCCAGGATGAAGTCCTCCAGAAGGAAGTCCACGAACACGATCAGCAGCAGGACCAGGATGTCTGCTACAGCCAGGGCCAGTAGGTAGTTGTAGGAGGATTTCTGCCGCCGCAGCACCAGCTGAGAAAGGATGATCACCGTGAGGATGTTTGCTGCGTGAGGAAAAAGAGAGAGAGAGATGTGAGAAGTTAGAGAGGGTGGGCGAGAAAGTGTTGTTTGGCAAGATAATGCCACATGCATGCAAATGCTTTTTTGTTAAACTTATGGGTGTTAGAATGATTCATGTAATATTGCACTGGAATTGCAGTACGGCAGATAGTTATGAAAGTAATTGAAGACAATATTATTAGCTTTTCATCTTCCTCTGCAAACACTCATAATATTGCATACACGCATCACAGATCTGACATAAACAGTGTCTTAGGCATGCATTTATATGCACATTTACAGGCATGGATGGTAACTAATTGCAACTACTTGTGTTACTGTAACTGAGCAGCTTTTTTCATTTTTAGTATTTTAATTAAATTAGTACTTTTTAGCTAAGAGTTTAGCTAAGCTTTCGACTTTGCGACATCTCCTCATCCACCACCAGTGTGCAGCATCCACCTGGATGACACAACGACAGCCATTTTGCGCCAGACTGCACACCACACACCAGCTGATTGGTGGAGAGGAGACTGAGTGATGTAGCCAATTATGATATGAAGATGGTTAAGAGACCAGTGGGCAAATTTGGCCTGGATGCCGGGGTTAAACCCCTACTCTTTTCAATTGACATCCTGGGATTTTTCACAACCACAGAGAGTCAGGACCTCGGTTTAATATCTCATCCGAAAGATGGAGTATTATTTTAGTAATGTTTTTACTTGATTTTCAACACTTTTCAATTAAATTGAATCATTACAGTGTTCCTATTTCCACAGTCAAACAAAAATGTATTCATACTCTTAAACTTACATGCACAACAATCATGTCCGTATGCATGTATTCACCACATGCAAATTACCAAGCTTCCACATAGTATATAGACAGAAACATGCATTCATTCATAAAGACCAGAGGTTCAGCAAACTTTTCACCTCGCGACCCCCAAAATAACAATGCCAGTGTGATAAATCAAATAAAATTTTCAATTAACTATTAAACTGTTAAATTAATAGGAGGATATATGTAGAACTTTTATTATTTTGCAAGACTCGCACGTTTGACATTTTTCTCATGCCACTTTCTCACATTTCTTCTGTTTAAATTACACTTGGATTACCAAGGCAACAATGCATTTACATTAACATTAATTCCAGAGAACTCTATTATCAGCCCCAGTGTGGAAAATAAAACCATATTCATGCCGACTGACCCAGATCTGCACAGAACATAAAGGTTCAGCAAAGAGAGACCATTCGGCTTCGCTCTTGTCTTAACAGATAATTAACAGTCAGAAGAAATTTGTTCTGAACAAACAAAGAGTGAATAAATAGCGTGGGCGATTGGGTACGAAATAAAACCCAGCGGGAGTAAGACTGAAAAAAACAGTCCAGCGCAGATTTCTAGGCTGTAGATCTGGGTCAGCCTGTTAGTGATAGCCTAAAACAGGGGTTCTCAATAGCTATGTTTCCATCCACCTATTTTTATGCGCATAAAAAAACGGTTGATGAAAAATAAATAAATTTAGGAAATCCATATAAAAAAACATGTGCATAACTGAGTAGGATAAACATTTTATTCGATAAGAAAAGATGCGCAT
Organism: Danio kyathit; assembly: GCA_903798195.1. Classification (NCBI taxonomy): domain Eukaryota; kingdom Metazoa; phylum Chordata; class Actinopteri; order Cypriniformes; family Danionidae; genus Danio; species Danio kyathit. Next base: position 15,512,274 of record LR812521.1, on the reverse strand, counting down.
AAACTACGATGGAAACACTTTTACTGCATAAATTCCAGTGTGCACATCAAAAAAAGGTCATGTGATTTTGTTATAAGAGATCATGTGATGATAAAAATGTGTGTAAATGGACAAACCAGCAGGCTGAGCACATTATAAACCATCTGAAATGTTGTTTTTGTCATTCTAAAACGCCTTACCGTTTCAGTATTAGTTTTATTATATTATTAATGACAATCTGAATCAAGAGCATCTGTGCTCCGCGTCTGACACCTTCAAACGCCACCACGCGTTCACTGCCTGTCAGGATTGCCTTCTGAGGCGCAAGTCATTTATTAAATGAAGAAAAGATTGACGCAGCTTCTCCTACTGCAGCAAATTCAGTTTTTGCTGTTAATATTTGGCGCCAGTTAATCAGGAAGTGACGATTTTGTTCGCTTTGACTCGTTGGATGGAAACGCAGCTTTATTTGCACGTCTTTTATGTGATAATCCAGTTTTGCGCATAAATCATTTTTGGATGGAAACATAGCTAATGTCTACATTTAAAGGTCCAAATCTGAATTTTTATTAAGGTCAAAGCTACGAAACGATTATATTACCTAACTTGTTTTTAATAAACATCCATAAGATCCATCACAGGCAGCATGGTGGCGCAGTAGGTAGCACAATAGCCTCACAGCAAGAAGGTCACTGATTCGTGCTGGCTTGTGGCAAAATAAACGCATACTTATCTGTTCATTCAACTCTGAACTGTCTATTCTCTTCATCAATTTTTTTTTTCTGTGAGGCTGACATCTTCATCCATTCAAATAATTGCTTTGCTGCGGTGTGTTAAAGCAGGCGCGCGCGCGATTATCCTGCTTGATTACGATTACGCCCGGCCCTAACCAATTTGGAGCCCTAGGTAAGATTTCAGGTGAATTCCTGTAAATTCCACTGCTAGTGTACATATACTCATAAGAAAGTTATTAGCTTTGTCTTGGACATTCTTTCATTTAAATAAAGCAGTTGTACATTCAAAATACTTAGAAGTTTTTGCAACTGTGGGACTCGTCGAAAAAATATGCAGCGCTCGTGCATTGTGAAACCTGCGTAACGGCCTTTCATGCTGAAATGTCGGCACAGTGAGTTTTGCAATTGGACAAAACTAAAAATTTTAACTATGATCTTATTTTATCTAAACATGCTATGAAGCAGAAAGGAGGGATGAAGAGTCAGGAAGGTAAGGTTAGGCCTAAAACAGTTCACCATTCAGGTCCAAAAAGACAACCAATAATTCTCATTCATTCATTTTCTTTTCGGCTTAGTCCCTTTATTAATCAGGCGTCGCCACAGCAGAATGAACCGCCAACTTATCCAGCATTTTATTTATTCAAAATAAATCTAAATATTTTTAATATATTTATTTATAATAAATATTATAAACAAATGGAGGCTGGGGGGCTTTTGAGGATAGGTCCTGGTCCTGGTCTTCAGTTCAAAACACAGTGATGACATCAGCATACAACTATGCATAATTCTGAATAATTTCAAAATGAAACTATCAGATGATTAATTATGCTATACACATATTCTTGCGCTTTGTCATTGACTACATATAAATAGACTATTTTCAAATCAAAAATTTGTCATTACCAGATTCTCTCTCGCATATTCAACATAGGGCAGATATACTGCCACTCACACTCAGTAAATGTTTATTCTCACACAGAAGACTCCCATTGTGGACACAGGCACACTCAATCTCTCCAATGTCTCTCATCAAAATATTACCTGAATGTCAATTTTTACACAAACCTCATTCTATCTTTAAAAAGATTATAATATTGCTTGAATTTGTGGACTTAGTTCAGCGATTATCCATTCTGAATGTTGACTGGATTTAAATATAACTCTATATTAAAACCATTTGTGCTTATATTGACTTACTATAATAAGCAACTCCAAGCAAGATCATTATTACAACATTTTTGCTATTCCATCATTTAATTACTGGAATTTTACACACTCTTTATACTTTCCTAACCCTACCCCCCAAAATCAGAAACTGATCTGGGATGAGTTTACTATACGTCTGTCAGTCAGCATGCATAGGCTACACTGATTGAGAAGTTGTGACGATCGACGCACAGCTTTAATGGAAAGAAAGTGAATGCAGACGTTTTATATTCATTTTAACATGCTTTCAAGCCAAAATAAAGCGAAAGCACAATTCTGTTAATCAGCATTAAATCACATTTGAGATCGGCTGTGTTGACGGTACTTTCACTTGCATAGAAAGATTAAACATAAGGGGGAAGTATTGGAAAATTAAACGGGATGATATCGGGATGTCATTACAAGAGTCACACAAGAAAACTTTGAATATTACAGAGTCTGGACTCTGGATTTGAGAAGCCCTAGCCTAAATCAAGTGCTGAACACATCTTTCTCTGGCTCAGAGCCAAAGCGCAGAACTTTGAATGTGGCAGTTATTTGCGGATATATTGACATCAATTTAACAAAACAATATCTTCAGTATGTATAACATCGTCCCTACGATATGAATATAAAATTCAAGAAAATAAGCTCTTACCTTTCTTTGTTTTCTTTCAACACGTCAGTAGAAGACAAATTATTGCTGACTTTAAAGACTTTATTGTCCTAGACATAGCCACACATTGTGTGATATGGCTATTTCTGGTTACACGTTAAGGACGTGCTACTGCTGCCTGCCGGTGCGGTGGCGGAAATAAATGCTGGCAGCCAGAGTTCGGTAAATTCTTGTTATAATTTCATGCTGTTATTTATAAATTTTTAATCTCTTTATTTGTGTTGTGAATGATGTTGACTCGACTGGACTGGAATATGTGTACGATTTTTTTATTTACATTTTTGTTTGTTTTTAGGGCAACAGTATCTCCAGCAGAAAAATATCCAAAGATGTCGTTTTAAATTGTAAATAAATCAGTGTTTTTGAAACAAATGAAGACAGCAGAATGGTTCATTTGAATTATTTAGCCTGACATGTTTACTGCTCCAACATATTGTAAATGTTTCTCAAAATAAAATATTTTGTGTTATAGGGGGAAAAAAGCTTTTGTTTTTTACCCAGACATTTAAAAAGAATATATTTTAGAGCAGTAATCACAATACTGTGATACCACGAAACCGTGATATTTTTATCCAAGGTTAGCATACCGTCAGAATCTTATACCGGCCCATGCCTTATCCAGTGTTTCCTCTAGGATTTTTTCCAGCTGTGGCGGCAGGCCTGGTAGACACAGATCTACCAACTACCTTTGGCGATATCTCAATGTCATGAGCGCAGTATTACAAGTCGAGATCGCATTTATGTAATACGAGCATGCGAATCTCCTCTTGCACGCCGATTTCCTCTGTTCGTACTAGGCATGGGACGATAACCGTTTTCAAGGTATACCGCGGTTTGGAAAAGTCAAGGTTATCATACCGCCAAAATTTTCTCTAATACAGTTCCTAAGGTATGTGTAAGATTTTTTTATTTACATTTTTTTTAACAACAGCATCTCCAGCAGAAAAGATATCCAAAGATGCCATTTTAAATTGTAAATAAATCTGTGTTTTTGAAACAATTGAATGAAGACAGCAGAAGTCGATGATTCATTTTCATTATTTAGCCTGGCACGTTTACTGCTCCAAAATATTATAAATGTTTCTGAAAATAAAATATATTGTGTTCAAAGGAGAAAAAACTTTGTTTTTTACTCAGACATTTAAAAAGAATATATTTTAGAGCAGTAATCACAATACCGTGATACCGTGAAACCGTGATATTTTTATCCAAGGTTATCATACCGTCAGAGTCTCATACCGGCCCATGCCTAGTTCGTACACAAAACGTCTTGCACGCCCTCAAATATACTCTGCTCAAGCTCAGATTTTCTTGCGCGCTCTCAAACGCTGCTGAAGTGTAATTTAGTGCGTTTATGGAACGAGTATGTCTCCAACGTTTACTAGATTTGTTAGGAACACTTATAATTACGTCCAATAGACCTACAGAGCGGCATGAATGCTTCCCGAAGTGAAACAGCTATAAACTCCAGCAAGGTAGTCATTGTTTGCAGAGCCCTAGACGCCCCGCCATGGAAGAATGAATGTAGCGGAAACCATGCCTTATCATGGAAACAACTTGACACGAGTCCACAACCAAAACACAACATATGTTGACTGTTAAAAATATCAGTACTGAATAGCTCAGTTAGATAGGTCGATACTCGTGCTGAACCTTTTGACTTGGGTTCGAATCCCGTTGATGACATGTCAATTCTAATTATTTCTTTACATTAATTTTGGTTATATACTGTTGTACCACACAAATATTAAAATCAGTAATGTTTACAATGACACTGATACCAAGTAATAAGAATATTTATTTGGTATGGGCATGTTTTGTTGGTGTGAAAAAGTGATGAATCTGCCAATCTGCAAACATGAAAAGTTTACATCTGGAAAGGGTCACCAGTTAACACGGACACCAGTTAAACCGTAACACCGGCTTCGTTCAGTTTACTTTTAAGAGTCATCAAGCAGATGTTTACACCATGTAGACTTGACATCATGTCCACGATTACATTGTACGAGTGGCCTTCATTAAAATATTGAACACATTGATGCAGTATGTCTGATGTTTCCGTCTGGTCCACGCCCTTTAGATACTCCAAACACAGACCACACGTAAAGCAAAACCGCGTTAAGCTGCTTATGTGTTTGCCACAAAACTGGCAAAACAACCCTCGACAGCAGTCCATGGTCGGTCACCTTAAACTTTATCTACACCATTTACTCCATAACACGAATTTACTGCGATTACCACCAGTGGTGTAGTCCTTGCTATACGCACGTATACTCAGTATGCCTACTTTTTCCACGAGCTGTTTGGGTATTACGACTTCTGAGGATCAATAATTGGGTATACCCTCGGTATACTCACTTGTTTTGCTGATTAGACTTCCCTAATTTATGTGTATTCGCGTCCCTTTTAACTGTATACCAAATGTTTTTTTAACTTGCATCCTAATTTGTTGCAATCTGTGAATTTTTGTTTAAATTGCACGGTCCGTTACCGCCACCCTGACGACCACAGCAGCAGTGAGAAAATTTCAGGAGTTTTTCGAAGACGACGACAAGTCAACTAAATGATATCTCGCTGAAACATTCAGGTAAAATTATATTTTAAAAAAAGCATGGGCATCGCTTTAGCCCCCCTATATTTCTATTCAGTCCCCTTAAAACATTCGCGATTACCTCATGAACTGTACACTAAATGATCGCCTCAGTACTCTATAAATTTGACTTCCGCTCCTACGTTTTCAACTCATTTTTCATTTAATCAGCAAACGACAGCTGTGCAGAGAGAGAGCACAAGGTGTGTGTTTATCGATAGATTTTTATAATATCTGCATATTTGCAGTTTATTGCTATAGAAACAATTGCATCACATGTACCAATCGGGTTTCCCCGTCTACTGTTTCCTCGGCGCTCCCCTCATCATCACAGCTGTTTCCTCCAGCGAAAATGCAACTCCTAACAAACATTTAAAACTATGATTATAAAACGCATTACAGTGCGTGTAGCATTGACTAAATCATACATTCATGCACAGGATTAAACACAGTGACAGAATCACTCAGTGAATGTACTCATTTAACCGCATATCAGAGTGATGTCAGACTATTAGCATTTCTTTTTAAAATGAACAAATGTTTTAAATATTTTTTCTTTTTTATTGGATAGTTCACCCAAAAAAAAGAAAATTGTCATCGTTTACTCAACCATTACTTGTTCCAAACTGGTTTGTCTTTTTTTATTCTGTTTAAAGGTGCAGTATGTAAGTTTGACACCCAGTGGTTGAACTGGGTATTGCACTCCTAGATCAAAATAAAAACACGCGTGGGATGCCAGAGATTGAGTACAGGAGCGAGTGATTTAAACACAGGAGCGAGTGATTTAAACCGTGTTCTAAATAAAATCAACGACACGCGGTAGAAGGAATTATGTTCCATATTAAAAGGAGTTTTAGTTCTAACCAACACCTCGAATTGAGATATTAGAAACGGTTTCTATTTCTCACAGCTCAACATGTGAAACCTATGACAGTGCACCTCAGGTAAGCCTCGTGTGTTTTATTCAGTGCTACATGCTAACAATGTGAGTTTGAATGGATTCTAAACCTTACCGTTTCGTGAGTGAGTGCTTATTCTGTGCTTCTGAAAGGCTGTATTTACATTTTTGTCGTGTTTCGTCTGGTGCAAAGAGTCAAACTGCTGTTTGCGTGTTGTTAGGACACGAGATTACAATGTAATCTGCTCACCTAATGTTTACGTTCGTAATATTTATATCATTTGCTAATTAATAACCTCATGTGGAACTGAATCTGTCTCATTTCGACGTCTGATACTGTCCATTTCTGTCACGGGCGCATGCTTTCAGAGCCTTTCTGAATGAATGAATGAAATACGCTGTTTTCCAACAAGGCAACCCGGAGTGCTGAATTATAATTGGCTAAACTGGCATTCTGCAGGTTAACTTTACCTAAACAGAGACAGCGTTCCGGCACGGAAAAACCATTTTCAAAGCAGAATATCTGACTTCAGCATTGTTTTCAGTTAAACAAGTATGTTCACTTGGGATGTTTCTTAAATATCTGCAAACATATTATGGTATTTTTATGCTTTAGAAGAATCAAAAACTTACATACAGCACCTTTAACACAAAAGAAGATATTTTGAAGAAAGCTGGACACCTGTAACCATTTACTTCCATAGTATTTGTTTTTTCCAACGCAATCTCACAGGAATTCGTAACGTTTTGATTTAGTGGCTAATTCGTATGAATTCGTACGATCTAATTCGTACGATTTGCTCATCACCCAATGACAGTTGGGTTTAGGGGCAGGGTTGGGTGCCGATTTTTTTTAAAATCGTATATTTTTGTACTAATAAGGGAGGCTAATAATTCAACTACATTTTTATATATATATATATATTGCTAATGAATTAAAGAAACGACTTTCGTCATTCTTTTGCCTACTTTTAAAATAATAATAGTAATAGTACACCACTTTTTTTTTTAGGACTACACCACTGATTACCACCAACAACAACCCTTCTGGTGTGTGGTAAAGAATCTGTCATTGTAAATTTGTTTTGGGACTGGTAAAAATGTTTTGCTTCTTGTTAATTTTGAATTGAATCAATCAAAAAGCAGTCCTCTGCTCCGTTTGATTTTCTCTGTCTATTCCAGGGGTGTCCAAACTCGGTCCTGGAGTGCCGGTGTCCTGCAAAGTTTAGTTCCAACCCCAATCAGACACACCTGGGCTAGCTAATCAAGCTCTTACTAGGCTTTCTAGAAACATCCTTGCAGGTGTATTGAGGCAAGTTGGAGCTAAAATCTGCAGAACACCGGCCCTCCAATACCGCGTTTGGACACCCTGGTCTATTCTTTGTGGCGTATTTGCAGTTTCTGTACGAGAGTGCCCTCTGGCCTTCAGAGGAGATTTACTACTGATCACAGAGCTGGGTTTCCCTGACAAGATGTGCATGACAGTCTCAGCTTTTCTGAATCGTGATCTTTATTTCATTTCAGTTAATCATGCAATTAATTTAGGGGTTGTTGTCCCTTGGTAGAAATTGCATTGGACCCCTCTCTGATCAGGATCCTTGGCATAATCCTAACTCTTTTTCTTTTTTTCCTTCAAGTTGCCCTTGTTTTTTTTTTACGTTCAGCCACTAATTCACGCACATGCAGAAAAAACATGTGCAGATATTACATAACACAACTTAACCTTCCCACACTATCCTTCCTGTCTGTTTTCCTCACATTTTTTACCTTTTGTCCCACTGCGACCTTCAATAAAAACTGAACGAGCGGCAGCAACATGTGCACAATTACATCCAAACGCTGGTGCTTATCCAGTGCTCTGTGTTCATGTCACAATGACACAAGAGAAAGGCCCAAGGATGCACAGACCCCCTACCGTCCACCTTTTCCTCCTCCAAACCTTTCACCGCTTCACTTGCATTCAAACCTGTATTGTTTGTTGCTCATGCAGAGGCGGCGTGAGATGTACGGGCAGAAGAATTGACCAGTGATTGTCATGACCTCTCACTGTGATGATAAAAAAAGAAGAGCATGCACACAAAAGCACTGCCTTTTATTGAAGCCAAACAATTTAACACTGCGGTAGAGGACACTTTGAGGGTAAAACATTTTATAAAGGACCACAGGAAATGTTCTGGGGTGTGTTAACCTATAAAAGTAACAAATAATTTACCAAATATTTTAGCAAGTTTCCTATCATTATCAAAGTGCATCTAATGAGCTACCGTGTGGATCAATACACACTGCTTGATGGCTTCAAAGTAGGGCTGCAGGATATTGGAAAAAACTGATTGCGATTTGTTTTATTTTTCTGCGATTTAAATATTGCTATATGAATTGCGATATGGGCGAAAGAAACCGACAACTTTCTTGAACAATATTGCAGTTTAGATTTTAATCACGATTTTGACAGACATTTTACAGTGTGAATCTAAAACAGACATAAGGCAAAAAAAAAAAAAAAAATCACCTAGTAAAGGTTAGTGGTGTAATGCTGCGTTCACACCAGACGCGGGAGAAGCATCAAGCGCAAGTGATTTACATGTTAAGTCAATGCAAACGCGCGAATAGGCATCCTGTGGCACGATACACGCGAATGGCGTGAACGACGCGAATTGCGCAAATGGCACGGCGCGGATGGCGCGATACGCGCGGAGCTTAACGCGCAGATCACTCGAGTTCACAAATCTAAACTTCTGCGGACATTCGCACCGCATTAACCAATCAGGAGCTTGCTCTTGTGGGGGCATGATTGTGACGTAGCACCTGTTGTTGGTGTCCGGGGGAAATCCTCCAGCCGACACCGACAACAGTTCATCAAACTGGGCTTGGCTCAGTCAGAAGCACCGCTGAAAGCCTCCGTCATCCAGGTTAAGTTTCTGGAGGAGTTATGAACTCACAGAGATGGTTTCACCTCAGAAAGTATCTAGTGGACTCAGACACTGGTCCAAACGTATCGACGCAGTTTTACAGCCTTCATAAAGCACATAAACACAATTATTTTATCAATAAAATCCATGTTAGTCGATTAGCAACGAAGCTACAGTCACCGGGCAGACAGAAGCCCTGGCCATGACGCGAATCTGCGTCTGTTTTGAAGTGAATTTGACGCGCGAATGAAGCGGAGTCTGACGCGCAAATGAAGCGAGTAAACTCAAATGTTCACACATCTATTTTCTCGCGAATAGCGCGATTTAGTCGCGCGTTCCGCGTCTGGTGTGAACACAGCATTACGGATCACAAATCTGCAGTTCGGATCACACTACGGTTTTTGAGTCACGGATCGGACCATTTTTCGGATCAGCAAAAAAAGGAGGAGACAAATGTCATTTGCTTTCCGTTTATACAAAAATATTACTGCAAAAAAGCATTGCTTTTAACAAACAGAACTTAGAACCTGTAATTAAAAAAAAATACAAATCAAGAAAGAACCAGCTGAAAAAATAAAAGTATTCAATACAAAATATAGAAATCTAACATCTTGTACAACATCATATTTATCTTCAATTAATGATTCAACAATTCACACATGAAACTTTGTTTCATTATAGGTGTATTATTTTGAAAACCTATTAAGTAACATAATTTTGACGGTTGTTTGTCGCCATCTGTTGGTTACACAATGTAATTGCTTTCACCAACGTCAAACATTCAGCGTCATGTTTCATAAAACGGTGATTTTAATCTTTAGCATAAACATCAGTGTTCATATCTGAACTATAAACGGTTCTCCCAGTTCTTCTGTGTTATTTAATTGTTTGTAACTAATTGAAAAAGTGTAAAACTGGATCTCTCTCGATGCAGATTTGAATGCAGCTCTTTGAAGGATTAATAAACGTATGCAAATCATTATCATTTATTGTTCATGTTGCGGGTGTTTAAACTGAGATCACAATCTTTTAATGTCTAATTGTGCAGTTTTACACTGAATGCATTAATGCAGGCTAAACAAGCAGTGACAGAAAACACCTTAAATTAATAACCTAAGAAAGCATTTAGGTAGGCCCCATCACAACTTTTTCCATCATCATTATATCTTACAGGAAAGACAAAATGCTTTCATACATGTGATTTGATTGACGCGGGAGGCGTTCTCGCAGCAATTGTTATAAATGTTGGATTAACCTACAAGTTCAAAAAAAGTTATTAATCTGTGGGTTATGTTCGTTCCGAACCATGAGTTGTGATCCGTATGGATCATGGATCAACAGTGACTACATTTACATGGACATCAGTAATCGAATTATTTGCTTTAATCTAATTAAGAGAATAATAAGACTAAGGTGTTTACATGAGTTGCTTTTTGAGTGTTACTTTCATGATCGCGTTTTACATGTTATAGCGCATAATTCGATTAACGTCATTGCGTCACCGCGCTATCCACATTTCCTCCGGAGTTTCATGTAATTTCGGGTGTTTCATTTTTAATTCGTCGACTTTAACTACAGTTTGGCACTTTCATTCACGAACACTTCATGCAAGCCCACCGTGACAAACAAGATATTGTAATGAACTGCTGAAAGTGTTGTTTTAATGGAAGTTCATACCGCATGCTGAATGGAAGAAAATAAAACCTCCGCATTTCACGATGCAGGTGTCTGTGGTCTGCACTGACTCGGTAGGTGCAAAGAGTGTCAAACAGCAGTGCGTGTGTGTGTGTCTGTGTGTGTGTGGGGGGACTACCCTGTTGCAAAAAGCGGCTTAAAGTCCTACATGAGGGTAATAGTTCGATTAAGGTGTTTACATGCATGAACTGCACTTCAATAATTCGACTAAAATCGGCATACTCCACATGTCTTAATTCGATTTCCCTTTAGTTCGATTATGACCTTAATCTGATTAAATTAATCAAAAACCGCTGTTTACATGGTAGACTCTTAATCAGAGTATTGTCTTAATCGCATTAAAATCGGATTATTGGTGTCCATGTAAACGTACGATCCGTTACACCCCTAGTAAAGGTGTATGTTCTGCTTGACCACATTTCAGAAGTAGTTGCATGTACTTTTTTATAGATCATGGACCTCATTGTGACGCTGCAATGAAATAGGCCGTTGACATATTGCGACATAGTTCGTATTTCCAATGGAGAATCTAGTTGAGAACATTTTCAGAATGCCGCACCGCAAGTGACATATGAAATGAATTAGGCATGTGGACATAACACAAAATCTAAATCAAGTCATTTTAGCATGTCAAAGTAAAAATGTATGCATATAAAATGTTTTCCCAACAGCAAAATTGTGGCTAGTGAAAATGGTGAGTAGCTAGTAATGTTGAAAAACTACTAGCCACAGTGGCTGGTGATCAAAAAAAGTTAATGTCAAGCCCTGTTTTTAATCATTTATAAATAATTCACAATCACATTTATTTATGTAGCACCAGGCATTTCAATCCACTGTATGTCCACACATGTAGCAGAATGACAATAAAGCTCAACTTCACTTGACACACGGGAATTGTAAAGTCAGTTCAAGCACATGTAGCATAAATAGTAAATCATTTGGTCATTTCATGGGGATGAAGAATTTGCATGCTCATTTGCACACTATATCCACTCTCCATACTGCTGAAGCAGGAGTAGTATGCCATTCACATAACCACACACTTGAATCCAAAATCTGTAGCTCTGAAAAAGCAACCTCTGAGCTCTCAAATCATCCTCAGGGAGCATTTCTCTAAAGACTACACTGTGTTTATGTGTGCGTTGAACTGTGAGAGAGTAAGAGAAAGACCGCTTTGATTGCTTTTCAGTTTGTTCAGAAAAAGGTAAAAGAACTTGCATTAGTCTGTCATAATCAAGAGACGCGAGTACACAAATCAAAGCTATCCATCTGTGTTTCTATACATCTTTAAAGGAGGCTGAGATTGCAAGTCTTTATGCAAATGTGGATGTGCAGGTTTGAAGCTGGAGTCTTTGTAATTTGCAATCAGCTGATGTTCTGAAAGTGTGAAGTGCGATTCTCCAGACTCCTGACTGGCATATGTAATCCAATCCCATCTATATTAGCAGCCCGAATCACTGTCGGACTAAAAGAGACGAGCCACGGGTGCAAAACACTTTGATGAAGGGTTGTGCAATATTTAGTTTCAGCATTGATAACGCAGTGTGCACATTCACAAGGCACAACGCAAGATCTGCAATGTTGAGTCTGAATTATAATTGGGTCCACATATATGGACATCATTTTTCTCTAAAAGTACATCATATCAAAAGATGATTACATTGCCAATTTTACATGGTCTTGTTTTTTTGTGAGTATGTTGTTGTATATTGCACTGTTTGTATTTTGCACTGTCTGTATTTTGCACTGTCGTTGTATTTGCACTATCTGTATTTTGCACTGTCTGGAGCCAGCATCTAAGCTTTTCACTCATCATAGCACACGTGCTGCTGAGGATGTGACAATAAAAATGATTTGATTTGATTTGATTTTTAGATTTTTATTCTAATAAGGTTTCAATAAGGCCAAATAGCAAAGAGAAATAAAAAATGCATGTAAAAAAAAACACCTTGGGCCTCAAGAGGTTATAGCCCCAGCCTTGTGCTGACGAGTGCTTCAGCAATCTACATGCTTAAAACAGGGGATTCGTCAACTGTTTGTTAAAGGAAGGATCAGAAAAGACTATTGAAGTGTGGGACTTTGTCAGAGCTCTAAAAGAACTTTACAGTACATGGATCAGTGAATCGTGGATCAGTTTCTTCCTCCATTTCTCAAGTGTAAGTACTGTAAGTGCGATTAAAATGGCTGCCTCCTTGTTTTCTCTAGCTTGCAAATGTAATGTAATGTAATGTGTATTTATATAGCGCATTTATTGTGTATGGCCATACACCCAAAGCGCTTCACAATCATGAGGGGGGTCTCTCCACACCACCACCTGTGTGTAGCATCCACTTGGATGATGCGACGGCAGCCACAGGACAACGGCGCCAGTGCGCTCACCACACACCAGTTATTGGTGGAGTGAAGAGACAGTGATAGAGCCAATTCGGTGGATGGGGATGATTGGGAGGGCATGATGGGTAAGTGCCAATTGAGGGACTTTGGCCAAGACACCGGGGTTACACCCCTACTCTATACGAGAAGTGCCATGGGATTTTTAATGACCACAGAGAGTCAGTACCTCGGTTTAACGTCTCATCCGAAAGACGGCGCCCACTGACAGTGTAGCGTCCCCTTCACTTTTTACTGGGGCATTAGGACTCACACAGACCACAGGTTGAGCGCCCCCTGCTGGCCTCTCTAACACCACTTCCAACAGCAACCTAATTTTCACATGTGGTCTCCCATCCAGGTACTGACCAGGCACAGCCCTGCTTAGCTTCAGTGAGTAACCGGTCTTGGGTTGCAGGCTGATATGGCTGTGGCAAATGATGTGTTTAATTGTGCTTTGTACTTGTAACGGCTTGTACTGCATCAGGTTAACTCTTTATATTCTCATATTGCGTCTAATGCCACGTTAAAAACGCGACGTGTGTCGCTTTGTTTACGGATTTAAATGCGTTTGTGAGCTCGTTCCATTGCCGTTGGTCATTGCTCTGGCCACCGTCTGCTGTTCTTACACATGTGCAGCGGTCAAGGTTCAAAAGAGTTCAGCTTTTGCCGCTGTGTGAATTAATACTGAATGTGTGTCATGGTTAAGAATAGAGCAAACTGCACTGCTTTAATGCACTCCTGCATTTGGCTCACTTGAGGCGTGTTTCGGGTGGCTGCTGCGATCGGATCCTATACCAATGTTGGCGAGGGGGTTTCAAAATCTAAATAAAGTCATTTTAGCATGTCAAAGTAAAAAAATATGCATATAAAATATATTTTCCCAACAACAAAATTGTGGCTAGTAAAAATGGTGAGTGGCTAGTAATGTTAAAAAACTACTAGCCACAGTGGCTGGTGATCAAAAAAAGTTAATGTCAAGCCCCGTTTATAATCATTTACAAACAATTCACAATCACATTCACGTGTGTCGCTTTGTTTACGGATTTAAATGCGTTTGTGAGCTCGTTCCATTGCCGTTGGTCATTGCTCTGGCCACCGTCTGCTGTTCTTACACATGTGCAGCGGTCAAGGTTCACTCCTGCATTGGCTCACATGAGGCGTGTTTCGGGTGGCTGCTGCGATCGGATCCTATACCAATGTTGGCGAGGGGGTTTCACAGTTGAGGGGGGGTTGAAATTACGGGAGTTTTTTGGGATAAATAACAAAATGGGTGGGTGGCTGGAGATGGGTCTGAAATACGAGAGACTCCCGGAAAAAACAGGAGTGTTGGCAGGTATGCTCACACATACACTCTGCACTCTGACTACTTCAATATTGTTGATAAGCCGTGCTGGGCATTTCACTCTGTCTCGCGCTGAACGCAGTCGACCAATTGCAACAGGCTGTCATCGGTCCAATCAGCGCAGATTAGCTTCGCGCTAAGGAGGGGTTTGGGAACCAATGAATCGCTGAACGAATCGTATGGGAGTCGCTGGGATAATTAGGTAAAAATAAATGCATATTACAATAAAAGTGTTTTTTGACCTTGCATGCATATCAGCCTGTTGTTGGAGACTCTCAAAACCAAAATATAACCCTTTTAATGTATAATAGGGGCTCTTTAGGCTTTTCATGTTTTGTGATGGGAGGAGAGGTGAGGGGGTCCTGGTTTGGATATAAGCTTTGGTGGGTGAGGTGATTTTTAGCTGAACAGATAATGCCTACAATATATAGTCATTGATGTCAATTTGTAATTTACACAAACTTTTGTTACCGTTTTGTTGTTACGTTACAGTTTTGCGAACCTCACTTGTTGGATGGCGCACTGAAAATGTAACGCACTGAAAATGGTTTGGCTTTGAATCTCTCTTGTGCATGTTTCTGTCAGATTTTACATTTGAATATGCAGTCTGACTGGTCAGATGAGTAATTGGAGGGGCTGTCAGCTTCCTCTAATGTTTGACAAATGAATGATAAATGACAGACAGTCTTGTGTTTCACTCAAGAATAATGCAGATGTTCTGACCAAACTTCTAAATAGATTTGGCTTTTGATGAGTTGAAGTCGATGAGATATCGCATGTGATTTGTATTTTTATTAAAGCGGTGAGTTTGAATTATGTCTCCAGAAGTATTTATGTCTTAATTGTTAAATCGATGGAGCCCCTTAATTTTCTTTCATTTTATATCACTTTTACTTAATTATACCTAGGGCCAGACGGAATCTGCGGATGTTTTTTTGCAATTTCTGCGGAGAATTTTGGTAAAAATCTGCGGATTTCTGCTGAATTATTTTGGGAGTCTTATAACTAAAACCTTAATATGTGAAATATGTGTAATTTAAAAACTGAATAAATTCAGATTTATACACATTTACTCAAGTAAATAAACAGAATTAATGATGGGCTAAACATCTGCGGAATTCTGCACGCGCAGATTCCGTGTGGGCCTAATTATACCTTTATTTTATTCCTTGACTTCTTTAATACTGTGTTTTCCACATTGTGTTTTGGGGGATTTATCTGTTAGGATGGTAATTATGCTTAGATTTATATTTACAATGAGTTACGTACATGCAAAATTGTATTTGTACAATTACGATTTATATGATCAATTTACAGCACAATCAAAAATTTTAAAACCTTAAAAAGAAAAAAAAGAAAAAAAAAAATAAAAAAAATAAAAAAAAAAAAATATATATATATATATATATATATATATATATATATTTAGTGCTATATAAAATATATAGTATTGATGCTTATTCCTTACTCATTTAAGAGGGTCAAAATAAAGCAAATTTACATCTTCATACTACCTTAACCATAATGAGTTGAGTGCACCTGACATTTGATCACATGCCAAATCATAATTCCATTCGTTATATCTATGTAGATCAGTTTGTTAATTTGCTAAAAAAAGAACTTCGAATCCAGGAAGAATTAAAATTGCCATGAAATGGAAGTTATGATATTCTTGTTTCCACCATCATGATGTACATCCTTGAAATGGTCTTGAAATGAGGAAAAATGTAGGATGGTGCATGATTTAGTTTTTTGGGGAACCGATTGGATTTTTTTAAAGATGGGGATTTCATGGCAACTTCAAACACACCAAAGTAATGTTAAACCCCACAGCAAGATCTTCGTTTATGCACATTAATTTTGATTGTTGCATTGAGGCAGAGTCTGAAATCTCTAGTGTTATGTTTTATCTCTGGTGTGTCCTAGAGAGCCACTATGAAGATAAATCAGTAGCAAAACTTGAGAGCTTACAAATCTAAATATAAGAACTAGTCACATTAATGATTCTGTGTGCAAGTTGAAATTTACACACTTGGCTCTGATGTAAATAGCTGAATCTCTCAGATTTTTCACCCACAAAAATAATCGAAAGACTGTATTGTATTGAATTCAAAGTTGCAAATTAGTAGATATAAAATTGTCAAACGTTGTTCACATAAACAAAATGACCTTAGCTTAGATTTATCTTAGCTTTATTTGTCTTTATTTAATTTGCGCTGTACAGTGGGAGATCTATCTGACCAATGAACTACGCCAGTCATAACTTAAAAAGTTAAGGTCTTTAATTATTAGATTGTCAAATTCTGTTACCCAGTTTTGCATTTGGACAAGAGATGCCAAAGGCTACAAATTGAATGTGTTTGATAGAATTATATGAGACACATTTGTGTTATTAGTTACATCTTTGTCAATTGATGGTAGACTTTGTTACCTTTTGCAAATCTGAGCAGATTGAAGGCTTTTCTGTAACTTGTGTGAGATTTCCGGGGTCTTTTTAGCTGGAGAAAATCCTCAGATTCAGAAGACAAGTGTCTCCTTTTGATGCCATTGCTTTCTAAAGCTAACAATTGAGATCTCATTTTAGATTTGTCTTTCCTACAGGCTACACAAAACAAGCTTTCCAGTGTCAAACTCGCCGTTTTCTTTCTGGATCACTAACAGGATAATGAAGGTTATTTTTGTGTCAGAGTTCACTGACAATAGTCTGAACTCTCTTACAGCTCTGAGTTCCTCTTCACTTTGCTTGTTTCTAGTATTGGCAATAGATATTTCTTGTGAAACTTTTTACTCTCTTGTGCATCTAGTTGATGTTCAATATTTTGTGCTTTTTTGTTTTTATTTTTTATTCCAGCTATTTTACTAGATACTAACGTGAGTAAATCTGTTGACTTTTTTAGGGAGTCTTTTTTGAAGTATATAAGGCTTTTTCAGCACTTTCCCGGTGCATATTTTAGATTTAGATCTTTATTTTATTACTATTATTTTTTATTATCTGTCCAAGTGATCCAATTCTGCCACTACAGACCATTACAATGTGGTGATGTCATTGACCCATAAACATTTTCTGCTTCTTATCATACTATCTCATAGAAGTGAATCCAATTGTAAATGAAAGAAATAATTACTATTTTGAAAGTAGACATGAGCAGGTTGTACATACGAGATGCAGAATTGGACACTCAAGACTCACACACGCATATTTATTGAAAGGAGGAGAAAAACCTATTTGTGACTTGTGTAAGAAAATTTTGACGATAAAGACTATTTTAATAGAATGTGTATTTTTACATGATATTAGAGAACGTTTTTATACGGGGAAATATTTTAAGTGAAATGTTTGAAAAGGTGTCTTCTGGAGCAATTTTAGAATATTTATCCTTAATCAAACTAAAAGATCGGATATGACTCTTTTTTTTGTGTTGTTGCTAATTGTATACTTTTTGTTGTTTTTTACAATGTATGTATAATAAGAAAATGATTTGATTATATGATTATATTGTATATTTATCAGTATATGTTTTTGCCATGAATAAAGCCAATGATGCTGATATGGCAAAACCTAAATAAATACTATTTCATAAGTGTAACAAGAGGCAATTCAATCATATTTTCATGTTAAAACAGTGATCGTAACATTATCAATCTGTGGACATTTTTGGATTCTCGGAAGCTATGGAAATTAAAAATGTAAAGCAGGTAATAAGTTAGGACCGTTGTTGTTGTTGTTTAGATTCCTCAAAATGGTTTATAATAATCAGGGCTGGACTTTGAAGGCATTTCATGACCTATTTTCGTTGTGTTTTTCTCTTGAAATATGGTTTCATTGATCAAGTGGAGAATCATTTCTGTTTTAATGTGATGTGTGTGTGTGTATATATACATAAATAATTTAACAAAAGTCAATATGATAGTTGCATATGAGTAAAAATCTGTTACTGTGTTTTTCTAATTCTGTAATTTTATATCATCATAACGATACATTTCGGAAAAGAGTTTTTTTAAATAGATAATTATTCCAAAAAATTCACAAACAGGGTTATAATTAATAAACTTAAATACTTTTGAAATGAAATAACCTTTTTTTTTTTTTGAATCTTGTTAAATATAGTAGGGTTGCCGATATATCTTTTCTGTTTGTGTGTATTTTGAGAAGTATTAACTTATTTACAGAGTCAGGTTTGAGATGTTTATTTAATATTTCATTAAGTGTTTGCTTCTTACAATAAATGAAAGTCATACTTGCGATATTTTGACCCTAATTTATACTTTGCTCCTAGATAGATTACAATTTTTCATTAATTATTAATGAAACATTTTATTTTTAAATAAATTAATGCATGTTACAATTCTCATGGGGCAGGCAGCACAAAGCAATCATGTTACCTGGTAGCCATTAGGACCTGGGGGAGGCTGTAAGTTGGCAGACGTTGTAGCTTAGTTTTTGGCCAGATTTAGTTCGATTGGCTATTTCAGTTTACTCTTCGTTTGAAGTATACCAGAGCCTTAATTCTGAGGTTTACCATTGTTTTAGGATAATGGATGTTGTATTGGATTTTTTTGATCTTCAACTTTAAATGCTGATTGTTCTTTTAGATCTAACTGTGCTGCACAATATATTGCAAAAATACTGTTATTGTGATAGTAGTATATTCAGCATACATATCGCAGATGTGTATGAATTACATTTATGCATTGGGTTTTTACCCAAGTCAGACCAATTAGATGGGGCCTTAAGCTGGTTTTTACTTTCGCCTGGCACAGCATCACGCACCTACGCTGACTGCACGCACACCTCACGAAACGGATGAGGCTTTTATACTTGCCGCGTTCACCATTGTGATATTTTTTAAAACGACAGGGGGGGCGGTTAAAATAAACTGACCGTAAAGTCAGACGAATAAACAGAGAAGTAGGAAGTTTCTGGTACTACGTCATATCATTAATGTCATTAAAGATTCATTCAATTTTAAACATATTATTTTTATAATTTATGTTAATGATTATAAAGATTTTTATAACCATTCAAGATGTTTTAAAATTAAATTTTGATGCAGCACTTGCTTTTGTTCATATCTCAGACAGTTTTACCTATTAAAGTGTATTAAAATATTAATGACAACAGAACATGAGCTGCTCTACAAATATATATTTTTATTATGGCAAGAATAAAAGCAAAAAAAAAAGTACACTTACTAAAAAATACAGATGATTTTTTTAGATTTAGCCCGCTCCACACATTACTGTCTGGCAAGTTTCTGTCCTATACTAATGCTAAAAAGGAAATAATGGTCCAACATTCCTGACCATTATCACAATAGAGCCTAGAAAAACAGGGCATCAGTATATTGTAAACTGATAGCTTCAAATATCCTTTTCCAGTTATCAAAGAATAATTTGTTCCTTAATTAAAGTTTTGTCTTAAATTCTAAATTGTAATATATACATTATTGTAAAACCTATGACTAATAGATAAACGTATTCTGTGATTGTGTACCTGGGTCTCCACTTTTGCCATGGCCTCTTTTGGCTTTATTCCTCAAGTTTTTCCAAACTTTTAAACAAAAACTTTCCTCCTTTCCCATGGCTGTTTCTCGTATGGCTGTTTCTGTATCACGGATCATAAAGAAGTCTGTACAGTTGTATTGTTTCAGACAAAATCTTTTCAAAGTGTTTCATATTCAACTCAAATCAAATACGGCGCCGCGCACACTGTTCGTTCGAGTCTCAAAAAAAAATTATGCGCTCCGCCTGCCAAAAGCATGTCGCGCGCACCCAAAGCGAACCTCCGCAAACACAGCGGTGATGTCACATTCGTTGCGTGCACTCAAGCGAACTAGCGAATGCATCAAGTATAAACCAGACTTTAATATCTTTAGCCCCGCATCCCCAGTTGATGTTGTTCTGTTATTGGCTGGAGTTCCCCAAAGGGTGGACCCAGAACTGAAAATAAGAGTCAGAATGTCTGCCAGGGGCGTGTCGGAATCCACTTTTACTATTTTAAGGACGGAAAATTCTGCTTTGCCCAGCGGCGCATGGTCTAACAGGGTTGAGCTTATTCTCTTACGGAGTTATAGGTGTGTTTTGAGAAGAAACCAATCAGAGTCTCATCTCCCATTCCCTTTAAGAGTCATTGCGTCGCGCCATAGTGCATTTGCTATTTACATGACAGACTTTGTAAGTGGAATAACTGAACGCTTCACTAGCGAGAAACAGTTAAACAGAGCATCTGCAGCGCAACAATGAGAGAATGAGGCTCCTCATTCTTTACCTTCACTCTTGTGGATGAGGAAACGTGTTGTACGCACAGACATCCATCAGCCTACATAACTAATTTTGTTTGTTAAGTTTTGTTTCAAAACTATTTCTAAATTCATTTTTAATTTCCAGCAAACAAATAAATAAATAAACAATAATAACGAAGTGTGGTCAAAATATATTCAAACACGCATGCTATGCCCCATATGGTCTAAAACCTGACAGGTGGACAAATCTAAGCTTGTTTTTAGTAAAACAAATATAAATATGTATATAATAAATAATACTGCTACTAATAATAGCATTATACAAAAGCAAGTTGTCTTGATTAAACTGAAAAAGCCCCCGAGATGAAGGCAGTAGTTTTTATATTTATGTAGAAAGTTTACAAGCCTTTAATTCTTTTTCATTTGTAAAGATATTTGCATATTGTCCTACATCCTGTGTGTATTAAGCAATGTTTAAGCGAGGCGCACAACTAACGTGCTTTGCGCTGGACTTTAGACCTTCTCTTAGCTGGTCTATTGAACAGTCTATTCTAGTTTCTCAAAATAGCAACGCGCCAGCAATGCGCCTCAACACACCTCCTATTTTAGACCAGAACGCCTATGGGCGCACATATGAGCGCAAATGCATTTGCTATTTAAACAGCGTGGTGCAAAACATCAAAATGACTTTTGCGTCGAGCTGAAACTAGCAAACAACAGTTGCGTCGCGCCGGGTGTATGATGGGACCCTAAATGTTTGCACCCTGACCTTTTAGTCTGAATTATAATGTATTAGATTCTGAAAAATACCTTTCACCTGTTTAATTCAATCTCATTAAATAAATAAAGCATTTAAAAACATGGCTAAGAAATTTATTTATCTTTCTAGGGAAATGTTTTATCGTAAGAAATATCATTAATCGCAATACTCAACAGTATCACATATTTTTATTAGTATTTTTAATAATCTTTAAATGATTGGTGATCTTTTTTAGTTGTACCTACTCTCGGTATAGTCTCTGTGGATCAGCATTTGAGTCCTGCATACTAGTTTCTGTGTTTGCTCGTGTGTATCAAAGTGTCACAAGGACAGCAGTCAAAAAAAAAAAAAATCCAGATTCGCTCAACTCGTTGTTTTACTTTCCTAATCCTCTTTGCTCTCCTCCTTCATCCTCCACTGTCCATTCTGCTTTTGTCTCCTGTGCTGGATTAATCTCTTCAGATGCCCCGCTGAGAATGGACTTTATTTAGACAAACAAAAGGAATCCACTGCAGCCTGGAGGTTGCACATTTCCTGACATTTCCATTTAGCCGTGGTCAACATCGTAAGCATATTGATTCCACCTGACTCCTGCCTTTTGTGCGGGTCTCCGGGGCCCAAAACAGCAGCAACATATTGTAATGGCTGAGTTTGCCTTGAATCCACAGTTGTTTCTCTGTCTGAATTGAAAATCTAGTGTTCTGCTTACAGTATACAGTGCATTCTGTATGCTATTGAAGTAGTGCACGTTATACATCAGGCTTTTAAAGTTCCTGTCAAATTAAAATAACATTTTTTTTTTTAGATGTTAGTATCAGTATGTTAGTCTTAAGGATATCTATACGCTAGTGTGCTCTGAAATGGTGACAATTCACATTAAGAAGATATAAACATGCAAAGCTTGCAGGTTGTCATTTTCACCTAAATGGATCAACGTTTTTTTGATGTCACCTCATACTTAAGTTTCTCATTAAATCTTCTGACCAATTAAATGCTCTCTAGTATCTGACATGCACTATCCCCTTCAAGACTCATTTCCTTATTATTCAATGCACTTGAGCTCAACCACTCTCACTGGGAGAGCTGTGATTAAAAACCAAACACATCAGATTAATTGACACATTAACGTTGACAGCCCTGAAATAAATTATTGCCTGCTTAAAGAGAAAACTACAGCAAAACAAGCATTTGATCACTGGTAAAGCCACAAATTGACGTTCTTTGTTATTGTTTACACTCAATTGCCACTTTATTAGGTACACCTGTCAAACTGCTTGTTTACACAAATTTCTAATCAGCCAATCACATGGCTGCCACTCAGTGCATTAAGGCATGCAGACATGGTCAAGACGATCTGCTGCAGTTCAGAATCAGAATGGGTAAGAAAGGTGATTTAAGATATTTTGAACGTGGCATGGTTGTTGGTGCCAGACGGGCTGGTCTGAGTATTTCAGAAACTGCTGATCTACTGGGATGTTCACGCACAACCATCTCTAGGGTTTACAGAGAATGGTCCGAAAAAGTGAAATTAGCCAGTGAGCGGCAGTTTGTTATTGTTTAAATTGACTCCAAATTGTAAAAAATATGACAAAGTCATGAAAGGAAATGGTTTTGTTTCTTTTATTTATTTATTTTTAAAAAATTTATAGGGGTTTTCACTTTTAGGTCAGTGGAGATTTAAGACAGGAAAGTATGGGGAGCAGATAGAGGGGAAGGATCGGTAAAAGACCTCGAGCCAAAAATCGAACTCTGGTCGCCACGAGCGCCAATAGCCTAGTGGTTAGTGCGTCGACATATAGCACATTTAATTTATTTTAGTAAGTTCATCAGGTTTCAACAATTTAATTATTTTTAGTTATATTAGTCAAACTGACTTAAAATGTTAAGTTAACCGTAATATAAGTTGAGATGACTAGAAGAAACCTCGGCTGGGCTGGGTCAGTTGGCGTTTCTGTGTGGAGTTTGCATGTTCTCCCTGCGTTCGCGTGGGTTTCCTCCGGGTGCTCCGGTTTCCCCCACAGTCCAAAGACATGCAGTACAGGTGAATTAGGTAAGCTAAATTGTCCATAGTGTATGAGTGTGAATGTGTGTGTGTGTGTGTGGAAGTTCCCAGAGATGGGTTGCGGCTGGAAGGGCATCCGCTGCGTAAAATCGTGCTGGATAAGTTGGCGGTTCATTCCGCTGTGGCGACCCCGCAAGGGACAAAGCCGACAAGAAAATGAATGAATGAATGAATGAATGACTAGAAGAATTTATTTGATTCAGCTAAATTTAAGACAGTAAGATTTCTTTTTATGGTGCAGTAATGTGTCTTTCCTTAACACCTAGAGCTCCAGAGACTAACTAATTTTTGAAATTTTATATATTGTAAATTTTGATTTATAAATTCAGTATAAGTTTGCAAATTATAGATATCTGGGTTTGATTACAACAAAGTTATTTTTGTTGCAATCAAACCCAGATATCTATAATACCCGGATTTTTCCAAAATATACATTTTTGATAGATGAATAAAGATTTTGTAGATTTTTCTAACATTGTACATTCATTCATTTTCTTTCGGCTTAGTCCCTTTATTCATCAGGTGTCGTCACAGCGTAATAAACTGCCAACTTATCCAGCAAATGTTTTACACAGCGGATGCCCTTTCAGCTGCAACCCAGTACTGGGAAACATCCATATACATTTATACACACACACACACACACACACACACACACACACACACACACACACACACACACACACACACACACACACACACACACACTCATACGCTACGGCCAATTTAGTTCATTCAATTCACCTATAACGCATGTCTTTGGGCTGTGGGGGAAACCGGAGCACCCGGAGGAACCATGCAAACTCCACACAGAAATTCCAAGTCACCCAGCCGCGACTCGAACCAGTGACCTTTTGTTGCTGTGAGGTGACAGTGCTAACCACTGAGCCGCTGTGCTGACTTCTAACATAATTAGATTATTAAAATTACGAAAGAGTTAAGAGTATTTCTACCTTTAATTACCATTTTGATCAAAATGACTGCATTCATTTCAGCTTCCGCTACTTTTTTTTGAATATGCGTTTAAAAAATTACTTGGAATATGCGTTCCTCTGTTGCCTAGCAACTTCGTGCTAACAAAAACATACCTTTACTTCAGATATGTCTTTCAAAACAACATTATTTGTGCCATGAAAAAAACTTACTCTCCTGTTTGTGAAAGTGAAAGTGTAGTACTAACCTTTAACTAGACATTTATTGACTTTATTAACAAAAATATAGAATTTTTAGGATAATGATATCATAAAATATGACCTCAGACATTCCAAGTCATTTTAAAGTCTCAATACATACTAAAAATTACCTTTCTGCTTGTTCAAAATAGGGCTGTGCGATTTAATCGAAATCAAATCGCATTTAGAAACAATCGCAAGAGGCTGTGATATGAAATATGTATTTAATTTTCCCCGCCCAGAGCAAACGCGTGACTGCTGTCTGTGTGTGATTGTGTGTTGCCACGGCATACAGATTACTGAGCTAAAGCTTGACTACAAAATTAAATCGCAAATAAAATCGCAATCGCAATATCTGTTTGAAAAATCACAATTATAACAGATATTTTCCCCAAATCACACAGCCCTAGTTCAAACTACTTCTTTAAAATGATTTGAAACAACACCATTCTTTGTTTTTGTTTTGTTTGTTTTTGTTTTTGTGACACCCTAATTGTTTTATGTTCAATCCACTTAAATTTGTAAAACTGATAAAGTTAACTTAATTGATTTGTGTTGGGACAACATGAAGGAATTGTGTAGTACCCTGCATTTTTTACAGTGTGGAAGCTTTAAATGTAAATATGTCACGGCGGTATGACGTCTTCTATGAGAGCGGTCAGAATGTTCGTTGTGCTAATTCGTAATTATTGAGTTCTGGTAGTTCCAGTGTTCAATCTCAGAATAAGTTTCAGCAAAACTTGAGTATCACTAGATAAAGTGTGCAACTGAATTTATTTTAGTGGTGGGCCGTTATCGGCGTTAACGTGCTGCGTTAACGCGAGACTCTTTTCGCGCGATAAATAAAAATATCGGCGTTAATCTATTCTCAAAATTGGGTTGAGAGCTGGGTCTATTCTACGCAAGCTATGGGGACTTTCACTTTGAAAGTTTAGCGCGGATGTATACCTGACCGGTGAGCCGTCTGAGAATGAAGTGCCCTTCTGAATCAAATCAGCAGGATGCCTGACTCTAACTGCAGTTCGCCAGTTTCACTTTAACTCATGAACATTTAAGTCATGCCTTCGTGACAAACTGGGGTATTAGACGCAAATAAATGAGTAAGGACAGGTGAGAGTGTTATGGAATTTAATAACGAACGCCAAATGAGAAGAAAAAGAAACTTCCGCATTTCGCGATGTGTGTGTGTGTTTGTGTGTGTGCGTCTGTACGGTCCTTTACTGACAGCCGCCTGTGTGGATCTTGTCGGAAAATATGGCGAAAAGTCCTACATGATGGTACTAGTTTGTCAGTAATGCCACTAATATCTGCATACTCCACGTATTAATTCCATTTCTGTGTTGTTCAGTTATGACTGAACTACATAACTACAGTTATGACTAGTTGCATTAAGGTAATCAAAAATTGCTGTTTACATGGTAGACTCTTAATCAGAGTATTGTTTTAATCATATTAAAATCGTATTAAAGTATTGTTGCCCATGTAAACATACTCAATGCTTGACACACCGTCAGGGCTCTGTGAACTTGCCTTTGCAAAGCAGCATTTTCTGTATGTACGTACATCAAAAGAAAGTATGAAATCGCTGTTTGGAGCTTATGTAGGCCTACAGTTCAAAATACATGTTTAACTGAATAAACAGTTAGTAAACACAAGTACATCTTATTGAACATCATTTGTTTTCATCACCAATTTTCATAGTAGAACAGTTTCCCTGGTCTAATGCGCCACCTGGCTTGAGAAACCCGTTCTCAAAGACTTATTATTTGGGTAACACACATATTCTGAATGCCTTCGGCAGAATTCAAATGAGCCATTTTAATCTAGATTAATCTAGATTAATTTTGAAATTAATCTAGATTAATCTAGATTAAAAAAATTAATCTATGCCCACCTATAATTTATTTATTTATTTTCGTTCTCCGGGGTCAGAATGATTCTGTTGGATCATCCTGACGCAAATGCAGAAACGCTCACAAGCACTTTCCTCAGAGAGGCGGCGAGCTCTCAAAGAGCCCCAGATCATTTACCCAAATTGAAAATCATTGACTCCACCTCTTAAGCGGCGAACGGCACCACCAGTGCAATGTGGAGTCAGCGAGCCGATCGTTATCCTGGATCTGTGACCTTCTGGCAGACGCAATATTAGAGTCGCTTTCTGGATGAAAACCCTTCATCTTCAGTAGAAATCAGCACAACACATAAATAAATCAAACAGTCCTTCAAAGTGAAGGCTTCAGTGCGAGGAGGCAGTGAAATAAGACCGACCTCCTCCAATTAGTGACCTTAATGAGCTTAACCTCCAGCGATCAATCCATGAGCTCATCTCAACACACATCTCCTGCTTCTGGTCTTTCTTGTGTTTCAGTAAAGTTTGCAAAACAACGATGCACTGCTCTTCAAAATTCATTAAACTGCAAATTGTGGCATATTAACTACCTGACAAAAGTCTTGTCCCTTATCCCAGATTTTAGGAACAAATATTAACTTGACTTCAAGTTGATCACTTGGCATAAGAAGTGGCTTATATGAAAGGCAAAGGCCTTACGCTTTATTTGACCAAAATAAAATATGATCATACCTTGATTTTTAATTATTTAATTAAGACCGTAAGGTCTGACTTTGCTTAGACAAAAGTCTCGTCACTTAACAGAAATAATGTCCAGTATAGAATATAAAGTCATGCTGCAGTGGAAAAATAATGAATATGGTGTATGACTCCCATGAGCTTGGAGGGCTGCATCCATACATCTCTGCAATGACTCAAATAACTTATTAATAAAGTCACCTGGAATGGCAAAGAAAGCGCTAATGCAGGACTCCCAGAGTTCATCAAGATTCTTTGGATTCATCTTCAATGCCCCCTCCATCTTACCCCAGCATGCTCAATAATGTTTATGTCTGGAGACTGGGTTGGCCAATCCTGGAGCACCTTGACGTTCTTTGCTTTCAGGAACTTTGATGTGGAGGCTGAAGTATGAGGAGGAGCGCTATCCTGCTGAAGAATTTGCCCTCTCCTGTGGTTTGTAATGGAATGGGCAGCACAAATGTCTTGATACCTCGGGCTGTTGATGTTGCCATCATGATGTTGCCAGGTGCAGATCTCTCGCACGCCCCCATATGGAATGTGACCCCAAACCATGATTTTTCCTTCACCAAACTTGACTGATTTCTGTAAGAATCTTTGGTATATGCGGGTTCCAGTAGGTCTTCCGCAGTATTTGTGACGATTGGAATGCAGTTCAACAGATGATTCATCAGAAAAATCTACCTTCTGACACTTTTTTCCAAATGATAAACTAGAAGTCAAGTTATTATTTGTTGCTCTTACAACTAGGATTGACGACAAGACTTTAGTCAGGTAGTGTACAGGTTGCCACACAGTTGAATATTAAGAGTCAAGTCATTTTTCTTTTTTAAATTAGGGTTGCATTTTGTTTTTGCTTGAGGCTTCTACAAATGTTGATGGCTGAATCGAATAGCTTGATTTATTTGCTTGTGTATTTCTCCTAGCTGTATAGTAGGGCTGCATGATATTGGAAAAAAAAATCTGTAATGCATAATAATTGCACCAGAATACTCGAATGGCTGCATTTGGAAAGAATGTATGATTTTTAGATTAAATCGAAGGATTTTGTTGGGCACCCCATTTGTATTAAATATAATAAATCGATCACATGGATTGATAAATACAGTAGAGCAAAGATGCAAATCAAACGAACATAGCTTTACAGTTTTCTGGGAGTCTACACTGCAAAAAATGCTTTTCTTTTCGTCTTGTTTCTACTTCAAAATGTCTAAACATTCTTAACTCAAGAAGCATTTTCTAGACAAGCAAAATATTGTGTTTTAAGAAATAATATGCCAAAATGAAGTGAGTTTTTCCTTAACTAGCAATCTGACAATGGGGTATGCAAAATAATCTCATCTCAAAAGAAATATTATATACATTGATATAATATAATATTAGCTATATTTTATAGATACAGTACATGTATAAAGTATTCATAGTGCTTCACTTTTTCCACATTTTTTATGTTCAGCCTTATTCCAAAATGGATTAAATTCATTTACATCCTCTAAATTCTACACACAATACTCCATAATGACAATGTGAAAAAAGATTTTTTTTTAATTGTTGCTAATTTATTAAAAATAAAAAACCTGAAAAATCTCATGTACATCAGCATTCACAGCCTTTGCTCAATACTTTGTTGATGCACCTTTGGCAGCAATTACAGCCTCAAGTCTTTTTGAATATGATGCCACAAGCTTGGCACACCTGTCTTTGGGAATTTTTGGCCATTCCTCTTTGCAGTACTTCTCAAGCTCTATCAGGTTGGATGGGAAGCGATGGTGTACAGCCATTTTCAGATCTCTCCAAAGATGCTCAATAGGATTTAGGTCTGGGCTCTGGCTGGGCCACTCAAGGACATTTACAGAGTTGTTGTGAAGCCACTCGTCTGATATTTTGGCGGTGTGCTTTGGGTCATTGTCCTGCTGGAAGATGAACTGTCGCCCCAGTCTGAGGTCAAGAGCACTTTGAAGCAGGTGTTCATTCAGGATGTCTCTGTACATTACTGCATTCATCTTTCCCTCGATCCTGACTAGTCTTCCAGTTTCTTCTGCTGAAAAACATCCCCACACACTGTCATCGTTCTTGTCCAAATATCTCAAAATTCTTAAATCAAGAAGATTTTTCTAGTCAAGCAAAACATACTGTCTTGTTTTAAGAAATAATGTGCCAATATTAAGTGAGTTTTTCCTTAAAACAAGCAAAATAATCCACTCCCATGCTTCACTGTAGGAATGGTGTTAGCCTGGTGATAAGCGCTGCCTGGTTTTCGTAACGCCAGGAATTCTCTTCAAAGAGTTCAATTTTAGTCTCATCAGACCAGAGATTTTTCTTTCTTATGGTCTGAGAGTCCTTCAGATGCCTTTTGTCAAATTCCAGGCAGGGAGTGGCTTCCAACTGGCCACTCGACCATACAGGCCTGATTGGTGGATTACTGCACAGATGGTTGTCCTTCTGTAAGGTTCTCCTCCCTCTACAGAAGAACGCTGGAGCTCAGACAGAGTGACCATGGGGTTATTGATCACCTTCCTGACTAAGGCCCTTCTCCCCAGATCACTCAGCTTAGATGGCCGGCCAGCTCTAGGAAGAGTCCTGGTGGTTCCAAACATGATGGAGGCCACTGTGCTCATTGGAACTTTCAGAGCAGCAGAAATTTTTCTGTAACCTTCCCCAGCCTTGTGCCTCGAGACAATCCTGTCTCGGAGGTCTACAGACAATTCCTTTGTCTTCATGCTTGATTTGTGCTTTGACCTGCACTGTCAACCCTGGGACCTTATATAGACAGGTGTATGCCTTTTCAAATCATGTCCAATCAACTGAATTTACCACAGGTGAACTCCAATTAAGCTGCTGAAACATCTCAAGAATGATCAGTGGAAACAGAATGTACCTGAGCTCAATTTAGAGCTTCACGGCAAAGGCTGTGAATACTAATGTACATGTGATTTTTCAGGTTTTTTATTTTTAATAAATTTGCAACAATTTCAAAAACTCTTTTTTCACATTGTCATTATGGGGTATTGTGTGTAGAATTCAGAGGAAATAAATGAATTTAATCCATTTTGGAATAAGGCTGTAACATAAAAAATGTGGAAAAAGTGAACCGTTATGAATACTTTCCGGATATGGTTACCGGGTTTTAACATTTGTCATAATATCTTAGTGTTCTACAGCAGAAAGAAAGTCAGACATGTTTGTAACAAGTAAAGGGGTGAGTAAACAATGACAGAATTGTCAGGTTTTGGTGAACTGTCCCTGTAGGTTACTTTTTTTTTGCTATAAGCACTGTACACTTTACATTAAAGGGTATATTTCACCAAAAAGTGAAAATTTACTCACTATTTACTCTATCCCAAGTGATTTCAAACCTTTGAGTTTCATCTGTTGAACACCGAAGAAGATATTTTGAAAAATGCTGAAAACCGGTATCCATTGACTTCCAATATAGGAAAAGCAAATACTAAGGCAATAGTTACCGGTTTTCATAATTTTTATAATTTGAAGTCAGAATTATTAGCTCCCCCTTTGAATTTGTTTTTCTTTTTTTTAAATATTTCCCAAATGATGTTCAACAGAGCAAGGACATTTTTATTGTATGTCTGAAAATATTTTTTTCTTCTAGAGAGTCTTATTTGTTTTATTTCGGCTAGAATAAAATGAGTTTTTAATTTATTTAAAAACCATTTTAAGGACAATATTATTAGCCCCTTTAAGCTATATATTTTTTGATAGTCTACAGAACAAACCATCATTATACAATAACTTCCCTAATTACCCTAACCTGCCTAGTTAGCTTAATTAACCTAGTTAAGCCTTTAAATGTCACTTTAAGCTGTATAGAAGTGTCTTGAAAAATATCTAGTGAAATATTATTTACTGTCATCATGGCAAAGATAAAATAAATCGGTTATTAGAAATGAGTTATTAAAACTGTTATGATTAGAAATGTGTTGACAAATCTTCTCTCTGTTAAACAGAAATTGGGGGAAAAAAATAAACAGGGGACTAATAATTCAGGGGGGCTAATAATTCTAACATCAACTATATAAGCAATTATAAAATGCTTCAAATATATTCAGCGTTAACTGTTATTTGTAGCGTCTGTAAATCCAATCTCACTCCTCACATCCTTCCTCCTCGCACAACCTTTTTTTCTTTTCATTCTCTTTCCCTCCATTCTCGCCGCATTTCTCACTTCATCCACAATGCCTTTCCTTCTTCACCCTTTGCTCTCAATCTCTGCTTGTTCCATCACCTCCATTTACCCAAAGCATGCCAGGTGTGATGACTTTCACACAGTGTTGAATAAAGACTCGTCTAAAACAAAAATCTTGTCTCATTACGCCAGCATTTGTCCCACCAACCAGTGTCAGAGTCAAAATTCAAGCTGCTATTTAGCAATCAAACAACAACGAGGACTGACTGCCTCCTGAAAGCAAATGAAAATATTTGTGTGAAGCGGCTCAGGCTGAGCGCTGCGCCTCAAGGGCACGGCGATTTATCTCAATCTGGCAACGAATCATTCTGCTGAAACTGTGCCACACGCAGTCCGACCTGAGAGAAGAGCTTGGATGTAAAATGCTCAGGACACCTTGCAAATTACAACATTAGTCATAAAGGAGCAATCAACCTCCAATTGTGGAGGAACGAAATGTAATTTTTTTTTTTTTTTGGCGACCACAAGGTTGAATATTAAACAGCCAAAGGCCAGTTAATACCACGACAACTCAAGACGTCTGATGCATCATCTGTCTCGCTCCCCAGGTCACTCCAGTTACAGCCGGATCTAATTTCACCATCTGTGGAATCACCGCTATTTCTTGCTGATAGCTGATTAGCAGCCTGTGGAAATGATGCACGACGCTGAAGTCTGTCCTGTCACCAATGACCTTTGAAGAACGCATTTTTTCCCACAGTTCTGAAGCCATTACGGTTGCGTTTCACAAGGTTATGGACCATTTTTTTTCAAGGATGTTACAAAATCATGATTTTTAAAACATTTAAAAGACAGTATTGGTTAGCTACAGATGTGAATTTTGCAGAATGATGCGTTCCTCATCCTTACACATTGCATAAATACACACAACAAAAGGGAATCGATATCAAAATCTGTTAGTGATTGTGCGCACATAGTTATAAATATGGGTTAAATCGCACATTCAGAAATAATCAGGCATTAAAGGGGAGCTATTATGCAAAAATTATGAGGGGTTTAAACATAGTTGTGTGGAAACGGTGTACTTACAGTTGAAGTAAGAATTATTAGCCCGCCCCTGAATTATTTTTCCCCCAATTTCTGTTTAACGAAGAGATTTAACACATTTCTAAACATAATAGTTTTAATAACTCATTTCTAATAACTGATTTATTTTATCTTTGCCATGATGACAGTAAATAATATATTACTAGATATTTTCAAGAAACTTCTATACAGCTTAAAGTGACATTTAAAGGCTTAACTAGGTTAATTAGGTTAACTAGGCAGGTTAGGGTAATTAGGCAAGTCATTTTATAACGATGGTTTGTTCTGTAGACTATAGAAAATTAGCTTAAAAGGGCTAAAAATTTTGTCCTTAATGTTTTTAAAAAAAATTAAAATCTGCTTTTATTCTAGCTGAAATAAAACAAATTAGACTTTATTCAGAAGAAAAAATATTATCAGACATACTGTGAAAATTCCCTGGCTCTGTTTAACATAATTTGGGAAAAATTAAAAAAAGAAAAAGAAATTCAAAGGCTAATAATTCTGACTTCAACTGTATATAGCCAGCCTATAATGGTAAAAACGTATTAAAGGGCACCTATGATTAAGGGCGTCACGATCCTCCAAATCCTCGATTCGATTACATTTTCACTTCTAAAGTCACGGTTCGATTTGATTCTCAATTTAAAAAAGAAAAATTTGAAAGCACAAGCTATGCCGTTTTAAGACTTTTATGCAATATAATAATATCTGACCTTTGTGCACTGTGACCATCATGAAGCTCTGTGTTGCTCTGGAGGTCCAGCAATCTGTAGTCAAGGCTACTAAATGTGCACTGCTAAGACCTTCAATAGCTTTCTCCTTCACATTATTGTACATGGAGAGTATCACCGTAGCTGTGAGATGCGTTCTACTTGGGATAGGGTTGGACAATGTCGACCAATTTGGCATAGTCCGATGTCTAATGTGAAACATCGCGATGGACGATGGCTTCATAACAAATTAATTATTTGTAGTCTGACGTTTCAACTATCCACATGGTCTTTGTTTTACCACAACCAAATCATAAATAAATAAAGATAAGTTACACAGAAGTTACCACCTGTCAATCACTTTTACCGCGGGACTCTGGCATGAATAGGCAGAGTGATCGGTGTCATTATTATTGCGTCGACAAACTTGGTAAAAAAAGGTGCACAACCAACAGCAACCAACCAACAGTATCTGAGGTTTTCACTAAAAATAGTCCAAGCGTAAAAAGCGAAAGATTGATGCAGTGTTCTGACGCTGACACGCGTTACCTTATAGATTCAAAAGACTGAAGAGTCGTTAGATGGAGACAAGATTAATTAAATGTCACGTTTAACAACTATAGTGAGACGCGATCCAGCGGTACATCCTTGATAAACTGTCTGACGTGCACTTCTCAAAGCACCCGCTGAGCTGGAGCTCAGACGAGCGCATGACAGTATGTTTGTGTGTGTGTGGTCAGGTGATGTGCGTGTTCAGCAAGTGGTACTCGTATAGTGTGGACTGAGGGCTGTTCAGAAACGCTGGGTGAAACGCTAGCATGGACGTGGATCGTTTACGTTCTTAAATGACATTTTAAAACTAAGACGTATTAGTGTAAACGGGGCCTAATTGTGTATTTTTTGTGAGCGGGTTTGTGAAAGGGGGCGGTGGAACGCAATGGCGGCTCAGCATCATGACGTCTATCGGCGATGGACGATGGCATCATCTATCAAACCCAACCCTATCTTTGGATTTCGTAGTGCGGTTCTAGCACGCTAATTAAATGCCTAAAATCGGAGTTTTCTACCACTAAATAAGGTCGCATGTCTGCGGCTATAAATACTCCTGCCGTGCTTGTAATTGCCTTTGCATGTGTTGAGTTTTATTCCAATTGAAGACGTGAGAGTAGTTTGTGTTACACTTGTCGGTTTAACAGATAAATCTGTTTTGTGGTGACTGTTGAAATGCCCTGGCATGTTAGTCGTGTTGCCGGTGCAATAATGTGGTATACCTACATAGCAGAGCTTGCAAACTTTTTTTTTTTTTTTTTTTTTTTTTTTTTTTTTTGTCGACAACATGAACGGTGTCAACAGAACTCACTGGTAATCCAAAATATTTCCACACCGGCGACTTCAGTGAAAGAGGAGGGCGTTCAAGTTCTGTCCACAGGTCTTCTGCGTCTGCAGTTGCCATGCTATCTTTTGGCTGTTTGTTGTAGCTGTTAGGTTGACTCGCAGCCCTTCAAGCGTGTTTTTTTTTTTATTTATTTATTTTTTTTAAGCTTGGCAAGCTAAGCTGACATGAGTGCGTAGCAGCATCGACGATTACATTTTTTGATTTGATAATCGAATGAAATTCAATCGATTTCGATTTAAAATCATCTTTTGTAAGCTGTTTGGACAGAACTGTGTGTAGGTATAGTGTGTCCACAGTCATATTGGGGTGATATAAACACTAAGTCTCTTTTTTTTTTTTTAATTGCCTGACATTAAAATAGGATCTAAATCCCTTCCATTTTGAGGCTCACCGCAACGTGACCAAAGAGCTTAGATTCACCAAGAGGCAACACTCAATAGAACGTTCCATTGCAACAGCCCCGTGATTCCACCATTTTGGACTGAAAGCGATCGGCCGTCCATTGGATCTTATTATTGTCACAATGGCAAGCAGCTGCTTTGTTTGTTTTTTATTTATTTATTTAAAAAGCACAAAACTGAGATACAACCTGAAAGACGACAATACAACACTTTCCATCACAATCAACAGCACTTTTAATACTTTATTTTACAGACTTATAATATGCTGTTGTTCTATTGGAATTTTCATTCCAAAATGGCCACCGCGTGACACTAGTGGCATCTAGTGGGTGTTTCCCAAATTGAACTAGATGACTCTTGGTGATTTTATGCTCTTTGACGTGATGTAGGAGTGCAGTTTCGCCACACACCGAATTGATTGACAGCTGCGTATTAACATGTCTCCGTAGTAACTCGTATAATCATAAGAAGACAGGACGTGCTCAAAGCAACTGTGATTTAAAAGATCTGTTCAGCTCTCTGTGATCATCAATCATCATCAAAAGTGATCAAGAATGAGTTTTACAACTTTAAAATGTTTTTAAAACGGTGCATGTTTGCAATAAAGACACTAAAATCGCTGCAATTTATCACCAATTATAAAAGAAGACGCTTAAATCCCGGTTTGTGGACATCAAATTAGGTTTATTTTGTACATTAACATAACAGATGTCTATACAGTGGTGATTATTAACATGTATCATGTCACATTTATTGTTGGGCGATTATACAAAATTTTCAGATTGCCTAATTGTCCCCCTGTGAGATCGCCGATACTTGATACTATCGCTTGGGGGCTTATGTTTACTTATTCACTCATTTATTTAACCATTTCTAAACGTATTTAATAACCTTTCAGTAGGTTATTTTTTTTTACTTGATAATCTACTTCATTTGCATTACGTTTTATCTTGGAAAATAATTCAAACCAATGCAAATCACCACGCTCTTACAGCTAAATAGGCGCTGAGACAGAAATTATATCAAACAAGACTCGATGTAACAGTGCGGCACGGGACAGGTTTGATGGTGACTTCGGGTCCATTACGTTATCTGCAGGACTGACGCAAAATGGATGTAATATAAATGGATGAAAACAAATGAAATGATATTGCCGGCCAGGCATGACTGTTTCTAAGGCATTTTCTTTTTGTTCATTTGAGCGCAGCGCGACTAGGTCTGATCATCATCATCATCATCATCATCATCATCGCAAAAGTAATAATTAACAAGGTTACATTTTGTATTTGCTAAAATCTAGCAAAATGTTGCTCTTGGGATATGCGTTCATTGTATTAAGAGAACTAGTTTCATTTTAGACGGGCTATTGCCGACGTAGTCATGGCTCTAATATACTAATTTTTTTTTGACTGTAGGTCTACATACAAAACTTTTCACTGAGCTCAGTAAAATGTTCTTTGATTAGTTATTAATAATGTGTTCAATAATTCGTTAAAGCCAAAACGATTGGTAAAATGCTTGTTTTAATTTAATATGGACTAGTTTAAATAAAATATATTTTAATATAATAATAATAATAATAATAATAATAATTTATATAAATGAATATAGGCCTGACATATTTTAAAATAAAATAAATAGGCTAAATATTTTCAGAAAAATGTCCATGTTTATCATTCAATCGAATTAAACACAAATAAGACAAATGTATTCTGTGTATTTGAAGAAGCAATGCATGCACCGAAAAAAATAGACTATAGGCTATTAAACTTAATAGGCTATTAATAACGGATATAAATTAAATATAAATAACTTTTTTGTGAACGCAAGAGAGAATCTTGCTAGAGGGCTGTCTCAAATATATTACCACAACACATTTTATTCAGGAACATTTGAGCTGGTTTCAGTTCTTTCAGGTTTTGGAAAAGAGGTAAAATAGGTGTCCTTTAATAAAAAAAATTGTAATCACACTTGATAAAAACAGTCTGCAGAAGCACTTCGATTGACATTCTTCCTCATCAAAGGGGGAAAGCCCCGCCCAATGGTGGTGATATCTCTCTCATTAGCATAAACAGCCCTGAGTAAGAAGCAGTTGTCCGCCATTAGATTTGCCATCTGCTGAAGATTAGGGATGCAACAATTAACCGGTTTCACTATTGACCGCGCTTTAATTCGTCACGGTTAATTAACCATAAAGGCTTCTCAACATCGTGTTTCTGCACGGAACAAAACTGCTGTAACTAAACAAAGTTATGCTAACTGTGCACTAGTTTAAAGTTCTGAGCTTGTACACCGAGGCTAATATGCACACACACTGGATTAACTATGGCTGAGGATATTAACTAAGGACCGTTTACATATCGCATCTTTTGCCGCGCAAGTTCGTTATTTCCAAGGGCAATGGAGGGCGCTGCTTGCGCGTGCATGTTGGGAGTTACGCGCACTACAAAGAGAAAAAAAAAATACAGAATAAAAATACCAAACAATTTTGTAATACAGTTGATCAAAAGAGGTTCAGCACCCTTTGGCTACATTTGATCTCTTTAAAAGGGAAATACTTAGCTAATATGTAGCTTAGATTTACATTAGACAAATAATATTTTATTTATTCATTCTTAGTTTTATTTATTGTTCTGTCATTTTATTTTCAGTGTAAAATAATTACTCCTTTAAATGCCAAAATAATAATAATAATTTATTTTTAAGTCCAAAGAGTAATGCACTATAGTTTGTTTTAATTACTATTTTGTGCTTTATTATTTGGTTACTGAGCAGCAATAAATAACACTGTAAAATATAAGAAGTTTTCACATAATTACCTAAACTGGCAGTATTCTGAAATAAATAAATGCATAATAATCATGTAAACCGTGATTCAGTCCTCAGACTATAATCGTACAACCAAAATCTATAATCATAGCCTCCCTACTAAAGATAATGTCAGTGACCCAAGTAGATTATAAATGTGGAGTTTTAGGATGCCCAAATGAACACTAGAGTCTCCATAGACTGCCTTTTTCTGAGACACTCATTTTTGAGATCATGTTAATCCTGTTTTTGAATCTGCCACTATGCTGACACACAGGCATTTGTAACTCTGCCTTCTTTTAAAAAGAGCACAATCTCATTTGAATTTAAAGCGACAGTCACCAAAAATGGCACATTTAGGATCAAAGCCTAAAAGAGGCAGCTTCAAAGAGTTATAAAACATTATTTGTGTGGTATTTTGAGCTGAAACGTCACATACACACTCTGGGGACATCAGAGACTTATTTTACATCTTGTAAAAAGGGGCATAATGGGTGACCTTTAAAACATGCATGAAATACTCAATGTGCATGAACTGATTGGCCGCAAATGTGAATATTGTAGATGATGCACTCTTCACCCCTGTGCACCGCAGACAAAATCGTGCATGAAAACATGCATCATGTGCTTAGTAATTGAGATTTTAAATATGCATGAAAATCTGTGCTGATTGGCAGTAAATGTTATTAATCATGGTAATGTACTGCTGTGACCTTTATGAGCTTCAGACAAAAATCATGCATTAAAACATGCATTCCATACTGGATGATCAAGATTTTAAGAATATTAATGTCAATACTGTTCTGATTGGCCACAAATGTAAATATTGTAGATTATGCACGAAAACATGCATCATGTACTTAGTAATTGAGATTTTAAATATGCATGGAAAATCTGTACTGATTGGCAACAAGTGTTATTAATCATGGTAATGAACTCCTGACCTTTATGCACTTCAGACAAAAGTCATCTATTAAAACATGCATTCTGCACTAGATGATCAAGATTTTAAGAAAATGTATGGTAACACTGTTCTGATGTAAATATTGGGGATAGTGCACTACTTTGACCTCTGTGCACTTCTAACTAAAACATGCATGACATACTAAATAATGTGCATGAACTGTCAGTCACAGGGTGAAATCTCGAATAGAGGACAGCTGGTTTTCACTCAGGGCTGTCTATGCTAATGAGTGAGAGGTCATTAATGGGTGGAGCTTCCCCCTCTGATGACACTTACAAAGGGGAGTGTCAATCAAAGTGTTTTATCAAGTGTGATTATAAAATGCATAGAATGCATTCATTTTTATCATTAGAAGCTGGTTCTAGGCACACACTGTTGCCACACAACTGTTTAAACTAATTATAAAAGTGATTTTTGCATAATAGGTCCCCTTTAAAAACAGTTATCTAAATAATCGCACTACATTCACCTCAGACAAAATCTTTGAAAGCATTTATTCTGCACTAGATCAATATTTTGCAAATTCTGCACTGATTGCAAATACACTTGAAAAAAAAATGACTCAAAGATGATTCCTTGGATTTACTTTAAATTTTAAAGTGGTTGTAAATTTATTTGGGTTGAGTTTAAACATACAAAATTAAATGAAACATTACTAAATGTAATTTAAATTCAACAATCATAAATTGTTTGCACCAGTTTTGCAGACATCATTTATTTCTCAGTGTAGCAGTCTCTCACCCCACACACTTTAGACAACAATCATGCATAAAAACATACATGCATTGAGATTTCATGAATTTTGAAATTTGACTATAAATGTTAATATTACACATGACTAGGGCCAGACGGAATCTGCGGATGTTTTTTGCAATTTCTGCGGAGAATTTTGGTAAAAATCTGCGGAATTCTGCGGAATTACTTTGGGAGTCTCATAACTAAAACCTTAATATGTGTAATTTAAAAACGGAATAAATTCAGATTTACACACATTTACTCAAGTAAATAAACAGAACTAATGATGGCCTAAAAATCTGCGGAATTCTGCGGAAAATCTGTGAAATTACACATGACCCATGGGCACTTCAAGAGAGACCATGCATTCAAACACAATCAAGATTTTAAATCCATTCATGCAAATATTTGTGTATTGATTGTCCATAAATGTAAATATTGGGAATGATTTTCACCTCAGTTGCATGCTTTTATGCTAGATTTTGTCTGAAGTGCATCAAGAAATCAAGGTTTAAAGAATAAGAATCCAAATTCTGTACTGATAAATTGCAAATATGACCAATGAAAACAATCTCAGCCCATATACACTTCACATAAATTATGCATAAAAACATGCATCATGCTAACTTGACATTTAATATACTAGTTATTTGGCAAAAAATCTTAATATTGAAAAATATGCACACATTAGATAAGACCATGCATTAAAACAGAATCAAGATTTTGAGAACATTCATGCAAATATTTGCATCAAGAAATCAAGATTTGAAGAATACAAATACAAATTCTGCACTGATCGATTGCAAATATGACTAATGGAAACAATCTCAGCCCATACACTTCACACAAAATCATATTGAGATTTGGTAAATTGGAAATTTGGCTAAAAATGTTAATATTGGAACAGATGCACACGTTTGACCCCTGTCCACTTCAGATAAGACCATACATTAAAACAGAATCAAACTTTTAAGAACATTCATGCAAATATTTGTATTCATTGTTCACAAATGTGAATATTGTGCTAGTTTAATCAAGAATTCAAGATTTAAAGAATACAAATACAAATTCTTTACTGGTTAGTTGCAAATATGAAAAATGGGAACAATCTCACCTCATGCAATTGAGAAAATTCATAAAAGCGTGCATCATGTGCTCAATTAGGAATTGAAGAATCTGCATGATAAACCTGAACTGATCAACTGTAAACGTGAATGTTGGAAGCAATGCACTTCTGTGACCCCTGTGCACTTCAGATAAAACCATGCATTAAAACAGTCAAGATTTTAAGAATATTCATGCAAATGTTTGTGTATTGATTGTCCACAAGCGTTAATATTGGGAATAATATGCGCTACTTTCACCTCAGTTGCATGCTTTCATGCTAGATTTTGTCTGAAGTGCATCAAGAAATCAAGATTTGAAGAATACGAACACAAATTCTGCACTGATCGATTGCAATGGGATCGATGGAAACAATCTCAGCCCATACACTTCACAAAAAATCATGCCTAATATACAAATCATGCTAACTTGAGATTCAATAAATTAGTTATTTGGCTAAACATGTTAATATTTAAACAGATGCACACGTTTGACCCCTGTGCACTTCAGAGAAAACCATACATTAAAACAGAATCAAGATTTTAAGAACATTCATATAAATGTGTGTACTGATTGTCCACAAATGTGAATATTGTGCTACTTCTCTGTGCGCTTCAGACAAAATCATGCTACTGGAAAAAATAAAAATCCAAATTCTGTACTGATTGATTGCAAGTATGACAAATGAAAACAATCTCACCTCATGCACTTCACACAAAATCATGTATAAAACATGGATAATGTGCTAAATTGAGTTCAAGAATCTGTATGATAAACCTGCACTGATCAACTTTAAATGTGAATGTTGGGAAGCAATGCACTTCTGTGACCTCTCTGCACTTTGCATGAAAACATGCATTAAAACACAATCAAGATTTTAATGCAAATAATGTATTGATTATCCACAAACATGAATATTGTGCTACTTTCACCTCAGTGCACTTTAGACAAAATCTAACTTGAAAGCATGCAAATAAGAAATCCGGATTTGAAGAATAAAAATCCTAATTTTGTACTGATCGATTGCAAATATGACAAATGGAAACAATCTCCCCTTATGCACTTCACTCAAAATTATGCATAAAACATGCATCATGCTAACTTTGAGATTTAATAAATTTGAAATTTGGCTAAACATGTTAATCTTGGAACAGATGCACACGTTTGACCCCTGTGCACTTCAGAGAAAATCATGCACTAAAACACAATCAAGATTATAAGAACATTCATGCACATACTGTATTGATTGTCCACAAATGTGGATATTGGGAATGATGCACTACTTTCACCCCGGTGCACTTCAGACAAAATCAAGCATGAAAGCGTGCAACTAAGATTTTAAGATTGCAAATCTAAATTCTGCACTGATCTAGTGCAAATATGAAAAAGGGGATCAATCTCACCTCACACAATGGAGAAAATGG
This sequence comes from Danio kyathit, assembly GCA_903798195.1. NCBI lineage: Eukaryota > Metazoa > Chordata > Actinopteri > Cypriniformes > Danionidae > Danio > Danio kyathit. Next base: position 15,470,295 of record LR812521.1, on the reverse strand, counting down.
CTAAAAACATGCATCATGCCAAATCGAGAATTCAGAAATCTGCATGATAAACCTGGACTGATCAACTGTGAATGTTGGAAGCAATGCACTTCTGTGACCCTTGTGCACTTCAGATAAAACCATGCATTAAAACACAGTCAAGATTTTAAGAATATTCATGCAAATACTTGTGTATTGATGGTCCACAAATGTTAATATTGGGAATTATGCACTACTTTCAGCTCAGTTGCATGCTTTCATGCTAGATTTTGTCTGAAGTGCATCAAGAAATCAAGATTTGAAGAATACGAATACAAATTCTGCACTGATCGATTGCAAATATGACTGATGGAAACAATCTCAGCCCATGCACTTCACACAAAATCATATTGAGATTCGGAAAATTGGAAATTTGGCTAAAAATGTTAATATTGGAACAGATGCACCCATTTGACCTCTGTGCACTTCAGATAAGATCATATATTAAAACAGAATCAAACTTTTAAGAACATTAATGCAAATATTTGTATTTATTGTTCACAAATGGGAATATTGTGCTACTTTAATCAAGAAATCAAGATTTAAAAAACACAAATACAAATTCTGTACTGGTTAATTGCAAAAATGAAAAATGGGAACAATCTCACCTCATGCAATTGAGAAAATTCATAAAAGCGTGCATCATGTGCTCAATTAGGAATTGAAGAATCTGCATGATAAACCTGAACTGATCAACTGTAAACGTGAATGTTGGAAGCAATGCACTTCTGTGACCCCTGTGCACTTCAGATAAAACCATGCATTAAAACAGTCAAGATTTTAAGAATATTCATGCAAATATTTGTGTATTGATTGATTGTCCACAAGCGTGAATGTTGAGAATAATATGCGCTACTTTCACCTCAGTTGCATGCTTTCATGCTAGATTTTGTCTGAAGTGCATCAAGAAATCAAGATTTGAAGAATACGAACACAAATTCTGCACTGATCGATTGCTAATATCCCAAACCGTCTCAGCCCATACACTTCACACAAAATCACACGTAAAAACATGCATCATGCTATCTTGAGATTTAATAAATTAGAAATTTGGCTAACAATGTTTATATTTAAACAGATGCACATGTTTGACCCCTGTGCACTTCAGATAAGACCATGCATTAAAACAGAATCAAGATTTTAAGAACATTTCATGCAGATACTGTATTGATTGTCCACAAATGTGAATATTGGGAATGATGTGCTACTTTAACCTCAGTGCACTTTGGACAAAATCGAACATTAAAAGCATGCATTGTGCCACTAAAAAAATCCAGATTTGTAGAATACGAATGCAAATTCTGTACTGATCAATTCCAAACATGACAAATGGAAACAATCTCACCTCATGAGCTAAATTGAAGAATCTTTATAATAAACCTGTACTGATTAACTATAAATGTGAATGTTGGAAGCAATGCATTTCTGTGACCCCTGTGCACTTCAGATAAAACCATGCATTAAAACAGAATCAAGATTTTGAGAATATTAATGCAATTATTTGTGTATTGATTGTCCACAAACGTGAATATTGGGAATAGTATGCACTACTTTCAGCTCAGTTGCATGCTTTTTTGCTAGATTTTGTCTGAAGTGCATCAAGAAATCAAGATTTGAACAATACGAATCCAAATTCTGTACTGATAAATAGCATCATCAGCAGCAAAATCATACGTAAAAACACAAATCATGCTAACTTGAGATTTAATAAATGAGAAATTTGGCTAACAATGTTAATATTGGAACAGATGCACATGTTTGACCCCTGTGCACTTTAAGATAGACCATGCATTAAAACACAATCAAGATTTTAAGAATATTAATGCAAATATTTGCGTATTGATTGTCCACAATTGCGAATATTGCGCTACTTTCACCCCATGCACTTCACACAAAATCATACATAAAACATGCTAAACTGAGAATTTCTTGAAAACCCCGTACTGATCAGCTGTAAATGTGAATGTTGGAGGCAGTGGACTTCTTTGACCCCTGTGCACTTCAGACGAAGCGAAAAAGAGCATGCATTGTGCACTGTTAATATGTAAACATGTTTCTTACCAGGCAGGCCGAGGCACAGTAAGGAACTGTAGTAGATGACTGGAAACTGTCCGAGAGGGCAACCGCGAGGGCTCCAGGAGCTGGAGTTGGTGGTCAGCACGGTGAAGATGTGGCTGTGCTCCATGACTGAACCACAGCCGGACTGCAGGACACGCAGAAGGAGAGCCGACTGACACGTGTGAGAGCCAGAGAATGACTATGAGTGTGTGTATGTGTGTGTGTGTGGCAGACACAGACGATGAGAGGCGATGAAGCTGGCGGTGTGATGGGAAGAAAGGCAGAGAGATGTGTGTGTGTGTGTGAGGAGAGGTGGCGGAGAAAAAGGGAGAGAGAGAGAGAGAGAGAAAGAGAGAGAGGGATGTTGCGAGCTGTCGGGAAGGAAATCTGGGGAGCCATGAACGCAAAAAGGGTGAAAATAAGTGCTGAAGGAGGGGAGGAGGCGCGAAGGAGAAGAACATTGGAGGAACGGGAGGCGTTAAGTGAGCAGGAGAGGATTGCTGTTGACACCACTGAGAGATGATTTCTGTGGTCACACACTCACGGCTCAAGGGCGACCCAGAGGTAAATAAGAGCCCAAGCATGACTCGACTCGTTTGCACCAGTCACACGTACAGTACGTCCACCATGCACTGAGACACAGAACTGTTGAGCACTTGAAAGTTGAAGTGGGGAAACGAATGCATATATTATTCAAAATGATTACGATTAGACATTTAGCATTTAATACGTGCTGAATACTGCAAAGAACCTGCTTGTGCTCTGAATTAATGCTAGAGTTTTGAGGCGAGAGTGTTTCTACAGGTGGTTTGTCAAGCCCACTCACCTGTGTGAAGCTCACTTTATAAATGCACAGTGTTGCTTTCTTTTCTTGAGGTGTTGAGTGATAAAGTGTCTGGTGTAAAATAACAGAGATGAAAGAGTGTTTTCTACAGGTGGTTTGTCAAACCCACTCACCTGTGTGAGGCACAATATTAAAGGTGCAGTAGGTGATTGTCTTCAGAAACATTGTTGTGCTGGTTGAAAGTCTCTTTATATTCCAATAGTACTGATTTAAGTAAATGATCTAAATGTATTTATGTGTATTTTTGATTTCAGACGTCTTTAGGAATGTAATTATCCGCATTTCCATTGTCAGGCCAGTGCATGCCAGGGCTTTTATTGGGCCGGGCCAATCGCCGGAAGGTTGAGCAGTGAGGCCGAAATCATGTCACGTTTCCACTGTCGGGCTAGTAGCTCGCAGCGCATCACGCAAACCCCACCTCTAGAACGCTACACAACCTGCCCAGTTCCGCGGGAATCAGGCAGATAAAGCACACCATCGCATCATCACGAAGTGAGTAAAATGAAGACAACATCTTGTACAGCTGTACAGCATTACATTATGTCTATACGCACAGGCCTATCTCACATGGTCGCCCATTGAAGCTAAGCAGGGCTGCGCCCGGTCAGCACCTGGATGGGAGACCACATGGGAAAGCTAGGTTGCTGCCGGAAGTGGTGTTAGTGAGGCCAGCAGGGGGTGCCCAACCTGCGGCCTGTGTGGGTCCTTATGCCCCAGTATAGTGACGGGGACTCTATACAGCTCAGTGAGCGCCGTCTTTCGGATGAGAAGTTAAACCAAGGTCCTGACTCTCTGTGGTCAATAAAAATCCCAGGATGTCCTTCGAGAAAGAGTAATGGTTTACCCCGGCATCCTGGCCAAATCTGCTCACTGGCCTCTGTCCATCATGGCCTCCTAACCCTCCCCATATCATAATTGGCTTCATCACTCTGTCTCCTCTCCACCAATTAGCTGGTGTGTGGTGTGCGGTCTGGCGTAAAATGGCTGCCGTCGCGTCATCCAGGTGGATGCTGCACACTGGTGGTGGATAAGGAGATTCTCCCCCTATGTGTAAAGCGCTTTAAGTGGCCAGAAAAGCGCTATATAAATGTAAGGAATTATTATTATTATTATTATTATGTATTTTCATTCATTATATTTGTTTACTCCCTGACCGACTGTTGGCATCATGCATCGAGTGGTCTCGCCACTAACTAGCGCACCATCCATAATATAAAACCACAGAAATTCTCCGGTATTAACTCGGTATGAAATGTATTTTATAACATCCTCGTTATAACCTAAAACATATTAATTTTTCCCTAGGCTGTATGACACTTATGGCCTGTTTCCACTGAGTTGGTTCGGTACGCTATTATGGCCGTTTCCACTGTCAAAAGGCGTACCAAACCGAAACATATATTTCGGTTATATTTGAAATAACAAACTTCTTGATCTGATGATAATAACGTGCGCTTGATTATTGACGTGCTTTTGAATCCCGATCCTGTCAGAAACTGACAAACGTGAGAGTGACGCGCGAAAAAACAAAAGAGAAGCCGGAAAAAAGGAGCACATTATTTTTTTCAGCAAACGTGAACAAACTGCCATGTTTTACTATTATTATCACCTTTGGACTATTATGAACTCAGAATGATGGAATTACTCTCTAACAAGAGGCTACACGTGCTGCTGAAGATTACAGACACATTTAATCATGAGAGGTTTGCACTGACTGGGCTGTATTTCGTGTTGTTTTTAACCTAAAGAACTAAATGTATGCTGTGTGTAGTTTTTCTGTAATTGGTAACATAACGGAGACTGTAAGGGTCTGTATGTGTTCATATATGTTCATTTATTTATTTATTTTATATAATTGCAGACGTTACAGTAGGCTAGTGTTCTTCAGAACATTACAGTAGTCATTGATGTGCAGTTATGATCAAATCATGTTCATAGAAAGGTTAGTAATAAACATTTATACAAAAGTATTTATGTGTGTAAAGCATCTGCTTTGTGAGAAGTGCTTCTCATATGATATGCGAGCGACCCGTACAGCTTTACTGTAGACATTTCCTCGAGCGAAAATGACGTAGTCTGAAACTTTCTGTCAAACACCACGCCCACCAAAAGAGTACCATTGGTACCCTTTTAGCAGTGGAAACGCAAGCCTGATAAAGGTGACCTGTACCGACCCGAACCGTACCGTACTGTGCCAGTCAGTGGAAACGAGCCAAAAACTGGTAATTCCCCTTTATTGAAGGATGTTGCATATTAGTCTGTGATCTTAAGGAAAGTGTTAAGTGTTTCAGCACATAAGAGCAACTAATAAAATATAGCATTTTGTTGCGCTCAGCAGCTATTCACTAATAAAGCTCTACATTTACCTACTACATTCATTTTTAAATTTTCCACATCGTATAAAACACTTGTTTGAGGACATAAAACACATTTTTTTACTTGCAGTTTTCCCAATCCGTTTATAAAGCAGCACTGCACAGGACTGGATGACAGAAAAGAAGGGTAGCCTAGTTTCTGGTTTCACTCACCCAAAAATGCTCTGTTTGTACCATTTGATTAATATCATTGTATCCAAATACATTATAAATAATATTTCAAAACTCCTCCGTTGTTTATTGTGTAATATCTAAAATCTTTTTTTCAGATAGGCCTTTGTAAAATGAAAGTTTAATATGGCCTGAAACGGTTTAATTTATTTGTATTGTGTATATACCTAAATTGTTCTAGCTTTTGTTTGTTTTATTTATTTAATGTGATTTTATTATCCGATATTTGTAATTCTTCAATTGATTTCAGTATAGCTTAGGCTGTTTTATCTAAATATGACACTATTGTGTTGAGCCTACAAAAGATTTATGTCTTTCTGTTGTATTCATATTTTGTATTATCTCCAAAATAAAGAAAGAAAGAAGCCGCTCGTGGCATCAACAGTGCTGTGAAGCGAGCGCTCTTTTGCCCGCTCTCTCACACACATACAGGCATATAACGCGCACGTTTCATGCACAAACAAACCTTTTAAACTTGACAAAAACTCTCGACAACCTTTACTGGCTGCTGTGTTTTTAATATGGTGTATTATGCGTTACTGAAACATCGTGGACGCAGCAAAGAAATGTCACTTCTGAATTAAAGCTACTTTATTATTTTATGCAACAGCCTTACATTTAAAAGGGAAACATAAGGGCGATCATAAGCAAAAAGACCCTTAGCCTATAAGGTGTTTTATGGAATATCCTATCCTAAACTGACCAGCTATATGTTTTCTTTCCCTTATTTATTTATTTGTTTGTTTGGCGCATGTACTCTTGTGCGATCAGAAAACTAGTGTAGGCCTAATAGCGGCATGTCATCTTTACCGGACTTGGGCAAAGTCAGTGAAAGTCTGCCCAAGGTATTCGGCTGGCCGAAAAAGGCTGGCCACTGGCCCAGAGGGAAGTCCTGTTGTGGCCCGATCAGGCCCTGGAAGTGACTGGGGAAGCGCGACTCGCCACCTGTGACAGTGGTTTCCCGATAGGTGGATTTAGAGGTTTTTGCAAAAAAAGCATAAGTGGATTTAGCTGGTTTTGACGCAAAAGAAAGTTTACTTTTGTTTATTTAAAACAAAGAATTGTTTAAAGTGACATTTTTGAAAAAAATTTATTTTATTTACTAGATAATAACCTTTTCATGACATATAAAATGAAACTTCTGAACCTTATCAGAGGAGTCTGATAGAAAATGCTCATTTACAAGAAGAGGTCTGATGGATTTAGAGGGTTTTGCATCTGAACTCTTCATATATATATATATATATATATATATATTAGGGGTGTCAAAATTAATCGTTTCTGTGCATCGCGATGCATATGGGGACAATTCGATATCGGTTCAGTAATAGATCATAACTGGTTATTACGCACTGACGTCATTTATCCCCTATGCTTGATGTCGCGGTAGAATACTATGGCGAAGGAGGCGAGGGTGAGTAAATAAAACACTCCTACTACTTAAAGCAGATCTTTCACTGACACTGAGGAATGGTAAAGCACGAGCCGCTATTTCACTACTAGGGAGAAATGCTGTAAAACTCCAACTCTCTCTCTCTCCCACACACACACACACACACACACACACACACACACACACACACACACACACACTTTGGGCATTTTACCCGTTGGCATGTTCGTGAGGTAAATTTTCCTCTCCCCTCGGCTGTTAAAGCGATACTTGTGGATCCAGACACAAGCGTGGCTGTGGTGCGAGTTTATTGTATTGTATTTAATCTATTACGGATTACCTGATAACCGCGTATTATGCGCATATAGACTGACCCGCGGCTGTTTTTCCCGCGTCACTCATAGACGGCGCTTTCGTTTCTAAAGCCAATCGCAGCCCTATCTGTTGAGCAGGTGAAGACAATGACCAAAAATAGGAGTGTAAGAACTTGCCAGCACTCAAAGCAGGCGGGATAATATTTACATTAGTTTATTTGTTATGAATGCTCATGCTGTCTTCTGTGCGTGTTTTGGAGTTTTGTATAAAAAATTCACAAAGAGTGTTTTTTTTTTTTTTTTGAGCAGGTAAAATTAAAGGTACAGTTCATACATCTTACTGCTTGTATTAAAGGACAAAATTGTATTACAAGTAATATATAAATATAAACATATTTATAGATTTTAATACAAATTTGTTTTTCTTGTGTTGTAAAGAAAAAAATCTAATTATGTATGGAAAGCATCGTCAATGCACCGTGATGCACCGAGATATCGAATTGAACCGAATCGATGGCATGATAATCGTAACCAAACCGTGAGACCACTGTAGGTTCACACCCCTAATATATATATATATATATATATATATATATATATATATATATATATATATATATATATATATATATATATATATATATAGATGTATATATATATAGATGTATATATAGATATATATATATATATATATATATATATATAGATGTATATATAGATGTATATATATATATAGATGTATATATAGATGTATATATATATATATAGATGTATATATAGATGTATATATATATATAGATATAGATATAGATATATATAGATATAGATATATGTATATATTTATGTATGTATGTATGTATGTATGTATGTATATATATATGGGACACATTCTAATATATGCATAATTTTTTTTTATTTATTCTTTTTATTTTATTTATTTATTTATTTTTCCTTTCATCCATGCATGAAATTCCTTTTCATCTGCTAAGTGTATATGGTTTTATATTAGATTAAATACATCTTTATTTCTATAGCGCTTTTACAATATAGATTGTGTCAAAACATCTTAACACAGAAGCTCTAGTAAATTGAAACTGTGGCAGTTCAGTGTTGAAGTTCAGTTCAGTGTGGTTTAATTTTCACTGCTGAAAGTCCAAACACTGAGAAGCAAATCCATCGATGTGCAGCTCCACAAGTCCCAAACCAAGCAAGCCATTGAAAGTGAAGGAAAAAACTCCAGAGGCCTCAGCATAAGTACCCCAAGGTGCAAATAGACAACAAAGAAAATAATTAGCGAATGAGATACAGGCAGCATTTCTAACATCTGTAAATGTATTGCTTTTATGTATTTCTGAATGGTTGCTAGATAATTTTTTACTGTACTTTTTATCTTGATATTTTTTAAACGCATTTCTTTTTGAATTTCTAAAAAAAAAAGCACAGCCTGATGTTCAGTTGCAGCGTCTCTCTCAACATGATTTGAGGACTCGCTTATGACCGTCTCAGAAAGCAATACGCAATGAGGTACAGGCCAACATTTACTGCTTAATTGTTAAGGATGCCTAATAATGATTTGAAATATTAATAGTACAAAGAATATGCATAACGTTAATAATCTTGACAATGTAAACCCTAAACGTGAGCTCAAAGCAATAACACAGTACATAAATTTGGTCTCATTACGTTTGCATAAATAATGGTCTGGATAGCATCTGAATGCAGGAGTGATTATATGACACTGATGGAAAACACACACTCTCCATTATCGTGGGTCACAGAGTGCATTACTGCGGCACCTGTTTACTTTGCATACTTGATCAGTCATATGTGCGGTGTGGACGGGAAAAAGGCAGATTTTTCTCTGTGCCGTGTTTCCCGTAAAGTCATTTTCTTCCAGCGCGGTAAATGAGTGTGAAGTGACGGAGAGAACGCGGGCCGTTTAATAAAATATAGCTCAGTGAGTCGCATTGATTACCCTGAGCCACAGAATGGCAGGTCTTTCCTCATGTTCACACACAGGCCTTGGGCTATTCACAACACATACACACACACACACACACACACACACACACACACACATTTATATACACACTTGCATACAGAAAAATACACACACCCCTGTGTAGGGTGTACACATGCATAGATACTTGCACAGAGACATACACACACACGACACAAACGCATACACAGATCTATACACACTCAAGAGACATACACATACCCCTGTGTAGGGTGTACACATAGATACTTACACACAGACATACACTCCCCCCCCCCCTCACCCCCACTGTGTAGGGTATACACATACACACAAATTCGTAATTACACACCCACACACATACAAGCACAAATACACACTATCATGCATACTCATACACACTTAGACACAAATACACATATCCATAAACAAACATACACACTCCTAAATACACATACATACACACACAAAAACACACACATCCATACACACTCAGAGCCGTACAAATATACACACGTATACGGTGTACACACACACAAATCCGGAATTACACACACACACACATACAACCACAAATACACACCATCACTCATACTCATATACACACTTAGACACAAATACACATATCCATAAACAAACACACACACACATACACTTATACACACTCCTAAATACACACACATACAAATAGATACACACAAATACACACTCAGAGCCATACAAATATACACACGTATACGGTGTACACACACATTCAAGCACAAATACACACCATCACGCATACTCGTATACAGTACACACTTAGACACACACACATCCATAAGCAAACATACACACATACACTTATACACACTCCTAAATACACATACATACACACACAAAAACACACACATACAAATAATTACACACACAAACATACTTCCATACACACTCAGAGCCATACAAATATACACACATATACGGTGTACATACACAAATCTGTAATTACACACACACACACACACACACACACATACATACATATGCATACAAACACAAATACACACTTAGACACACACACATATCCATAAACAAACATACACACACATATACACTTATACACACTCTCTTAAATACACATCCATTCTCACACACACACACGCACACATCCCTACACATGCACGCACACACACAAATACACATATCCATATCCGCACACAGACATGCATACACGCATACACACATCCATACTCACACAGACATACACATGTACACATATCCATACATAAACAGACATATACACACACATATATACATTTTCGTACACACACACTTAATATAAATCTATACACAAACACGTATATACAAACACACACAAAAACACAAACATTCAAATCTTTACACACAAACACGCACATCCATACACACTCAGAGACATACAAATACACACACACACACACACACACACACACACACACACCCACACCATAGTGTGCGCACACACACAGTCATACAAGCACAAATGCATACACATATTCATTTGTACACACTGACACACACACATACACACTTACACATACTGTACACACACACATATACACTCAGACACACACTTAAATACACATCAAAACACAAAAACACACACATATGCACACACACTTAGACAGGCTCATACTCGCACATACACATTTTCATACAAACATGCACCCCCACACACACTTAAACACACATACTGCCTTAAATACACATTCATACACATACATATCCATACGCACTAACACATACTCACAACTAAACACACTCAGAGATGCAAATGCATACACCCCCCCCACACACACACACAAATACATATGTGCACAAACACACATAGACTTACATTTCTACACTTATAAACTCACACAATCGTACACACATACACTCACATACATATACAAACACACAAGTACATTTACACTTACACACACACACACACACACACAAACATACATACATATGCATACAAACACAAATACACACCATTACGCATACTCATATACACACTTAGACACACACACACACATATCCATAAACAAAGATACACACACATATACACACTCTTAAATACACATCCATTCTCACACACAGACACGCATACATCCTTACACACTCAGACATGCATGCACACACACACAAATACACATATCCATACCCGCACACAGACATACATACACGCATACACTCATACACACATCCATACTCACACAGACATACACATGTACACATATCCATACATAAACAGACATATACACACACATATATTTACATTTTCGTACACACACACACACTTAATATACATCTATACACAAACATATATACACACACACAAAAACACAAACATACAAATCTTTACACATAAACACGCACATCCATACACACTCAGAGACATACAAATACACACACACACCTTTATAGGGTGTGCACACAGTCATACAAGCACAAATGCATACACATTCATATGTACACACTGACACACATCCATAATCGCACATACATACACACTTAAACATACACACACACACACACACACACACACACACACAATCAGACACACACTTAAATACACATCAAAACACAGAAACACACACATATGCACACACACTTAGACAGAGACCCATACTCGCACATACACATTTCCATACAAACATGCACCCCCACACACACTTAAACACACATACTCCCTTAAATACACATTCATACACACACATATCTATACACACTAACATATACTCACAACTATACACACTCAGAGATGCAAATGCATACACCCCCCCCACACACACACACACACAAATACATATGTGCACAAACACACATAGACTTACATTTCTACACTTATAAACTCACACACACATACACTCACATACATGTACAAACACACACATCCATACACACTCAGAGCCATACAAATATACACACATATACGGTGTACACACACACAAATCCGTAATTACACACACACACACACACACACACACACACACACACACACACACACACACACACACACACACACACACACACACACACATACATACATACATATGCATACAAAACACAAATACACACTTAGACACACACACATATCCATAAACAAACATACACACACATATACACTTATACACACTCTCTTAAATACACATTCATTCTCACACACACCCATACAGTACGCACACGCATACATCCCTACACATGCACGCACACACACAAATACACATATCCATACCCGCACACAGACATACATACACGCATGCACTCATACACACATCCATACTCACACAGACATACACATACGTACACATATCCATACATAAACAGACATATACACACACATATATTTACATTTTCGTACACACACTTAATATACATCTATACACAAACACATATATACACACACAAAAACACAAACATTCAAATCTTTACACACAAACACGCACATCCATACACACTCAGAGAGATACAAATACACACACGCACACACACCTTTATAGGGTGTGCACACACAGTCATACAAGCACAAATACATACACATTCATATGTACACACTGACACACATCCATACACAATTACACATACACACACATATACACTCAGACACACACTTAAATACACATCAAAACACAAAAACACACACATATGCACACACACTTAGACAGAGACCCATACTCACACACACATTTCCATACATAAACATGCGCGCACACACACACACACACACACACACACACACACACACACACACACACACACACACACACACACACACACACTCCCTTAAATACACATTCATACATACACATATCAATACGCACTAACACATACTCGCATCTATACACACTCAGAGATGCAAATGCATACACCCCCCCCCACACACACACACACACAAATACATATGTGCACAAACATACATAGACTTACATTTCTACACTTATAAACTCACACACACATACACTCACATACATGTACAAACACACAAGTACATTTACATACACACACACACACACACACACACACACACACACACACACACACACACACACACACACACACACACACAAAGACATACATTTATACACTCATATAAACTATTTGACACAGACACACACACATGCACTCGTACACACATATACACTCATGCATATATGCACTTATACACTCAATTACACATTCATACAGACACACACACACACACACACACACACACACACACACACACACACACACACACACACACACACACACACACACACAGGCATATATTTATACCCTCATATAAACACTTAGACATACACACAGACACATATGCACTCATGCACTTACACACACACACACACACACACACACACACACACACACACACACACACACACACACACACACACACACACACACACACACACACACACACACACACAAAGACATACATTTTTACACTCATATAAACTATTTGACACAGACACACACACATGCACTCGTACACACATATACACTCATGCATATATGCACTTATACACTCAATTACACATTCATACACACACACACACACACACACACACACACACACACACACAAAGACATACATTTTTACACTCATATAAACTATTTGACACAGACACACACACATGCACTCGTACACACATATACACTCATGCATATATGCACTTATACACTCAATTACACATTCATACACACACACACACACACACACACACACACACACACACAGGCATATATTTATACCCTCATATAAACACTTAGACATACACACAGACACATATGCACTCATGCACTCACACACTTATACATACACACACACACACACACACACAAAGATCTACTCTACTGATACCTTTAAAAACAATAATGGCCATCATGAATGTATTAAATTAGTTCTGCTTGGACTATTAATCATGAGAGGAGATTATATTGGATCTCTCCAGCAAACGCGTCACTATTAAGGCACAAGTTCATTTCAGAAAGACATAGAAAGAGATTCCATCTGTAACAGCATTATCCATCAGCACGGCTCCGAGCGACAGACTCTATTAATAATGAATCAGCAGCTTTAATAGCAGCCGCTCTGCATAGCATAACTGTTAAATTAGATGTTTGATTTTGGTAAAGGGGTGAAGGAGTTCACACGTGCATTTCCATTTGTCTGCTGACTCTCTCTTATGTGAAGGTATAAGGTGTGCGCTGAGAATTTCAATAGAGAGTTGCTGGCCGTAGGAAATAGCAGCGGGAGAATGTGTGAAACAGCATCACACCTGTTACCGTTTTAAAGTTGTGTGAAGATCAGCAGAGCACAGACTTTCTCACTCGATGACTTTGAGTAATTGTTCAAAAACAGACACTCGTCTGAACCTGCCAGAATCCAGAGAGACGGTCACGCTCTGCTGAGAAAACCTAGTGAGCTGCCTGTGTAGGGAGCATTTTGAGGGATTTGTAATTGTTCTGTTAAAACAAACGTTGTGCAAAATGGAATTTTTCCATTTATTTTTCTGGTGAAATGTTAAGATGGGATGATGTTTTCTTTGGAATGATGGTAATTGTAAACATTAAGTAAAATTAAAATGAGAGCATGGCACATATTAAGCACATTTAAAAGATAAATGGAAAGAAAAATAGTAAGATACAATTTTTTATTTTGTGAATTGTCAAATCACCTCTGTTTTTACCAAGCGGCAACCTCCTGTTCTCCCTCGTGAAACAAAAATGGAAGTAACTGAGACTGCAATTCATTGAAATTCCGCTAGTCCTGTCTTCATATAGAGCAAATTTCTTTTGAACCCACTGCTAAAATGGCCAACTTTACAGCAGAAAAAAGGTGTTTACAGCCTGGCACAAAGAACAATTTTGATTCATATAGCTAATATTACCCTTCATGACAGCTGTGAGGGGGGTGAATTATTTTTTTATAACTCATCTGTTTCCTTTATATTAGGTTATATTAAGTTTGCATAATTAAGGGCGTGGCCACTTGAGTGACAGCTAGCTCTCGCTGGTCGCTGTCACGTCACCTTAGCTGATTCCGGCTGATCAGCTGCTGAACTAGGCGTATACATCGTATTTTTGTATTGTTTTATGTGGCTTTACACAGTCAGTTGCCTTTTGGGATTATTTCTTACAATTATCAGATGATTTGGCATGCTAGGTGCACTTAATTGTGCTCACAAACCACTTAAGTGGCCTCCGTTTCCCAGCTGAGTGAAATAATATACTTATATACCCTCTCTATAAATGTATTTGTTTTATTTAAGATCCTTTATCATATATAATGTTCTTTAGACCTGTAATGCACTTCAGAATCTGACAGATTGAATAGCTGTAGGCTGTGAAACAGTCATCTGAAGCGTTGTCATACAGTTTTATGCCTGGATTTCATTAATAGCCTTGCATTTACTAACACAGACTATATTTGAAGAATTTTGATGTAATTCACATTTTCCTCCTGTAGAAAAACGTCATAAGAACAATGTATAGTGGCTCAATGTATTACAACAGTGTTTTTAAAAGACTACATGGTGTCCGCGGGTTCTTAAAGTATTAAAAGTTGATAAATCAATTATGAGAAAATTAAGGCCCTTAAAAGGTATTAAAAAGTATTAATCACGTTTTTACAAGGTCTTACATTTTGTTCAAGCGTTGTCCAAAGTGTTTGACTCAAAAAGCATAAATATATGTATTTTCCTCCTAATATTAACAACGGCGTGCTCGATCCACATGATTGGTTCAAGTCGGGGCGCGTCTGGCCAAGCTCCTCCGCCCGGGTGATTTGCGACAAACGCAGGAAGGTGATGTGACATTCTCCACATGTAGCGAAACCATAGAGCAAAACAGATGGCAAAATGGAAAAATGTAAGTTTGCGTGCTCCTGGTTGGAGAAAGACGAGTTTAAACAGTGGCTGAAGCCTGTCGCTGAAAACAAACACGTAATTTATTCTTTCAAGCTTCGTTTCTTCCGAGCTTAACTGAGATCTGTTGCACGGTTGTGCTCCATTGATTTATTTAACTACAACTGTTTATTAACAACTGTTTATTAAGTTAAAAGTTTGATACTGATTAGAACTTGAAGTGGCGACGGGGTCTTAAAATACTCAGAGAAGGTCTTTAAAAAGTCTTAAAAAGGTATTGAAATTATCTTTAGGATTCCTGCATATACCCTGGACTAAACACTATATGTATATAGTATACAACCAAGCACGTGGTCAGAACACAAACGAGTCTCAGGTAATGAAGTATTAAGCATTTCTCCCAAAGAAAAGCCTGTTTAAGCAAAGTGCTAGCAGCCGTCTGTTGCTCTGCTCACGCTCTGCTTCTTCGCCCCTGTTTGGTATCGCCCGGTTGGTGCGATGACATGCGAACAAAATTGCGACGGTTGGCCATGCATACTTGTAGCGCCTTTTACATTCTTCAGAAACCTGTGGGTGAAGTCACAGATACTACGTCTATCTTTTACAGTCTATGGTTTCTACACGATATACAGTTTGTGCCAAAACAGGTTTACAATTAAGGATGTGCCGATCAGGTTTTTTTGCCCTCAAGTCCAAGTCATTTGATTTTGAGTATCTACCGAAACCCAATCCGATACTTCTATAATACATAAAAGAATAAAGAAGAGCGAAGAAACCGATCCAGGATGTTCCTTTTTTTTTTTTTTTTTTATTTAATTAACATTCAACAACTCAGTTCAAGCTAGCTCACAGAAGTGCTCTGCTTGTTAACAATCAAGTAATAAATAACATAAATTCTTCACTTTTGGACTTCAGTGCAACAGTAAATATATTAAAAAAATCTAATAAAAAACAAATAGCACCTCAACTTAAAATTCCCGGCAGACAATCCCGAGTTTACATATCTCACAGTTTGCTATGGCAATGTTGTCGTCATCAACTTTATAATACCTCCAGACCGCAGACATACTCGCGCTTTCCGCTTCAAGCTTCTTCCGTGTTCAATTTGCCGGCATTTAAATAATAGTGTCTCTGCAACAGAGCGATGTCATGCCGCACCTGTTGCTGTTTCTGTGTGAAGTCAAGAATATATTCGAGTTCTGATCGGAAAGTAACTTCTGATTCCGATCGAGTTTGAAACGGCGAGATTAGGCCCGATTTCCAATCTTGTGATCAGATCTGGACATCCCTATTTACAATAATATAAAATCATGTGTGAATTGTGATCTAATCACTGCGTTATTTAAAGGATTTGTTCGTCCAAAAGTGAAAATTATGTTATTCACCGCTCAACCTCATATTATTCCAAACCTCTGAGGCCTTCGTTCATCTTTAGAACACAAATTCAGATATTTTAGATGAAATCTGAGAGCTCCCTCATCCTCCATAGACCGCAATGGTCCAGAAAATTGCCCCCCAAAAAACATCCTCAAAACAAACCATGTTCCTTCAGTGGATCGGCCACAATATTATCAAATTATGTCAATGCTTTTGAGCGCACAAAAATATTGCGGTTTCTTCTCCTCGGTGTCAGTATTGGGCGCACATTCAGGAGAGCGATGTGCTCTTTGTTGGAGTGTCAAAATTAATCGTTCCTTCGGTGCACCGCGATGCAGATGCGGATAATTCGGTATCGGTTCAGTATGTATGGAAAGCATCGTCAATGCACCGTGATGCACCAAAATATCAAATTGAACCTAATCGATGGCATTATAATCATAACCGAACCGTGAGACCAGTGTAGTTTCACACCTCTAGCTCTTTGTCATGCTTTTTGGGTGCACTATCCCTTTAATGGGGTGTTCTCAGCAGATGCTGCAAATAAATCGCGCTATTCATGCATAAATATTCACGCTTCATTTGTGTGTGAAAATCACTTAACAATAGATGTGGATTCATTTCATGGGCAGGGCTTCGGTCTACCCACTGACACTAGCTTCGTTGTTAAATGGCTAACATGGATTTTATCGAGAGAGTAGCTGTGCTTTATGTACTTTAGGAAGACTGAAAAACAGAGTAGATTCAGTCGAGGCCATGTCTGAGTCCACTAGATCTTTTCAGAGGTGCACCCAGCTCTGTGAGTTCATCAACTCCTCCAAAAACTATACCTGGATGATGGCAGCTTTCAGCGGTGCTTCTGACTGAGCAGAGTCTATTTTGATGAGCTGTTGTCCGATGTCGGCAGAAGGATTTCCCTTTGGGTCACCAACAACAGGCACTACATCATAATCGTGTTCCTATACAAGAGCAAGCTCCTGAGTGGTTAACGTGGTGTGAATGTCCGCTAAAGTTTAGATATTCCAACTTGAGTGATTCACACATCAAATGTGCAAAACGCTCAATTTGCGGCGTGTCATTCGCGCCGCAAAATGAATATTCGCGTCTTTGCATTGGCTTACTCGCACTTGATGCTTCATCCACGTCTGGTGTTGATGCACCATTAAGCTGTTTAGTAATGCCCGGCACATGCAAAGCCAACATCAAAGAACGAGTAATGATAAAAACTGACTGTTGTCGCCTCATGTTGGCTATGTCTGGTCCAAAAAAAAAAAAAAATAAATAAAACAAATAAAATGTCGCGTGAACACACCAAACAGATGACAGCTGACTGTACCTCTCCAAACCTGCAGATGGCAGTATCTGTGTTGTCACTCATCAGACTAGTGCTGCACACGCAAAATTCATAAATAAAAATCTATGTACAATTTTCACTATTTCTCGTTCACCACAGAGGGATTTGATCATGCACGTATGTCCAATCAAATCACACATAGAAGAATACAGAAAAACCTCAAGACACAAAATCGTAACAAACAATGACCGGGAGACTGTTTTACTGCATGTCACTGAGAAGATGACGGATGTTTATGCCTAAATGGCGTTAAACAATCACTAAATGCACTACAGAATGTTACGTTTTCACACACCCACACGCACGCACAAATCGCATATCACATTAACATTTTACAATGTGTAATACTTCCCAATCTTGAGTACTTTTAAAAAGACTACTTTTTACTCATAATTTAAGTTATATTGACAACAGGTATGTTTACTTACATTTTTGGGTAAGTAATGGTACTTTTACCGGAGTAAGATTTTTTTTCACTGACATAAAAAACAATACAATATGATGCAAAGAAATGACAGCAAGTGTCTTTGTGTTCCCTTTTGACTTGCGTTGTTTGGTACGGTGATTGAGCGTCACACTTGAAAAAGTGATTTGTTTGATTTCCAGATAATACACACATCTATATAACGTTGACTGGTATTTAACTACAGAATATATAGCTTTCAATAGAAAGCCAAATTTATAGATGTGCATGTAAATAATGATGGAGTTGGAGAACTTGCTGAACTACTTGATTAAAGAAAGGAAATAAAAATGAATAGATAATGTGAACTCATGCAATTGATTTTTGTTTCCACAATGTGCGATGACCAGGTTTATTACCAATGTTTTACAATAGGTTGAGCACACTGTGTTGCATTTGTAGGGACCTTGTGTTCTTTGGGCTCATTCTTCTTAACTCCTCGTCTTTCCAGAGGACACACTAGGCATTATTCAGACTGCACATTAATTTCCCAGCATCCTCATGCGTGTGCCGCTGCATTTTAAGGGATTTCCAGGGGCTCTTCCAGACTGCCATGTCGGTCTGAAAAGCTCATGAATATGCGAGAGAAATGAAGAGCTCTGTTTTGTTCACACAATGCATGGAGTCCTTGTGACCAGCTTTGCACTTCAAACGTTTTCCCATCTGCTTCTCTCATTAATAATATCATTCTTTCAAAAGCATCAAAACCTCAGGATGTGTCGGACGGCTTTTATTTCCCGTTATTAAAAAAAAAAATCCTTCAGAAGTGTTTATTAAACCATTCATCTCCTTTTATTGCTAGTTAGTGCGTTATTAATGATAGTTTAATGTATTCTGCCTCTCTCGGGCTCTGTGTGGCACGACTCTCTCGCTCTCTCTCTCTTCATGCAGCCTTGATCTGTGTGATCTGTGACTGAATAAACAGTGTTTTAACACCCCAGACCAAAAACTGCTTAATCTGTGGATGCATCTACAAAACTACAAAGTCAAGCTGACATTTATTGAACAAGAGCAGAGGCCACAGTGAAACCAGGTACATCTGTGCTACATTTTTTTTTTTACATCTTCAATAGTTTGACCAATTAGCTGGTTTTTTGTTTCCCTATGTTAATGCTCATTTTTAAGTATTTCATGAGAAACTAATTATGTAAATGGAAAATTTCAAATAATCCTTTTAATTGCTAAACAATTTCACTTTTTACAAAGTGGTTTTGGGCGTGTTGCGCAAAAGGTTAATGCAAATAATGGGAGATGGAAACATATTTTCCAAACAAACACACTGATGTAGTGAACATTTACACCCCTGTAACCTACCAGCTCCGTTATGCTTGCCAAAGTCCTTTTAATGGCCCGTTTCCACTGAGAGGTACAGTACGATACGGTACGGGTCAGGTCGGTACAGGTCACCTTTATCAGGCTTGCGTTTCCACTAACAAAAGGGTACATTTTTACTAGAGGAAATGTCACAGTAAAGCTGTACAGGTCGTTCACATATCATATGAGAAGCACTTCTCACAAAACAGATGCTTTATACACATAAATACTTGTGTATAAATGTTCATTACTAACCTTTCTATCAACATGATTTGATTATTACTGCAGATCAATGATAGTGTGAAATAGCCTACTGTAACGTCTGCGACTTATATAAAATAAATAAATAAATGCAACATATATAAACACATACAGACCCTTACAGTCTCTGATATGTTACCAATTACAGAAAAACTACACACAGCATACATTTAGGCCTTATTTGGGTTCAAAAACAACACAAAATACAGCCCACAGTCAGAGCAAACCTCTCATATGTGTCTGTAATCTTCTGCAGCACATGTAATCTCTGTTAGAAAGTAATTCAGTCATTCCGAGTTCATAATAGTCCAAATGGTGATGATAATAGTTAATACAAGAACAAACTGCCATGTTTGTTGCAGAAGCACCATTTGCTGCAGTTTTTCCCGGCTTCTCCTTAACCAGTTTGTAAGCAAACCTTAGTTTCATGCTTGTAATCTAAAAATCAAGTGCTATCTCTTTGTGTTTGTTGATCATAATTAGACATGCTGATGTAATAGTCTGTAAATCAGATTTGCGAGTCAAATATTATCTCTGGATCTTCTTTATCCTGTAATTACAGGCCGTGTTTGCATTCATCTTTGATTAATCTCTTTTCCCACTTTTTCAGTTTGCCTTTGTCTTGGGCATCTGATCGTCCAGCGGTGTTCAGACTGAAGCATTAAACGGGGTCAGAGCTGCAAGGTTATACAGAAAGCGCTTTGTTTACCTTTCGGAGCTCTCGTCTGATTATATCTTGATTCTCTCACCTTTAAGCGGATCTCTTTAGCTCTGGCTGGTCAGATTGTGCATCGGAATGAAATGACTGGATGATTTATTGCTTGCTAGTGCTAGTCAGGAGTTGCAATAACAAGTTGCAAGGCAGGATCATTATCTTTTTTGGAGTAGTTCATTTAAAATGATTTTTAAATGTAACATCGATATAACATTCATAGATTAAAGCCAAAAAAACTTTCTAGAATCTCTAAAATAGTCCCTGTAACACCTGAATTTTGAGGATTTACATGAACAGAATGTTTAGTAATTTATTAATTAATAAATTTAATTATGATAGTAATCAAGTCTTATGCAGAGTTCAGACTGCACAATTTTAGCCCTGATTTTGACTCGCCGACAGGTTTTGAGAATTTGCAGAAAAATGCCCAAAATCACAGGCATATTGGTGCTCTGTTCACACGATGTAATTGTTACTCGTGTGAATATCAAAGACATGATCTGAGAGAATCACTGATGAGTTGACAGATGTAGTTTTGGACCAAGACGAAGTTTTTGCCGATTCTTCCTATTGTAAAGTCATGCAGTGTGAAACCCCCTGTCGCCGATCTATCTTGCTGTGTAAACACAGCAGACACTAAATGCTACCCCAGATAGTCACACAGTGTGAAAGCATCTGTGACGCGACTATTTTAAAAATATTTCAGACTGAACTTGGGTCTAGTCTTAGTCAAGTCTCAGTCTAGTCTAGTCAAGTCTCAGTCTAGTCAAGACTTGTCTTAGTTTAGTCAAGTCAAGTGTTAGTCCTAGTCTTAGCCAAGTCTAGTCTAGTCTTAGTCTATTCTATTCTAGTCAAGTCTTAGTCTAGTCAAGTCTTAGTCAAGTCTTAGTCAAGTCTTAGTCAAGTCTTAGTCAAGTCTTAGTCAAGTCTTAGTCAAGTCTTAGTCAAGTCTTAGTCAAGTCTTAGTCAAGTCTTAGTCAAGTCTTAGTCAAGTCTTAGTCAAGTCTTAGTCAAGTCTTAGTCTTGTCTTAGTCTTGTCTTAGTCAAGTCTTGTCTTAGTCTTGTCTTAGTTTAGTCAAGTCAAGTGTTAGTCCTAGTCTTAGTCAAGTCTAGTCTTAGTTTAGTCAAGTCAAGTGTTAGTCCTAGTCTTAGTCAAGTCTAGTCTATTCTATTCTAGTCAAGTCTTAGTCAAGTCTTAGTCTAGTCTAGTCAAGTCTTAGTCTAGTCAAGTCTTAGTCTAGTCTAGTCAAGTCTTAGTCTAGTCAAGTCTTAGTCTAGTCAAGTCTTAGTCTAGTCAAGTCTTAGTCTAGTCAAGACTTAGTCTAGTCAAGTCTTGTCTTAGTTTAGTCAAGTGTTAGTTCTAGTCTTAGTCAAGTCTTGTCTTAGTTTAGTCAAGTGTTAGTTCTAGTCTTAGTCAAGTCTTGTCTTAGTTTAGTCAAGTCAAGTGTTAGTCCTAGTCTTAGTCAAGTCTAGTCTTAGTTTAGTCAAGCCAAGTGTTAGTCCTAGTCTTAGCCAAGTCTATTCTATTCTAGTCAAGTCTTAGTCTAGTCAAGTCTTAGTCAAGTCTTAGTCAAGTCTTAGTCAAGTCTTAGTCAAGTCTTAGTCAAATCTTAGTCAAATCTTAGTCAAGTCTTAGTCAAGTAAAATCTTAGTCAAGTAAAATCTTAGTCAAGTAAAATCTTAGTCAAGTAAAATCTTAGTCTAGTCAAGTCAAATCTTAGTCAAATCTTAGTCAAGTCTTAGTCAAGTCTTAGTCAAGTCTTAGTCAAGTCTTAGTCAAGTCTTAGTCAAGTCTTAGTCAAGTCTTAGTCAAGTCTAGTCAAGTCAAATCTTAGTTAGGTCTTAGTCAAGTCTTAGTCTAGTCAAGTGTTAGTCTTAGTTTTAGTCTTGGTCTAGTCTAGTCAAGTCAAGTATTAGTCAAGTCTTAGGGCTCTATTTTAAGGATCTAGATGCAAAGTCTAAAGCTCATGGCGCAAAAGCATTAAGGGCATGTCCGAATTCACTTTGGCTATTTTAAGGACTGAAAGATATGGTTTGTGATGCAGTGAATGGTCCAACAGGTTTGTGCTTATTCTCTTAATGAGTTATGGCTGTGTTTTGAGAATAAACCAATCAGAGTCTCATCTTCCATTCCCTTCAAGAGTCAATTGCGTCGCACCATGGCACATTTGCTATTTACATGGCGGACTTTGTAAGTGGGAAAAACTGAACGCTTCTAGCGAGAAAACAGTTAAACAGAGCATCTGCAGCGTGAGGATAAAGAATGAGCCTCCTTCAATCTGCCTTTACTTTCACTTTCTCTTTCGTGGATAAGGAAACGTCGTTGTACGCACAGACATCCATTAGCCTACATATTTCATTTAAGCGCAAAGATTGTTTTAAAACTATTTCTAAATTCAGTTCTAATCTCCAGCAAATGAATAAACGAACAATAATAACAAAGTGTGGTTCAAACACACACATATGCGAGTTATATCCAAACACACATGCTATGCCCCATATGGTCCAAAACCTGACAGGTGGACAAAACTAAGCTTGTTTTTAATCAAATAAATATAAATATGCATATAATAAATAATACTACTACTAATAATAACATTATACAAAAGCAAATTGTCATGAATAAACTAAAAAAGCCCCCTGAGATGAAGGCATGGAGGCAGTGGTTTTTATATTTATGTAGAAAGTACAAATGAAAAATAAAGGATTAAAATATTACAAAAATTATTAAAGATATTTGTGTATTGCTGTACATCCTGCATGTTTTAAGCAATGTGTAAGCGAGGCGCACAAATAACGCGCTCTGCGCTGGACTTTAGATCTGCTTTCAGCTAGTCTATTGCACAGTCTATTTTAGTTCCTCAAAAAAACAATGCGCCAACAATGCACCTTAACACCTCTTTTCTAGACCAGAACACCCATGAGTTCTCAAAGTGGCACAAATAGATTTGCTATTTAAACAAGGTAGCGAAAAACGGGACATTAAGGTTGCACTGGTCTGAAAATAGCAACACATCGGGTCAAACACGTATTGCACCGGCTGTATAATAGGGCCCTCAATCTAGTCAAGTCTTAAGGCTCGTACACACCGGGACGTTTTTAGTTTGCGTTTATCTTCAGCGGTTTTCCAAGACGTTTTTCCGGATTCAAACGCAATCGATTTTCACAGGCCTCGAGCAGAAGAGTATGCAAAATCACTCCTTGACGTTAGATGGCACTACACAACTTTGTCTTCTTCTTCTGTGTTACAAGCGGGTGTCAGAAGCTTAAAGTTGACACGCTTGTTGGTATGGATGGTTCAGTAGCTGCTCCAGCTCTAGCGATAAAGAAATGATTATTGTTCACCAGTGCAATAAGCAGCTCCACGTTCATATCACCTCTGGGCATCTTCAATGTGCACTCGCATTGACAGTGTTGCGCTTGAGCGCCTCCAAGTGCTGTTTACTGTAACTTCAGCAGCTCCGTGCACGTGAACAAAAGTGCCAATCTGATTGGTGGAGAAGGTTTTGACGCAGTGCGTCAAAACAAAAAAACGAGCATGAGGCGTTCTTTTTTAAAAAATGATGCTTTTACGCCTGCCGTTTTGCGTTTTGGTGTGCACGATCACATTGGCACACTTTATTTAGTCATGAGGCGTTAAACGTCGACGGAAAACGCGAGCAAAAAACGTCTCTGTGTGCACGGGCCTTTAGTCTAGTCAAGTCTTTGTCTAGTCCAGTATTAATCTAGGCAAGTCTAGTCTTAGTCTAGGCAAGTCTGGTCTAGTCTTAATTTAGTCAAGTCCTAGTTTAGTCAAGTTCTAGTCATCTCTTATGCTCATGATACACAGGGCAACATTTTGAGCAATGTTGCTGGGCAACTTTGCTAAATGATGCCATAAATAGGCAACCAGGTGAGACGCAGGCTAATATTCACAAGCTAATACAGACGCAATATTCCTTCCCTTTCTTAGTAAAAAATGTAGCCAAGATTGCTTTGCAAAATTGTCTGGCAACATTGCCCAAAAAATTGCCCTGTGTATTATCAGCATTAGTTTAGTTTAATCAAGCCATAGTCTTAGTGATGATTTATTGTCATTCCGCTACATGTGTGGACAAAGTAAAACAAAATGTTGTGTCTCGCAGCACCACGGTGCTACATACAGTAAATAAACACAATGTGTAAATATGAACACAACACTGGATGTAACAGCAGTTTTTAAACCCATACATAACTAACATACTGGGCTGATAATCTAAAAAACTACTGTAGACATATACTATAAAAGCAGATGGGTTGGTCCATATTTGACCCAACTTTGCGTTAAATTAGTCCAGCATTGTTTTTAGACTGTATGCATTACACAAACAACTGGGGAAAAAGTGGTCAATGGATAATTTTCACACTGATTATAATGTCTGTACTAAAACTATATATTGTGCAGCCTTATCTTTATATACAAGAACTTTAGAGAACAAATGACAACACAATAAAAGCATGTACATTAAAGTAAAATATATACAGGGTTGTAGTGTGGTGCTTAATTTACTGCATTTATCACAGATGGTTGAATCTGTATGTCATTGGGTCACTCGTACAGTAAAATCATCTGTGTACAGTGCATAAAAGGTATCAGAGTTGTGTGGGAGTTGTTTACAGTCAGCAATAGACCCCTTCATTGCCCCCCATCCCTCTTTTATGAAAGGAGCAAACTAAAGGTCACTGCCTCCCACATATCAGGATGTTACGGTTAAAACAGTGCAGCGTTTCATGTCCCGCGGGGGTCTTTCTTTGAGCCGCGGGCCCCTCTGGCCACACGCGATGCCGCTCTTTGAGGGATGAAATGATAAGACTCGATTATAGAGTGATTATATCTGACACTAGCCAGGCATGAAAGGCGTTTGTTTTAAAGAAGCTGTGTTTTTTTTTTTTCTGGGTCCGATTTTTAAGATCAAAGACAGAGCGAGGGATGGAGGAAGAGGAGGACATGGGATATTTATTAAAAGGACTGAGAGCAGTGGCAGGTCACTTTCATTTCTTTACTGTATTCCATTTTCTGGCTTACCTCAATGTACTTTAAGTTAATTACAAATATTGATTTTTATTATTATTAAGGGTGTGAGTGTTTCTCAGGCTCATGAGGAGATATAATTGTATTTCAAGGTATTTTTATTATATGATGCTTTTGGAAAGTCTTGTATGGCTTTTAGTAAATGTGCAAATATCATGTTTTACCACTAAATCAGAGCAATATTTGAGTTGTTTGGGTATGATTTGGCAAAACATGAAAGAATTGGTTTGAGAGAGGCCCGTGTATCATCTGTTCATTTCATTATTCTTTTTATTCTGGTAAACGAAATGCCAGAAAAAGTCAATATTTAATTTTTTGTTTATTCTGTAGGCACACACACACACACACACAAAAAAAGCTCATCTGTTATCCGGTTTTTAACTCAAAACGGAGCAATGGGTTTAATAAATATAAAGTTGCATATGTAAATTTTTAGAATATAAAATATTTATTTAATATTAGTTTTTTAGGCGATGCAGTGGCGCAGTAGGTAGTGCTGTCGCCACACAGCAAGAAGGTTGCTGGTTCGAGCCTCAGCTGGGTCAGTTGGCGTTTCTGTGTGGAGTTTGCATGTTCTCCCTGCGTTCGCGTGGGTTTCCTCCCACAGTTCCTCCGGTTTCCCCCACAGTCCAAAGACATGCGGTACAGGTGAATTGGGTAGGCTAAATTGTCCGTAGTGTATGAGTGTGAATGAGTGTGTATAGATGTTTCCCAGAGATGGGCTGCAGCTGAAAGGGCATCCGCTAAGTTAAACATATGCTGGATAAGTCGGCGGTTCATTCCACTGTGGTGACCCTAGATTATTAAAGGGACTAAACCGAAAAAAAAAAAAATTAATGAATTAGTTTATTTTGTAGATGTCACTATTCGTCACAGTAGGGGGCAGGAATGCACTTTTAAAGTGGGTGTGCCTGTCACCAATAAACAGGCTAATGCACAAAAACGCTGGATGCCAGCCACCATAAAATTAATTTACGGATTATTTCTATTTCATAAGCTTATTAATTATTATTTATATGATAAATAATGGTCTCCCACACATTGAAATCTTGTTTTTTTTTTTTTTCTTTTTTTGTTGTTCGTTTTTTTTAACCAAAGAATAAACGAATTAATGCCTTATTTTATTTTGTGTTTGTTTTAATTCTACGTTATGAGTTTCCAAACAGGATAACAGATAAGCTTTATTTTTATTGTGTGCCTACAGAATAAACAGAAAAACGAAATATTGACTGTTTTTCTGGTGTTTCGTTTTCCAGAATAAAAGGAATAATCAAATGAACGGATGATACACGGACATTGAGAGTTAGCTAGTTCTACATTGTAAAAATACCAGTGGTTTTAACGGTAAAGTGCTACATCAAAAATCTGGTTCGTAGTTAACAATACGTTTCAATACTACATGCAGTGAATATCCGTAAATTGACTTTCCCAAAATTCCTTTATTTATTTATTTTTGGTTGGCATCATGGGTTTCTTTTTAGAATTTTTCTCATCGCTGCACTAAAATTTAACCCAATGTTGAGTTTATCAATATTTGTCCCAACATTGAGTTACGACAACTCATAATTTTTTTTAATCAAATGTCGGCAGCTAGCTCTCTGCAACTCTCACATGGTCGCCCACTGAAGCTAAGCAGGGCTGCACCCGGTCAGTACCTGGATAGGAGACCACATAGAAAAACAAGGTTGCTGCCGGAAGTGGTGTTTGTGTGGCCAGCAGGGGGTGCTCAATCTTCGGTCTGTGTGGGTTCTAACGCCCCAGTATATTGATGAGGACTCTATACTGCTAAGTGAGCGCCGTCCTTCTGATGAGACGTTAAACCGAGGTCCTGACTTTCTGTGGTTGTTAAAATCTCAGAATGTCTTTCGAAAAAGAGTAGGGGTTTACCCCCGGCATCCTGGCCAAATTTGCCCACTGTCCTCTGTCCATCATGGCCTCCTAACCATTCCCATATCATAATTGGCTTCATCACTCTGTCTCCTCTCCACCAATCAGTTGCTGTGTGGTGTGCCGTCTGGCGCAATATGGCTGTCGTCGCGTCATCCAGGTGGATGCTGCACACTGGTGGTGGATGAGGAGATTCCCCCCAATGTGTAAAAGCGCCTAAAATAAAAGTGTCTAGAAAAACGCTATATAAATGTAAGGAATTATTATTATTATTATTATTATTATTATTATTATTATTATTATTATTATTATTATTATTATTATTATTCAATCAAATTTAAATTAGGATATGTTTTTTTTTAACCCAACACACTGTAAAAAAATCTTGCTGCAATAAATGCTTTAGTTGAATCAAATTAACTTGTCTAGTCATCTCAACTTGCATTAATCAAACTTGAACTTAAACTTTGTATTTGCAACTTAAATTGAGCTGAAACCTGATTATAACTTATTAAAACAAGTGAAAAGCAACAAAAATATTTGTTGTGTCGACTTTTTGTCATTTAGGCCCAATTCTATTTTTGTACCCCTTTCCCTTCACCTTGGCCCTTGAAAAAGTGTGAAGGGGAAGGGCTTCAAAATTTACCCCTAAGAAATGGGACACTACTACAACACCTGCACACGTCATTATATGTCATCACGATCTCTTGCTTCATATGAGATTAGACGATGACGACTGCTGTAGTTATTCCAGTTGCTCTATTTTTTGGTATTTATCTTTAAGAAATAACTGATGGCATATATTATGTTATCATAACGGTCTAATGTGGCAATAAGATCGTAACTATACTGCACATTTACACCATGGCCTATGTAAACACACAAAAACAACATTAACATTATAGCAGACAATGTAAAAAGGTCATTTCCAGCCAGACTTTTCTGACAGGGGTTTCGAGTCTCATCAAGTGTCAGAGAGTTGTGGAACTGCTGTACAGGAGTTATATGGATTATAGATCGTGACATTTAGCGGTTTTTATTTTAGTGGTTTTTTATAAAAGCGTGACGGTAAAACATGAAGGCGGTTATGAATAAATTAAAACATGTGCTTGTTTGTTGTAAAAATTCGTAATAATGACAAAAAATATTAATTTGTGGATCTCCTGACTTCCGGGTGCAGCTATGCTACCTTTGTGGTGTATTCTGGGATATTTTCTTACCCCTGTGTGGTCCTGAAAAATCTATGTTTGAAGGGCTATCTACCCCTTCCCCTTAGCCCTACGCCTTCAAGCTGAAGAGAATTTGGAAACCCCTACCCCTTCACATGAATGCGCAAAACAAGGGGTAGGCGGAAGGGGAAGGGCTAAGGGGTAGAATTGGGATTGGGCCTTAATTTTTTCACAGTGCAATTGGGTTTGTGCAAAGTTGGGTTACAACAAGTCAGCGTTTTATTTAGTGTATGCACATTCATTCAATTCAAGTTAATTTGCACCATGCTTTTTACTAGAATTATTTTTAAAAGCAGCTTTACAAAAGGTGCGCATTATTACGTTACACTCAAATTAAGTTAGTTGCAATCAAATATAAGTTATTATAGTTTAAGTCAGAATTTTTAGCCCCCCTTAATTATTAGACCCCTGTTTATTGTTTCCCCCAATTTCTGTTTTCGGAGAGAAAATTTTCTCAACACATTTCTAAACATACAGTAATAGTTTTAATACCTTATCTCTAATAACTGATATTTTATCTTTGTCATGATGACAGTAAATAATATTTGACTAGATATTTATCAAGACACTTCTATACAGCTTAAAGTGACATTTAATGGCTTAACTAGGTTAATTAGGTTAACTAGGCAGGTTGGGGTAATTGTATTATGGGTAAGTTATTGTATAATGATGGTTTGTTCTGTAGACTATCGAAAAATAATATAGCTGAAAGGGGCTAATAATTTTGACCTTAAAATGGTGTTAAAAAAATTAAAAACTGCTTTTATTCTAGCCAAAATAAAACAAATAAGACTTTTTCTAGAAGAAAAAATATTATCAGACATACTGTGAAAATTTCCTTGCTCTGTTGAACATAATTTGGGAAATATTTAAAGGAAAAAAAATCAAAGGGGGGCTAATAATTCAACTGTATATACAGACATGGTTATCCTGCGAATTTTTTTTATTTTATTATTTTATTTTTTTTTAAATTTATATAGCCTAGGTGATGTGTATATGTACATGTTTAATAAAGTAAGAGTTTTATCTTGCATCTAATGTTGATAAACGATGTTTATTGCATTTATTTAGTGTCGTGTTGCCATGTTGGTGTTTAGTAGTTGTATAGTGTTTAGAGTGCATTCTACATGTTAATGTTTCACCGCCTCTGGAAAAGTTGTTTAAGTTGCTATCAAATGACTTTCTCATCACTACCTGATTTTGATGGTATTTATGCCTGTATTACAGTGATATAATGTAGATGTAAATATTTTAAATCACTGGTGTATTAACGTTATATAAACTAACAAAATACGGTAGTTTACTGTAAATTTAGTTTACTGTAAACTCTCTCGTGAAGCTAATACGGAAGTAACTGAAACTACAATTCATCGAAATACAGCTAGTCCTGGCTCCAAAATAGAGCACATTTCTATTGACCCCAATGTTAAAATGGCCAACTTTACAGCAGATAAAGTACAAAAACAACTATTTAGGTCTATGTAGGTTGTTTTCAACCACATGGTTCTGGTGACGTGCGGAATTCAGATGGAGGGCAGGAAGTAAAAAACTGAATTAGAGACATGGAGGAAAGTCCATATTTTTGCATTTTTATTTTTATTTTTTTATTTTTATATACCATATTTCAAAGGAGATATAAATAAAAATATCACGAAGAGGGCTGAGTTTTCTACTCAACTAAAATATATTTGCCCGTCATCTTGGCGGTAGATACTGTATAAGCTATTACGTTACATGAAAAACACTAGTAAATACTATAGCGTTTAAAAGCATACTATGTCCTGCGGTACAACACAACTGTAGTAATAAACAAATTATTCAATAGGCTTCAGTTTTCTACGCTATAATTTGACATCATCCCAATGCACAACAGTTTACGCTAATGTTATTAATTACAGTTTGTCAGTTTACTATGCTACAGTGTTCTTTAGCATTCATTAACAAAGATACTTACTAAAAACATGTTTAATATACTATAACGTTTTTTTCCCAAGCGGATATCTTCCAGACATCACGAAATAACAGATGAAAACATACAACGCATAGTCCCAATTATATTATTTATGTATTTTTGTAAGGGGGAATGAACCTAATAAACTTACCCTCAACAAACATTCACAGCTGTTGCGCATCTCTACGTTCACGTTACTGTTGTTTATTCTGCTGAAACGCCAGTAAGGACATGGATTATTGCAAAACAAGATGAATATTTCATTACAGCGATTACATGGCAGGTTATGTTATTTATATTCTCCTGGATTTTGTATGTGTGGGTGTGTTTGTATCTGATTTTTATATATAACACATTAACATATTTTTACACACAGCTAGGCCTGTATATAATCTTTATTGGTGCTGTCCAACGAATTATTGTGCTCAAAAAAAGTTTGTACACAGGGATGTATTGCATGAATGTTCATTACATGCTGCCTTTTTTTCCGTTTTTCAGACAGTTTCTTGAACTTCCCCCCGTTTATAAGCAAAAACTTTTGGAAGTCTGTTAAGATTTTTTTTATTTTGGTCGATTTTACCAATTATAAACATGAAACAGAAATAATTTGATGTTCCGATAGCGATTAGTATGTAGAAGAGCCACTTTCTGCCCGCCATCTGAATTTAGCGAGTCATCAATGACGTCATGTGAAAACAATCTCTAGACTAATTACCGGTGTGTAAACATTCAGGATGCTCGCACAGCGAGGTTGCAGAAAAAAAAACGTGGGCGCTAGCATTTAGAGCGAGGGAATGACATCCGATGCGGTACAGAGTTTGTTGTTTTATTAGAAATAAGTTATATTGATTATATATTATACATATTATTTACATAATGCTTTCAGCGTATTATAACAGCTTGTCACCCAGTGATAAGCACAGTTATTCTGCAAAATTAACGTTAAAGTGAGCGGCGTTCGTCTGACAGGTCTATTTGCGATATCACCCTCCCAATGGAGATTGGATGAGACGAAATGACCAAGCATCCAGCTCGAAATATACAACTATCTCATTGAAACTCCAAGTGTTTTTACAAGAGAGAAGTTAAAAGCATACAAGTCTTTGAATGTCAGCAATTTTGTTCTGTGTGGTCATGTGCAAGAAATAATGTTCCCTGCCTAGCCAAAGACTAGGTAAGAAGACTGAGGTATACAAGGCCTGGGTAATCATCAACAAGTAAAACAGCGAACTCCACCTGTATGGCAGGGTATGAGAACTTACATTTTTACATTTCATTCTTAGCATTCAGTGTCAGCAGTTTAATTAATCATATTTAACTGCTTTTGCTGAAATCATTGCTGCAATCAGAAACGAGTAATGTTTATGTTTCAGCATAGCGTGAACTTACCTCATATAAAACGAGAACTGCCGAGTCGAGCATTTTTAATTGGGTCCTCACTCCATTCAGCTCCCTTTTAGCCAAAGACGTCTGCGGTTGGCATTAAAAGCAGTGTGGTGTACGGTACAAGTTAAGTTTTCTATTTTAGGAATTGAATTTGGCATCCTACCGCACAACACGACATGTTTGCTATTACAACCGGTCTCTTTTTGTAACCGGGAACCCGTGTGACGTAGGTTGGTAATTCCTCTATAGCTAATATTACACTTCATGAGGAAGTACCATGTGAGGGGGTGAATTTTTTTTTCATGTGGCTTTACACAGTCAATTGCCTTTTGGGTCTATCTCTTACAATAATCAGATAATATGGGATGCTGTGCACTTACAGTAGTTGTGCTCACAAACCATTCAAGTTGTTCGGCGATGACTCATGAAGAAAATGACCATGGTTGGCCACGCCCACTTGTAGCTTCATTTGTGCCTATGGGTTACGGCACGGACACTGTCTATATTTTTTACAGTCCATAATTCTACTGTATTTTAGGATGTATGGTGTTTTTGTGCTGCAGTTTTTCTGTTGTCAAACAAACACACACACCAACATCTGTTAATACTGAGCAAATACGAACACAAAACACTGGAACAGTCAATGAAAATGCATTCAATATTCTAGTCATCTTTTGTGTAATAATTAAAAGCAGCAAAGACAAATCATTAGCCCGTAATGAAATAAATGTGAATATTTAACTTTGTTTCTCTTAATCAGAAAGAGGACAAGTTTTGGAAACAAAATATACCACATACACAAAGTTGACTTGTGCATGAAAATAAAAGTGAGAGGGGAAATATCACACAACTATTTTTTATTTTTTTTTTAAATATTACAGTTCTTAAATCCAGTCAAGCTTGGTATATGGTTGCAGAATGCATCATTTCAATGGGATGTGTTCAAATCTTCATTAGGAGCTCTTGTAGTACTGACGCTTAACCTGCAAACACCACTAATGAAAGATAAATGGGCCGTTTTTGCTTTTGTCATTGCCTCAAAGTGAATGGGCGGCGTGGGGTTTGTCTGACAGATTTGAGAGAGCCCTGAATGTCTCTCCCTCCAGCTCTTTCCTTTGATTCATTCTCTGAATTGGGAGACTCAAATGGATGTCCATTGACAGAGAATCTGTCAGAAAGGGCCGGCTTTCCCTTCTGTTGCCTGCGGTGAGTCCGTCTGCAGATGCAGGGACACCTGTGAGCTGTTAATGCTCCAATGTTCACCTTAATGGCTTAAAGGCTTGACTGTTTTGATTCATTTAGCCTCGGATGTTTTTTTGGACTGAAGTAGAGTAAATGATTGTTATTTTACAGCTGTATATAATATGTAAAATTTGCGGTAAAAATGGCAGTTGAGTTTGCCGAAGTTTACCCGTTAAAATTATGGTAGGAGAGTCAAAGAAACTAAAAATAAATTTTTGGTTGAAAAAATGGCAGTCGTGTTTGCAAGAGTTTAATAATTAAAATGCATTAGGAATGTAAAATAAATTTATGGTATAAAAACGACAGCTGTTATTGCCAAAGTTTAACCATTAATAATGTGGTATAAACATAACCAGTGAAAATGTGGTATGACTGTAAAAGAAACTAAATAAAATTATGGTAAACAACGGCAGTTGTGTTTGCCAGAGTTTAACTGTTAAAAATGCGGTAGGAACATAAATTAACATAAAAGAAATTTACTGTAAAAATGTCAGTTGTGTTTGTTCGACTTTAATGATTAAAAATGCAGGAGGAATAAAAAAGAAATGTAAAACACATTTGCAGTAAAAATTGTCAGTTGTGTTTGCCTGAGTTTATCTAAAAAATAATGGCAGAAAATGGCAGTTGTATTTGCTGGTGTTGTGATTGAAAATGTGATAGAAATGTAAAAATGTCCATAATTTAGAGGAAAAAATATTTTCTAGTAATAAAAAAAATGGCAGCTGTGATTGCCAAAATTAATATTATGGTAGGAAAATAATCAAAATAAATTTATGGTAAAAAAGAGTTTGACCGTTAAAATTGCGCTATGAACTTAAAAAAAATTTATGGTAAAAAAAAAGGTTGTTGTGTTTGACAAAGTTTAACTATTAAAAATTCCGTTGAAACATAAACGAACCAAAAAAAAATTATGGTAAAAAACAGCAGTTGTATTTGTCCGAGTTTAATCAACAAAAATATATAGAACTGTGAAAACTTTAAGATGTTTGCGGTAAAAAAAAAAAAAAAAAAGTGCATTTGGGTTTGCCAGAGTTTAATCGTTAAAAATGCGGTAGGAATGTAAAAGAAACATCAAATAAATTTAATGTAAAAATTGCAGTTGTTTGCTGGAGTTTAACCATTACAAATGCGATAGATATGTAAAAGACATTTTAAATTTAATTTACGATAAAAAAAAAACGGTAGCTGGTATTGCCTAAGTTTACCCATTAAAAAATATAGTATGAACTTTAAAGAGGAAAAAGAAATTTACAGTAAAAAAAAAGGCAGTTGTGTTTGCTGGGGTTTAACGGGAAAAATGCAGTAGGAATATAAAAGAAACAAAATACATTTATGCTAAAAACACAGCAGTTGATTACCTGACTTTAATTGTTAAAAATATGGTGTGATACGGTATTTACAGAAAACAAAATACAACAATTTATGGTAAAAATTCAGTAGGAACAGAAAAGAAACATAAAATACATTTATGCTAAAAACACGGCAGTTGTGTTTGTCAGAGTTTAACCATTAAAAATGTGTTAAAGTAAAAGAAATTATATTAGATTATATTATATTATTCGTTAATTTTCTTTTCGCCTTAGTCCCTTTATTAATCTGGGATATTATATTATATAAAAAACACATACAAATTGCAGCTAAAGTCTAACGATGCAGCATATTTTCCCAGTATCGTGCAGCCCTATTGGAAACGTGATTAAGAGAAGGTTTTGTGTTTGCACTACATTTTTATCTTGGAAGAAAACACTTGTAGCACATTCTGTGATTCTTCTAAAACTTTAGACTCAACAGGAGACACACATGAGATAACTGAGGATTGTTTTTGCAGGAGAAAAGTCTGATAAGTGCGAGAGTGTTTGAAGTGCTTGTGAAGAAAATTAATGAGAGAGAAAAAAAGTGTGAGGGTTTGCTGCTAGATTGCTTGAGTAGGAAAATTCAAGTGTCTGCAATGAAGAAGGCTTTCTGGGTTAATTTTGTCTTTGGCATTGCTGAGGAAATGAACCACAAACAGGTAAATTAACAGTAATTTCAGAGAACTATTTATTTTTTATTGTAATTTATTATAATTAATTATTCAAACTCTTAATAGTCATATCATTTATGTAATATCATTGTTGCTGATGATGTCATAAAGTGCTAGTTTGCTGACATTTTAATGCATTAATAGGGAAATTATGACTTTAATGACATTAATTATTTTTTTTTTTCAAGGCTCTAGTGAAGTGCTTTGAAATGTGCATTTTTATTTTTTTTTATGTTTGACATAATCTGAACCGAAACATGAAGAGAGGGTGGACATGCGGAAATGGCAGACTACAAGCTTTACATGTTTATATCAGTTTATTATTTTCTAAAAGTGAATTTTGTCATTGTTTTGTAGCACACTGGCTTATAGATAAACTAACAATACTGATACTAACAACTAAAAAACTTTTATTTTAATTTCTGGGGACCTTTTTTTTTTTAAATTTTCCTGCATTTTATTAAAATACAAATGTCATAAGCATGTAAATCAGGGGTGTCCAAACTCAGTCCTGGAGAGCCGGTGTCCTGAATAGTTTAGCTCCAACTTGCTTCAACACACCCGCCTGGAAGTTTCTAGTATACCTAGTAAAAGCTTGATTAGCTGGTTCAGGTGTGTTTAATTGGGGTTGGAACTAAAATATGTAGGACACCGACCCTCCAGGACCGAGTTTGGACACCCCTGATGTAAATTGGTAGCTGTTTAAAACCAGTAAAATCCTTATTACATGCTTATGAAAAGGTCTCATTTCATATTTAAAGGTGCAGTATGTAAGTTTGACACCCAGTGGTTGAACTAGGTATTGCACTCCTGGATCATAATAAAAGTACGCTGGGATGCCAGATTGAGTACAGGAGCGAGTGATTTAAACTGTGTTCTAAATAAAAGCAACGACACGCGATAGAGGGAATATTTTCCATATTAAAAGGAGTTTTTGTCCTAACCAACACCTCGAATTGATATATTAGAAATGGCTTCTATTTCTCACAGCTGAACAACAGAAACCTATGACAGCTAGATCACCTCAGGTAAGCCTTGTGTGCTTTATTCAGTGCTAAATGCTAACAATGCGAGTTTGAATGCATTTTACATGGCATTTGTTGCCATATACTGAAAGCAGGAAGTTCACCTCAGATCTTGAAAATACAATAAACCGTCTGAAATTGAACTTTAGAACTAAACACATATGAGTGATTCAGCATCTACATTGATGTTAAAGTGGGTTAACATGTATTAAATAGATTCTAAACCTTACCGTTTCGTGAGCGAGTGCATATTCTGTGCTTCTGAAAGGCTGTATTTACATTTCTGCCGTGTTTCGTCTGGTGCAAACAGCCAAATAGCTGATCACTGCCTCTCTCGTCACAGCGTGTTGTTAGGACACGCGGTTACACTGTAACCTGCTCACCTAATGTTTACGTTCGTAATATTTATGTAATTTGCTAATTAATAACCTCATCTGGAACTGAATCTGTCTCCCATACTGTTCTTTTTGGTCACGGACGCATGCTTTCAGAGTCTTTCTGAATGAATGAATGAAATACGCTGTTTTCCAACAAGGCAACCCAGAGTGCTGAATTATAATTGGCTAAACTGGCATCGTTCATATGAAATTGACCTAAACAAAGACAGCGTTCCGGCACGGAAAAACCATTTTCAAAGCAGAATATCTGACTTCAGCATTGTTTTTCAGTTAAACAAGTATGTTCACTTGGGATGTTTCTTAAATATCTGCAAACATATTATGGTATTTTTATGCTTTAGAAGAGTCAAAAACTTACATACAGCACCTTTAATACAGTAGTGAACATTAAACTTGTGGATGATCGAGACACCTCAACGTATGTTACTAATGTGAAAGTATTATTGCAAAATCTTAATAAATATTGATGCTTTCTACAGTAATTTTACAAAAAACAGCAACAGTTATTATGTTGAAATTAAGCATTTTGAAGCAGTGAATGAATTCAACATTTGTTAGATTATAAATTTATTCCACAACTAACTCTAAACGTTCCACTCGTATGAAAACTGTAATTAAAATGCCATAGAGTATGCAAGAATGACATGCATAACTTATTCATAAAAATTAAGGCAACTGCATACCTGCTTAAAGACATGAACATTTATTTATGATGCCAGGTCAACATTTTAATGCAGTATAGTGCAATATGATAACACGTTATCCCTTTACAGTAGTCTATTATTATAATATAATATATGTTTTTGTTTAATATGTCCTACAAAACATATAATACTATATAAGGTACATATTATATAAAATATACTATATATACCAGTGCTTTCCACAGGTTTGGAATATACTTTTGGTGGTAGCCGGATTGAAACACACCATTTACCCTCATAAATAGTTAACTGTATGCAACAAACAAAACATAATTTCATTTTTAATAACTTTTATTATTTATATTTTATTATATTTATTATGACACCGTGGCTGCGTCCGAAACCGCCTACTACTCAGTAGGTACTGCATTTGAATTTAAACGTACTGCTCGGCCGTTAGAAAAGTACGTTCTTTACAGTATGAATGGGAGAAGCATGAATGGAATTCGGACATACTACATCCGCCATTTTGTCATCGTCACGTGACCTATCTGCATCAGTTACGTCGCTTAACTTCCATTCATGAATTCTCCTGCGGGGCATCATGGGATAGCGCAGCGTGCATGGGATGCGCACTTCAGAATCTCGCTGAAAGTAGTAAGTCATCCGGGTACTTCTCGCATACTGATTTTCGAATTATATAAATTCGGACATACTACTCGGCTCGCATACTGATTTTAGCGTACTGTATAGTATGGAAGTATGCGGTTTCGGATGCAACCCATTTCTTTTCAATGGGTTAAATAAAAATAAAAAAAACAAGATCTGCTTCTCTCTCTCATTCAAGTTCAAAGCAAACTTTAACTTGAATGCCAAAGCATTTTAGATATGTAAATAAAATAGCCTATGTAATATATTAACGTCATCAAATTAATAAAATAATCAGCAAATGAGAAATAAATGACAAAATAATGTGTTGATTAACTATTACTAGGCTACACAGAATCTGCACGTGCAGCAATCCGCAGAAAGTAAATTTTTTTTAATTTTATATGTTAAGTTTTTAATTATGATACTCCTAAAATCATTCCGCATAAATCCACAGAATGTTTTTATTTTATTTTATTTTTATAAATTTTTTTTTTTACAAAATTCTCAGCAGAAATGGCAAAAAATGTCCGCAGACTCTGTCTGACCCTTACCATTACTAATGGTGTACATATATTTTGCAGCCAGTTTAGACGACACAATCTCACAGCAATTCGTAACTTTTTGATTTAGTGGCTAATTCGTACAATTCAGTACGATTTGCGCACCACCCAATGACGGTTGTGTTTAGGGGCGGGCTTGGGTGCCACGCCTCCTTTTTAAAATCTTACATTTTTGTACGACTGAACGAATTAGCCACTAAACTGGCCAAACTTAAAATACTTACGTTTTCTCGCGAGATCAGGCTAGTTTAGACCAGTCATTTCGTCCTCTCCGAGTGTTGAATCAAGTTTTTTTTTGAGTGGTTTAAATTAAAGAATCTATTATTTACTTTTTCTCTCGGTATCGTGGCTGTGTGTGCGCTGTCAGCTGTGAAACCAGACGGGAAGTAGTCTTTAATAAAAGAGTAATGCAAAAACATGTACAAGCTTTAGAAAGCGAAAGCAAAAGTTGAATTCTGGACATTTAAGAGATTTAGAAACCAGGGCCAAATTATTTTTTTAAAGGGCCACGAAACCCCCCTGTCTCAGCAGGGTGTTTTCACACTTCTAGTTTGGAAAAAGGGCGTGTCCAGCTCTGGGAGTGTGGGATTGTCGGGGGAGGGAAAGAGGGAAGGATTTACAATGAAGGGAGTGTCCATTTGGGCACGCGCTGATCACAGGCAAAACAAAACATACAGACGCAGGAGAGAAAGACAGTGACTGTGTTTACATGGACATCAGTAATCTAATTATTTGCCAAATTATTAATTTGTCGACTTTAACTGCACTTTGGCATTTTCACTTTTTATTCAGCAACGTTTCCTGCATGCCCCCCGTGACAAACGAGAAGAACTGCTGGAGAGTGGAGTTTTAATGGTATGTTTGATACCGCACGACGAATAGGAGAAAAAAATCCTCCGCATTGCTCTGTAACTTAGATGCACTCGGCAGGTAGCGTCAGAAAGGCGTGTGTGTATAGACTATCCTGTCACAAAATGCAGCGAAAATCCTACACGACAGTAAAAGTTTGATTGTGGTGTTTACATGTTTACATTCGGAGAGCAGCATTTACAGGGGATCTTTCAGTCTATAATATTGTACTATAATATTGCAGTGATATTAACATACTGTAAACTTAGTAACTAAATCATTTTGACTAAGGTATGTCTTTAAAAACTGAAACTGTATATGCACTGTATTCCACACATGAGTCCAGCTGCGCTCTCAGAGCGGGAAAATGAAAACAAAACTTTTGTTGCAGCACATTAATAAATGCAGCACTAGTAAATGCAACACTGACGACCCATGTCTCCAAATTCTTGTCCTATTACTTGTTTTGGCAACACAGCGTGGCGTCTCTCTGTCGTCTGAACACTGTAACAGGTAAAACAGTCTCCGAAGCGATCATGCTTATTAATGAAGTTGCGCCGCATACACAATAGAGCGCGCTGATTGGTTTGAACCAACTCTTTCTCATGAATTAATACCGCACACTCAGAGACGTCACGATGTACTCGCAGGTACAGACAGCCACTCTCCACGCTGGATTTACACGCAAGTATCTCATGGCTGTAACGCAGCTTCAAAAATTCGTTTCAAACTGGAAGAACGAATTTGCTCAAAATAAAGCAAAAACAACCAATTTTCACTTTTTAGTGCGATACATGTGTCCTAATAGTGTTTATAGCAGTGTGGGACACACATATGACTGTCAACAGCTCAAAACATGTGTTTTGGTGTTTCGTGACCCTTTAAGTACCAAAAATGCACGTCTCTGTGGGTTTGCAGAGGATGTTGGGACTGTCTGCATGATTGTTGACCGGTCTCGCGGGCACAGAACGAAACGGGTAAACAAGAGAAGATTTTTCACTACTAAACTGATTGTGGATGTTTGGTTTTATTGAGCGGATACAAAAACTGTAAAAGGATGATAATAATAGTAAAAAAAAAAAAAAAAAAAGTCACTAAATATACCTGGGCGGTCGTTAATATACCTGGACTGGAAGCACTGTATACAGTTTACTAGGCATGGGACGATGACCGTTTTTAAGTTATACCGCGGTTTGGAAAATTCAAGGTTTTCATACCGCCAAAATTTTTTCTAATACCATTCCTTAGGTATGTGTAAGATTTTTTTTCTTTTCTTTTTTTTTTTTTTTAACAACA
This sequence comes from Danio kyathit, assembly GCA_903798195.1. Taxonomy (NCBI): domain Eukaryota; kingdom Metazoa; phylum Chordata; class Actinopteri; order Cypriniformes; family Danionidae; genus Danio; species Danio kyathit. The sequence continues at coordinate 15,428,600 of LR812521.1, read as the reverse complement.
GTATCTCCAGCAGAAAAATGTCCAAAGATGCCATTTTAAATATTAAATAAATCTATGTTTTTGAAACTAATGAAGACAGCAGACGTCAATGATTCATTTTCATTATTTAGCCTGACACGTTTACTGCTCCAAAATATTATAAATGTTTCTCAAAATAAAATATATTGTGTTCAAAGGGGAAAACGCTTTTAGTTTTTACACAGACATTTAAAAAGAATATATTTTAAAGCAGTAATCACAATATCGTGAAACAGTGATATTTTTATCCAAGGTTATCATACCGTCAGAATCTTATACCGGCCCATGCCACCATATACACTATAAAAAACATAAATGAGTAGTTTTTCCCGTATTTTGTGATTCATTTATTTATGCTTTTGAATTGCATTATGGTATCTTGATCTTTCTTCCAACAACTTTTAACCTTGAAAATGTGAATATTATTAACATTTTTAATATTTTGCAGGGATGTATTGTCTGGGTTGGTGTTGTATATTGCACTACAAAAACCTTGTAATAAACTGCCAGCACATTATTTTACAGACTTAATATAATGTATAAGAAATATCTAGAGAATTATTTAATTCATTTTTTAATTTTTAATTTTTTTTTTTTTGGCTTAGTCCCTTTATTAATCCGGGGTCGCCACAGCGGAATTAACCGCCAACTTATCCAGCACATGTTTTACGCAGTGGATGTCCTTCCAGCCGCAACCCATCTCTGGGAAATTATATTATTTCAGACTAACTAAAATGCCAATAAAAGTCACTTTGTTAAACTGTAGGGTTTCATTTTCAACAACAAAAGTCAAGAGTAGAGATTAACATCCCATAATGCAGTTCACAACCATAAATAAATCAAAAACACTTTACCCTAGCAGCAAACAATCCACACTTATCAGTTTCAATGTATTTGTTAGTCTGCCTAATTAGATCGCAAACCTTTACAGGTAACATCTAATATTTAATATACATACACATGTCTTAAAACTGATCTTGACCAACTGATGCGCTTGTGACAGGGTGGTTTTACATGAAGGTTTTTGTTGTCAGTCAGTGCCACTGATGCCCTCTTTTGGTGGAAAAAGGCAATGCTAAAAATCAACTTCATTGTTAAAGGGACAGTTCACCCAAAAACTAAACCTGTCATCATTTACTTAGCCTTCACTTGTTCAGAAAACATTCAGGCTTAACACAAAAGCTACTTATTAATATTTAAGGTACTGGATAGGATTTGGGATGTAGAATAAGATCATGCAGAATATGTACTTTATAAGTACCAATTAACTAGAAATAAGCAGAATAAAGTACATCCAGGATGGTTGTTTTCACATAATAAACTCCTTTAGTCTTATACAGCAGTTCTCAGTTTCCGCGTTGGATAAACCTGTCATCTTTATAGTGCGATAACAACCTCTTGAATGTACTTTATCCCTAACTTAACTCTAATGTTCATCTCCAGCTCTGGTTCAGTGGGTTCATGTAGTTGAGCTGCTGGCACAATAATCATCTCCCTCACCTCGTGTTTCTACACCTCTGTCCTCACACACACTTTGATTCATTAGTATTGCAGGCGGTGGAGTGGTGGCCGCCAGTCCCCTCGTGACTCAAACACACACACACACACACGCTTTCTACACCACATTTCTCTTGCCTTTTTCAATCATAAAGGTTTTATGGAACAGCAGAAGAGCGGGTGATAAAATTCCCTCACAGATTTTGAAATAGAGTTGGAAAGAGCAGTGATGACATTAAGGATGAAGCTTCTTTTTTTTTCTCATAATTTTATGTTTTATTATGCTCATTATTTGAGTCTCTTGAGATTTAGTAGATTTTGTGTTTTAGTTAGCTGGTTAAATTCAAAGCTGATGATTTGATATGTATTATTATTATGCAGGCCATATTGCTACAGTTATATTGCAGAGCCATTATTGAAATTTGGATAAATTTTCTGTTCTTACTGTGCAACAGGCATTCTTGGGAGACATTTACTGAATTAAAATCAAAATTGCAATATGGTGGAGCATGAATATTAGACAGACTTTGGTTAAATGCTTAATTAAAGTAATATACAGCCTGCTTGCATGTTGCATTGCTTGAAGTAAAGGAGCACACAGTAGTTTTCAGTATACATATTGATTTTATGAAACCGTTTAGGCTCAAAAATGAAAAGTATTTGAAATATGCTGCCTATTTTCCAGCCAGGGGTGCAACTGCACATTTACTGAGGGTTATGCGGGTTCAAGTTTTGCGCCTATATTAACTATATTTTATAACAGGCAAGTGACAGTGCCAAAATGTTTCCATCTATAAATTAAGGATATTTTTTCCTCATCAAAATGTTTCAAACTAATACATTTCGCAGTTCTGAACACAACTGAAATAGTATGTAGTAAAAGTATAATTACATTAAGCATGTTAAGTCACAAAAATAGCATCTCATCCCATTCCAAATTTCTTCTCAATTTCGTTTTCCTCACTAAATGATTATAGCACCTTGACATGGCTTGCTTTTGTACTTTTTGTATTACATTTGCCAAAACAAAACTATAGATATGGGAGTCCTAAAGGGCAAAAGAACTTAATGTAATCATTTTTCACATGCATATACTGTGAGAGGTGTAAGGTGTGTCTTTGCATGAACAACTGACTGAAACTGCAATTACACCTCTCACAAAGTGAAATAAAAAAAAACTGTAAAATCTTTAGTGTAAAAAATAAACAGACAAACTGCCTGAAATGTTCTATTTTATCAATGTTATGGGCAAACTTTTTTGTAACTAAAATGAAAATAGTTTTGAGCAAAATAAGTGAAGCGATGCCGACGAATTCACAGTGCAGTTTGGCAACGCCTGATGTCACCCATTCAAAGTGAATGGAAAGCGTTGACGCTGACGCCCTGTGTGAATGGGGCGTAACGGTGCTGACTGATGGACGCGCTCCATAGTGATAAAGACTGCTTCTATACATGCAATTTGAAGATGAGTGAAAGTGGATACTTTGAAATTCGGGTGTGTGAACAGATAAATATACCTAATAATATTGTAAACATGTCTTTCTTAGCGCGTTTTATTTTAAACACAACTAATATTATCTTAAATGAGCATAAACAAAACCAATGCTTTCATTGCATTCCAAAAGTCACACCTCTGTTATCAAACAAAACAGTGGATCAAACTGAGATTCGTTTGCTGCTTTTCATTATATAACTATAGTAACTTTAATCAATATTTAAATGCAGTGAATTAAAATAATATCTTTTGAAGCTGACGGTCCATAAATTTAAGTCAACAGCCCTATGGCTTCAGCCCATATAATTATACTGTTTTTCACATACAGTTGAAGTCAGAATTATAAGCCCCCCTGAATTATTATTCCCCTGTTAAATTTTTTTCCCCCAATTTTTGTTTAACAAAGAGAAGATTTTTTCAACACATTTATAAACATAATAGATTTAATAACTCATTTCTAACAACTGATTTATTTTATCTGTCATGATGACAGCAAATAACATTTGACTAGATCAATACACTTCTATACAGCTTAAAGTGACATTTAAAGGCCTAACTAGGTTAATTAGAGTAACTAGGCAGGTTAGGGTAATTAGACAAGTTATTGTATAGCGATGGTTTGTTCTGTAGACTATCGAGAAAAAGTATATGGGGCTAATTAAAGGGGCTAATAATTTTGACCTTAAAATTGATTTAAAAAAAAAATTAAAAACTGCTTTTATTGTAGCCAAAATAAAACAAAAGACTTTCTCCAGAAGAAAAAGTATTATCAGACATACTGTGTATCCTTGCTCTGTTAAACATCATTTGGGAAATGTTTAAAAAATAAAAAAATTCAAAGGGATATTTCTTGGTCCAGTCTTGACGTTTCAGCTTGTGTGTCTTGTTCAGTGGTGGTCGTTTTTCAGCCTTTCTTACCTTGGCCATGTCTCTGAGTATTGCACACCTTGTGCTTTTGGGAACTCCAGTGATGTTGCAGCTCTGAAATATGGCAAAAGTGGTGGCATCTTGGCAGCTGCACGCTTGACTTTTCTCAGTTCATGGGCAGTTTATTTTGCGCCTTGGTTTTTCCAGACGCTTCTTGCGGCGCTGTTGACTATTTTGAATGAAACGCTTGATTGTTCGATGATCACGCTTCAGAAGCTTGGTAATTTTAGGAGTGCTGCATCCCTCTGCAAGATATCTCACTATTTGTGACTTTTCGGAGCCTGTCAAGTCCTTCTTTTGACCCATTTTGCCAAAGGAAAGGAAGTTGCCTAATAATTATGCACACCTGATATAGGGTGTTGATGTCATTAGACCACACCCCTTCTCATTACAGAGATGCACATCACCTAATATGCTTAATTGGTAGTAGGCTTTCGAGCCTATACAGCTTGGAGTAAGACAATATGCATAAAGAGGATGATGTGGTCAAAATACTCATTTGCCTAATAATTCTGCACTGCCTGTACTTAGTGTTCATAGTGTATTGAACAACACTATGCTATTGAGGTGGGATACAGGAATGGTTAGAGACGGTTTGGTGTCAAATCCAGTTCCTGGAGGGCCGCAAGTCTGCACAGTTTAGTTTCAACGCTGCTTCAACACACTTACCTGCAGGTTTCAAACAAGCCTGAATGACTTAATTTGTTTGATCAGGTGTGTTTAATTAGGGTTAAAGCTAAACTGTTCAGAGCTGCGGCCCTCCAGGAACTGTGTTTGACAGTTTACATGGTATTAGTAGGTTTAAGGGTGGGTTAAGGTGTAAGGAATGGCCAACAGGGTAATTACTACAGAAATTAGTTATGGATTATAAATATATGTAGATAATTTTTCAAATGCAAGTGTAATGTAAAACATGTGTGTACATGAGCATTGTACTAAATTAGTTGTTTAAATGTTACTACATAGTAATTAAGGGAATTAAGTTAAACTGAACAGATTGCTTCAACTAAAGCACAATCTGAACAACTTATTAAAACTTAAAGCAGGTATGTCTTGAAAGGTTTATAAATTTGTGATAAATTAGTATTTTCCCATGGAGATATCAATGAGGTTTCTGGGCGTCTGGCAGATTTTCAGTTTGAACAAAAACATGTCTTGAGTTAAAAACAACAGGCATTGATTTGCATAAACTGTTTATCATAAGATCTTTTAACATCTGGTTTATATATATATATATTTTAACATATAGTATATATTCGAATTGACTTTTAATTTTTGTATTTCAAGTTTTTGTTTTTAGTTAGTTTAAGTTTAAAGCCAGTATGTGGTTTTTGTATTATTACAGTTTAGTTAGTGGAGTGACCTGATTTTAAAAGTAGCTAACTGCGCCCTCTGCTGGTTTTGCTTCAGATTGCAGGCTTGTGTGTGTGTGCATGTGTCTAGTATTCTTTAAGTTGAGGGTTCCAAATGTCCCTAGAAGTATATCAATACCAGCAAATTTAGTGTAATTAAATATAAAATAAAATAAAATGGTGATGCATTTCTTGAAGCTGTACTTTATTTTCAAAGAAGCTGTCAGAGCAGATTTCAGTGGTGCCGACACTGAAAGGAGTAGACAGAGTAGATGATGAAAACAAAAAAAAGTTGACATTCCATATATATTCTTACTGTAATCTTCAAAGACCCTGAATACTTAAGGATTATTTAAGAAATTATTTTTATTTTATTTTATTTTATGAATGTGAATTGTATCATAATTGCAGTATGATTAAATGATTCAGTCAGGCTACACTTTAAACTCTCTGGGGAGAAAAAAAAATGTCTAAATTACCTGATCGAACAATAAGTAGTTAAAGCTAGGTTAAAATCAACATAATTGCTGTTAATTAAAAATGATTCACTTTGCCAAGGTCCACAGGTTAAGTCTAGAAAGAACTCATTGAGTCAATAAGCTTATTTTGAATGGCTTTATTTTAATTATAATAACAGTTGTTAACCCTGAAACCACATTCAATAGAGGCTAATTATGAAAGGTGAGAAAGATTACACGAGAGTAGGGATTTATAGCCATATCACATAACTGTATGCACTTCTAAATGTTATGTTAGTACACTTATTTGCCATGAAATGTTTCATATATATATATATATATATACATGAATTCATATACACTAACATTAAAATAATACAATATCTGAGACACTACTGTGATCTACATTTACAAGCAGAGTTATTAAATATTCTAGTTTGTACAATATTTATATTCATAAGTATTTATATCAATATTTTATACAGTGTGAAGTTGTGAACACTTGCCCTAAACTGTTAAAATACTATTAAATGATTGTTAACAGACAATTTAACAATGCTTTTATTTCTTTTAACAAATGGCAAATTAAGTATATCAGTCTATTTTCCTTTATTTCTATCCCATTGAGTAAATAATATATACTTGATATGTTAGGATGTCAGACAGCAGTATAAATAG
>LR812521.1:15389675-15414675 GCA_903798195.1 Danio kyathit | reverse complement strand
TGATGGCACGTGCAAAGGGAGAATGTCAATCAGTGTTTTTATCAAGTGTGATTGTAAAAAATACAATTAATAACTTTTTACTATTAGAAGTTGGTTATATTCACACACTGGTGACACACAACTGGGTTTAAACCCCTTATAACTGTGATGTTTGCATAAAAGTTCTCTTTAAGGGCTTATTAATTGAAAAATCAAAATTCCCTTGATCATTTGACATGTTAGAGATCATAGTACTATAAAAACATCCTGCAAGTTTCAGAACTTAACACTTCGTGTTTCCTTCAAAATCAGCTTCCTCATAGGCAGTCGGCTAAAACGCAGCAGTCTGGGATGTTCGACTCTATGATGTAATAGTTTGGATAAGCCCCGCCTCATCCGAAGATTGACTACTTCTACATCACTGCCTGTTCAGCCCTGTTAATATGCAAAACTGTTAGCCAATCACAGCAGTGGTGTTTACTCCTGAGTCAACAATTGGCCACACCCATTCAAACAGAGAATAGCCATTCTGTTTCTATTGTCACTTTTTAAACATCATCAGCTCTTTGGTGGTGGAATATCTCACATCTGATGTTAATGGTTAAATTAGTAACTTACTGGTAGTTTGAGGATACGTCCCAGGGTTTGGACCTTCAGAAAAAAACATTTAAAAAGACGTTAGTGCACACACTACTCGGGTTAAAATTAAGACATTTTGGCACATTCATATTTATTTGTTAAGTTTATTAGTTTTTTTTACATTTTACATGACCTGTATTTGAAGTAGCATTGCATCTTATTATTTATTGATGAAGAAAGTGTCCATAAACTAGTGTTAAAATATGGCGTCATATGTAGCCTCTTAAAGAGACTATGGCTGCATCTGAAATCGCCTACTATTCAGTAGGTACTGCATTTGAATTGAAATGTACTACTCGGCCATTAGAAAAGTACGTTCTATATAATATGAATGTGAGCAGAACTCGGACGTACTACATCCGCCATTTTGTCATGATCATGTGATCACCCGCGGGAGTTGCGTCGCTTCACTCCCATTCATGAATTATCTCACGGGGCATCATGGGATAGCGTAGCGTGCATCGGATGCGCACTTCAGAATCTCGCCGGAAATAATAGGTCATCCCAGCCTGATCTCACGAGGAAACGCAAGTAATGTACGTTTGTCAGTTCAGTTCAGTCGTATGAAAATGTACGATTTTAAAAAGGAGGCGTGGCACCTAACCCCACTTTGGGTCATTGGGTGATGGGTAAATCGTACGAATTAGATCGTAAGAATTAATGTGAATCAGCCACCAAATCAAAAAGTTACGAATTGCCGTGAGATTGCGTTGGTCATCCGGGTACTTCTTGCATACTGTTTTTTTAAATTCTATGTATTCTGACATACTACTCGGCTTGCATACTTATTTTAACGTACTATATAGTATGGAAGTATGCATTTTCGGACTCAGCCTATGTTCTTAAATGACTGTATAACTGTTGAAGAAAAATGACTGGTAGCTTGAGGATACAGCCCTATTAATATGCTAAACTGTGAGCATTTGTTTATGAGTCTACAATTGGCCACGCCCATTCAAAAAGAGTGTTGTGATAATAAAAGTAAAAAAAAAAAAACACTACAGAAAAAGCCAAATAGTTCTGTTTTATGATCTTTTTGATGTAAAAAAAAATCTTGAGTACATTATAAGTGGAAAGCAGAGAACAGTACAAAAGAAAAGTCTGAGGTAGTTCATGACCCCTTTAAAGATTACCAAAACTATTTATTTAAGTGGATTAACTTGCACAGATTAATTGTTCCCTAACTAACATTGTGCGCTAGCAAAATAAACGTACATTTTGACTTTGTGAAGACTTAAAAATGGTCATGTTTGGCACATATAGAATGATTTAACAGTGTAAAATTAGTATTAAGGATCGTTTACCAGACAAATGGAAAAAAAATGTAAACACAACAAATAATTAGTTTCACAAGAAATGTTTTTTCTTCCTACTTAAAGGGATGATTCACCCAAAAATTAAATGTTGTCATTATTTTCTCACCCTTGAACACAAAAGAAAATATTTTGAAGCATGCTGAAAAACCTGTAATTGACTTCCATAGTATTTCTTTGTCCTACTATGGAAGTCAATGGTTACAGAATTTTAGCTTTCTTCAAAATATCTTCTTTTGTCTTTGACAGAAATTAAACTAATAGAGGTTTAAATCCATTTGAGGGTGGCTAAATAATGAGTCAATTTAAAATTCTTGGGTGAACTATCCCTTTAATAATGAACTATTATGTTTCATTGTCAATTTCGAAGATAGTTTCTACTCTGAAATGTATTAAATTTTAATGTAAAACAAAAAAGACACAGAGAGAAACGTACCTCCGTGATGGTGTGTGTTACCTCCGGGTTCTGGGAATGAGGTGTACCCCATGTTAACGTTCGGATATGGAGACGAGATGTAAGCCAAGTTGTGGCCCAGATTTATTCCTCCATAATCTCCTGGATGACCAGGATACGGCGGAGCAGATTCAAGTGTTCCAATTGCTTCCAGAGCTTCTATAGCCTCCATTTCCTCCAGATAGTCCTTTTCCAAATCCTCCAGTTCTTCACTCTTATCCATATCCGTATTTCCTTAAAATATAGCAGAAATGCAGAGGGAATGTTAAGAGTGAACTCCACCACACTTTCTGGAGTTTGGACGTCTTGTGTCTCAATGCAAATGGCACCAAACCAAAAAATAAAAATGTTGACAAGACGCATTCAAATCTCCACAGTCCAAGCAAATTTCGTTCGAACAGGGAAATTTTCTGTGAGGTATTTTGTGCTGCTTTTCCTTTTTGGTCATGGAAACAGATCATCATTTTCCACCAGAAACCAAAGTCATATGAAGAGTTCAGCTTGTGTAAACCAAGTCTTTCCCTTCTCCATTTGAAAATCAAATCGAGTTTTTTCTGAAGGCAACATTTTCACCTTATTTACATTTTTAAATGGGATAGGTCCTTAACAACAACATTATGTATGCTTTTCTGTAATATAATATGATTTTTTTTGTCCAACATACTCATAAAGAAATGAAACCTAAATCTGATACATCTAGTGTAATCAGCACAGTTAACTGAAATGATTTTTAATATCCACAGAAAAAATGATTAACTATGGATTTACTAAATTTCCTTTTAAGGTAAATTGTTTAACCCAATTCAATGTAGTAATGTTCAGGTTAATTTGTTTGTTTAAATTCAGCCCATATAAATTGTTTGTAACCACTTACAGTGCCTTAAAAAACTGAGGAAATGCAATTAATCTTTTTTTTTTTTCAGTGTACAGTGTCGGATAACCATTACTGAAGTATCTGTGGTCTATAGGGCTCTGGATTCAATGACAAACTTCATTTTTATTCAGAGGAAAAAAGGGATAAAACTACTGAAATATCTAAATATGAATGCTATTAATATGAATGATACTATAAAAACTGTTGGTCTGCAACAAAATAAGAGTCTCACAGAATGAGATTTTCATATTTAAAGGGACAGTTCTTCCAAAACTGGTAATTGTCACCGTTTACTCATCCTCCATTTTTCTCCAAAACATTTTGTTCTTCTTTTTTTCCCCTCCAACATTCTTCAATATATATATATATATATATATATATATATATATATATATATATATATATATATATATATATATATATATATATATATATTTATTTATTTTTTTTTTTTTTTTTTTTTTATTTTATTTTATTTTTTTTTTTAATTTATTTTTTTTTTTTTTTTTTTTATTTTATTTATTTTATTTTATTTTATTTATTTTTTTTTTTTTTTGCTCAGCCAAAGAAATACAATTTAGTCAACCACTCAAGCGTGAGGAAATATTAATTTTTAGGAGAACTGTCTCTTTAAGTTGAGCATCAACTATTATTATAGGCCTAATCTAGATGTTATTTATTTATTTATAATTTTTAAACAGGAAAAGATTAAAAGATAATCGGGCCTGACTCAGCATGAATGCTGTTTTTCAGCAGGTTCCTGCTCTGCAGAACATAGAAACATACAGACACAGCATCCATCAACACATGAGAACAATACAAACAATTACCAAACATACAAAATAGAGGAAAACAGGCTACTAACTCAGTGGCTACAGCGATAGTTAACCATCAGATGATGAGCATGAGATTTTTTAAAATGTCTTAATGTTGGTATTGTTTTTATATGTAGTGGGATCTCATTCCAGGCTTTAGTGAACACATAAAAGAAAGATCTCTGTCCATAACAGTTTTTAAAAGCAGGTACTGGCAAACATCCATTTGTTGCAGATCTGGTGGATCGATCAGTCCTTGTATTAAATTTCGGTATCAAAGCACAAAGAGCTGCTGAGGTAGCACTATTAAAAATTTTATAATACAGTTTAATCCCTGTATTCATAATGTAGTTTTTAAATGATAAAGCATTAGAAAGTGATAGAGCAAAACAGTGATGTGTCCATCCAGAAAGTCTATTGTGTATCTTAAAAGCCCTATTGTACAATCTAGCTATTGGCTCCAGGATATCATTTGTTGTGAGAGACCAAACAGGCAAACAGTAAGACAAGGTAGACAAGATTATGGCATGAAGATACGTTTCAGAAACAGAAAAAGACAAATTTGTTCTAATTTGCCCATAAACAAATAGCTTTTGTTTCAGCTTTTTATAAACATTTTGAACATGGGCACAATAAGTGAGGTGAGAGTCCAGACTGATTCCCAAATATTGATATGTGGATACAATGGAAAGTTTTTGATTTGAGAAAATGATAGGATAGGATATAGACAATTTTCGCCTTGGTGAATAAAAGTACATACATTCTGTTTTCTTAACGTTAATAGTCAAATGATTGTCTTGCAGCCATTGATGTAAATGCTGAAGATCTGTATTTAATTTATTGTTAATTGTGTCAGTGCTTGATCCAGACACAAAAAGTACAGTGTCATCGGCATACAATAAAGAATCTGAATGTTTAATTACCTGAGGAAGGTCATTGATATACATTAGGAAAAGTAAAGGTCCCAAAATACTTCCCTGTGGAACCCCCATAGAACAACCCAATGCCTGCGATGTTGTTGTACCAATTTTAACAACCTGAGATCTATTGGATAAATATGATGAAAACATATCAATTGCAGAAGAAGAGAGATTAAAAGAGATCAATTTGTTTAAAAGAATAGTATGATTAACTGTATCAAAGGCTTTTCTAAAATCTATGTATACAGCTCCAGTGACATGACCTTTATTTAGTGCAGTACGTATATGTTCAGTAAATAAAAGCAATGCTGACATGGTTGACCGCAATGGTCTAAAGCCATGCTGGCAATCACTAAGCAAATTATTATCTTCAAGATACTCAATTAACTGATTATACAATGCTTTTTCAAGTAACTTAGAAAATGTAGGGAGAATTGAAATTGGCCGGTAATTAGAGACACTAGTTGGGTCCTCAGACTTAGCAGTGGTTTGTGTGGTCAGGCATACTGTACAAATGCAAAGGCAGAAAACCGAGCTCTCTATTTCACACACATGGAGAATGTGTCATAAAATGTGTCATAAAAAGGATTCATTTACCCCACTGAGTCAAAAAAAGAAAAGAAAATGTCAAATGTTCTCCTGGCTAACAATATTAGAATATATATATATTTTTTTAAATATATATTTTTCCTCTTTTTAACAACAGTAAAATCTACTTCCAGAGCAACTTACCTGTAGTAATGAGAGGTCAATGAGGTTTGTGGTTGAATATTGTGCTTTCTGTAATATCTGAAGAAAATGAGTCCAGTAAAAGAGAAGAACTGGGTGTGTTTGAGTTCTAGAGGAAGAAGCAAATCCAGATTTTATACAGAATTTATAAAAGACCACAGATGAGGAATTTAAAGAATAAAATAAAAAAAATATATTTTATTTTATTTTATTTTGAACGTACCCACTAAAATGTGATTGTGTTTAGGTATATTGTTTATAACATATACTCCATGTTCACACAACAAAATACAAATAATATTTGCATGACATTTTGAAGAAGAATCATTTGCATAGTTTGATTAATTAGCAAATAATATATATATATATATATATATATATATATATATATATATATATATATATATACACACACAATTACGAGAGTTAACATTAGGCGAGCAGGTTACACTGTAACCCTGTGTCTTAACAACACGCTACGTGACGGGATTTGCATTGAAAAGCAATTAGGCTGTTTGCACCAGACGAAACATGACAGAAATTAAAATACAGCCATTCAGAAGCACAGAATAGTGCACTCACTGCACTCCAGCGAAATAGTAAAGTTTATAATATAATTAATACATATTAAACCTCTTTAACATTATTAAATGTAGATGCTGATTCACTGATATGTGTTGGTTTGCACTGAGTCACAGTTCTGAAGTTCAGTTTCAAACGATTTATTTTATTTTCACGATCTGAGCTGAACTATCTGCTGCTGCTTTTAGTTTATGGCAATAAATGTCATGTAAAATGGCATTCAAACTCACATTTTTAGTATTTAATACTGAATAAAGCACATGAGGTGTACCTGAGGTGATCATTGTTTATCCTGTTGTTCAGGTGCAAGAAATAGTTTCCAAAATGTAGATTCCAGGTGTTTGTTAGAACAAAAACTCCTTTTGATATGGAAAATATTCCTTCTTTTGCATGCCATTACTTTTTACGTTTTACTTTTAGAACACGATATAAGTCTTTTAGGCTCGATATTCAGGCTCTCTCCTGTTAATGTCGACAGTCTGGCAACCTGTGCCTGCATTTGTTTTGAACCTGGAGAAATTAAATAGAAATTTAATGTTTGATTATTAATATACATGGCTAAGAACTTAAATTGGGCTAAATTAAAGGCAATTTTATCAGTATTTATTATAAATGTTTTTTAATGCTCAGATTCCAGATCTGTCCAGTTGTATCTTAACTAAATGTTGTCCTGTCCTAACAAATAATTCATATTAATGCACATATTATTTATTCACTAAAAAATGATACTTGTGACTGATTTTGTGGTCCAGAGCCACTTTTGTAAATTTAATGTGATGCAGGCCCCTAAGTGACATGTCTATTTTTGACCCACACACTTCCCAATATGAATCTATACGTTGACAGAAGGAAAAATATAAAACTGCAGAATTTGACCCAGAAGGCTTTTTGTTAGCTTTATTTCTCTTCAGTCCTGCTGCAGGTATTTCTCGGTGTGATCCGCTGATGTTCTGAGGCTGTTCATGCATTGGTTTGCTTTCCGTGAGCTTTATCGTGCCATTAGCTTTGCTTTGTGCAGAGTTGTTTGAATATTTTTGCATTTACAAGTAAGTGTTGAGGGGAGGATCTGTAAAAGTGCCTCACAGTGATTTAGTGTTGTGATGATCATTTTAAATGTGCTTGAGCTCATGGCGAAACCTCTTTATTAATATCTATTATTTTAGCTTAGAGCTATTGTGTGTTTAAAGCACAAGTCTTTATTATTATCACGACCAATGTTTATTATTGACAATAACTTCACAGCCGTGATTAAACTGATTAAATGGCAAAAGTGTTACTATCTGAAATTAATTTCAGCCTTTTAACAATACATCAGTAAAAACATTAACAATACATTAGATGCAAATTAGATGGAAGTTTAAGTTTACCTCTATAAAAGGCACTCATTGAAATACTCATTGGGAAAACCCTGGAGTGTTATTTGGGGTTATTTGGGGGAATTTTAAGCTTTTATGACTTCTTAAAAATATAAGATTATTTATACTGTCTACATCTCGATGTAATGAAGCTGCCATATATAGGTTTTCACTAGTTAAATGTTTCCACTATGAACCACTAGATGTCACTGTCAGGTAGTCCTATCTATTCTCACAGGCTCATTAGATCTAAGGGATTACAGCCTGGACACTGGACAGAAGCATATTTTTGCATTCTTCCTTTTTTGTGTGCAGTTTTGCATATGGGGACATTTTAAAAGGACACAGAATTTACATTGTTAAAATATTTGGCCGGTCTTTATCATTGTAATGGGAAACCAAATATTCTGACAGCTCATAGATGGTGAGGTTTAGGGTAATGGTTTTAAATGAATGTTTTTAGATATTGGACATTGAAGCATCCATTTGTGTTTCTGCCATCCTAAAATGTTATTTGTTTGTTTGTTTTGTTTATGCTTATTTGTTTATTTTTGTTTATCTTTATTCATTTCTCAACTTGTTTGTTTGTGTTTATTCATTTATTATTATTTTATTAATTTGTTTTTATTTGTTCATTATTTTGTTTGATTATTTTTATTAATTTGTATTTTTATTTAGTTTTGTATTTTTTATTTATGTAAATTTTTTGTTTTTATTTAGTTTATGTATAAATTTATGTATTTTTTATATTATTTTGTATCTATTTATTTATCATTTTATTTATTTTCATGTATTTGTCTATTTTTATTTATTTATCATTTTATTTATTTTTATGTATGTTTATTTTCATTTATTTGTATTATTTTTATTTATGTATAATTTTATTTATTTGTATTTATGTTGCTATATATATATATATATATATATATATATATATATATATATATATATATATATAAATTTTTTTTTTGTATAATTTAATTTTTTATAAGTATTTACATTTATTTAATTTATGCATTTTATTTATTTATTTGTATTTATGTTGTTATTTATATATATATATATATATATATATATATATATATATATATATATATTTTTTTTTTTTGTATAATTTTATTTTTTTATATGTATTTACATTAATTTAATTTATGTGTTTTATTTATTTCAATTATTTATTTTATTTTGTGTCTGTGTATATATATATTGATTTATATATATATATATATATATATATATATATATATATATATATATATATATATATATATTTTTTTTTTTTTTTTTTTTTTTTTTTATTTATTTTTTTTTTTTATGTATGTATAATTTTATTTATTTATTTTTATATATTTGTTTTTTTTATCATTCCAAAAATTATTTAATTTTGTATAATTTATTTAAAAATTTGTATGTATAGTTTAATTTTTTGGGGGGGTTATTATTTTCTAGTGTGTAAGTA
This sequence comes from Danio kyathit, assembly GCA_903798195.1. NCBI lineage: Eukaryota > Metazoa > Chordata > Actinopteri > Cypriniformes > Danionidae > Danio > Danio kyathit. The sequence continues at coordinate 15,405,556 of LR812521.1, read as the reverse complement.
AATGCTAACGAATAATATCTTAAATATTTATTTACTTAGTTTACTTTTTTGGATATTTGTGTTAATTATTTTTTTCTCCAATCTTTGCACGCACCAAGAATAAAGGATCTAGAATAAAGTAATTTCACTGCACTCTATAATAATACCAGTCATTGTAATGCACAGTTCCGGTCTTTGATGATGATTGGTTGAGGCGTGTTCAAAGACTCTATAAAATACTCTATAAAACATACCCTTGTGACCTTATAACATAAGTATTACTGTGCGCCGCTGCATCAGTGTTGCTTGGCAACCATCTGCTAAACATCATCGAGGAAATCATAATCTTTCCCCTGAGAAATGATCACATTTTTGTTGCTGTGTTTATTTTTACTTTGACTGTTTTAATCTTCAAATACAAAACAATAGCCTAGAGTGTATATACTGTACTGTATGTACTGATGATTTGCATATGCTAGATGTCCCTGTCAGATTTTACTGTGAGCTGTCGTGGGTTATTTTTTCATCTATTCATTTTTATTTTATTTATTGCATAATCACTCATGCAGCTTACAGCGATGACTTGACTAATTTAATTTAATCTAATTGAATTTATATACAGCTCGCCATGCTAAATTGAAGACAGTTCATTTAAGTGTTCATTAAATGCATTCAATTGAATCAAAATTAGTGTAATAAATGTGCATTAAAATTATACTGTAATTTTGATTAAATTTAGTGCATTTAATAAACTACATTAAATGAAATGTCTTCAATTTAGCATGCCAAGCTGTATGTAAATAAAAATTAGATTAAAAATTAAATTAAATTAAATGTCAAGTCATGGCTGTAAACTGCATGAGACATTATACAACAGTCAAACTGTAATAAATGTGTTTATTTAAATAAATCTGCATTAAAATGATAGTTTGAATTTGTTGTATAATGTTTCATACAGTTTACAGCCATGACTTGATTAATTTAATTTAATTTACAGCTTGCCATGCTAAATTGAAGACATTTCATTTGCATTCCTTAAATGCATTTAATCAAAATTATTTTAATGCACATTTATTAAATAAACACGCATTTACTACAGTTTTACTTTGTTGTATAATTTCTCATGCAGTTTACAGCCATGACTTGACATGTTTCATTTAATTGAATTAATAATTAATTAATTAATGTTTAATTTACATACAGCTTGCCATGCTACATTGAATACATTTAATTTAAATGTTCATTAAATGCATAAAATTTAATAAAAATGAAAGTGTAATTATTTTAATAAATGAGCATTAAAATGATACTGTAATTTTGATTCAATTTAATACATTTAATACATTTAATAAAAACATTTAAATTAAATGTCTTCAATTTAGCATGGTAAGCTCTGTGTGCATTAAATTAAATTAAATCAAATTAAATCAAATATGTCAAGTCATGGCTGTAAACTGCATGAGAAATTATAGAACAAACTGTAGTAAATGTGTGTTTATTTTAATAAGTGTGTATTAAATGATACTAATTTTGATTAAATGCATTTAAGGAACAAAAATAAATGTCTTCAATTTAGCATGGCAAGCTGTATTTAAATTAAATGTCAAGTCATGGCTGTAAACTGTGTGTAATTATACAACAAAGTCAAACTTTAATTTTAATTAACGTCCATTAAAATTACACTAATTGAAATTAATGCATTTAATGAACATTTACTTTAAATGTTCTTATATTTAGCATGGCAAGCTGTTTGTGCATTAAATTAAATTACATCAAAATAAATTAAAGAGCCCCTAAAATGGGTTTAGTGTGTAACACAGCTCTAAGTGAAGTGAAATATCCAGCTAAAGCTTAAATCTGAAAGTGCAGTGTTTAAAACTATTGATTCATCCTATAAAAGAGTCGACTCCTATACTTCAAATGAATCGTCTTGATATTGAGTCTTTAGCTGTTTCGGCGTGACGTGGATACAAAACTTAAGCCCCGCCCAGTTGTTGTGCGTGCAAACCCGGGAAAATTGAAACCTGCGATTCCGCACAGTAGCAAAGACAAAGCGTCTAGATACATACTGTAGCAGACGCCGGTTGAATCAATGCTGTGCTCAGCAGGATATTATTGGAAGTGTGAGGGGAAAGTTAGTGCTATTTTCTCTACCCAAAGATGAGGCTGTGAAGAGTCAGGGGTGGAGGTTTATTTTTGCAAAAATACATCAGCATTATAGCCCAGCCTTGTGCTGTTCGAGTGCTTCTGGAATCTACACACTTACAACGGGGCATTCATCGGCCGTTTGTTAAAGGAAAGATCAGAAAAGGGACTTTGTCATTACATGGATCAGTGCATCGTGGATCAGTTTCTTCCTCCATTTCACAAGTGTAAGTAAGAGCGATTAAAATGGCTGCCTCCTGGTTTTCTCTAGCTTGCAAATGATGTATTTAATAGTGTTTTGTTACTTGTAACCGCTTGTACTGTATCAGGTTAACTCTTTATATTCTCATATTGCGTCTAATGCCACGTTGAAAATGCAACGCGCGCTGCTTTGTTTACGGATTTAAATGCGTTTGTGAGCTCGTTCCACTGCCGTTTGTCATTGCTATGGCCATCGTCAGCTGTTCTTACACACGTGCAGCGGGCAAGGTTCAGAATAGTTCAGCTATTGCCGCTGTGTGGGTTAATACTGAATGTGTGTCATGGTTAAGAATAGAGCAATATGCTGGTGTTTAACTGCACACACATACCTGCCAACATCTGTCCCAGAAAATCCGGGACACCAGGGGGGAGGGGGTTAGGTTCGGGGTGAGGTGTCTGAATAACACTCAGGGTCGGAGCAAGCTGAACTGGTGCTCTAGGCGAACTGCGATCACACCGCCCTCAACCCAAAAGTGAAAAAGAAAGTGACCGCGGATGAAAGTGAGGACCGGGAGGGAGGGGGTGGGTGTCGTGGATGAAAGTGAGGACCGGGAGGGAGGGGGTGGGTGTCGTGGATGAAAGTGAGGGGCGGGAGGGAGGGGGTGGGTGTCGTGGATGAAAGTGAGGGCCGGGAGGGAGGGGGTGGGTGTCGTGGATGAAAGTGAGGACCGGGAGGGAGGGGGTGGGTGTCGTGGATGAAAGTGAGGACCGGGAGGGAGGGGGTGGGTGTTGTGGATGAAAGTGAGGACCGGGAGGGAGGGGGTGGGTGTCGTGGATGAAAGTGAGGACCGGGAGGGAGGGGGTGGGTGTTGTGGATGAAAGTGAGGATGTGATGAAAATTACGGGAGTTTTCCGGTATAAATAACAAAATGGGTGGGTGGCTGGAGATGGGTCTGAAAGGGAGACTCCCGGGAAAAACAGGAGGGTTGGCAGGTGTGCTCATACATAAACTCTGCACTCTGACTACTTCAATATTGTTGATAAGCTGTGCTGGGCATTTCACTCTCTCTTGCGCTGAATGCTGTCAGTGTTGACCAATCGCAAGTCTGTCATCGGTCCAATAAGCGCAGATTAGCTTTAGGGAACGAATGAATCGCTGAATGATTCATATGGGAGTCGCTGGGATAATTAGGTAAAAATAAATGCATATTATAAGACCATGAAAGTTTTTTTTTTTTAAATGTTTTTTTAAATGTGTATTGAAATGATGCTAATTTTGATTAAATGCATTTAAGGAACTTAAATGTCTTCAATTCAGCATGGCAAGCTGTATATAAATTAAATTAATTTAATTTAATTTAATTTAATTATCCATTTATGGCTTTAAACTGCATGAGAAAATATACAAAAATGTCAAATCGTCATTTTAATGCACATTTATTAAAATAAACACACATTTACTACAGTTTGACTTTGTTGTATAATGTCTCATGCAGTTTACAGCCATGACATGACATATTTGATTTAATTTAATTTATATACAGTTTGCCATGTATTTAAGGAACAGTTAAATGAATGTCTTCAATTTAGCATTTAATTTAATCAAAATTGTAGTATCATTTTAATGCACATTTATTAAAATAAAACACATTTATTACAGTTTGACTTTGAATAATTTCTCCTGCAGTTTACAAACACGACTTGACATATTTGATTTAATTTGATGTAATTAAATTAAATTAAATGCACAAACAGTTTGCCATGCTACATATAAGACATTTAATATAAATGTTCCTTAAATGTATTTAGTTTAATCAAAATTACATTATCATTTTAATGCTCATTTATTAAAATAAAGCACATTTACAGTTTGACTTTGTTGTAAAATTTCTTATGGGGTTATGACTTGACATTTAATTTAATTTAATGTAATTTACATACAGCTTGCCATGCTGAATTGAAGACATTTAATTTAAATGTAGTTTATTAAATGCATTTAATTGAATCAAAATTCGTCATTTGAATGCACATTTATTAAAGCGCACATTTATTATAGTTTTATACTGACAATTGTCTGGAGTCAAATTACATCACAAATAACGCATCGTTTTTATTTCAAGCAAAACAAACTCCAACACACAAAAAGCATTACATGTTCAGTTCTCAGAGATAATGTTTACATTAAACACATTTCTGCTTACATTACATTATATATATATATGCTCCATCACAATGCAAATGGGAATTAAGGGAAACACAGTTGCCTTGCTGTTGGATGTTAACACATTAGCTTGCTCAAATACATTTTATTTGTGTAAAAACAGTGGCATATTGTCTGCCAGTTCCTGTCGAGATGGAAACAGATCATTTTTTTCAGCTTTACATGTGAAATCCTCCAGTTCAGCATTAAAAGCATCGCTGCCTCTTCATATAATGTGCACCCGCCTCTTGTTACAGTCAATTGTTTTCATCTCTAGTGCTTTAGTTCCCTCTCAAACCCTTAACTCTAAATGCACAACAGTCATTTTCCATTATGTAGTCTCTCATATATAGAAATTAATGCACTGGCTAAAAAGTGTAGGACAAATGGGACTATTTCCTAAGAGGGAAAATCAGTTTCCAGGAAGTGCCGTGCTGATTGACCTCCTGGCATTCGCCACGTTGTTAGAAGAAGAAACTGAGATTTTTCTCGGAACGCTTTCAATGAACAGCCACAGCGCTTTAATCTTTTGCTTTTGATTAGTGAAGTCAAAAACACATGTTATTAGATATTATTCACAATTCTCAAACCTCAGACACACATGCTTAAAAAAAAAAAAAAAGATTGTGCTGCTTGTTCAAACTATGTGTTTAAAATGAGCTGAAACACTTTGCTTAATTGAGTTTTTATGTTCAGTCTACTTCAATTTGTCAAACATTAAGTTAACTTAATTGACCCTTGGCTAAGCCCTGCCCTCTTTAGTTAACGTTGTTATGCCTGTCAAGCTTTCATGCCTGGCATGTCTATTTCAATATGTATGCATCGATGTCAGACATTCCCAGGGACATAATTAGTCATTTTTGGTGACCAGGTAAGATATCCGAGGAAAGCCAGACAAAAAAACACTAGTATGCATTGCAGCTGTATATTCACAACTCAAAATTAAAGCTAGAGTAGCCAAGTCAGGGGCGCCTGCAAGATTTTATTCCTAGGTACGCACAAATCATGTCAAGAAACACGGATGCTTACTGTCAGAGGCTACATTATTTAAGGGCATTTGTTATGACATAATTATTTTCTTTTTAATTTTAATATTTCGTTGAAACCTAAATGTAATAAAAGCACATTAGCACCAAGGAAAAATCAGACGCTCAAGACGTAAAATTATGACATATTAAAAAATTAGCAAATATATGACAGAAGATTTGGTTAAGCATTAATTAAATCCTTAATTTCCACTGACCGAAAATCATCCACTCGCACAGTTGAGTAGTGGACAGGTTCAAACAAAAATATAAGTTGTATATATTTCTTGGAAAAAAATATCTTTTTAAAACGAATTTTGCATATTTGTCTCTTTGTTTAAATATTTTTGTTGGTCGGTTATCTTCTAAATAAAATAGAAGAACGAATAACATTTGAGGTGAAGTGCTTCAAAACAAATCCGCTATGCTTCCACAATGCCGAATCACGAACTGGATTGTCAAATAAAATAATAATCTAGCCTAAATAAAATTAAAGTGAAATATTCAGTTTCAGAGAAGCCTATGTTAAACAGTTTTCCATGTTGCACCGGTCAATTACAATTGAATTCATTTAATCAAATAATTTGAATAAGCAGGACAGGCGTTTATAAAGTATACGCAACAGCACTGAACATGTTCCCACATTACCTTGGTGGAACAAACTCGGTTGGAAGGTTGAGAAAACTCAAACTCGTTGAGTTTGGAATGGAGATATCTGCACCAGTCTGTCAGATAAAATTGTTTTAAACCACCTTGTTCCGTTCCATGCGAGGAGGCTGTGCAGCAGCTAGATCTGATCTGTCTGATGAAAGACAGTTTCCCCGGCTCAGGTGCTGATGAGACTGCGCTGGGGGATCAGTATTTGTCTCATTAGTTTTAGGCCTTTTGGCAAATGTCTCAATTAAGTTGATCTGTTTTAAAGAGCGTTTACTCATTTTGAACCTTGTTTTTTAGCTATTTGAATGGTAATTTTTATGTGGGAAAAAAACGCTTTAAAACACACAAACGAACATCTTTGTTGTCATTCTTTCTTGCTTTGTCAATATATCATAGTGTATACTGTTTAATAGTCAATTTACATTATGTAATAAATAAAACATCTGCATTAATTCCCGCACTCTCATGGTACTGTAGGTATGCATAGTGCGTACAGCCCTACGGCTGCAGATGCCACTGAGCCTAGCCGCCTTATACGCTGACCATTCAACAGCTTAGTTCATGTCAGGGGCATCGCTAGACCCAATTTGGGGCACGTACCCCCGTAAAAATCGCCAGTGCCCCAGTAAATGCTTTGAGATATGATTTACTTCATATGCAAGTGTATTAATTAAGAGTGGTAATCCCAGAATAAAGGTGTGACGCAATGGCGCAGTAGGTAGTGCTGTCGTCTCACAGCAAGAAGGTCGCTGGTTCGAGCCTCGGCTGGGTCAGTTGGCATTTCTGTGTGGAGTTTGCATGTTCTCCCTGCATTGGCGTGGGTTTCCTCTGGTTGCTCTGGTTTCCCCCACAGTCCAAAGACATGCGGTACAGATGAATTGGGTAAGCTAAATTGTCCGTAGTGTGTGCGTGTGCGTGTGTGTGTGTGTAAATGAGAGTGTGTCTGTGTTTCCCAGTGCTGGGTTGCAGCTGGAAGGGCATCCGCTGCGTAAAACATATGCTGGGTAAGTTGGCAGTTCATTCCGCTGTGGCGACCCCAGATTAATAAAGGGACTAACCTGAAAGGAAAATGAATGAGTCAGGAATATCAAAGCAAAACCAACTTAACCCCGCTCTTTTTAGCGCCCCTCATAGAGCTTGATCCACGCTGGCATTTCTCCCCTTGGGTTTTAGGTTTTGGAAAAGGAAAAAAATTCCACCATCCCGTCCAATCTTTTAGGATACCAGGTATCAGATTTGCACAATCCATATGCTCAACGATTTGGCTTGTTTCCCTCACTTGAAAACTTGACAGACCTCCTGCTCGTAGCTACAGTTGCTAAGCTATGATTGGTGTGTGGCGGTTTTCGGGTGTGGCTCAGCGAAGGGTCAGTTGTTTTATGTTGGGACAACATGAAGGGATTGTGTTGGTGTAATGAAGAAGATTTTTTACTCTTTAAAAGTGTGCAGTGAACACGTCAACCTGTATAACCATCTATAATTATATAGACGTGTATTTTGAGGAAAAAGGGGCGACAACTGGTGTCGTATTTTGAGACGAAAGGTGACAACTGGTGGTGTGGTGTAGGATGGGTGTCCTGCTGAGGAATGTGTGGGCTCAGTATTGTTTGGAGCTGCTGGAGAACGAGTTTAAATGTAAAACATTGAGTGTAAAACACACATATGAAGTTATATAGTTGAAGTCAGAATTTTTTTTCTTTTTTAAATATCTCCCAAATTATGTTTAACAGAGCAAGGACATTTTCACAGTTTGTCTGAGAATATTTTTTATTCTGGAGAAAGTCTTATTTTTTTTATTTCGACTAGAATAAAAGCAGTTTTTAATTTTTTAAAAACCATTTTAGGGTCAAAATTATTAGCCTCTTTAAGCTATATTGTTTTTCGATAGTCTCCAGAACAAACCATAATTATACAATAACTTGCCTAATTAACCTAGTTAAGCCTTTAAATGTCACTTTAAGCTGTATAGAAGTGTCTTGAAAAATATCTAGTCAAATATTATTTACTGTCATCATGGCAAAGATAAAATAAATCAGTTATTAGAGATGAGTTATTAAAACTATTATGATTAGAAATGTGTTGAAAAAATCTGCTCTCCGTTAAACAGAAATTGGGGAAAAAAATAAACAAGGGGGCTAATAATTCTGACTGTATCTGTGAGAGGCTTTCAGTAGAGTGAGTGATATATTATCAAACGAATGCACCATCATGGCGATGTATGTAAACGCTCAGAAGAGATTGCATCTATGAGAGATAACTCTGGTGTGAATACAGGTGTTTGCATTGCAGGGGACAGGGCCCAGAATAACATGAGGACCTACAGATATACTGAACCTCTCAGTATAGAGAAAACATCATAAAAAGGTCGAAGTTAAAATAAGTACACCTAGAGGTGTGGAGAGAAAATCTGTATAAACAATTGACAGACACTTTAGGTTGTCCTGGGGAGAGACTAGAGATGGGTCTGCTTATGATGTCTTTGCTTTTTTGGAAAATGTTCCAATATAAACATTAGGTGAGCAGGTTACATTTATAACCCCTGTGTCCTAACAACAGCTACCTAACTGTGGGCTGTTTGCACCAGGCCCAACATGCCAGAAATTAAAAAACAGCCATTCAGAAGCACAGAATAGTGCACTCACTGCACTCCAACGAAATGGTAAGGTTTATAATCTGATTAATACATATTAAACCTCTTTAACATTATTAAATGTACTTGCTGAATCACTGATATGCATGGGTTTAGTTCTAAAGTTCAATTTCAAACGGTTTATTGTATTTTAAAGATCTGAGGTGAATTATCTGCTGCTGCTTTCAGTATATGGCAATAAATGTCATGTAAAATGGCATTCAAACTCACATTATTAGCATTTAACAGTGAATAAAGCACACAAGGTTTACCTGAGGTGATCATTGTCAGTTTTCTGTTGTTTACCTGAAATAGAAGCCATTTCTAAAATATAAATTTCAGGTGTTGGTTAGAAGAAAAACTCCTTTTAATATGTTAAATAATCCTTCTATCGCGTGCCGTTGGTTTCATTTAGAACACAGTTTAAATTAGCCTTTGTTGCTATTGTCAATCTGGCAACCTGTGCTTACATGTGTTTTGAACCAGGAGTGCAATTCCTAGTTCAACCACTGGGTGTCAAACTTACATACTGCACCTTTAATAGAAGAAAAAAATACTTGTTAGAGTTTCATCCTCACTTAGCTTGAAGATTTAGAAGTAATTTTTGAGCTTTGAGAAGAGCAGCGCTCCAGCTTTGGGTGTTGACAGTTTTATTAACAAATATTGTTTGTTAATTCCCTTAGTAGGCATTATAAAACAGTTATAGATTGAACTGCAATAAATACCAGAAAATTCTGGTACACTCAAATGCTTGTTCAAACTAATTTAAAATGAGCTAAATCAACACTATTTGTACGTTGACAACTCAATATTTTTTATGTTCAATCCACTTGTGTTTTAAAATGATTAAGTTAACTTAATTTGTTTAGACAACATGAAAGAATTGTGTGGAACCCAGCATATTTCACAGTGTATGAAAAATTAAATGAAAATAATTTGACAGTTGGTTCAAATAAAGTTTTTTATGGAGTTCTGTTTACGTAATTTAAGTTGAAATAACTTCAATAAAAAGAGTCGAGAAGTCATTTCAACTTATTTAATTAACTTCTATCATTCATTCATTCATTCATTTTCTTTTCGGCTTAGTCCCTTTATTATTCTGCGGTCGCCACAGCAGAATAAACCGCCAACTTATCCAGCACTTTTTTTTTTAGCAGCGGATGCCCTTCCAGCGGCAACCCATCTCTGGGAAACATCCATACACACTCATTCACACTCATACACTACAGACAATTTAGCCTTCCCAATTTACCTGTACCGTATGTCTTTGCACTGTGGGGGAAACCGGAGCACCCGGAGGAAACCCACGCGAACGCAGGGAGAACATGCAAACTCCACACAGAAACGCCAACTGACCCAGCTGAGGCTCGAACCTGTGACCTTCTTGCTGTGAGGCGACAGCACTACCTACTGTGCCACTGCATCGCCTTAACTTCTATCAACTTATTTTAATTAAGTTCTCTCAATCTATTTTAATTTCATTCTGTCAACTTAATTAAAATAAGTTGAGAGAATGTACTTAAAATAAGTTATCTCAACTTATTTATATTAAAGTAGTTAAAATAAATTGAAAAACTTAATTGTAATAGGTTAGAAAATTATAAGTTGAAATAATTCTTTCATTTAAATTTGGTTTAATACCTTCTTTTTTTGGACACTATGCTGTACAACTGCATGTTAAACACACTATAAAAAAGAGATTTCTTTAGAATAGTGAGTAGATTTGTTATCTTAAAAGGGACAAGTAGACTTTAAAAAAAGTGAATAATCTTTGTAACTTGGAACCGTTAAATCAGCTTGTATAATTATGGACAGAGATCATTTACTTAACTTTAAAGCAACAGGTTTAATCACTATTTTTTAAGTAAAGTCTAGAATTCGCCTTTACAGTGTATGTTTATATACTGCCTACTCTTTACATAACTCCTTAACGTTTCTGATTTTGACTGTACTGTAATGATGTGCGCCTTTACTGAAGCTGCTTTGGAACTGTAATTAATGTGTAAAGTGCTATACAACACTGTAAAATTCTGGATTCCACTCAAATCCTTTATAGCATCCCAACACAAATCGATTAAGTTAACTTAGTCATTTAACAAATTTAAGTGGATTGAACAGAAAACAATTAAGTTTTCCCCAGAAATCCCAAGAATTGTGTTGTTTCAGCTTATTTTAAACAAATAGTTTTTATGTAAGAAGCTTGACTTTTTAGACTTACTTGTATTTTGAGCATATATAAAAGGGTCTTTTGCCCACTGTGCACCGGTCAGCATGAGAATGAATGGTAAATGTGATTTTAGGAAAGGTCAGTGGTGATCTGCAGGCCCTGAGACGACTCAACCGTTCATCAATCCAGTCAGGAAAACGCAATTTGCTAACAGCTTCCTAAAATAGCCCACAATCCGGTCTCTATTGAAAGGAAATGAAGGGAAAGTAAAATGTCTTATTTGTTGAATAGTACCTGAAATTGCATTTCTCTCATAAACCCTTATCAGTGGGGCGTACCTTCATGGTAAATTGGTCAATTTGTGTACAATGGTGTCTTAAAGAGCAGCGGACAGTGCTGTTTTCACTCTCCCATGTCGGTGTTTGTGTGCAGGAGGTTCAGGTGACAGGACACATATTTGATCTGTCAGGGTTTTTCCTTCAATTCACCATAAGCATTATGTTACAATTTGATAAAAAAAAAATGAAACCGTTTTTATGTGCTGCATTACACATACCCCCGGTTTCACAAACAAGGTTTAAGGCTGGTCAAGATTAAATTGCATGTTTGAGCTGTCTCAACTGAAAATAACTTGCAGTAAGATGTCTTAAAATACGTCAGTGTCATTTTTTTTTTTGTCTCCAGGTGCACACCAGTGATATATTTTTCTAAGGCTATTGTATAAATGTGGCTTATAAATAGCCTAATTTATTTAAGGCCTAGTCCTGGCTTAATCTAAGCGCTGTTTGTGAAACTGGGCCATAGACTGTTTTTTTTTTCTTCATTGAGTAGTTGTAGATGTGCAGATAACACTGTAATCTGTAATACTCCTCCTTATCTGCTCATGTTGTTTGTGCATCTTCAGCTGTTTTGCTTCACTCAGCAACACTTGAATCCCACATTACGTCACAGCACTGATCAAAAACAGAGATGCTTTTTTCTACCAGTATTTGATTTCTTGTTTTCCTATAGGGCTGCACAACAAAAATTGAAAAATGATGGTTGACCAGACACATACATTCACCAATGGTGTGGAACCCAGCATTTTTACAATGTATACCCAAAAAATATCTTTTGCTGGTTGTTTAAACTACTCATTTAAAATGAGTTGAGACAACACAATTCTTATGGGTTTTTTGGGACAACTAAAGGCTGGCTCGCACTGTGCGTTTTTTATTTATTTATTTATTTATTTTTATATAATCCTGAACGAATGTAGCATGTCAGACTGCATGAACATGGCTCTCATGTCACACTGTAAAGGCTGATTTATACTTCTGCGTCAAGCGCACGTGTATGCTATGGCGCAGCCTATGCATGGACGCATAGTCCTCGCTGTGACCGTCGGCATCGTTGACGCGCACCTCTCAAAAAAATGTAACACGTAGCGCAAGCTCCGTGATTGGTCGGCTTGGTAGCGCTGACGAGTGTGGGCGCAGGTGAGAGCCGCGCGCCCGATGCGGCGAGTGTTTACAAGTGTGGAGTCCCGTGAAGGAGCTCCGGATGGAGACTGTTGTTTTGTGTTTACCTCATGATTAAAGCTGTTGCACGTCCGCCAGTTCCCGCCTCAAAATGAGCGAATTTGAGCCACTTGTACATTAAGGAAGTGTTCAGAAAAAAACAAAACACCAGCGAAGAAACTCGACACCGAGAAACATAAACACCTACTGCCAGCTAGCGTTTCGGAAGCGCATTGCAGAGCAAAAGAAACGGCGCGCAGAAGTATAAATGCACGGCTACGCGTGAGGCTTGTGCCATGGGTCACACCGATCACTTGAGGCAGAAGTATAAACCAGGCTTAAGATCTCAGCTGTCATGATCTGAATGACACGACCAAACATGAAAGAAAACACCCCAGAGTTTGACGTCATCCAACCATGACACTTTCACTATCCTGCGTTCTGAAATTATTCCTCACAGCAAACATAAACAATCGGCAATTTTGCACACGGCGTGTCTCTTGTTTTGACATTTCCCCGTGGTCATTTGAATTGTCACATGAATCGCGTCATCAAATTTGGTACTCCTATTGGTTTTTGGATTGACGCTCATCTCAGCTGTTGTCACGCTGCAGCAAAGTGTCTGAAATCTTCTGACACTGCCAGAACTTCATCGGAGGGAAAAACTGATCGCATCGAGCACTAAGCGGCTGTCTGTGAACATGTCAAACCAACGATCAAAGACCACAGATTTTAGCCCAGGATTTCAAGAATCTTTTAGGATTTCCCAAATTTGTCTCAGATGACAAAATCGTGGCTGAAATCTCACAGTGTGAGCAGGGCTTTAATTGGTTTGTTTAATCTACTTAAATTTGTAAAAATGATTTGTTAACTTAATCGATTTATGTTGGGATAACATGAAGGAATTGTGTGGAACCCAGCCTTTTTACAGTGTAGCTCAGTACCCATTTGTGGAAAAACCATAATAGAGTGAAAGTGTGTCCCTTGCACTGCAAACACTGCAAAAACGTTTTTCTTAGGTCCTATGAAATAAAAAGACTTTTTTTTTAGATGTTATTAGTATTGTTAGTTTTTAGGATATTTATTAGTTAGTTAATTTATTAGAAGTTAATGCGCACCAAAAACAGTGACAAAATTAGCATTTAGTAGACATAAAACTGATATTAACATGTAAAGTTTACAGTGTCACTTCCACCTAAATGATTCAATGGTTATATTTACGTCACCTCATACTTCAGTTTCTCAACAAATCTTCTGACCAATCAAATGCTCTCTAGTATCTGACATTCCCCGCCCCCTTTAAGACACTTCACTGCTTTTCATTTGATGTGCTTGAGCTCAAGCGTTCTAGCTGGCAGAGCAATGATAAAACAAAACGCTATTAGTTGTTGTTAAAAAAAGGAGCTACACTATGTCCCATGCTTTCTACATGTTTCAGTTGAGATTACGTCAAAAATCAAATAAAAATGCACATTTCAAAATACTTTACGAGACCTTTGAAGTTTTTTCTGTCTTCTAACACTGCGTCCTAACTACACGTGATGCTACAAGCCAGCGATAAGCAACTTTGCCTGCACTAAACGTGCTTTAACTGCATTTAACATTAAACTAAGCACATAATCAGTACCTGAGGCGATCATTGATGGTTTATGCTGTTGTTTTCGCAGCGATGTTGGGGAAGTAGAAACGTTTTGTGAAATAGAAATTTAGCTTTTTGCACTTTGCTGTCGCTAGGGTTGGGCAATTAATTGAAAAGTAATCGAAATCAACATTCAGAACCTACAATCGATCAAATTTTTCGAGGTCAGTCAATTACTTTGCCTACTTTTCCCTACATCCCATGTGGAGTCATGTGACCCTGCTCAGTTAAGGCTGATTTATACTTCTGTGTCGAACGCACGGGTATGGTCCGGGCCTTCGTTAAAATGTTGGTTTTAGGCAATGTGAGTTTTAATTTTGTCAGTGGACTGTGAAGGCAAAAAAATGAATAAATAAATAAAATAATCGTTCATTAATTGAAATCGAGTTAAACTGATCAATTAATCGAGATTTTTATTTTAGGCCAAATCGCCCAGCCCTAGCTGTTGCAGATGTTTATAGCAAATTCTCGATTTAATATGAAAAAGATTTTATGGCATGCAATTTGGCTGTCTACACCAAACATGATGCAGCACAGCAGAAACAAATACTATAGCCATTCATTTAAATATCCGCCACTGTACTCCTGGAATTGGTAAGTGTTAGAAATACCAATTCTATCTCATGAGAATTCGTAACTTTTTGATTTAGTGGCTAATTCATATGAAATCGTACGATCTCATTTGTACAATTTAGTACGATTTGCTCATCCCCCAATGACTTTAGGGGTGGCATTTGGTGGCACGCCTCCTTTTAAAAAGCATACATTTTCATACAACTGAACTCCAACGAATTCTTACTAATTAGCCACTAAACTGACAAAATGTAAAATAGTTACGTTTCCTCGTGAGATCAGGCTGGAAATACATATTAAATCAATTTAACATTAGTAAAAGTACATCGGCTGAGTACTGATGTTGTTGGTTTGTCACTGATGTTTATTTTCAAACCCTCTGCTAGTTTTTTAAAGATCCGAGGTAAACTATATGCTGCTGCTTTCAGTAGTATGGCAATTAAATGTCATGTAAAATCTCACATTGGTAGCATTTAATGCTGAAAAAAGCACATAAGTACCTAAGGTGATCATTGTCATAGTAGTTTATGCTGTTGATTTGCAATGAAGTGGAAATAGAAACGGTTTCTAAAATAGAAATGTTGGCCGTTGCTGGTTAGTGCAAATGTTTTTAACGTTAAAAAGATTTTAGGCTTTTATTGTGTGTAGTTAAGATATGGTGTAATGCATATATCGAAAACAATTCTTAAATCAAAGAGCATTTTCTAGAAAAGTTAACAAAAATTTTTTTTTCAGAAATAATGTTATGATTAAGTGTGTTTTTCCACTAAAACAAGTAAAATAATCGTGTTTTGGTTTCAAAAAAGATTACTTTACATACTCCATTAGCTTGTGTTAAGGAAAACACAATTTGACTTAATATTTCTGGAAACAAAATCATATTTTTTGGTTGTCTAGAAAATGTTTCTTATTTAAGAATTTGTATATCTTTGGACTAGAGGCGAAAATGTTGGCACAGCTTTTTTTTTGTAGGTACAGTATAAGGCTACAAGGACACAAGAAATAATGTTGTATCTTTGGTAAAGATCAATTGTTACATTTAATTAGTCGTACAATGAAGACTACATACTGTTTTTACATTTGAATATTCTTTTATAAGACTCAGAAAAAAAAAAACAGCACTGTTTACCTTATTTTTACCTTTGATCTACTGTATATTATTTATCA
>LR812521.1:15277175-15384675 GCA_903798195.1 Danio kyathit | reverse complement strand
GGGATTGATGTTGTACCCCAGCATCGTGGGACGTTGCATTTTGTTTGGACATGAAAATTGAGTTGAAGTCAGAACCCAACGTCAGGCCAACATCAATGTCCAACATCAGACAGATGTTGCATTTTGGTCACTTTCCAGCGCAACTTAAAAACAACAAAATATCAGCATCTAATGAGGTTACAGCTTGACATTGTGTGGACGTTACCAATATGATGTTTATCAGACAATGGATTTTAGTCGCCATACCTGACGAATAAATGTCAGTGTTTGACGTCAATATGACGTTGGTTTAAGATGTTGGCTCAACATTGGATTTTGGTCACTTTCCAACACAACCTAAAATCAACTAAATATCAACGTCTAATGATGTTACAGCGTTGTGTAGATGTTACCACTATGACATCTATTAGATGTTTGATTTTAGTTGCCATACCTGATGAATAAATGTCAGTATTTGACGTCAATATGATGTTGGTTTAAGATGTTGGCTCGATGTTGGATTTTGGTCACTTTCCAACACAACCTAACATCAACCAAATTTCAACGTCTAATGATGTTATAACTTGATGTTGTGTGGATGTTACCACTATGACGTCTATCAGATGTTGGATTTTAGTTGCCATATCTAACAAATAAATGTCAGTATTTGACGTCAATATAACGTTGGTTTAAGATGTTTTCTAGATGTTGGATTTTGGTCACTTTCCAACACAACCTAAAATCAACCAATAACGACATGAAATGACGTTGATAATTGGATGTCAAAAAAACATTGTCCTTAAACTCTGTTGACCTAAATCTAACCTAATATTATCGTCTTATGACATTGTGTGTCTGCTGGCATAAGATCATAGTTTATTAGTGCTAATAAACAGTTAATATCTTAATAATAGACAGGTGATACGACAGTAGTAGTAAGTGGTGTGAATTGTTACTTAAACTTGATTTAGTGTTTCCAAATATCCTTATGGGAAATGATTTTACTTAATATTCCAATGATTTTGGTATTAATAAAAATCGATAATTTTGCAAAAGATGATTTATCAGAAAATCTACTGTTTGCCACTTTTCTAAATGATCAACTAGAATCAAGTTATTATTTGTTGCTCTTACATCCGGGATTGATGACAAGACTTTTGTCAGAGTGTATATCTTTATGGAACATGATCTTAGCTTAATATTGTAATTATTTTTGGCATAACTGAAAAATCGATCATTTAGACCAGAGGTGGGCAAACTACGGCCCGCTAAACTTTTTCATCCGGCCCGCGAGGGAGTTTTTAAAATGCTACTTCTGAGTAACAGTTTGTTTTCAGAATTAGTAAATTAATGATGCAATACAAGTGAACGCCATTTGATGGCAGTATTGCATGCGGAACAGTTAGTGCAACCAGTAAAATTAGAACACACTCTCGGATATTAAAATGCACTCGACTGTTAATGACTGAAAATGAGTCAGGCAAAAAAAAAAGAAATATTGACTCTGAATGTCGTGTGTTTAAGGAAGAATCGACAACAAAATACTTCTTCACCAATATCGGAAAGTAAGCCGTATGTCTAATATGCCAAGAAAGTATTGCTGTTTTTAAAGACTACCACCTAAAGGCTCGTACACACCGGGATGCTTTTCGTTTGCATTTATCGTTAGCGTTTTACGAGACGTTTTTCTGGATTCAAACCAAAGTGATTTTCACAGGCGTCGAGCAGAAGAGTATCCAAAATCATTCCTTGACGTTAGATGGCGCACACACTATACGCACAAAACTATAAGCTTCTGACACCTGCTTGTAACACAGAAGAAGAAGAAAAGAGAACGTTAACACGCTTGTTGTTAAAGTTACTGGCGACTCCAACAAGCATGGATGGTTCAGTAGCAGCTCCAGCTCTAGCGATGAAGAAATGATTATTGTTCACCAGTGCAATAAGCAGCTCCACGTTCATATCACCTCTGGGCATCTTCTTCAACGTACGCTCGCATTGACAGTTTTGCGCTTGAGCGCCTCCTAGTGCTGTTTACTGTAACTTCAGCAGCTCCGTGCACGTGAACAAAAGTGCCAATCTGATTGGTGGAGAAGGTTTTGACGCAGTGCGTCAAAACAAAAAAATGAGCATGAGGCGTTTCTTTAAAAATGAGGCTTTTACGGCTGCCGTTTTGCGTGTTGCTGTGCACAATCACATTGATGCCCTTTTAGTCGCGAGGCGTTAAACGTCGACGGATAACGTGAGCAAAAAGCGTCCCGGTGTGCACGGGCCTTTAGTCAGCCTTTTTCACACAAACATTAAAATGATTTTTTATGTGTTAATATGAGATTTTTTCTATCAGACAATATCTTTTCTATTCTCCACTGTAAAAATTATTACATTATTATTATTATTATTATTATTATATTTTATAAGGGATTATTTTACTGTTTTATGATGATTGATAAGTAAATATAAATATCAGTGCAAATTCATTTGACTTGGATATATGACTCAATAAGTATTAAAAAAAAATGTGTGTTAATGTAACGCGTTTCTGTCCGATATTATATGTTCCATGTATACTGCCACTATAAATAAAAGTTATTTTTTTTAAGGATTTCACATGTGGCCCTTCACTTGGTTTGCAAACCTCGAGTCTAAAATGTTTGCCCACCATTGATTTAGACTCTCTCTATTCTATATCTCTCTATTTAGATACCTCTGCAACATGCGCAGGACAGTTTTTGTCATCCATGGTCAGATATACAGTGTAAATACACAAAAAGGTTACGCACGTGTGAAGATATAAACCATGTGCACCTAGAACATGTTGCTTATGAATAATTGAATTGAATTGCATTGAATACTATAAACTGATGGGAAAACGTAAGTCTTGCTGATGTTTTCACTGGTCATTGTCCTCTACTTTGACATTGAGAGTTTGTATACAGCAGATTTGGACATATTGAAAAAGGACAAATGACGCTCACAACCTCATGCGTCCTGAGAGAGAGAGAGAGATTGTCAGTAAACAGAGTAAGCATAGGGGTCCAGCCGGCAAAATTAAAGAGGGGAGGGGGGCATGTTGACGAGATAAAGAGTGAAATGGCATGGTGTTAAAACTGGTTTGTCAGGTCTGTGTCTGGTAAATGTCTTACATACTGGTTATAGCTCTACAAATGAGTGACTGAACTCTAAATAAACTTTAGGATGGCTGTGACCAAAAACACTGCTCAGAGCCTGTTGATGATGTGTCAACAACAAACAGTGAGTTCATGCGTTGTTCATTCAGTGTAATAAAAGGTTTTTAAAAGAAGCATAATATGTGCACTTGCGTGCACATATTACACATATACCGTGCGATGCCTGTGTGATCTGTAGGTTTGCAGGAGAATGTCTGTGTGCCAGAAAGGTGCAGTGTTGCATTCCTTCAGTAGTGTTATAGAGTCCGAAGTGCATGAAGACCATTTAATAGAATGATCCTGCAGCTGAACCTTTCTTAAAGGTCGTTCTGGATCAGTTCAGGCGTAGTATTTCCAAACATAAAAGGGATTTGGTCTGTGTGCTTTTTAGAAACACACGGTCAATCTCTCTAGTACAGACAACAACGTTGATCTATGAAAAAAGACTGAAATGCTGTATTTCACATGCCAGGCCAGCAGTGTTGGTAGGGCAGGGCGGTTTGCCCTAAAATCTAAATCTCCATTAATTGAACATTTTACCTTGATTATTTTTTTTTTTTTGTCCTCATAGTTTACTGACAAGTTTTGTACAGTAAATGTGTTTACATATTTCTAGTGAGAGATTTTTTAATGAAGGGACCATTACTTGATTTTAAAATAATTGAAGGAAACACACACTATCTATGATTATTTAGTGAACATCATGATGGAAAATATGCCTTCTCAAGGCATCTCTGGCGCAGCTTCCAATCATCGTCAATGTAGTGCAAACGTGCGACGTGTACATTTTTTTTTAAGAAGTGCGCAGGTATACAAGCTTGCGTAGGCTGCGCCACATCATACCCGTGCGTTCAACGCAGAAGTATAAATCAGCCTTAACAGAGCGGGGTCACGTGACTCCACACACAGTAGGGAAAGTAATTTAAAAAATTGACCTGGAAAAATTAGATCGGTTATAGGTTCTGAATGTCGATTTCGATACTTTTCGATTAATCGCTTAGCCCTAAGTTATGGAGAAAGTTACTTTTGAAAGTAATGCATTACGATATTGAGTTACTCCCCTAAAAAAGGTAACTAGTTGCGTTACTTGGTTACTTTTTATTGTAAGTAATTGCTTGCATTTATATAGTGCTTTTCTACACACTCAAATCGCTTTACACATTGAAGGGAATCTCCTCATCCACCACAGATGTGTAGCATTCACCTGGATTACGCGACGGCAGCCATATTGCACCAGACCACACACCACACACCAGCTGATTGGGGATGATATGGGGATGATTAGGAAGCCATCATGGACAAAATTTGGCCAGGATGCTGGGGTTAAACCCCTACTCTTTTTCGAAGGGATTTTTAACGACCACAGAGAGTTTGTCTCATCCGAAAGACAGTGCTCACTGAGCACTATAGGGTCCCCTTCATTATACTGGAGCATTAAGACCCACACAGACCGCAGGTTGAGTGCCCCCCTGCTGGCCTCACTAACACCACTTCCGGCAGCAACCTAGCTTTCCCATGTGGTCTCAAATCCAGGTACTGACCTGGCGCAGCCCTGCTTAGCTTCAGTGGGCGACCACGTGAGAGTTGTAGAGAGCTAGCTGCCGGCTACATTACTTTTGAGTTACTTTTGCGTTTCTTTTTCTTACCTGGCTGAGGCTTGATTTCTTTCAGAGCTTGTAGGGTTTTTGTCTTCTAGTTTTTAAATAGGAGTTTTGCAGTTAACAACGCACCTACATCTTAATTTAACTTAAAAAAACACACATGCAAAATAATGGTAAAGCTATCTTCTGAGAACTTCTTGACCCCAGAGCTATCTGTTTGTTTAGTGTGACATCACGCAACGCGGCATTCGATCCAAGCGCTGTATCAAACTTTATGGGGAAATGGTATCAATAAATGTTTACAAAGCAATCTATTACTTTCGATGTGATACTGTTCTTTAAGATAATCCCCTCCATCACAGAAATGTGAGGCTCTGGTTTCTTAATTTTCTGTCCAAGCAAATTCATTCTCTTATTGAGCGTGTGATTCAATGTGACAACATTCATTTGAATTCAGCAGTCTATTTTTTTTAAAGCTAATTAATTAAACTAAAGAGTAACTCTGATTACATTTTCAAACAAGTAACTCAGATATTATTACTTTTATTTATGTAATGCATTACTTTAATTGTTACTTATTTACAATATTAATGTAATTATGTAAATCGCTTTACTTGTATTGCGTTACCCACAACACTGCAGGCCAGTAGGTGGCGATGCCAATATGTGGTCATAGGCTTTTTAGTCTGTCATTGTATTTAAACCAGCCTGATCACACGAGGAAACTATTTTACGTTTTGTCATTTTAGTTGCTAATTCATATAAATTAATTAATTCATTTTCTTTTTGGCTTAGTCCCTTTTTTTAATCTGGGGTCGCCACAGTGGAATGAACCACCTAAATTCATAGGAGTTTAGTCGGACAAATTTTTTTTAAAAGGAAGCATGGCAGCAAACCCCATTCCTAAACACAACCAGCATTGGGTAATAAGCAAATAGTACTAAAATGTATGAATGAGATTTTACAAATTTATATGAATTAGCCACTAAATCAAGAAGTTTCGAATTGTGTGAGATGAAGTTTATTTAAACATGTAAAGCACATCACACATGATGTCACTGCCTTCGCCATTTTTATGTAAAAGACGATCCAAAATGCATACATTTTTCATTTTTAACTGAACAGTTATACTTCACATACTTGAACCAAAAAATTCAACAGTGCATCACTCTGAATCTGTATGGATTTCTTCTGTTGAATACAGAATTATTTTATTTTATTTATTTATTTATTTATTTTTTGGCTTTGTTTAGTCTATGCAGTAGGTCCAGTGTTATTTTGTCAAATAATTTAATTCATGGTCTGTTGGGAATTTTGGATTCAACTGGCTTTAAAGTGTGCAATAAAATCATATACACACTGTAAAAAAATGCTGGGATCCTACAGAATTGATTTGTGTTGAAACAACATGAAGCAATTAAGTTAACTATTTGTTTTTACAAATTTAAGTAGAATAAACATAAAACAATTAGGTTGTCCCAAAAAACTCAAGAATTGCATTTTTAGCTTATTTTAAATAAGTAGTTTAAAAAAAAAAACAGCAAACACCATAAATTTTGAGTGCCGTCAAGCATGAAATTATTCATACCCCAAATTCTGACTAAAAGTTACTTTTATTCAACCAGCAATTTTTTATTAATTTATTTTTTGGCTGGAAATGCCACGGACTACTCCCAAAAGATAATTAGAGGCTGTACAAGAAGCATCATTGTGAAAAAAAAAATTTCTCAGCTTTTATTTACCTTTAATTAAAGTGTCTGTTATAATTTACCAGGGGTATGAATAATTTCTGGCTTGACTATATATTACAGGGCTGCTAAATGCTTGATTCTGATTGGCTGTTGAGCGTTCGAAAAGCTCATTCACACCGAATGCTTCTTTGCTTTTAAAAACATTAGCCGTAACACTTCAGACTGGTTTGGGGAAAAAAGCGCAGTATAAAGGACATGGGATAGCAGACACAGCCACTGAGTGCCCTTTAAACAGATCTTGTAGCGAAACCCCACCTCCAAGTACTTCTGATCTGGTCCACACTGAAAAAAGAGGATTTATTGGATTTTTATTTTAAGGTAAGTGGTTGCAAACAATGTATATGGGCTGAATTAAAACAAACTAATTAAGTTGAACATTACTAATATTTATTTGTTTGTTTAAATTGAACCCATATTAATAGTTTGTAACCACTTACCTTAGTTAATTCAATTAATCCTTTTTTAGTGCACTGCTGTGGAACTAACATTGATGAGCTGCACTGCATGTTAAAGTTAAGATCTTTTAACATGACACAGCATCTAAAAACAGGGCGCTCACGTGCATGGGCTTCAAAGAATGCGAGATAAGGGCATAACAGTTTACTCACTTTTTCAAGAAATGACAGCTAATGGCTTTTTTACAGTGTATTAGATAAAACCATGACATATTTGTTTGAATATTGCACTGCAAAGTCTATAACTAGGAAAGTGAGGAGCTGATAGTGGGAT
This sequence comes from Danio kyathit, assembly GCA_903798195.1. NCBI lineage: Eukaryota > Metazoa > Chordata > Actinopteri > Cypriniformes > Danionidae > Danio > Danio kyathit. The sequence goes on along the minus strand of LR812521.1, from coordinate 15,377,448 downwards.
AGTGAACAGATTGCCACATGTTAACAGATGTTTGGTCACACTTTATTTTAAGGTACAATTCCCAGTATTAATAAACCATTAACTATGACATTTAGCTTAATAAACTCTTAATTTGCTGCTTATTAATAGTTATTAAGGAAGTAGTTTGAGATTAGGTATTAGATAGAATTGGGGATGTAGAATAAAATCATGCAGAATATGTACTTTAAATATTTGGCACTTGGCACTTAGGCGGCACGGTGGCTCAGTGGTTAGCACTGTCACCTCATAGTAAGAATGTTGCTGGTTCAAGTCCAGTTGGCATTCCTGTGTGGAGTTTGCATGTTCTCCCCATGTTGGCGTGGGTTTCCTCTGGGTGCTCCGGTTTCCCGCACGGTCCAAAGACATGTGGTGCAGATAAACTGGATGATCTAAATTGACTAGTGTAAGAGTGTGTGTTAATGTTAGTGTGTATGGGTGTTTTTCCTGTGCTGGGTTGTGGCTGGAAGGGCATCTGCTGCGTAAAACATATGCCGGAATAATTGGTGGTTCATTCCACTGTGACGACCTCTGATTAAAAATGAACTAAGCTGAAGGAAAATCAATGGATGAATGAATGCTCTTGGCACTTAGTGTTGCAGGATTTTAATCCACATCACACTGCTTCATGTTAAGATTAAAATCCTATAATGCTCGACAGTCCGTAATTTATCACTTCAATCTTTTCCCTACTAAAATGTTTTTTTATTTATATATTTAAAGATAATACATGATTTTTGGAGCAAAAAAAAGTAAAATTTTAAATTTGTGCACTTAATGTTGCTTGCTCTTTCTTTCTGTTTATAAAATATACCAACAAAGATCAAAAAAGGTTTGACTGTTTCCTCCATGTGAAATGTATTCAGTATTCTACTACTGTTTTGAGCATTCTTGTCTCCACATGCGTGTCTGTTTTGTCATTGTGCAGTACAGTACATACCCAAGGGTTATAGTTGGGTTATAAATTGGCTAAACCGACCCATTTAATGAAGCGTCTATTAATGTTTACGGTCTCTGTAAATCTAAAGCCAGTGAAGTGCGGAAAAGCCCGCTGACCTGTTTGCCCTGGATGTTGAAGTGAGTCAGGAGTGAAATATAATTGGTCTGCAATTATGAAATCCAGATCAAACAAGATGTTAACGTTTAAACCAGAATGGGTGGAGGTATTTCTTTTAAAGTCCTCGTTAAATAAGCAGCTGATTATGTACCCGTAGATCTGTGATCATTGTGATTGACATACAGTTGAAGTCGCAATTATTAGCCCTCCTGTGAATTTTTATTTCTTTTTTTAAATATTTCTAAACAAACAGAGCAAGGAATTTTTCACAGTATTTCCTATAATATTTTTTCTTCTGGAGAAAGTCTTATTTGTTTTTGTTTTTTTGGCTACAATAAATAAAATAAAAAAACATTTTAATGTCTATTATTAGCCTCCTTAAGCAATATATTTTCAGATTGTCTAGAGAACAATCCATCGTTAAACAATAATTTTCCTAATTACACTAACTTGCCTTGATTAACCTAGTTAAGCCTTTAAATGCCATTTTAAGCTGAATACTAGTGTCTTGAAAAATGTCTAGTCAAATATTATATTGCTGTCATTATAGCTAAGATAAAATAAATCAGTTATTAAAAATGAGTTATTAAAACTATTATGTTTAGAAATGTGTTGAAAAAATATTTCTGTTAAAGAGAAATTGAGGAAGAAAAATACACAGGAGGGCTAATAATTCGAGTAGGCTCAGTCTGTGGACTTCAAGACATCACGTATACAACTAACTCAAACTCTAAACCCACCATCACAGTTATTAACGTCTACACCTTCCCCAACCCTAAACCCAACCTTCACAGTAAACGGCTACACCTACGCCAACCCTAAACCCACAATCACAGTTATCAACATCTACACCTTTCCCAACCCTAAACACAGCCATCACAGTTATTAACATCTACACCTTCCCCAACCCTAAACCCAACCATCACAGTTCTTAACCTCTACACCTACCCCAACCCTGAACCCAACCGTCATGGTTATTAACATCTACATGTACCCCAACCCTAAGCTCAACCATCACGATATTAACATCTACACCTTCCCCAACCCTAAACCCAACCGTCATGGTTATTACCATCTTACACCTACACCAACCCTGAACCCATGGTTATTAACATCTAGACCTTCCCCAACCCTAATCCCAACCATCACAGTTATTAACGTCTACACCTTCCCCAACCCTAAACCCAACCATCACTGTTATTAACATCTACACCTTCCCCAACCCTAATCCCAACCATCACTGTTATTAACGTTTATACCTTCCCCAACCCTAAACCCAAACATCACAGTTATTAACGTTTATACCTTCCCCAACCCTGAACCCAACCATCACTGTTATTAACATCTACACCTTCCCCAACCCTGATCCCAACCATCACAGTTATTAACGTCTACACCTTCCCCAACCCTGAACCCATGGTTATTAACATCTAGACCTTCCCCAACCCTAATCCCAACCATCACTGTTATTAACATCTACACCTTCCCCAACCCTAAACCCAAACATCACAGTTATTAATGTTTATACCTTCCCCAACCCTAAACCCAACCACTGTTATTAACATCTACACCTTCCCCAACCCTAAACCCAAACATCACAGTTATTAACGTTTATACCTTCCCCAACCCTAAACTCAACCATCACTGTTATTAACATCTACACCTTCCCCAAACCTAAACCCAACCATCACAGTTATTAACGTCTACACCTTCCCCAACCCTAAACCCAAACATCACAGTTATTAACGTTTATACCTTCCCCAACCCTAAACCCAAACATCACAGTTATTAACGTTTATACCTTCCCCAACCCTAAACCCAACCATCACTGTTATTAACATCTACACCTTCCCCAACCCTAAACCCAACCATCACAGTTATTAACATCTCCTTCCCCAACCCTAAACTCAACCATCACTGTTATTAACATCTACACCTTCCCCAACCCTAAACCCAACCATCACAGTTATTAACATCTCCTTCCCCAACCCTAAACCCAACCATCACTGTTATTAACATCTCCTTCCCCAACCCTAAACCAAACCATCACTGTTATTAACATCTACACCTTCCCCAACCCTAAACCCAAACATCACAGTTATTAACGTTTTTACCTTCCCCAACCCTAAACCCAACCATCACTGTTATTAACATCTACACCTTCCCCAACCCTAAACCCAACCATCACAGTTATTAACGTCTACACCCTCCCCAACCCTAAACCCAAACATCACAGTTATTAACGTACATACAATCGCAAGTTGCGGAAGCTTTCATACTTGACTGGTAAGTATTTCCACCATCTTGTCAACAACACCTCGTTATGACATCTTGCATGGTTCAATGGCATCTCGATAACTGCTTGTTATGCCTCTAACTAACTACAAGTTATGCCTCTTCATGTTACGCCCCTGTCTTGCAGTCAGCAGAGAGATACACTTGAATAATTCTAACTTCAACTGTAAATAAGCCCCTTTTAGCTTTTGGACCTCTGTTTAAAGCAATTTACTAGGTTTTGTTCACTAAAAACAGTACAAAAATCAAATAATATGCATGTTTTTCAGTAGACTTAGTGTTTGTATTGGAAACTCATTGTTAGATTGTATCTCAGGTTTATTAGGAATAAAATAAACACAGACTATTATAGCTTAATACAGGGATACCTTTTTACACCCAAGAAGAACAAGAACAAACACCCAATTTCTGCCTGTGCATTTCCTTTTAGCTCTGAAGATCTTCTGGGCAATCTTTTGTTTTCTGCTTCAGACATGGAGCTTCATCCATCATTAACAAAATAAGTCTTTAATAAATACAGTAGACTATCTGGCATTTCCTCCAAGTCCTATATATAAAATGAATTTGTGTATACTCAATCCAGAAATGCACAAAAACACCACCACCAAATTATAAACAATCCATCAAGTTGTAACAGCAAAAGACACTGGTCCAAATCTTTTTTTCAGTCATGCTGAACAAAATGATGAGCAAATATAATACATATTTACATTACATTTACATATATGATAATAATAATATGGCAATGTAGTTTCTTTGTGTGTGTGTGTGTGCACCAGAGAGTGTTTGATCTAGGCTTAGATGACAATAACTTTATAAATAAACTCCATATACACAGTACTGTTTGCATGCAGGAATGTCTTCAATTGGACAACGCCGGCCTTTAGATGGACTGGCTGATCATTTGTGGTCCCGGATGGTGGTTTTCAGGTTTGGCGCAGTGCTCGGCATCCAAACCAATAGACTGAAAAGCAAGAGGTAGGTGTCAAATTCAGAAAACAGAAGAAAGTGTTTAGCCTGAAGCAGCTTTTCTGAGAATTCTATTGTTCAAAATGCAGTTCAGATGTAATCCGAGCATTTCTTTTCCTTCAGATCTCAATTTAAAGGGGATTTGCTTTAAGCGTTAAACAGGCTATTGGTATTTTTTTGCATGATTCTACTTGTGGTAGAGTTCAAAGTGACAAATATTGTTTCTCCAACATTCGAACTTCCAGGTTTTGCAGTATTCTAAATGTATTCTAATTGGAATGTTCAACAGAATCATTTGCAGTTGGTAACTATTTTACACTTTGGTGAATTGGCTTTTTTTTTGAATGCAAACAGATGAGGTTGTACAAATTGGTCACTTAAAATAAACTTAAAATAGATTGATTTTTCCATGCAGTTGGTTGGACTGTGTGGAATGCTGTTTCTCCAACATTCAAACTTCCATGACACTGTAAAAAGGTCACTCAACCTAATATTGTAAGGCAGCTTGCTGCCTTTTTAGTTGACTCACCTTAAAGGAGACCTATTATATTGCTTTCTACATGATGTAAAATTAGTTTCTGATGTCTGTGATTGTGCTCTCAGTCCTATTTTGAAACTAGGGCGGAGCTAAATATGCCTATGCATCAGCATAGCAGCAGATTCAAAACGGCTGCTTCCCCCTCAGAGCCGTTTATGCTAATGAGGGAGAGATCGTCACTAATGGTCGGGGCTTTCCCAATCTGTTGACATATACAAAGAGAGAATGTCAATCTGTGTTTCTGCTAGGGGTGCAACAGTTTAATCTAATCACGATTCGGTATGTATCACGGTTTTACGGTCATGGTTTTGGTGCAGTACGGTATGTGCTATGTTTAGAAAAAAAAATGGCTACAAAAAAATTCAAAGAACAATATACATATTTATTGGGGAACAAACACCTGACAATACAGCAGGCTTCACACATATGACTAGATTTGCATGTTTTCTCATTAATTAAATAAAAGTAGGGTATTTTAAAAATTTTATCTTCAGATAAATTGCTTAAAAATGGAGTAAAAGCTTAAAGTTTTCCTTTTTCTATTTTACATTTCAACTCAACAGTCTCAACCCATTATTTAAATTTAACATCTTAAACGCATCTTAATAATTGAGCACATTTAGAGTATTGATTACTTCTGTTTACAGTATGTTTGCATCACCAAGGAAACAATGCATTTTTGGTGGGTAAACAGAATGAATAAATAGCGGGAGCGATCGGGTGCAGGATAACTCCCAGCAGGAGCGGGACTGAAGTAACAGACCTGCGCAAACTAAAGGCTGTATGTGCGAGTCCATATAGGACACTTCTGGGTCTGGACACGGAACATCGATCCACCTATTAGTGACCACTGATCTAAGCTATCTTTGCTACGACAGCAAAAAATAATCGGCATTTTTTTGTGTCTGTCTGAATTTACATTGAGTACATTTACTGTTGAAACACGGATGGCATTCTGCTGTGTTTTGGCCTCACCTGCGCATTTGTGCTGTATCTGCTTCACTTGCCATACTGAAGTAGAGGTCTGCATTCACGTGGGACCTGACCAGTTTTCTTGTGGCGCGAGAATAACATTCCAAATAAAACACGATAGCGGTGCGCTCCAGAGAGAGAGAGAGAGAGAGAGCGCACATCCATCGTAGTGCCCTGTGTGTGTGTGTGTGAGTGAGAGAGAGAGCACTACTGCCCTTTTTGCACCGTCTTGTGTGTATGCAGCAACTCTGCACTGCTTTGGCAATATGAAAGTAGTTATTTGTCATACCAATAAAACACCTAAATGTGAAATGTGAATGTGAGAGAGTGCGCATCCGCCGTGGTGCTCTCTCTCTCTCTATGTGTGTGCCTCACCATCCACAAACCTCACCGCACGTCACGCGCATCTCATGCCTCATCACAAAGGGGCAAACAAAACTGACATTTAGCCTACAATCCTTGCACAACCTATACTTTTAACTGTTATCTCTCTCTTTTGGCAATGTCCAATTTTAACGTGAGATTTTGAAAACCAGATCTAAATTTAGCGGGAACAGTTGGGTCGGGTAGAAAACGGGGCGGGTCGGGCAGTGGGTGAGCAAAGACTGAATCTAAGGTGGGAGCATTTGAGTGCGGAATAAAACCTTGCGGGAGCGGAATTAAAATTTCAGTCCGGCGCAGATCTCTATACTAAAGCACACAGAAACCCCACACACAGCGACACGTGAGGAAAGGTGATGTCAAGAATAGATTTAAATACTAAAGGCTCGTACACACCGGGTCGCTTTTTGTTTGCGTTTATCGTCAGCGTTTTTCAAGACATTTTTCCGGATTCAAACCTAAGCAATTTTCACTAGCGTCGAGCAGAAGAGTATGCAAAATCACTCCTTGACGTTAGATGGCGCTACACAACTTAAGCTTCTGACACCCGCGTGTAACACAGAAGAAGAAGACAAAGTTGACACGCTTGTTGTTATGGATGGTTCAAGTAGCAGCTCCAGCTCTAGCGATGAAGAAATTATTAATATTTACCAGTGCAATAAGCCTCTGGGCATCTTCTTTAATGTGCGCTCGCATTGACAGTTTTGCGCTTGAGCGCCTCCTAGTGCTGTTTACTGTAACTTCAGCAGTTCCGTGCACGTGAACAAAAGTGCCGATCTGATTGGTGGAGAAGGTTTTGACGTGGCACGTCAAAACAAAAAACGAGCATGAGGCGTTTCTTTACGCCTGCCGTTTTGTGTGTTGGTGTGCACGATCACATTGACACTCTTTATTTAGTCACGAGGCGTTAAACGTCAATGGAAAACGTGAGCAAAAAACATCTCTGTGTGCACGGGCCTTAAGAGGTGATTGGACTGGTCTTCGTACATGCAGTTCATGTGAAAGGTAATCGGAAGCATACAAAAGCGGAACTTTTTTTGCTTTTTTGCAGTTGTTTTTTTCACCAAACCAATATTAATAATGCATATTTTGACCTGCGGATCACAGGCCGCACCGAACCGTGGGAGGACAACAGGACGATGTGGTTTCTTACCGAGAACCGTTGCATGCCTAGTTTCTGCAGGCTGTTTTTAATAAAGTGTGGTTATAAAAAATATCAAAGGTTGGCTATATTCACAGACTTTTGCCACACAACTGTGTTTAAACACCTTATAAAAGTGATTTTTGCATAATAGGTCTCCTTTAAATCGAGTCAAGTGAAGTACTTTTGTTAAAAGTTGACAACTTAAAAAAGCTGTGTAGCAAGTTGCCTTACAATTTTGAGATGAGTCAACAATTAAAAAAAAAAAGTAAAATATTCGACAAAAATGATTTGGTCGTCGGTAACTATTTTATGTTTTGGCGAAATGGTGGCATTTATTTATTTATTTTTCATGCATACAAATGAGGTTGTTAAAAATGATACAAATCAGCCACTAATTTACCAAAACGTAAAATAAATTGATTTTTTCATGCAATCGGGTAGGACTGTTTTGAAATGCTTCTTCAACATTCAAACTTCCATGTTTCTCAATATTCTAAGTAGAATATTCAGAGGTTTATCAGTTCATAACTATTTTACATTTTGACGAATTAGTGGCTATAAAAATATATATATATATATATATATATATATATATTTATATATATATATATATTTATTTATTTATATATATATATATATATATTTATTTATATATATATATATATATATTTATATATATATATATATATATATATATTTATTTATATATATATATATATATATATATATTTATTTATATATATATATATATATATATATATATATATATATATATAAATATATATATATATATATATATATATATATATATATATATATATATATATATATATATATATATATATATATATATATAAATGAGAATGTATGAACTGAATTGAATCAGTCACTAATTCACCAAAATTTAAAATATATACATGTTTCCATGCATTCAGAAAGTTTTCAAAAGTTGAAGCTCCAACATTCAAACGTCCACATTCCTCAATATTCTAAGTAGAATATTCGGCGGAATTATTTATCAGTTGGTAACTATTTCACATTTTGACGAATTGGTGGCTTTTCCCCTCTAAAAAAAAACTATACAAATGAGGATGCATGAACTAAATCGAATCAGTCAATAATTCGCCAAAACTTAAAATAGATTGATTTTCCATGCATTCAGAAAGTTTTAAAAAGTTGGAGCTCCAACATTCAAACGTCCATGTTCTTCAATATTCTAAGTAGAACACAATCATTGGGCTGTTGGTAACTATTCTGCATTTATACGAATTGGTGTCTAATTTGCATAAAATCTATTATTTTTCAATGCATACAAATGAGGTTGTATTAAATAATACAAATCATTTACTAATTCGCCAAAACTTCAAATAGACAGATTTCTCTTTTTTTTTTCCATGCAGTCGGGTTGGGATGTTTTGGAATGTTGGCGCTCCATGAGAAAAGAACATGTACCTGGTTGTTTAGTGTTTATGGTCCTGAATCACTTCTCTGAAGATGGGTTTCATAATCTGATGACTGAGTTGTCATGGCTTTGACCTGTTTGATTTGAGAAGATTTAGTGATGTTCTGCCTGTGCTGTTTACTCTGATAACCCTGACATTTATGACTGTAACCATTGAGCCTTCCCGCTTTAGTCGTAGTATGAGAGAAGCAGAATAATTGCAGCAGCAGTATGCTGGGATCTCAATGAAAGTTCAAAATATAATGCAAACAATAATTGCCTGCATCAACTTACTTCGCCAACAGCTGTAAATAATCTGCCAGATATGAGGGTCAAAGACAGGATGTTCTATTTTGGTGTTCACACCAGTTTTTTTTTTTGTTTGCTTCAATACGTTTTGTGAAAACAATGTCTGATAAAATTATTAGCCCTCATGTGAAATTGTAATTATTGTTCAAATGGTTGTTGTAAAATAGCATGGATTTTTTCAGTATTTCCTATTACACTACCTGACAAAAGTCTTGTTGCCTATCCAAGTTTTAGGAACAACAAATAATAACTTGACTTCTAGTTGATTATTTAGTATCAGAAGTGGCTTATATGAAAGGCGAAGGCCTCTAGATTACGCTTATTTGACCAAAATAAAATTAGATCATGCCTTGATTTTTAATGATTTCATTAGGACGGTAAAGTCTGACTTTGTTTGTTTAGACAAAAGTCTTGTCACTTAACAGAAATAATGTCCAGTATAGAATATAAAGTCATGCTGCAGTGTAAAAAGAATGAATATTGTGTCTGACTCCTATGAGCTTGGAGGACTGCATCCATACATCTCTGCAATGACTCAATTAACTTATTAAAAAGTCATCTGGAATGGCAAAGAAAGCGTTCCTGCAGGACTCCCAGAGTTCATCAAGATTCTTTAGATTCATCTTTAATGCCTCCTCCATCTTACCCCAGACATGCTCAATAATGTTCATGTCTGGAGACTGGGCTGGCCAATCCTGGAGCATCTTTACCTTCTTTGCTTTCAGGAACTTTGATGTGGAGGATGAAGTATGAGAAGGAGCGCTATCCTGCTGAAGAATTTGCCCTCTTCCTGTGGTTTGTCATGTAATGGGCAGGACAAATGTCTTGATACCTAAGGCTGTTGATGTTGCCATCCACTATGCAGATTTCTTGCATCCCCTCATACTGAATGTAACCCCAAACCATGATTTTTCCTTTACCAAACTTGACTGATTTCTGTGAGAATCTTGGGTCCATGCAGGTTCCATAAGGTCTTCTGCAGTATTTGTGATGATTGGGACGTAGTTCATCAGATGATTCATCAGAAAAATCTTCTGCCACTTTTCCAAATGATCAACTAGAAGTCAAGTTATTATTTGTTGTTCTTACAACTGGGATCGACGACAAGAGTTTAATCAGGTAGTGTGTATTTTTCTTACTTTTTTATTCCAGCAAACTAAAAGAACCCCTTGAGACGTTTTTTTTTTCTCTCGATTAGTTACAGAACAAACTACTGTAGTTCAATGACTTGCCTAACAATTCATTATTTTCTGTACTACTTAAATTAAAAAAAAATCAATTTTTTAATACATTTAAAATCAATAAAAATAATCTTGCTGACAAATGGGTAAAATCTAGCACTTTTGAAGGATAGATGATAGTTAATATGACAATTATTGAGTATTTTGTGGCTACACTGACCTTTAAATATATTTTCAATGATATTAAAGTCAGTTTTAAACTAAGTTTTATATTAGTAAATCTTTTTGTATGCTTACTGTAAGTTGTTAGTACTCTAAATCAGTGTTTCTCAACCCTGTTCCTGAAGGCACACCAGCAGTACACATTTTCAGCCTCTCCCTAGTGGTTCCAGTGGTTCCCTGGATCACCGGACAATGACGTGGGTCGCTTGGTGATTTCCAAAAGTCAAATACATTTTATTAAACTATTAGAATTACTATATTTTATCCATAACCCACAGAAGATAATAGTAGTTAAAACATAATTACATAAAAACAACAACATGCAAATAAAAAGCCTTCAGCCTTTCATTTTTTTTTTTTTCAAAGGATTGGTTTGTTTTACGTTAGATTATGTGATTTTAATCAAATACATTAAAAATGAATACAGGCCACAACTGAATATTGAGGATAATCTCTGATCTCTGCCAGTCTCCAAAATTAAACCAAGAATAGACTTGTGCTGAAAACATTGTGTCCACCAGTCTCTTTAGGTAAGGTTAATATTAAATTAAACAAATTAATAAATGACTATACAAATTATACAGTTGTTAGACTGTTTTTTGTGTTGTCAATATACTCATGTTTATAAAGGCCTCTTGTTGTGCGCACAATGTTTGTTTATTTATATTTACACCTCAGATGAGTTTGGGGCTTGCAAGTCACTGGCATTGTTATTTTGGGGGTCGCAGGCTGAAAGTTTGGGAACATTAGAAGAGTCTCCAAAGCTTGAAATGAATGAGTCAGATAAGTGAGACACCCAAAATATGTACTGTTGGTGTGCCTCTAGGAACAGGGTTGGGAAACACTGCTCTAAATGACATTTTAGTCTTTAAATTGTGGTAAAATAAATGATGGTCATGATTCTATTCATTGTTCCATAACAAAAAAGTAAAAAGGACTCATAATTTTTAGTCTTTGACCCAAAACTAATATACACTCACCAGATATTTTATTAGGTACACCTTACTCGTACTGGGTTGGACCCCATTTTGCCTTCAAAATGGCCTTAATGCTTTGTAGCATAGATTTAACAAGATACTGGAAATATTCCTCAGAGATTTTGGTCCATATTGACATCTATTAGCTGGAACCAGTCTGGCCATTATCCTCTGACCACTAGCATAAACAAAGCATTTGTACCCACAGAACTGCCGCTCACTGGATATTTTCCCTTTTTCAGATCATTCTCTGTAAACCCTAGAAATGGTTGTCTGTGAAAATCCCAGTAGATCAGCAGTTTCTGAAATACTCAGACCAGCCCGTCTGACACCAACAACCATCCCACGTTCAAAGTCACTTAAATCACCTTTCTTCACCATTCTGATGCTCGGTTTGAACTGCAGCAGATCGTCTTGACAATGTCTACATGCCTAAATGCATTAAGTTGCTGCCATGTTAACGCAAATTTCTAATCAGCCAATCACAAGCAGTCGGACAGGTGTACCTAATAAAGTGGCCAGTGAGTGTATATATTATGTTATTATGTTAATGTTATTTAAGCATTATTTATATTCAAATTTAAACAACACCGACTGTTATCTTTCAAAAGTATGAATGTCCACACCATTTTAAAGAAATAAAATATGTAATGTGTGTTTTAAACAAACATATTATTAACATATTCAGAATTAAAGCACCTTACTTGATAGCTCTGGACGTGGTCATTATAATCGAAGCTCCTCGGAGGAAAGAAGGGCTCCTGATGGTTCCTGCTAATCCGAGCGCGGGTGGGATGTCCATCGCTGACCCCGTTGACCCGGTGGATGCACAAGACCTTCTGGAAGCTCCTCTTGAAGTTGTCCGACAGAAATCCGTAGAGCAGCGGATTGGCGCAGCTATTAACATAGGTCAGGATCACGGTAAGGAAATAAACACCGGTGATGATGTTATTTTCTGGAAGCGTGACCACCAAGTTGAAGATGTTCAGCATGAAGAACGGCAGCCAGCAAATTACAAACACAACAACGATGATCACCACCATTCTGGTCACTTTCTTCTCAGATTTACGACGCTTGGAGAGTCCTGCTCGTGCGCTGGCGGATTTAACTTTGATTACAATTAGCAGGTAGCATAGGCATATAACTAGCAGTGGGCAGAAGAATCCCAATATGGCGGTGTAAAGGATGAAAGCTGTGGACCAAACGTCACGAGGCTCAGGCCAGCTCAGGTTGCAGGTGTTGAGTCCCGGCTGGACGTCACAATAAATAATGACTGGCAGCGTTAGTAGACATGAAAGCGCCCATACCATGCTATTTATCACCTTGGCAACGCTGGGTCTCCGCCACCTGGCACTACGGATAGGATGCACCACAGCCATGTAGCGATCAATGCTCATTACTGTCAGGCAGAATGTGCTGGTGAACTGACTGATGGAGTCGGCCCACATCAGGATACGGCAGAGGAAGTTTCCGAAGGGCCAGTAGGAGAGCACGTTGTGGGTGGTGAGAAATGGGAGTCCCAGAATGTACAGCTCATCAGCCACGGCTAGGTTTAAAATGTACATGTTGGTGACCGTCTTCATCTTAGTGTAGCGGAGAACTACAAAAATGGCCAGAGAGTTTCCTGTTAGACCCACGATGAACACCACGAGGTAGATCACAGCCAGGGCTTTAGTGCTTTCTTCTTCAGCCATCAGGTTTTCATTGAGGTCACTGGAGAAATTGGTGGTTTGGTTTGAGAGGGATGTGTTGTATATCGGCTCTTGGGTTGCCATGTTTGGAGTCAGGCGCAAAAGTGGTCACCAGGGGGGCTGAAAGCAAAATGAGAATGCAATGGTGTTATCATCTCAAGTGTGGAAATGTGCAATTGGAATTGCATGCTTGTGCGCACTGTGAGATTGAAAAATCCTTTGGAGAATGGCTTTATCTGTTTTGTTGACATTCCTTTGAGACGTAATGCATTCAGCATACACATCAATGCTGGAATTCTTTACAACACAATGCATTGATCTGTTTTACTCATTTTTCTCATTGTGTTTTTACCAACCCAGATTCATTTTGAAAATGTTCCCTTATATTCATTTATGAGAGCGCCAAATACATTCCCGGAGCTACGTTTTTTGGAGTTTTTGTTTTCACGAATCCACTATATAGAGGCTGTTGTGTACGCTTGATCACATCTCAAATTTCTCTAATGATTGCCATTCGCGCCTGCTCTTGTTGCGTAAATCCACTAGAGGCTGCTGTTGACTGACCGATCGACTGGTCCAACCTCCTCCTCCCCTAAACCCAACCGATTGACTCCTCCTCTAAACCCAACCAACAGTTTTAAAAAGCAATCCAGAAAAAGAAAAGACCTTACGACCACCAGATTTTTACCATGTTTTCAGAATTTACTTGTTTTTTTAATTTTTTGGATTTTGTGTTTGTCTAACTCGCTTTCTGGAACCGTTCTTCACCAGACTCTAACCTCGTCGTCGTGGTCAACTCCTCTCTGCGTCTCAAGTCCGCTGACGTACATGTTGAGCTACTAGACAAACTGGTAACAGCGGGAAAGCCGTCCTTACGGAGGTAAGTGGTCAGCTGCTAGCTCAAAAAGGAATGGTGTCATACCGCCCCGTAGCGTTCGTTTTAAAGACTAAATGCAGCCGTACTGTCACCACTGGCTTGCATGGTTCGGGATCTATAGAGCTGTGCATCGATGGATTTGCTCTTCAGTGTTTGGACTCTCAGTAGTGATTATTAACCCACACTGAACTGAGCTAAACTGAACTGAACTTAATCTCTGAAAACTGAACTGACACCGTTTCAATTCACTATAATCTTCCATGTGAAGCTGCTTTGACACAATCTACATTGTATAAGCGCTATACAAATAAAGATGAATTGAATTGAATTGAATACGTACTTCTGGATACTTAGTTCATGAACTCCAGAAATGTATATACTGTAGGGCTATACGTCTTCAGAGGGAGCCTGTGTTGGTTTTTATATTTGTAGCTCAGTTCATAATTTGAAAAATAAAAAATGCTGAATAATATATTTAGTAATGGATCATCATTTTTTAAAAGGGATATTTCACAACAAAATTAAAATGACCTCATCATTTACTCTCTTGAGTGGTTTTAAACCTTTGAGTTTTTTTCTTCTGTTGAACACCAAAGAAGAGTTTGATGGTACACATTGATCTCCATAGTAAAACAATAATGCTATGGAGGTCAGTGGGGATTATCAGGCACAGTTCTTCAAAATATCTTCTTTTGTGTTCAACAGAAGAAAAGTTCAGGATGTACAGCAATACACAAATATCTTTACACATGAAAAAGAATTAGAGGATTAAAATATCACAATTATTATTGTCTACATATATATAAAAACCACTGCCTTTATGCCTTCATCTCGGGGGGGGCTTTTTTCAGTTTATTCATGACAATTTGCTTTTGTATAATGTCATTATTATTAGCAGTATTATTTATTATATGCATATTTATATTTATTTTATTAAAAGCAAGCTTAGATTTGCTCACCTGTCAGGTTTTGGACCATATGGGGCATAGCATGTGTGTTTGGATATACACTTCGTTATTATTGTTCATTTATTCATTTTCGAAATAGTTTTGAAACAAATCTTTGCGCTTAACAAACAAAATTAATTATGTAGGCTGATGGATGTCTGTGTGTACAACACGTTTCCTTATCCATGAAAGAGTGAAAGTAAAGGCAGATTGGAGGAGGCTCATTCTCTCATTCTCGCGCTGCAGATGCTCTGTTTAACTGTTTTCTCACTAGTGAAGAGTTTAGTCTGTCCACTTACAAAGTCCGCCATATAAATAGCAAATGCACCATGGCGCGACACAACTGAATCTTAAAGGGAATGGGAGATGAGACTTTGATTGGTTTATTCTCAAAACACACCCATAACTCATTAAGAGAATAACCACAACCCTGTTAGACCATGCGCTGCGGCGCAGAGCATATTTTTCCATCTTTAAAATAGCAAATATGGATTCGGACACGCCCTTAGTGGTTTTGTGCCATGTGCTTCAAATTTTGCGCCTAGATAGTCAAAATAGAGCCCATAGTTTTGAAGAAGTGAAGGTTACTGTAACTGCATTACTTGTGACAGTAACTAATACTGTAACGCATTACTTTTTAAATATAGTAACTCCGTTATTGTTATAATATGATGCGTTTGTCCATTACTTGGTAAGTTAATTAATTTTGGCTGCAGTCTAGCCCACATCCTCCTGTTTATAGCGGCGACGCATTGTGGGATTGGTGAATGCCAACCAACCACCATTAAGACAACATGTCGGGAAAGAGGCGGCAGACTGGACAAAAGTCAAGCGAAAGCAGAGACTGATTGGGCGTAGACCGAGAGACTATTAATGTTACTAATTATTAATACAACTTTTTGTTGTTTCAAATAAATAAGCAAACATTTGTTATCTGTATAACAAAATTGATTCATTTAGTAGACACAGTGACGCATTTCTGTTATAATTCAGAACATGCTAATTAAATTTATAGTGTTGTGTTGCCCAGAAAAAAATGCTGTGAATTTTTTTTTTTTTATTATTATTTAATTAATTAATTTATTTTATTATTATTATTTTTTTATTGTTTTAGAGATTTATATATTTGTTATACAACAGCAGATTTTGCACTTGGAATATACACAGCTTACTTTCCATAAGTTGCTGACACTACGTTTAAATTGTGGTTCGCTTGAAAATTGCTTCTCGATTTTACTTTTGAGCTGCTGTTGTGTTTTTGTTTTGTTTAAAGTGCATAAAGTTTATGGTTGTCTATAACAGCAGTTTTGTGGTGCTGAGTTTCACCAAATTGATTCTGAGTGATAATTCAGATTACTTTCATTGATTTTTTTTTTTTTTATTTTTTTTTATAATTGTTTTGTGTTTGTTGTATATTGTTGCTAGTTTGTATACTCAAGCTGTGAAGGAACATGTTTAGGGGTTAATTACAAACAATTAGGATGCTGAAGCAACTTAAGTTTTGGTTTTTTTGTTTCTGAATATATTATTCAGCTGCTTTATCACCTTGTGATATTTTCATATTTGTTCTGCTGGTCTGACTTAAATAAATGAGTGCTTAAAAATTACTTCTTATTTAAGTTTGTCTTGTGTTTAGGTTGTGAAAATGTAAATGAAGTAAAATTGAAGTTGATCAACAGTGTATTCTCCATGCAGCACTGAAGTGATGTTATAAGGGCATTAATGGGAGCATTAAAAATGTTCTTTGGAAAAGTAACTCAAAAATTACTTTTAACTGTAATGCATTAGTTTTTGGTGTACAGTAAGTAATCGATAAAGTAATTGATTTACTTTTTGAATGAAGTAACTGTAACTAGTTATAATTTTTAGTCACACTTTATTTTGATGGTCCGTTTGTTGTATTTAAGTTTCATTGCATCTACATGCCAACTAATTCTCATAATATAAGTAGACTGTTAGGTTGGGGTTAGGGTTAGTGTAAGTTGACATGTACTTGCAAAGTTTCTTATAGTCAGTTAAATGTCTGTTGAAGGAGCATATCAGCAGATATTAAGCAGACAGTCTACTAATACTCAACGGGACAAAAAAAAAAGGTTTTTATAACATTTTGTGTCCAAGCTTCCGTAGCAGTTCTGCTAAGGCTAAACATGTTTGTTTATGTGCTTGCATATGAAGGTATTCTATCAAATGAAAGCTTGCAAATATGTTATAAAATATGTAAATTGGCCAAAACACTGAAAGGATACAAATGAAGAGACGTTTTGTGAACTCAAGTCTTGTTTCTGAGTTTTTTAATCTGGATTTATATTTCACACCCACCATAGTTTGTTTGCGAGTGAACTTGGACCCATATTTTAAGAGCTTTGTCTGCTTGTTTGGTGTGCACCACCAAGGTACAGATTGAGCGTTCACACCTACTCAAATGAACTCCGCTAACAGAACAAATGCATTAGTTCGTTTCGTTTGAACAAAATATGTGAAAACACCTCTGCATACTTTTTATATTTATTATAATGTTTAACATATTTAAATTGATGGATATTCTGAGAGAAATCTAATACAGATATATTAGACATGGAAAAACATTGGAAAAGCTAGTGTTTAAGTTTTAAAAATCCTAAAGATAGAGACTCAACAACTTTGAATTGTACGCTAATGTCTCTTTGTATTAAAGGTTCTTCATATATGTCACCCTGGATCACTAAACCATATGTCAGAAGTGTCGATTTTTGGAAATTGAGATTTTAACATCACCTGAAAGCTGAATGAATAAGCTAACAATCACAGTATTTGGCCAAGATAGATTTAACTATTGGACAATCTGGAATCTGAGGGTTTAAAAAAATAGAAATAGTGAGAAAATCATCTTCTAAAATTATCTAAATTTAGTCTAAGTTCTTAGTGAAGCATCTTACTAACAAAAAAAAATATTACACTCAAAAAATGATTTCAGCTGCTTGTTCAAACTACTCTCTAAAATCAACACAATTCTTAAGGTTTTTTGTTGTTGTTGACTGAATCGATTTGTGTTGGAACAACATGAATGAATTGTGTGGAATTGTCCTGGAGGCACACTATATATTTTTTAGAATATTGAATTAGAAATAAAATAGAAATTTAGAAAATGTCTTCATGAAAGATTATTATTTTTTACTTATTCTAATCAATTTTGGCACAAAAAAGGTAATACTTTACAATAAGGTTTCATCATTAATGCATTATAGTTAACATTTTACTGACATGATGAACAATTTGAAGTAGGGCTGGGCGATATGGCAAAACTGCAATCTAAATAATTATTTTCCATATTGAACGATAAGGATGAATATTTGGATATAAGTTGTTAATCCTTCAAGGTTTAAAAAGAGTACCCCAGCAATGACTGAAGTCACAAAAATTATCTATTAAATGGCATAACCTTTTTGGCTGGAACATCTCTAATATCAACACTCTTAGATTCCCATCGTTGCACATTTCTGCTATATGAATGGTTCTTAGATCAATATAGAGTAAAAAAAAAAAAAGTCCAGAGCTTATTGTTTTTGACATCAATTTTATCGCGATTCGCTATAATATCATTTATCCAGAGCTAATTTGCAGTATTTATTAGTTCAACATTTACTTTTGTCCATGATGGTAAATGATAATATTTTGACTCATACAAGTATTTTTTTGGCTATTCCCAAAAATATATATCTGTGTATATTTACCTCTGACTGGTTTTGTGGTCCAGGGTCACACATCAGAGGCCTTGTTTAATAAATATTTTTGAGAATAAGTATATATGTGTGGAATTTTCACTTGAAAATCTGATCACACTTTACAGTAAGGTTTCAATAGTTAATGTTAGATTATCTATTCATGAACTAAGAATGAACAATTCTAGTACATCAGGCCTGTAGTCAGCCTTTTGGAAGGGGTGGTCCTGTTTTCTCAAAAAGTGGACCATTTTACAGTTATTCGCTTCATTTTCTACACTGTTACATCCAAAAAGTTAAGGTAACTGAAAGCGTTTGAGGAAACCGATTGCAGCAAACCATTTAAGTTCAAAAACTAATCCTAATGGGTACTGTGAACTTAATCCATTTGAGTAAATGAAGCAGTCTGAGCACAGTAAAACCCAATAAATGAAGAGAACTCAAACCAACTGAGTACTGTAAAACCCATTAAGTTAAGGCAACTCAAACCGTTTGAGAAAACCGATAGCTACAAACCATTTGAGTTAAACTAATCTATATGCGTAATGTGAACCTACTTACTAGGTATTTAATTAACTCATTACCTTCCATGCTGAGTTCAAAACTTATTTCAAATGAGTAGATTTATCTTTCAGTCAATTTTGAGTTACTACAGTCATTTCATTTGATAAAGTTGGCTGTTGGGTTTTACAGTCTATTCAATTATGAGGTTCAAAGACTGCATTTTAGTGACATTTTAAGCTGGATTAGCTTGTCGGATGGTGATCATAGCCACACTTTTTGAAGCAACAAAAATATTTCCTATGTTTTTGTGAAAGTGCTTACCATACTATTTTACCACAAAGTGTTCATTTACAAAATGTGCATTTTTATAAATAATGTAATGAGATTAGACATTTAAATTACATATTTTGAACAAAGTAATATGAAAAAATGGTTACACAAATGTATTGTCATCCATCAGTAAAAGCAAACAAACAAATAAAAACAATTAGGAATCTGTTATAACTTATTTTAAATTAAAAACTGTAGCCTACAGGCAACAAAACAAACTGACTACCTCATTTCCTCAGTCAGAATTAGTCCAGTTGAATAATTAAATATTAGGTTAGTTTTAATGGGACAAATGAGTTCATACAGGGGCCAAATCCTCAACTTTATCAGTAGGGGGGTGGTGGGCCTCGGGCCTGTACATCATACAGCATTTACTAATACATTATTAAAATCCATAGTTGTGCTTGTTAACATTAGTTAATGCACTGTCAGTTAACATGAACTAACAATGAATGACTTTATTTCCACTAAAGATGAATAAATACTGTAATGTTTTGTTGATTGTTTGTTCATTTTAATAAATAAACTAACATTAACAATACCACATCATTGTAGTGTTACAGAAAATCCTAAAATTACTTACTATTGAATATCGATATCTAGATCTATAATAATAGTTAGATTAAAATCATGTAGAAGTACATAAACCTAACCATAAGCCTAAACGTTTTTTTTACACTCAAATACTATGACTTACAAATTCCGACCTACACAACAATTGACAACAAAAGACACCATATACTAACAATAAATAAGTAAAACAATAATAGTAAATAAATACAATAAGTCAATAATAATCAAAAAAAGTAAAATAAAATAAATACAATAGAAATAAAATACTGGTCTTCAGTTTTAATCCAATTTAGTCTGATCCTCTTCAATTTAAGTTTACTGTGGAATTTATGTCTTTAATCTATGAAAGGTTGCCAGATTTGATTCTTTCTTTTTTTAAGGAAGAATCTGATTTTCTCCAATTTTAAATGTTTCATTACTTCCCTCATTAGATGCATGTATATACAGTATACAGTTGAAGTCAGAATTATTAGCCCTCCTTTTTTTTCTTTTTTTTTTTTCTTTTTTAAATATTTCCCAAATTATGTTTAACAGAGCAAGGAAATTTTCACAATATGTCTGATAATATTTTGTCTTCTGGAAAAAGGCTTTCATTGTTTTATTTCGGCTAGAATAAAAGCAGATTTTTAAGGTCAAAATTATTAGCTCCAATAAGCTATTTTTTCTGATAGTCTACAGAACAAACCATCGTTATACAATAACTTACCTAATTCTCCTAACCTGCCTAGTTAACCTAATTAACCTAGTTAAACCTTTAAATGTCACTTTAAGCTGTATAGAAGTGTCTTGAAAAATATCTAGTCAAATATTATTTACTGTCATCATGGCAAAGATAAAATAAATCAGTTATTAGAAATGAGTTATTAAAACTATTATGATTAGAAATGTGTTGAAAAAAATTGTCTCTCCATTAAACAGAAATTGCAGGGAAATTAAACAGGGGGACTTAATAATTCAGGGAGGCTAATACTTCTGACTTAAACTGTATATATAGGAGCAGCTTTCTGTTTCCAGTTTAATAATATTAACCTCCATGCTAATAGACTGACAAATGGAACTATATATTTTCCCAGTAAGATGATAATTTTGAGCAGCTCCAAAACATATGAGCCAGTGATGCCGGCTCTAGTCCACATCGATCACATCACATGCAGGGTCCACTTCCGGAAATATCTTACTAAGTTTTAGCTTGGACCAATGTAAATGATGTGTACTTTGAATTGTATGAGGCCATGCCTTGCACATACCGATGGTCTGTGGATCTATTCAAGGGCTATCTCCCTTTGTTCATCAGTAACATAAGCCTAAACTTAACATAAATTATGTATCCCTTAATTCTGATTGGAATGTTGTTTCAGGATCAGCATAGATGTTAATCCAAGAACATGTCCTAATTGGTGAAATTGATGTCAATGTCAAAACATCATACAGTTGAATTATTAGCCCCCCTATTTTTTTTCCCCCAATTTCTGTTTAACCCAAAGAAGATTTTTTCAACACATTTCTAAACATAATAGCTATAATAACTGATTTATTTTATCTTTTATCTTCTATTATTTTATCTAAATAATATTTGATACAGTTTAAAGTGACATTTAAAGGCTTAACTAGGTTAACAGGTTAGGGTAATTAGGCAAGTTATTGTATAATGATGGTTTGTTCTGTAGACTATCGGAAAAAAAATTAGCTTAAAGGGGCTAATAATATTGACCTTAAAATGGTTTTAAAAAAAATTAAAAACTGCTTTTCTTCTAGCCTAAATAAAACAAATAAGACTTTCTCTAGAAGAAAAAAATATTATCAGACATACTGTGAAAATTTTCTTGCTCTGTTACACATAATTTGGGAAACATTTCAAAAAGAAAAAGTAATTCAAAGGGGGGCTAATAATTCTGACTTCAACTGTATACTAGCATTATACAGTAATTTTAAGTGGCTGCATTTGGAGTTTGCCAGTTACTTGGACAACTGATTAGATTTGTTTAGATTAGAGATTACCTAAGTACTATAAATAGTTACTTTTTAACCCTTTATTTAATAAAGTAATAATAAATCATACTAGATATGAAGTATGTGCGCGTTGTTTACTCTCTGGATGTTTGACACGACCTTGACTTTAAGTGGCACTCGCGCTGGATATGAGGCGTGGAAAGTGAGCGACACAATGTGTTGCACAAATAATGCTCTGCCTTAGAAATGCGCTGAAGCATGAATCGAAACAAAGGGTAACGATGCCACTGTTATGAGTACAAACAGTCCAGTGGACACTAATTCATTTGAACCGTCCGCAGCGGTCAATATTTAACTCGCCTTCTCGTCCGCGCGCTCTACTAATCCAGCGCGTGACCGTGACTAAAGAGCGTGTTGATGTGCCGACAGGTTCACTTATGATTTCCATAGCTTATAATGACAGGTGTCAGATGTGCAAGACTGTTTATTTAATCACGAGCCCCTGTTTTATCTTGCTCAGTTTATGATTCATCTGAGATGTGCAGAATCCCTTTGTGCAGCCTGGTGTGAATCTTGCATTTATATTTTGTACCTAGTTGATCAATGAGCGCATGTGATTGGTATTCGAGCAGTATGTCAACAAAAACATGTCACTACAGTACAGTATTGACGTTATTATTATTATTATTATTATTTTACATATAATGTAAAAATAAACTACAATGAAATGCCAATACTGTAAAGTAATACGAAAATTATATACATATATATATATATATATATATATATATATATATATATATACAGTTAAAGTCAGAATATTAGCCCCCCTTTGATTTTTTTTTCTTTTTTTAAATATTTCCCAAATGATGTTTAACAGAGCAAGGAAATTTTCACAGTATGTCTGATAATATTTTTTCTTCTGGAGAAAGTCTTATTTATTTTATTTCGCCTAGAATAAAAGCAGTTTTTAATTTTTTAAAAATCATTTCAAGGTCAATATTATTAGCCCCTTTATGCTACTTTTTTTTTTTGACTGTCTACAGAACAAACCATCATTATACAATAACTTGCCTAATTACCCTAACCTGCCTAGTTAACCTAATTAGCCTAGTTAAGCCTTTAAATGTCACTTTAAGCTGTATAGAAGTGTCTTGGAAAATATCTAGTAAAATATTATTTACTGTCATCATGACAAAGATAAAATAAATCAGTTATTAGAAATGAGTTATTAAAACTATTATGATTAGAAATGTGTTGGAAAAAGTCTTCTTTCTATTAAACATTTAAACATTGGGGGGGAAATAAACAGGGGGGTTAATAATTCAGGGGGGCTAATAATTCTGACTTCATCTGTGTGTGTGTGTGTGTGTGTGTGTATATATATATATATATATATATATATATATATATATATATATATATATATATATATATATATATATATATATATATATATATATATATATATATATATATATATAGTTGAAGCCAGAATTATCAGCCCCCCTGTTTATTTTTTCCCCCAATTTCTGTTTAACAGAGATTTTTTAAACACATTTCTAATCATAATAGTTTTAATAACTCATTTCTAATAACTGATTTATTTTATCTTTGCCATGATGACAGTAAATAATATTTGACTAGATATTTGTCAAGACACTTCTGTACAGCTTAAAGCAGGGGTGTCCAAACTCGGTCCTGGAGGGCCGGTGTCCTGCAGATTTTAGCTCCAACTTGCCTCAACACACCTGCAATGATATTTCTAGAAAGCCTAGTAAGAGCTTGATTAGCTAGCCCAGGTGTGTCTGATTGGGGTTGGAACTAATCTGTGCAGGACACCGGCCCTCCAGGACCGAGTTTGGACAACCCTGGCTTAAAGTGACATTTAAAGGCTTAACTAGGTTAATTAGGTTAACTAGGCAGGTTAGGGTAATTAGGCAAGTTATTGTATAATGATGGTTTGTTCTGTAGACTATCAAAAAAAATATATAGCTTAAAGAGGCTAATAATTTTGTCCTTAAAATTGTGTTTAAAAAAAGTAAAAACTGCTTTTACTCTAGCCGAAATAAAACAAATAAGACTTTCTCCAGAAGAAAAAAAATATTATCAGACATACTGTGAAAATGTTCTTGCTCTGTTAAACATAATTTGAGAAATATTTAAAAAAGAAAAAAAAAAACATAGGGGGGCTAAAAATTCTGACTTCAAATATGCATATGTGTATGTGTATATGTATATGTACTGTATATATCATCAAATGGATCGTTATAAGTAGCCCCCCCCCCTCCCCTCCCCCAAGTCCACCGCTGTCTATAAATATTACTGGAGAAATTGAGTAGATTACCTAAATTATGTAATCATGTACGGGTCTGGATGGAATATCACTGTACACTTTAAAAATTGTTTGTCCTTTCTACTCAACCTTTCTTTGGGTAAATATGGACAAACGCAACGTTGGGTTACTTTTTTTTATTTTTAATTATATTTCTTGACCCATGGATTGGGTTTGTGCCATATTAGACCCAACGTTGGGTTACATCAACCTTTTTTGTAGAGTTTATGTAGCTTTAAACAAAACATTAATGTAAATATTAACTTAAATGTAATATAATGCAGACCTTATCACGGACCAATTAATATAGAATTTAAACTGCATGTCGAGACTTTATTGTCCAAAAAACACACACTCTATAAACATTCGATTATTTTATCCAAACGTTGAGTCAAATATGCACAATAACCCAACAGGTGGATTAAAAATGTTCGTTTAATTGGAAAAAAAATAACCCAATGTTGGCTTTGTACATATTTGACCCATCATTGGTTTACGACAAGCCATCATTTAGATATTAGAGTGCACAAACAATAAAAGACTAAACATGCATAAGATAAGTCACTTTGTTACATTGATTAAAGCCATTTATGCATCAATACATGACTGAGCATGTTCAATCAAAGCTAATATTTTGTTTACTGAGGTTTGTTTTCTGTTTGACAACACATCCAGACTATTATTCAGCCAGATTATTCTGAAACTCTGATCCCTGTGGTTATGATGTTGCTGCCACTATAGGCTTTACAAACACTGAACAACTAAAAGGATTGAAATTCAATTGAAAAAATTGGGTTGGGTTGTTTCGTATTTTCCCAAATTGTGTCAAATTAACTTTCTTTGTTGTATAGCGTATGATGTTGTTAATTAACGACCACAGCAAACAAATAAAATCAGTTCTGTTTTAGCCTACTCTTAAATTATTAACGGTATTACCGTCGTTATGGGCAAACTATATGTGTCCTAGAACAATATCTAGCAATTGCTAAAACTTTTCAAAAACATGATATCTGGTTGATATGTTACGTGACAATCAGCTGCAAAATTAAGATGGAAAATGATTCCCTCGTTGTACAATACTGTGCGTAATTCAATCCGTACCTCAAACTCAGTGCACGGTCCTCTGGGTTTCAGCAGCTCTTCCACAAACTACTCGTCTCCTTTAGTGAACAATAGTGATATTTGATGACTGAATGTCTTTTTGACTAAAATCCAACATCGAGAGTCTGGACATCACTTCATCTTCATTTCCAGTTTAAAGACTTCACGTTAAGGAGTAATGCTGCGGTGCGCACATAATACGCAGCGTTTTTATTTTGCTTTGTTTGGCTAAAACAATCACATTCCGCCAACTATTTAAGGCGCTATCTGTACCCAAGATTCCAGCAAATGTCTAGATGTAGTTCAAGTGTTTTCCTTAGTAAAATGGTTGAGTTATTCAGCTCGTTTCATCAGGAAAGGACCTCTTCTCTCCATGAGCGCTCGAGTAATGAGTTTGGCTGCTCATTCGCGCGCAACAGGTCCAGAGCTCTTGCTACGTCACAGACACATGCTAGTTTCTGTCTTTCTGAGGTAAGCTAATAAATGTCTCGCTCGAGCCCCTAATGGCGAACTCATTGATTATATTGAAGTATATTAATGCGTCGAGTATCGTTCCCAGCCGGAGCAGATGACAGATCATAAAACTGTCTTGAGTTGTAAAAAATTATCATCGTTTTACGATACGTTACGCCTTTTGAAAACACACTACTGTATACTGAACGTGTGTGTGTGCGCGCCTATAATGCAAGCCGCTGTCTAGTGGATCAATACACATTCTCACAGATTGCGACAGAAATTTGGGCAGCACATTAGTTTAAGTAGCCTACCAATTCCGACTATTAATGCATCATTACCTGCCTATAAAAATTTAACTGTTTATTAGTATTTAATACTGCTCTACATAACTCGTAGTCGTACCCACATGAAAAATACTATAGTAATTTATAGTAAATAGCTTACTATAGTGTATGAACCGCAAGTGTATAATACTATATTGCTTGCAACTTTTTGTGAATGAATGCTGCAACAAAGTATTACACTGTAACAAAAAGTTGACTCAGCTTAAACTTGCTTTTTTGAGTGGACTCCACTTTAGGTCTGCAATTGAGTCAATTTAAGTTGCCTCCACTCAAAAAGCTCAAATTGCCTTACAATTTAAGTTGCGTCAACTTTTTCAACTATGATAAACTGTAAGAAATACTGTAGAATATTTTCATTTTCACTACAGTGAACTGGTGTGTTGAAGAACTCACCGGCCACTTTATTAGGTACACCCTACTAGTACCAGGTTGGACCCCCTTTTGTCTTCAGAACTGCCTCAATCCTTTGTGGCATAGATTCAACAAGGTACTGGAAATATTGCTCACAGATTTTGCTCCATATTGACATGATAGCATCACGCAGTCGCTGCAGATTTGTCGGCTGCACATCCATGATGCGAATGTCCCATTCCACCACATCCCAAAGGTGCTCTATTGGATTGAGATCTGGTGATTATGGAGGCCATTTGAGTACAGTGAACTCATTGTCATGTTTGGGAAACTAGTCTTAGATGATTTGCGCTTTATGATATGGCGCGTTATCCTGCTGGAAGTAGCCATCAGTAGATGGGTACACTGTGGTCATAAAGGGATGGACATGGTCAGCAACAATGCTGTGGCGTTGACACGATGCTCAATTGGTACTAATGGGCCCAAAGTGTGCCAAGAAAATATCCCCCACACCATTACACCACCACCACCAGTCTGAACTGTTGATACAAGGCAGGATGGATCCATGCTTTCATGTTGTTGACCCCAAATTCTGACCCTTAACATCCGAATGTGGCAGCAGAAATCGACACTCATCAGACCAGGCAATGTTTTTCCAATCTTCTATTGTCCAATTTTGGTGAGCCTGTGTGAATTGTAGCCTCAGTTTCCTGTTCTTAGCTGACAGGAGTGGCAGCGGTGTGGTCTTCTGCTGCTGTAGCCCATCCGCCTCAAGGTTAGACGTGTTGCATGTTCAGAGATGCTCTTCTGCAGACCTCGGCTGTAATGAGTGGTTATTTGATTTACTGTTACCTTTCTATCACCTCGTACCAGTCTGGCTTTTTGGATCATTCTCTGTAAACCCTAGAGATGGTTGTGTGTGTAAATTCCAATAGAACAACAGTATTTCTGAAATACTCAGACCAGCCTGTCTGGCACCAACAACAACAACCATGCCACGTTCAAAGTCACTTAAATCACCTTTCTTTCCCATTCTGACGCTCGGTTTGATCCACAGCAGATCGTCTTGCCCATGTCTACATGCATTTAGTTGCTGATTAGAAATTAACGAGCAGTTGGACAGGTGTACCTAATAAAGTGGCCGGTGAGTGTATATTATAGTTGTAGAGAACTTGGTCATTTGTTTATATTACTATGGTTGTGTTACCATAGCAACAATGGAAACCCCACAACATAATAATTTAAATACTTTACTATAGTATTCTTCAAAAACACTATAGTGTTTACTATCATTTATTATAGTACTTTTAATACGGTTAAACCCAACTAAAAAGCAGCAAAGTGGGAGATTGAGATAAAAGTGTGAGTTAATGATTGATCAATAGCAAGAATTGTATCTTAAACTAAAGAGTGACTGAAATGTGTTTCTCTGGACAGTTTGGTGAAAATATTCTTATGACAATATTTTTCCCCAGATAATGTACTTAATGGAGTTTAATATGCAGTCATTTTCTCATGACTGTTCTTGCACAGTAGGTTTAGTTTTGTAAGCAGTAATTTGTACTGTTTGAAAAGGTGAATCTCTCACTTGTAAATCTTTACAGGCAGGTGAACAACCCAGTGTTTAAAATCAATGAAAACCTCTATTGTCTGACAGATTTAGCGGCATATTTTACTGGTGTAATGAAATGATGGGTGTGTGTTTGTGTGTGTGTGTCTGCATTCCAGTTTCACTGTATAGATTTGCAGAGTTCTTGCTGTTCATCTAATGTTTATAAAGCTTTTTCTATACGTGAAAAAAAAAAGAGTAATGCCAACATAATCTCACGGCAATTCGTAACCTTTTGATTTTGTGGCTAATTCGTATGAATTCGTACAATCTAATTCGTACAAATTAGTACGATTTGCTCATCACCCAATGACGGTTGGGCTTAGGTGCCACGCCTCCTTTTTAAAATTATACATTTTCGTACATCTGAACTCTATGAATTAGCCACTAAACTGACAAAATGTAAAATACTTACGTTTCCTTGTGAGATCAGGCTGGTAATGCTGTGTTTTTTCTGTGTGATCGAATCATACACTTAAAAAAAAAAAGGTTCTTTTGACGCTTAGGGATTCACAGAGAACCTTTAAAGGGCACCTATGATGAAAATCAACTTTTGTAAACTGTTTGGACAGAACTGTGTGTAGGTATAGTGTGTCCACAGTAATATTGGGGTGATGTAAACCCAACAAGTTTCTTTTTTTTTTTTTTTTTTTAAATTACTGACATTAAAATAGGATCCAAATCCCAGTGATATAGAGACCCAACACAAAGTGACATAGGAGTGCGGTTTTCCCTGCCCACCAATTGATTGACAGGTGCCATGTTTCTATAATGACATGTATACACACGTCCACAGAAATTTTTTTTTGCAAATGCAGTAAACTGAGATTAAAATATCTGTTCCAACTCTGTGATTTTTATAAGTCTTACAAGTTTAAAACATTATTAAAACAGAGCATGTTTGTAATAAAGACAGTAAAATCGCTAATTCTTAACCGCTATAATCACCACGGCCGCATGGTGTCAGTAAACACTATGTGTGTGTGTGTGTACTGCATACAGCATTTGTGACTCATCATTTCAGTTGAATAAACTCCACCCCAAATATATGAAACTAACTTACTTGGTATTTTTGACTAGTGAGCTGTATTTCAGCTTCATCTGTGTCTCTATCACTGACTGCTGTTTATCTGACATAATGCATGATGAGAAGCAGACGTGTGGGAACAGTGGGTGGGAAGAAGCAGTTCATTTTGTTTTAAAGCCACAGGCTACAAAACAGCTACAATGTATTTAGACACCAAAAATGGACAGATTCTGGAGGCTATAATGAATAATTTGATGGGTACTTAGAGCTAAAGTTTACAGACACATTCTGGAGACACCAAAGGCTTATCTTACATCTTGTAAAAGGGGTAAAATAGGTGCCCTTTAACAAACGTTTCTTTTATAAAAGCATATTTTATAGTGGAAAAAGGTTATTTTAGAATTTTTTTTTCGTGTTTTGTGCTCTAAACCAATGTTTTTTTGTTTAAAAGCTGTTTACCGAAAGGTTCTTTGGGGAACCAAAATGGTTCTTATTTGACACCTATACAGTACTGTAAGACTTCTATCCTATTCGTTTTAATCCATAATTTCCAATTGCAAATAAATGTCATTAGATGAATATGAAACTTGGAGAAAACGTTCATTTTTATTTAATAATTTCAAATTTTTAATATAGATTTTTTTGCCTGTTATTATGCAATGAAAAGTCTTGATTATGAGATTAAAAGTAGATTTTCTTTTGTAATTTAAAGATTCTTTTGCAGTTATTATGATATCCAATTTGGTTCAGAATCACAGATTACACATTTTATGTAAATTTACAGTTAAGGTCAGAATTATTAGCCCCCATGTTTATTTTTTTCCCCAATTTCTGTTTAACAGAGAGCAGATTTTTTCAACACATTTCTAAACATAATAGTTTTAATAACTCATCTCTAATAACTGATTTATTTTATCTTTGTCATGATGCCAGTAAATAATATTTTACTAGACACTTCTATACAGCTTAAAGTGACATTTAAAGGCTTAACTAGGTTAATTAGGTTAACCAGGCAGGTTAGGGTAATTAGGCAAGTTATTGTATAATGATGGTTTGTTCTGGAGACTATCGAAAAAAAAATATAGCTTAAAGGGGCTAATAATATTGTCCTTAAAATGGTTCATAAAAAAAGTAAAAAGAAATAAAACAAAGTCTTTCTCCAGAAGAAAAAATATCATCAGACATACTGTGAAAATTTCCTTGCTCTGTTACACAAATTTTGGGAAATATTTAAATAAGAAAAAAAAATTCAAAGGGGGGCTAATAATTTTGACTTCAACTGTACATGTTTTTTGTCATATTATTGACATTTTAAATTGATGTTAATCATTTATGTCAGCATTTACACCTTTATCTTGATTTATAATTGTTGATTTAAACATCAAATTATTATACTGCATTAAGACAAAAGTAAATCTAAAGTAGAATTTAATAATAAACAAATGCATTTGTCATAATTCTGAGTTTTGACCTCATAATTGAGGTGTTTCACAGCTGTAATAAGGCGTAATTAGATGTTAGAAGTGGAAATTGTGACAGTATTAATATGCTTTTTGTAAAAACAGTCCCATTTTCCAACTTTAGCATATTTTAATGTAGATATGAAAGGTTTGATGATAGTAACACTTACAGTAAAAGCTGTTCCCCCTCATTTTTACTAGTTAATGTTGTCTTGAACATACTAAGAAGCATGTTTTGTTCTAATAGCTGTAATAACTGTTAAAGAGGGGTTTTCTTTCCTTCGTGTGTGCGTGAGATTGGCAGGCATTACAAGAGCATGTGGCGCACGAACATTCAATTTGAACCCCATGATGTCTTTGCGTCAGTGACTGAGAGCCTCTGAATGCTCATTTACATCATTGGTTTTTGTTCATCTCTCTCTTAGCACATCGACTTTCCTGAAATTGCACAAATGACATATAAGTGATAGTTATTAGAGCAATCAATAAGAGCCACACGCTGAGATCAAACCCCACAAGGCAAGATCTGACAGGCACAGGAAATGTATAGTGTTTACTAAGCATTTATTCAGTAATGCGGACATGTTTGAGGATGCATATTTAAATGCGCATTAATTCTGAACATATGCTGATTTTTTAAAAATCAAATAAGTTTTTATTTGACTTTATTTTATTTTATTTATATTTTATTATTTAATTTTTTTTTTTTTTATAGATTTGACCTCCCAATTCACACTTATTTCATTTTTTTCAAGTCAGGCAGTTTGTGCAAAAATTATTCCCTCATTTCCCAAATCGACCTCCTGAATCTCCACTAGATGACTTGTTAAAGCTTGAACCACACTCAAAACATTGCATTTCTACCATTTATAATCTGAATCACAATATTAATCCAAGCTCTGCAAATCAAACCAGGGGGCTGTTTCATAAAGGTTGATTAGAAAAGCGGAGATTAAAGTCCAAAGCCTGACTAGAATGAGCTGAACTAAACGTCCACGCTTAAATTGGTTCCATAACAGCAGGTTGAAGATCATTTGATCTAACTAATCTGAGTTGAGTTTAAATAATCTAGATAACTGCTCGTGCACGTTACTGCCGTGAAACCTTTGACTCTTGTGTTTCCTGCACCGCATGGGAAAATATCTATATTTAATATTGAAGTGAGGCTACTGCTCGGCCCAGATCCATCTTCCGATTATTCCACTTAGGGTTTGATGCTTTAAAAAAAGTCAATCTTTAAGAAATGCACCCTACTTTATATCAGTCAGTGCTTTCTTTAAATTATTTTCTTTATTAAATTTTGTAATTCATATACAATATATATAGCTCAGTACACCCCTCACAGATCTCTCTTTTAAATTAATATTTCCTACAAGATGCTTTACAGTAATATCTTTGTGCATATACATTAGATTATTCAGTATGAGAGCAAAATTTGGAACTATCCTAACAAAAAATAAACTAAAGATCACAGTCCAAAAATTAGTACTCCCAAATTAATTTGTTGAGGGGAAAATATTACATAAAACTGTAATAAACAGGAACTCAACAGAAACATAGTATAAAATTTAGTTAATGTTGTAGTTTGTATTTGTTTTGTTTGCAATGACTTGTTTGAATTTAAATGTATATATCGTTCAGTTCTTAAAGATGTTTGGTGGATAAATATTTACTATTAA
Organism: Danio kyathit; assembly: GCA_903798195.1. Classification (NCBI taxonomy): domain Eukaryota; kingdom Metazoa; phylum Chordata; class Actinopteri; order Cypriniformes; family Danionidae; genus Danio; species Danio kyathit. The sequence continues at coordinate 15,345,012 of LR812521.1, read as the reverse complement.
ATGACTATAAAGTTTTAATCATTATTAAGAGCTTAAGCGAATTAAAATAGCATCAAATTACAGCAGGTGAATGTTAACATTACTTTGCTTAAGCTTGAACTTAACACTTAGCCTGAGAGTCAACCTGCCCCGGAACCAGGCTAGTTTCCCAGCATAAGTTGCCAGAGTAACTGAGTTTGAACTATTGTAAATTTGATTTATGTAACAGAGTCCGCCATTAATAAACCCGACTTAACCAAAATAAGCCTAGATTTTTCTCTAAGCTTGGTTTATGGAACAGGCCCCAGAGGCGCTTGGGAATAGAACTTAGGTTTTGAGTTATCTGATGAAAGCTGGGAGCATATTCTTGAGCTCACACACACCTCTTCTATATGTGCAAGACATGGGCTTATACAATGTAAGATTTTACATAGGGTTTACTACACTAATGCTAGACTTGCTAAAATATACCCCTCTGGCAGCGATGCATGTAGGTGCAAGCAGTCACCAGCGAACCTCATCCACATGTTGTGGGAATGCCCTAAATTATTTGATTATTGGATGCATTCGACATAGATCTGGATACAAATCCTTTTCTGGCCATTTTTGGGTTGGCAGTAGATGCTAACCTTTCAGTAATGGTCCAAAAAGCTTTATCTTTTACTACTTTAATAGCGAGACGTCTCATCCTTTTAAAGTGGAAACATGTCTCTCCACCCTCTTTTGATGCATGGATAAAAGAAGTGTTTGCTTGCATTAAATTGGAAAAAATTTGACTATCACTTACTGGTTCTTAAAAAACCTTTTACTAGTTGTGGCGCTCCTCTTTAGATTATCTGCTGGCTAACTCTCTTGATTCTTAAGCTGAGCAATAATATATAAATACATATTTATTATTCATTTTAACTTTTATGTTTTTTTTATTTTATTATTTTTTTTTTTATACCTTTTTTATTATTATTATTATTTATATATATTTTTTCTCAATGGGAAGTTAGAGGCTGTTGAGGAAGGGAAGTGTTTATTTGGGGTAGTGTTAACATTACCATGGAAGGATAATTATAAAATGAATGTTGTGGTTGATATTCCATGTAAAAACCCAATAAAAGAAATTTGAAATAATTTTTAAAAATATTTTATATATTTTTTATTCTATTTAATTTATTTTCTTGAATTTTTAATTTTATTAACTTTATTTTATGTATTTTTATTTTATTTAAATGTATTTAATTTTTATTTTATCTTATTAATATTGTTTTTTATATTTAATTTATTTTATTTATTCATTTTTGTTTTATTTTATTATTTATATTGTTTACGTTTTTATTTAATTTTACAATTTATACTTTATTCTATATTTATTTTATTATTTTTGATTTGATTTGATTTGTTTTGATTTGATTTGATTTGATTTGATTTGATTTGTTTTGATTTGATTTGATTTTATTTGTTTTGATTTGATTTGTTTTGATTTTATTTGTTTTGATTTGATTTGATTTTATTTTCTTTTATTTGACGAGCCTGGAAACCCATTCTACAACCAAACATGCTTTGGTAAGTCATAAAGACTATGGTATTAAAAGTAAAAATTGCCACAGTGTCAAAATTTGATAGTAATAATATGAAATATTGCGACATTGTCATAATTATGAAACTTAAAGTGAAATGAGACAAAACGTGGAGCTGTTATTACAAAAAAGTCAACACTGAGATTAATTAGTTGAGTTTATAGCATAATAACATCTTAATAATGAGGAAGAAGTTACAATGTTGATAGTGTTATAATATTAGCTTGATATAGTAATAATAATGTTGAAAATTATATAAAAGCTATTATATAGAATAAATAGAAATGTCATCATTTTAGCTGGCATATATGATTTTACTAACATTTTATTGAGCAAAGAAACTATTTAACTCCATTGACATTTATTACAAAAATTGTATGTACAGAGGTTGAGGTGGCGTCCCTTTGTAGATTATCTGCTGGCTAACTCTCTTGATTCTTAAGCTGAGCAATAATATATGAATACATATTTATTATTCATTTAAATTTTTATGTTTAATTTTTTTATTATTATTATTATTTATAATTTTTCTCAATGGGAAGTTAGAGACTGTTGAGGAAGGGAAGTGTTTATTTGGGGTAGTGTTAACATTAACATGGAAAGATAATTAAAAAAATGAATGTTGTGGTTGATATTCCATGTAAAAACCTAATAAAAGAAATTTGAAATAACTTTTTAAAATATTTTATATATTTGTTTAATTAAATTTTTTTTATTCCATTTAATTTATTTTCTTATTTTTAATTTTATTAACTTTATTTTATATATGTTTATTATTTTATTTTACATTTTATTTATTTTACATTTTACTTTATTTTATTTAATTTATTTTATTTTGTTTTAATATTTTATTTTTTTATTTTGATTTTTTATATTTGATTTGATTTTAATTTATTTATTCTTTAATATTTTTTTTGTTTTATGATTTATATTATTTAAATCTTTTTTTTATTTTGCAATTTATATTTTATTCTATATTTATTTTATTATTTTTTATTTTGATTTGATTTGATTTTGTTTTGTTTCGATTTTATTTAATTAGTTTTGTTTTTGATTTGATTTGACGAGCCTGAAACCCATTCTACAACCAAACATGCTTTGGTAAGTCATAAAGACTATGGCATTTAAAGTAAAAATTGCAACAGTGTCAAAATTTGATGGTAATAATATGAAATATTGCGACATTGTCAAAATTATGAAACTTAAAGTGAAATGAGACAAAATGTTGAGCTGTTATTACAAAAAAAGTCAACACTGAGATTAATTAGTCGAGTTTATAGCATAACATCTTAATAATGAGGAATAAGTTACAATGTTGATAGTGTTATAATATTGGCTTGATATAGTAATAATAATAATAATGTTAAAAAATTAGATCAAAGCTATTATATAGAATATATAAAATCAAATCATATATAATTTACTAACATTTTATTGAGCAAAGAAACATTTTAACTCCATTGACATTGATTACAAAAATTGTATGTATGTATGTACAAGGGTTGACAATGAAAAGGGGTTTTAGACCACAATAATTCATTAGTATGGTGTAGGACCTCCTTTTGCAGCCAATACAGCATCAATTTGTCTTGGGAATGACAGAAACAAGTCCTGCACAGTGGCCAGAGGGATTTTGAGCCATTTTTCTTGCAGAATAGTGGCCAAGTCACTCTCTGATTCTGGTGGAGGAAAATGATTCCTGACTCACTCCTCCAAAACTCTCCAAAGTGCCTCAATAATATTACTGTAGATCTGCTGACTCTGCAGGCCATGGAAGATGTTCAACTTCACTTTCATGTTCATCAATCCACTCCGTCACCAGCATTGCTGTGTGTATTGGTGCATTATCATACTAATGTACGGCACCGCCTTCAGGATACAATGTTTGACCCATTGGGTGCACATGGTCCTCCAGAATGGTTCGGTAATCAATGGCAGTGATGCGCCTATCTAGCACAAGTATTGGGCTTATGGAATGCCATGATATTGCAGATCCATCACTGACCCCTGACCACATACTTCACTCTGGGCATACAACAGTCTGGGTGGGATGCTTCTTTGGGGCTTCTCTACAGTAACTCTCTCAGGTGAAGAAAGACAGTGAAGGTGGACTTATCATAGAACAATACATGTTTCACATTGTCCACAGCCCAAGATTTTTTGCTGCTGACACCATAAAACCAGTGTTTGGCATTGGCATGAGTGTCCAAATGTTTGGCTATAGCAGCCCGGATATTTATTGGCCTGTGGAGCTCCCGACGAACATTTTTTTTTTTTTTTTGTGGAAACAGGAGAGTTGAGGTGCACATTTAATTCCTTAAAGATTACACCAGATTACTTTTATTATCATCTTTTTCCCCTCTTCATTCAATCCCATGTAAAGAATGCTAGGAACTCCATATCCACTAAAATGGTAGTTACACCATCACAATTCCTTCATGTTGTCCCAACACAAATTGATCAAGTTAACTTAATGTTTTACAAATGTTAGTAGGTTAAACATACATCAAATAAGTTGTCTTATGAAATGACTAGATTTGTGTTGCTTTGGCTTGTTTTAAACATGTAGTTGAAACAAGCAATCTCTTTTGTGTGTGTTTAGGCTTTTAAATGTTGCTATAATAAATACTATAATAAAATGTATTGTAAAATACTGGCAAACATACAGTTGAAGTCAGAATTATTAGCCCCCCTGAATTATTAGCCCCCTGTTTATTTTTTTCCCTAATTTCTGTTTAGCGGAGAGAAGATTTCTTCAACACATTTCTAAACATAATAGTTTAATAACTCATTTCTAATAACTGATTTATTTTATCTTTGCCATGATGACAGTAAATAATATTTTACTAGATGTTTTTTAAAACACTATATACAGCTTAAAGTGACATTTAAAGGCTTAACTAGGTTAATTAGGTTAACTAGGCAGGTTAGGGTAATTAGGCAAGTTATTGTATAATGATGGTTTGTTCTGTAGACTATCAGAAAAAATATATAGCTTAAAGGGGTAATAACTTTGACCTTAAAATGGTGTTAAAAAATTAAAAACTGCTTTTATTCTAGCCGAAATAAAATAAATAAGACTTTCTCCAGAAGAAAAAATATTATCAGACATACTGTGAAAATTTCCTTGCTCTGTTAAACATCATTTGGGAAATATTTAAAAAAGAAAAACAAATTAAAGGGGGGGGGGCTAAAAATTCTGACTTCAACTGTAGCTGTGTGTTTCCACAGATTAGCCGAGGATGGAATCAAAAAGACAGCAATTTAAAGTGTGCAGAAGCAGAGAAACACACAGATGGAGGAAGAGGAGGAGCAGAGGATGAAGGCTGTTTCATTACCGTTCAGCATGGGGCTTTGAGAAGGTCAGACAGACAGAAGATCCATATTTACATCATCAGAATGGCTCTGGGGTTTGTACTGCTGTACTGAGCTTATATGGTGCATAACTAATGCTCTACTGTAGGATCCACCTTTACAAATATATAACAATAATAATAACAATAATAATAAAACCTTTAGAGTTTTGGGTCAATTTTTCAGTCTATTTATTAACATATGTAAATGTGTGAATATTTATTTATTTATTTTTAATACTATTTTAATAGAATTCTTTAATAATATTGACTAATATGCAAGTGTTTATAATTCTGAATTATAAACATGGGTTATGTACAAAGTGTTAGTAAAGTAATATTTTCTGTCGTTTAGTTGATACATTATGTGAAAGTTACATTGTTTACCAAACAAATGGATCTGATTAGATTTGCATTGTAAACCTTGAATTAAATAATAATAATCATTTTTAAAATGTTCATTTGTTGTTTTTGTTAATATACTCAGTCATTCTGCAGACTTTGTACAAAATACTGTGCAGAAATAGCAACAAAAAAAGAAAAAAGTCAGAATATGATTTAGTAGCTTCCACAAGTTCTGGAGAGCGCGAATAAGTCCTGGGAGGTATGCATTTTTGCAGTTTTTGTTTTAGTGAATCCGCGAGAGGCCGCTCTGCACGCTTTTTCATGTCTCAAATTTCTATCGCGTATGCCGTTCGCGCCCGATGTTCTCGCGTAAACCCACCAGAGGCCGCTGTCGACTGACTGTCTGTCTGAATGACTGAACGAATGACTGACTGGCCGGCCGACCAACCAATCGGCTGACCCACCCTCCTCCTTCCCTAAACCCAACCAATTTTATCGATTGACCCGCCCACCCACTTCCTTTAAACCCAACCAATGGTTTACAAAAGTCATCCAGAAAAAGAAAAGCCCTCATCTGATTTTTACCACGTATTCGGATTTTAGCACATTCTTGGATTCTGTTTTTGTCTTACCTGATTTCTGGAACCGCTCTTCCCCGGACTTGAACCCCATCGTCGTCGTCGTCGTGGTCAACTCCTCTCTGCATCTCAAGTCCACCAACGTACATGACATGCTAGCGAGACAAATTGGTTGCGGCCGGAAATCCCTCCACACGGAGGTAAGCGGTCAGCTGGTAAGCGCGAAAAGGAACAGCATCATACCGCCCTGTATTGTTTGTTAAAAAAAAAAATACAAGTGGAGGTGGAGTACTGGTTTGGGCTGGTATCATCAAAGATGAGCTTGTGGGGCCTTTTCGGGTTGAGGATGGAGTCAAGCTCAACTCCCAGTCCTACTGCCAGTTTCTGGAAGACACCTTCTTCAAGCAGTGGTACAGGAAGAAGTCTGCATCCCTTAAGAAAAACATGATTTTCATGCAGGACAATGCTCCATCACACGCGTCCAAGTACTCCACAGCGTGGCTGGTAAGAAAGGGTCTAAAAGAAGAAAAACTAATGACATGGCCTCCTTGTTCACCTGACTGAACCCCATAGAGAACCTGTGGTCCATCATCAAATGTGAGATTTACAAGGAGGGAAAACAGTACACCTCTCTGAACAGTGTCTGGGAGGCTGTGGTTGCTGCTGCACGCAATGTTGATGGTGAACAGATCAAAACACTGACAGAATCCATGGATGGCAGGCTTTTGAGTGTCCTTGCAAAGAAAGGTGGCTATATTGGTCACTGATTTGTTTTGTTTTTGAATGTCAGAAATGTATATTTGTGAATGTTGAGATGTTATATTGGTTTCACTGGTGAAAATAAATCATTGAAATGGGTATATATTTGTTTTTTGTTAAGTTGCCTAATAATTCTGCACAGTAATAGTCACCTGCACACACACAGATATTCTCATAAAATAGCTACAACTAAAAACAAACTAAAAACTACTTCCAAAAATATTCAGTTTTGATATTAATGAGTTGTTTGGGTTCATTGAGAACATGGTTGTTGTTCAATAATAAAATTAATCCTCAAAAATACAACTTGCCTAATAATTCTGCACTCCCTGTAATGGTGATAACCGTGAAACCATGATTATTCTTCAGTCTATAATCGTACATCCAATTATTAAGCAGTTCAAAACAACATATGAATGTGTCTGAATGTAGAAGAAGCCTACTTGAGCAATGCACTGATTTTGTTGTGCTTAGAAATACAACATTTGAATATGTTTGTAAAAAAAAAAGCCACATTGTACGATGCAGTGATGTTCTGTAGTTTCAAAATACAACATATTAACGTTATAATGTAGAAAAAGCCAACGTGGGTGTCTTAAGGAGCAAAAATACAGCATATGAGCTCTTATATGCTGTTGTGTCATCACTCATATTGCAAGTCATATCTCTCCGGCCCCTCATTTGGGATGCTTTTCATGAACTGGCCTCCATGACAAACTAATTGAATAGCCCTGCCTTACAAATTAACTTGTCACCATTTTTTAATGAGTGTGAGTGAATATGTCTCTTTATCTCAAATAGCCACAACAGATTAAACTGCACTTATGTCAGAAGCCCAGCGCGTTCAGCTTTGTGCAGACTGTAGCTGTAAGAGACATTAAAATGGAGGGGAATCCATAATTTCACCTCAGCTTTTATATTCCCACAGTAAAGGACTCCATCAAACTCTGCCCTGTATCTCTCTGCTGCTCTGATGTGACAACAGGTGAGTTTTTGACCATATTGACACAGGCATAAAAACATCATTAGAGCCTTATCAGCTTTTATGGCATAGCTCCACGTTCTCATTGGATAACGCATCGCTTTTGTCTTGACATCAACCCAAACTCTGGACTCTGCTGCTGCTAATGTTGGCTGAATGTGCCAGTGCCACCTCAGGAAAGCTGCTTTTACTTGCATTATGGCAGTATAAGTGTGAGACAGATGCCACACATCAAGCTTTACATTAAGGTTTTTTTTTCACAATGGTGGGCATAGCACACAAATGAGGCACTTGAGTAAAATTACAGCTACTAAAATGTCCCTCCAGTAGAAGCATAAAGTCCTGCTTTTCAATATGACTTGAGTCAAAGTGCAAAAGTACCTGATTTACTTCAGTAAAATCTGTAGTTACTGATGAAGGTTTGTTTTCCATGAAAGTTGATTTAGCAGAACATGTGATACATTAATATCCACAATGAAAATTTAAGTGAAAGCATTTGAAACCACATTCACATGTCGAACATCATTTCAGATCAGTTTGTAAAATCAGTGAATCATTTATTGACTCTGAATGCATCAAACTGATTCAGTGAATCAATTGCTGTAGACTCACAGTGGGCAGATCATTTTAATCAGTTACTTAAGCCAAAGTCACACTAGAGTTTGAGCTTGCGAAATTCTGTCGTACGGTGCTGTGAAAAGGGGCGGGATTAAACAAGATGATTAGACATTAAAAAAAGCGAGCGATTGCTCCATGTTTTAAATTTTTGTCCAGAGAGGTCATGTTTTGATCCTGGATTCGTCTCACGCAGTCAAGTGATGCGATTTCGCAGGTCAGAGTTCACCAAGCTTGAACTTTGCACTGCAGCAACCTGCGAAACTCGACGCATGACCCTGCGTTTCCGGTCTGATGCATTCGCGTGCATATGAATGGAAGTCTATGGAGAGTAAAGTCCAGTGTGACCCCGGCTTTATTCACTGGAGACTTACTCTGAACAGATCGATGGAATCAGTGAATCATTTACTGAATCTGAACGGATTGATTGAATTATTGAATCATTTACTGTAGACACTGAATTCATGAATCAATGAATCATTTACTGGAGACTCATTCTGAATGGATAATTTAAATAGGTGATTATTTCTTCGAAGACTCAATCTGAATGGATCATTAGAATCGATCTGTGAATCGTTTGCTGGAGACTCTGAATGCATAATTTAAATCAGTGAATCATTTAATGGAGACTCATTCTGAATGGATCATTTAAATAGGTGGTTAATTCTTCGAAGACTCAATCTGAATGGATCATTAGAATCGATCTGTGAATCGTTTGCTGGAGACTCTGAATGCATAATTTAAATCAGTGAATCATTTAATGGAGACTCATTCTGAATGGATCATTTAAATAGGTGAATAATTCACCGAAGATTCACTCTGAATGGATCATTTGAATTAGTGAATTGTTTACTGGAGACTCACTCTGAACAGATCATTTGAATTAGTGAATCATTTACTGGTGACTCACTCTGAATGGATAATTTAAATAGGTGATTAATTCTTGGAAGACTCACTCTGAATGAATCATTTAAATAGGTGATTTATTCTTCGAAGACTCAATTTGAATGGATCATTGGAATCGATCAGTGAATCATTTACTTGAGACTCTGAACGCATAATTTAAATCAGTCAATCATTCAGACAGATTCTGAATGGATCATTTTAATCGGTGAATAATTCACCGAAGATTCACCCTGAATGGATCATTTGAATCAGTGAATCATTTACTGGAGACTCACTCTGAACGGATCATTTAAACAGGTGATTAATTCTTCGAAGACTCAATCTGAATGGATCATTAGAATCGATCTGTGAATCGTTTGCTGGAGACTCTGAATGCATAATTTAAATCAGTGAATCATTTAATGGAGACTCATTCTGAATGGATCATTTAAATAGGTGAATAATTCACCGAAGATTCACTCTGAATGGATCATTTGAATTAGTGAATCGTTTACTGGAGACTCACTCTGAACAGATCATTTGAATTAGTGAATCATTTACTGGTGACTCACTCTGAATGGATCATTTAAATAGGTGATTAATTCTTCGAAGACTCACTCTGAATGAATCAGTTAAATAGGTGATTGATTCATTAAAGACTCAATCTAAATGGATCATTGGAATCGATTAGTGAATCATTTACTTGAGACTCTGAACGCATAATTTAAATCAGTCAATCATTTAATGGAGTCTCATTCTGAATGGATCATTTTAATCGGTGAATAATTCACCGAAGATTCACTCTGAATGGATCATTTGAATTAGTGAATCATTCACTGGAAACTTAATCTGAATGGATCATTTGAATCAGTGAATAATTCACTGGAGACTCACTCGAACGGATTATTTGAATCAGTTTGCTGTTGACAGATGCATTCAAATTCACAAATGAACTGTTCAGTGCAATTTGTGAACTGATTGATCAGGTTAAACACCACTAACTCATCCCAATGATTTCTTCTCTTCAAAGTAACTTTTTACTCCGCTTCATTCCACTGAAGTAAAAGTAAAAACTTACTTAAAATATGAGCAGAATTATAGTAGAGACGTTTAAAAAATGACTAGTTAGTCCGCCACTGTTTTTTCACTTCTCCTGACAAGAGTATTATGCTTTGTATTGTAGATAAAATGCATAACTGAAAAATAGACCTGCAAAACACTCACTAAATGTTGATAAAGAAATGATATGAGAGCTCTTTGTTTGCCTTAACATCTGTTAGAGTGCTTATCCTTATATATACAGCATATTTAAACTAAATCTATTGATCTATTTGAACTAATATTGAAATTTATGCTTGCAGGTAAAGAAACCCCAAAATTTTGTGTCGCAGAAAATTTGAATATTACTTATGGCCAATAAAAAAACGGACATTTAACACATTACTGAAGTAATTCATGCAAAAAACAGAGTATTGAGGTTTTTCATTGTTTAGTATAGTCCAGGGTGTCCGCGGGATCTTAAAAAGTAAAGTTGATAAATCAATGTAGAGAAATTTAAGACCTTTAAAAAGTATTAAAAAGTCTTAAATGTTTTTTTGCAAGGTATTACATTTTATAGCATTTATGATTGTGTAATATATGGTTGTATTGAATGCTAAAGCTTGCCTGAATTAAATCTGTGAATATCAGGATGCTATTTAGTTCATGAAATAAATGAAATCCTACTAGATTTGACATCATGCTGCTTTGTTCATTGCATAATCAAGGCAACGCCATTATTTCTGCAGTTCTATAGGTGCCGACCTGCTGAATTAGCTAGATTTAATAGATTTTTATTCAGTATATGAATAATGTTTTAGTTTTGGATTAGTTTCTTACATTAATATTTAGTAAATATACTGTTAAAGTTCAAATCTCGCCAGTGTTTCCGGGTGAAACCTAAAGTGGTTTTAAGCTCTTAAAATGTATGGAAAGAGTCTTAAAATGTATTGAATTTCACTCTGATTCCTGTATATACTCCGTAGTCCACAAAATCTAATATTCTAATATAATATTCAAATTTTCTGAGAGACTGAATTTTGGAGTTTCATTAGCTGTAAGTCATAATCATCAACATTAAAAGAAATAAACACTTGAAATATATCATTCTGTGTTTATAGAATCTATATAATGTATGAGTTTTTTCCTTTTTAATTGAATTACTGGAATCAACTTGACAAACTAATTTATTGAGATGCATTATATCACCACATCTGTCACCTCATAACATGCATTAGAAAAAAAAAGTCGCTTTGTTTAACCACAGGGCGGCGCTATATGATGGCACTTTTTCAGCTGAACTCATTTTTCCATTTACTCAAAATTAATGTTTGATTATAATTCAGTACTTTCATTATATCATTATAATTTAATTATCATAACACAATTGTTAAATAATAACAATATTATAATATTTATAAAATAATGTGGCCTCACAGCAAGAAGGTCGCTGGTTGAAACCTCGGCTGGGTCAGTTGGTGTTTCTGTGTGGAGTTTGCATGTTCTCCCCGTGTTCGTGTGGGTTTCCTCCGGGTGCTCCGGTTTCCCCCAAAGTCAAAAGACATGCGGTATACAGGTGAATTGGGTAGGCTAAATTGTCCGTAGTGTATGAGTGTGTATAGATGTTTCCCAGAGATGGGTTGCAGCTGGAAGGGCATCCACTGTGTGAAACGTGCTGGATAAGTTGGTGGTTCATTCCGCTTTGGTGACCCCAGATTAATAAAGGGACGAAGCGGAAAAGAAAATGAATGAATGAATAATATAATATTCATTAATTTCTTTTTGGCGTAGTCTCTATTTCAGAGGTTGTCACAGTGGAATGAACCGCCAACTATTCTAGCATATGTTTTGCCCTTCCAGCTGCAACCCAGTACTGGGAAACACCATAGACTCTCTAAAATACACACACACACACACACGCACACGCACACACGCACACACACACACACACACACACACACACACACACACACACACACACACACACACACACACACACTCACTCACTCACTCACTCACAGGCCAATTTAGTTTATTCACCTATAGCGCAGGTCTTTGGACTGTGGGGGAAACTGGAGCACCTGGAGGAAACCCACGCCAACACGGGGAGAACATGCAAACTCCACACAGAAATGCCAACTGACCCAGCCGGGACTCGAACCAGTGACCTTCTGAGCTACCACTGAGCCACCGTGCCACCCATAATATTATCATTTACTTAATTATAGTATTTAATTACAGAACTAGTTTGTCGTTGTGAGCATTGGTTAATGAGGTTTTGTGGGAAACCTATTACTCTAAAGTAGTAATTGAAGTATAAGAACATATATAAACATCAAAAATATAAACCTGTGCATTTATGCAAAGCTAAACGTAGTTTCAGAACAGTACATTTTACTATATATTATAGTTTATATATTTTATCCATATATTTAATTTATACAGCAAAATGATTAGGCCTTCTGTGATTTCTCCACCGATATTTAATGGAGCAAGGCAATCTTTGCAATCACTTTGCAACAGTGATTCCTATAATATTTTTTCTTCTGGAGAAATTCTTATTTGTTTTATTTCGGCTAGAATAAAAGCAATTTTTTAAAAACCATTTAAGGTCAATATTATTATCCCCCTTAAGCAGTATTTGTTTTCGATTGTCTACAGAACAAATCCTCGTTATTCAATAACTTGCCTAATTTCCTTAACCTAGTTACCTTAATTAACCTAGTTAACCTTTAAATGTCACTTTAAGCTAAATACTAACATCTTGAAAATTATCTAGTCAAATATTATTCACTGTCATCATGACAAAGATAGCCTAATGTTTAGAAATGTGTTGAAAAAAAAAAATCACCTCTCCATTAAACAGAACTTGGGGAAAAAAATATAGCTAGAAAATAATTAATTTACCTGGAAGACTAATAATAATTTGTTTTTTAAACCTACTTAAAAGTCAATGCATGTTATACAGCAGGTCTGTGCTAACCTTATCAGCAAAGAACTGCACATTATCGCAGTTTATTTTGTGATGATAGTTTAGTAGTGTTTTTCAACCACGTTCCTGGATGACCACCAGCACTGCATGTTTCGTATGTCTCAGCCATTCCTTTCAGTCTCTGCTAATGAGCTGATGATCTGAATCAGGTGTGTTTGGTTGAGGAGACAAGGAAAATGTGCAGAGCTGGTGGTCCTCCAGGAACGTGGTTGAGAAGCACTGGTTTAATAGACATTGTAGACCACTTTTTTTTTCACTTCCTCTTTTGTGCAAGATGCAATTGGTTCAAAAAGTACAACTTATTTTCTTTTACAGCTAATAATATTACTTGGAAAATATCACATTCATTTAAAGAAATAAGCTAAAGATAAGCCAAATTGTAAACGTTTTATAAAAAAGATTAAACACTATGTGGGCCTACACTGTGTAACAATAGAAACAGAAAAGCTAAAAAAAAAAAAAAAAAAACACACTGAGCATTATGCAAATTTAATTTGGTTAATGAAATATAATAATAATAATAATTATTATTATTATTGTTGTTGTTGTTATTATTATTATTATTATTATTGTTGTTGTTGTTGGTTATTATTATTGTTAATATTCTATTTATTGTTTACCCTTGGCAACTGTTTATGCTTTGATTGTATTCGTTCTCTCTTTTATCTATTTATTTATTTATTTATTTATTTTTTATGTTGTGAGATGTATATATTTGTGCTAAGTTTGTACATATTTCACAATTAAAAAAAATAATAATTATTTCACTTCCTCTGTAAACAGTAGCTTACTACGAAAACATTCCAGCCAATCGGTTTACTCTGCCACGAAAACGTCACGGTACGTCATTAATATTAATAAGTCAACACGCTGAGAGAGTCTGGTTGGTTGGAGCTCGAGGCAAAATCCGCTGGAGAAAGAGCGAGGAAGGAGAGATATGTGAAAATATATGCTTGTTTAAGTCTTCTGTTACTTTTAAGTAAGTTAAACATGCAGTGTTACACCATCTCAAACAACATGAGCGTATATTTCAAGTGTTTTTAACTTTGAAATCCGTCTGTAACGTGAGAGTATCGATAGTTGTGCTTCTGTATTATCTTTGTTTTAGCCACATATGCTCGTGACATGACTGTGAATGTGTGCATTTGAGAGTCATTAAAGTAAACTTTTAGCTGTTTTGGGGCATTTATTAGTTAATAACTACTTTACATGTGCATTTTGAGTGGTCATACCTGGCAAAAACTAACAAAAGTACTATTGTTTTGCGTACGTTACTTCCATCGTTTGGTTTGGCTGTTTTGATGGCAGGTGAATGTAACGTTAGAGTAAGAACTGACGCTGATTTGTGATTTATTATATATTTTTATTATATAGCAGCAGACAGTTTAAGACTTTTATCATAAAGGTTTGTGATTGAGGTATCGTTAAAGTTGGTTTTATATTCGCTTATTCGTTCATTTTAACGGTGTCTACATTGTTTAACACGCTACTTTGAATATTCGATGTGAAATCGCATTGAAGTTTGACTTCAAAACACCTAGCTAACATGATTTCCCTGTTTTATAACCTGCTTGTTGAACTTGTCAACCCGAGGGTGTTTGCCCGGTTGTGCTAATCCGTTTATCCCTTTAACAACACGAGCTGCCCTGCTTTCCTTTGAGTGTCAGATTGATGACTGCGCATATTTCACACATGATCAGTTTCACAAGAATCACAATACTGCGATAATGGTTTAGTCAAAGGCTAAGGATGTATATAAAATGGTCAATATTAGTGCCCATTAATTAGTTTTTTTTTGTGGGTGAATTTACCTTTCTGATTGCTGTTCATTTTCTATCAATATATAACATTATAGCTTCATTCAAAAGACCAACATGCCAGGCAAATATGTGTGTATTGTTTTTGTATTACCCATTCATGACTCAAATTACATATAAACAATAGCAAATGTTATGAAACAGAACTTTTACTTTGGCATTTTGCTTTATAAACATAATTTTTAACCAAACATGGCAAGTATGGAGTAACAGGATTGTTTCTTGGTCAATATTAGGGCCCAATAATTTTTAATTGTTTTTTTGTGTGTGTGAATTTACCTTTCTGATGGGAGTTCTCATGCATATTGTAACATAATTGAATATATAACATTAGCTTTATTTAACAGACCCACGTGCCAGGCAAATACATGCATGTTGTTATTGTTGTATTACCCATGCATGACTCAAATTACATATAAACAATATAAAATGTTATGCAACAGAATTTTACCTTGGCATTTTACCCTGAGCTCAGCAATTTTTTTTTAAATGATTGTTTATTTTGCTTCATATACTTAATTTTTAACCAAACACGGCAAATATGGAGTAGCAGGATTGTTTCTTGGTCAATATTAGGGCCCAATAATTTTTAATAGTTTTTTTTTGTGGGTAAATATACCTTTCTGATGGGAGTTCTCATGCTTATTTTAATAGTGTTACAGATAACATTAGCTTTATTCAACAGACCCACATGTCAGGCAAATATATGTATAACCTCTTAAGGCCCAAGGTGTTTTTTTTTACATGCATTTTTTACCTAATTAGAATAAAAATCTAAGTATCATCTTTTGTTATGATGTACTTTTAGAGAAAAATGATGTCCATATATGTGGACTTGTGATACGAATTTACATAAAATGCTTTTTCCCGAATTTTCTTATGTATATTTAACATAGAATTTTTTATTTAAACTTGCTTTGCCTATCAGAGAGTGAAAACAAAAATATTTACCCATTTTGGACAGTTAAAAATGGTGTTTGGGACATTTCATATGCTGCAAAACAGTTGCAGGATGACACTGTATGTCTGTAAAAATATAAAACATTCAAAGTATTTTAAATAGCCACTTAAGAGCTAAAAATGTGCTGTCCACGTATGTGGACGGGACACTCGGGCCCTAGGAGGGTATTGTTATTGTATTACCCATTCATGACTCAAATGACATATAAACAGCAATATCAAATGTTATGAAACAGACATTTTACCTTGGCATTTTACCCTGAGGCCTGCATTTTTATATGATTGTTTGTTTTGCTTCATAAATACATTTTTTAACAGTAACAGGATTGTTTCTTGGTAAATGTTAGAGCCCAAGAATTTAATTGTTTTATTTTATTTGATCAGTTCCACAAGAATCACAATATAGCGATCATGGTTTTTTCAAAGGCTAATTTATATATATATATATATATATATATATATATATATATATATATATATATATATATATATATATATATATATATATATATATATATATATATAAATGGTCAATATTAAAGAATTTCAAATGGGAGTTCTCATGCATATTTTAGAATAATTTTATATATAACATTAGCTTCATTCAACAGACCCAAATGCCAGGCAAGTGTGTGTGTGTGTGTGTGTGTGTGTGTGTGTGTGTGTGTGTGTTTTGTTTTTTTACTACCTATGCATGACTCAAATTACATATAAACAATATCAAATGTTATGAAACAACTTTTACCTTGGCATTTTACCCTGAGCCTAGCATTTAAAAAAAATGATTGTTTATTTTGCTTCATAAACTTAATGTTTAAGTAAACATGGCAAATAACAGGATTGTTTTTTGGTCAATATTAGGGCCCAATCATTTAAAAAAAAATTTGTGGGTAAATTTACCTTTCTGATGGGAGTTCTCATGCATATTTTAACAATGTTACAGATAACATTAGATTCATTCAATAGACCCACATGCCAGGCAAATGTGTGTGTATGTGTGTTGTTATTGTTTTTGTTTTACCCATGCATGACTCAAATTACATATAAACAATATCAAATAATATGCAACAGAAGTTTTACCTTGACATTTTACCTTGAGTCGTGCATTTTTTTAAAATGATTGTTTATTTTGCTTCATAAACTTAATTTTTAACCAAACACGGCAAATTTTTATATGATTGATACAAATTGTATATAAATGAGACAAATTATATATGGATGAGAAAATTATTTATGAATGTGACAAATTATTTGTGAATGAGACAAATTATATATTTTTTCCCTGTGTGTTTTACCTTACCTGCATTTTATTTCATCCATTTCTTTTTCATACAGTGTATGTAGTTTCAGTATTTGCCATGACTTCACATTAAAACTTAAAACTGTTGTACATGAATGTTGGTTATTGATCTGTCAGTTGATCACCTGTCTTTCTTCTTTAAACAGAATGGAGAACTCCTCCAAAGAAGACTACAAGATCCAGTTGTTTGATTTAGAGACTCAGAAACTCCTCAAAACTGCCTTGAAAGGTCACTATATTTGATCTGGTGTATGTTTTGCATTATCCCTTCTGCTTGGTGGCTCAAATGTTGTTGAATTATTATATAATAAATGAATTATTTTATAACAAACCACCTGTAGGACATGCTCTCTCCTCTCCATATGCTTGGATAATATAATAATTAGGGTTTGTATATATAGTAACTTTTAGCATTTCTATACTGGTGCTTCTCTCTGATGATTTGAAGTGCTTCTTTTATTCTCATATTGTAAGTTGCTTTAGATAAAATGTCTGCTAAATGGCTAATATAAAATGTATTTAATTAAGGTCTTTTTACTTGCTAGACCCAGGATCTGTTGACCTGGAGAAAGTGTCCGGTGTAATAGTGGACCAGTCTCTGAAGGACCAGGTCTTCAGCAGGGAGGCCGGACGCATCTGTTACACCATTGTCCAGGTAAACAAATGTGCCACATACACGTTTTAATTAAAGCTGCACAATATTTTAAAAATATGAGGGTAAATCACCAGCAAAACTCGAGAGCTTGCAAATCTAATTGTCAGAACTTGTGATAGTAATATGTGTATGTGTAGGTTGAAATTGACACTCTAAGCTCTGATGTGTATAGTTGAATCTCTCTATCTTCACCTATATACAGTATAATAATCAAAACACCTGATGCAGATTAATAGTTATGTGTTTGTAAAATGTCATTCACAAATACAAACTGACAGACACAAATGTGTACAGCAAACTTACCTGAGCAGTTTATTGCAGTTTTGCTGTTCAACCACAAGTGGGCACTCACAACCTCAGATTTGGCAGTACATGTACAAATCCTCATGCTCTGACTTCTGCTACACATTTTGCAACAGTCCCGAGAGTGTTTATTTCAATCTACACATACAAATATCCCAAATTCTTACATTTAGATTTGCAAGCTCTCAAGGTTTGCTACTGATTTACCTTCATAGAAATGCTTAGTTTTTTTAATGCAAATGTTTATTGTGAAATGTTGACTTCAATTTATATTGCAATTATATCATTATTCGGATAACTGGATTAGCTCTATTTGGAAAAAATGAAAAATTTTAGATTAATTGGGATGATTTTGTAGGAAAGTTCATTTGCATAAAATGCAATAAATTACAAGCATATATAAGTACAGTAGAGTAAATACACAAATGGAGTCTAACAGTATTCAGATACAGAAATGAAATAATCAAATGTACAATAACGCTGTATAGTCTACATTTGCATAATAATTCAAATACAATAACATATATTAATAATTAAATACAGTTAATCTTTGCTAAAGCTACAAACATAGTAATTCCTTGTGTCCGGGTGCTTGAAACTTGCTTAAAATGCATATATTGTCACAGGCCCTAAAAACATTCGCACAAACATTTACACCTTGCCCAAAGGTAGAATTAACTCGTTTCATACAATCCTCATGTTCCTCTGCATTATTAAAACCAAGGAGTCTGGAATGTTGGGGAGAGTAAATCTAGGTCTTTTGGGTGTAAATGTACTCTGAATTTTTGGAGACTGATATGTCATGTTTTCATTGCAAAACATCAGTATTTGCCACAAGGAAGAAAAAAAACCACTGCACAAACATTGGGATGTGATAAAGATCGTTTTTGTTTTCCTTTACACCAGGGGTCTCAAAATTCGCCCCAGCCTTTATTTGAAAGTTTAATGTCAGTGCGGCCCGCGAGTTTGATATGTATGGCACTTTATAGTGTTGTGTGCGGAGCTGAACGAACCTACCAATCACAGTGGGTTATATGGCTCTCGGGGCCGGGACATTGGCTGGCTTGACGCAGGCAGAGATACATTTCTCAGTGAAAGTTACAGCAGCGTTGCCATGGAGGGTTTTCTCCCATGCCTGGCTGGCTGCCTTGTTTCTATTGGGCACACACGGACATTCGTGTCTTCAAAAAAAAATTTTTTAAGTTGCTGCCCAGCGGGACAATATACGTCGATAAGTGTATATAAATCGGTGCTTAATTTGAGCAGGATCTTGACTGATCTTGTTCCAGGAAATGTCAGATATTCGTGTTTTACTTTCTGGAATTTATTTTTATTTTGAGAGAGAGAGACAGAATGTGCATGCGAAGGCTGATTGTGTGTGCGCGCATGCATGACGATAGTCACCATGCACAAGTTAAAGCAAATGTCTTGTTTAACTATTGGTCCTGAACAATCTTTTCAACCAATCATCTTTCTTACATTTACAATCACTCATTGGTTGGTGGTTATTATTTCGCACGCAGTGAGCAGCGAAAATAAATAATGGCATAGTGGCCTGCCTAAATAATATCTGTATTTTCAAAATAGCAAAGAGGCAATCAAGCTTATTTTCATTTCTTTAAAACCACGAGTAAATCTGATAATGAGGCTGATCAAAAAAAATCTCAAGAGGCTGGAACTGTCCCCCTGGATCTGGATCGCGGGATACAGAAGCAATGCGAGTCAGATCAGCTACAGAACATGATAGAGGAGCTAACTGTGTGCTCTTCTTGAAGATTAGACATAGTGAGTCATTTAATTACTATTTTTCACTTGGAAGTGAACTGAAATGGCACTTAGAGAGTTAATGTGAGGTCTCTCTCTCTCAGATAAAATAAATCAAAGTGATGCATACAATAATAAAAGAAAAAAGATAAAAGAAAAGTAAGGAACCCAATGCAGCCTAATGTAATGGTCTCCAGAAGCATATCGACACCTGTCCATTGGCAACAAGAGTCCCCGGTAACCGGACAAATTATAGGGTCGCACCGTTATTTGTGGGTCAATTGCATTGCGCTACTTGCATTTGTATTTTCATTGCCTCACACAATGAACATTACATATATTTCTGTATGATGTAAAAGTAGTCAAAATAAATAACAACAGTGTTGCTTTTTTTTAACAACAGCACAGCGGATAACAGTAAATCTAATTATCATTATTATTATTATTACTATTTATTAACGTTACTAATTGAATTATTTTCTTATTAACTAAAAAAAATATATATATATATTTTGTTCATCTTATTTTGTGTTAAAAAATTCCAATCTTCTCAAATCTATTTATTTTTATTTTTTAACACAAAATAAGATGAAAAAAAATAAACAAATTAGTATATTATTATAAAATTATATAAAATTATATTATTAATATAAAATTATATTATTGTGGAAAACCTGATGCGGCCCAGCCTCACCCAGACTTGTCCTCTAGCGGCCTTCAGGTAAGATGAGTTTGAGACCCCTGCTTTACACTGTTGTGATCCTGCATGTTTTTGAGTTGCATTGTACTGTCGTATTACTTGCAACTTGAATGCAAATACAGGTAGAGGTAGGGCTGGACAATAGTTCGATATCAATATATATCGCGATAGATTTTTTTTCAATAACGGTGATATGATTTTTTAACCCATTTCCGGTATTTCGATATAAATTTGCATATATATATTGTTATTTATATAAGATCTTATACATGTATCACTTGTCACTGAATGACGTTCAGTGCTCAGCTGTCAGAAAGAGCGTGGTGTCACTTGTAGTATATGCAAGTAGGAGGGTTTTATTTTTATTTATTTTTTTATTTTAATACTTGTTATTTTTTAATCTGTTGTTGGCCCGGCCAGGGAGTTATTATTATTATCAGCGCGAGTACACCACATTTTGCAGACATTTGTAGGTACAGACATCCATTGTAATTTTAATGCACAACACTTAACAGTTCAGATGCATTTTAAAGGAGACCTATTATGCAAACATCACTTTTATAAGGTGTCTGCAGAAACACTTTGATTGACATTCTCCATATGTACGTGTTATTAGAGGGAGAAAGCCCCACCCATTAGTGACAATTTTCGCACATTAGCATAGACATCCCTGAGTGAGAAAAATCCATCTGCCAATAGAGGTTTCATGTCATACATGCCAAAGATAATGTCATTGACTAAGAGACTTTATAAATGTGGAGTTTCCATAAACTGCCAAATTCTGAGACTCTTTTTTTTGTTGTTGATATTTTTAATTTTTCACAGATAAAAGGTCAGTCCTGTTTGAATCCGCAACTATGCTGACACACAGGCATTTGTAGCCCCTCCCTCTTTTGAAAATAGCACAATCTCATTTGAATTTAAAGTGACAGTCACCAAAATGGCACAATTAGGATCAAAGCCTAAAAGGGACAGTTTCCAAGTGTTATAAAACATTATTTGTGGTGTATTTTGAGCTAGATCTTCACACACACACTCTAGGGACATCAGAGACTTGTTTTACATCTTGTAAAAGGGGGCTTAATAGGTCTTCTGTAATAATGAGTTAACTTGCTATAATCAGGCGGAGGCCAAACAGACGAACGGGAGTGTGTTTCGACGTAATCTGCTCAATCGACTGCAGCAGGAGTTTAAAGCCAGAGAAGAGACGAGGAAGAGATCGACTCAGGAGTGGGTTTGTCTCGTGTCCTTCATATGCAACATCTTCGACTACCTCAAGGTGAACAGCTGCTTTCTGTTTTGATGTTTTAAAGCTGCAGTCCATTACTTGTTTTTAATTGATAATTGCCTAATATGATTAATGTGATCAGCAAGTGTTCAAAACTGTTGTTCTCAATTTCAGAACCATAGAGAGAAAAAGATTTATTGTAATTCATTATTATTTATTATCCATTTTATTATATTATTATTATCTTTATTATTTGCATAAATAATGTTAATACTACTATTATTTATATTGAATTACCCCTCCACCCCCCTATGTATGCACCCATGTATGTCATGCCAATAAGGTGCATTGAATTTGAAAGATTTGCGACAGAGAGTTGAGACAACAGAAGTCCAAAATGTTCGATCATCATGTGATTAATCTAGACCATTGGTCTCAAACTCATTTCCTGGAGGGCCGCAGCTCTGCATAGTTTAGCTCCAACCACCTCCAACTCACACCTGCTTAATAGTCTCTAGTAGTCTTGAGCTGTGTTTGATTAGGATTGGAGCAAAACTGCAGAGCTGCAGCTCTCCAGGAATTGAGTTTGAGACCTATGATCTAGACTCGAATAGTTTCAGGAAGTGCTTTGCAGTTAATTCAAATAATATTATATTATATTATATTATATTATATTATATTATATTATATTATATTATATTATATTATATTATATTATATTATATATTTCTAAACTTTGTACCATTTTTAAAGTTCAAAACCAGCCATCTTCAGCTGTAACTTGGCTGTAATTAATAACTTCCGGGAACTTTTGAGAGGCTCCATGAGCCGCCATTGCTGTTGATTAAACCTTTCCATTAGACTCTCACCATAAATCACATGTTATTAGAATGTGAAAGTTTAAATAACATTAGACAAGGTTTTTATTATGAAAACATTTTGATAGGAAGAATTTAAAGTTATAAAATATTGAATTGAAAAACCATATTTAACTTTTAATTAACATTTTATTTATTTATTTCTATTTATATATTTGTTTGCGTATCATCTCTTATTGAAATATGAAGTTGTTCTTATTATGTAATGTTTTTCTGTGTGTTGATTTTGCCATGAAATAGTCATGCGTTGCTGATGTGGCAATAAACAAACAAACAAACAAAACTGCTGGTTAAAGTGCAGGACACACCAAGCCATGTGAACTTGCTCAGACAAAACCCAAATGTGTTGTCTGCTCACGTCGGTCACATTTGGTTTCATTTGGACCAAACGCACAACAGCTGACTGAAATGAGAGCTGCGTTCTGTACCTGTGTGAGAGCACATGTCTTTATGCATTTCAAAGTGTAAAAAAGCAGCATTTAGCACCATTCTCACAGTACTTGTCACTCCCTATGGAGTGTTTTGTTCATGCAAATTTTTCTGATAATCTAATAATCCATATAGTTTGCAAATATTAGAGAAATTTAGCAAAATTACAGCCAGTCTCTTTATGGTTCTTCTTGACTTGAATGGTGTATATGCACAGACAGACTTTTAATTTTCAGTCAGTCAGCTTAAGCGCTTCTGGTGAACTGCTGCATAATTACAAAATTATCACGTTTAAGATCTGATTTCTTTAAAAATCAGTGATCTTCACTGCCTGATTGATATACGATATAAAATGGGTCTCAGACCATACAAGAAGCACTGCATTCAATTCCATTTTCCCCCACCATATCTTTAAAAATATGAAAATGTATTTTATGCCAGTATTGTCAATGGAGTTTCTGCACTCGGCTGCTGCTACTGACGGCGCTAATGTTTACACTGTCTTTCATTCTGTTTTATGCTTGAACAACTAAATGAATGCTCAAGTCTATGTAACTGATTATATTTGAATTACATTACAACATCAATGATGTAAAAGGAGCCTTATAAAATTGAAAGTAGCCACATTAAGCTTTCACTGGAAGTTTATCGTTGGCTGAAAAACACTTATTGTGCATATTAGCCCATTGTGTACTTCATCCTTTCCTTTTTGATCTCGCACTCTTAATTCATTGCTGAACAACCAATCATGCTGACATGCTGAGTTGGGTTATTGAGCTCTGACGTTAACCGAATGGCCGACAATCGACTTGGTGTGTCCTGGCCTTTAAGTTCACAGAATTTATAAATGCATGAAGCGCTTGCTGACTTTATTCTGTCCACTGCAGGTCAACAACATGCCCATGGTGGCTCTGGTTCACCCGGTCTATGACTGTTTGTTTAGACTGGCCCAGTCAGATGCCCTGAAGAATGAAGAGGAGGTGAATCTCTGACATTATTACTGTGCTTTATTGAAATAGATTTACTGAGGAGTAGATAAATAGCGATACACTGAAGTATCTGAAAACCAGTGTAATTGGTTGAAAACTATTTTGTAGGGTCACAATTGTTGAGAAAACCGTGATGCTTGCACAGCCCTGAGTGAGAAACAGCCATTTTGAATCTGCTGCTATATGCTAACAAATAGGCATTTTTAGCTCTGCCCTCTTTTCAATTGCTGGGAGCACAATCTCATTTGAATTTTTAAAGCAACAGTCACCAAAATGGCACAATTTGTATCAAAGCCTAAAAGAAGCAGTCTCATTCATTAATTTTCTTTTCGGCTTAGTTCTTTTATTATTCTGGGGTCACCACAGCGGAATGAACCGGCAACTTATCCAGCATATGTTTTACGCAACGGATGCCCTTCCAGCCACAACCCAACACTGGGAAACACCCATACACTCTTACATTCACACACATACACTACAGCCAATTTAGTTTAATCAATTCACCTGTAGCGCATGTGATTGCACTGTGGGGGAAGCCGGAGCACCCGGAGGAAACCCACGCCAACACGGGGAGAACATGAACACTCCACATAGAAATGCCAACTGACCCAGCCGGGGCTCGAACCAGCAACCTTCTTGCTGTGAGGCGATTGTGCTACCCACTGTGCCATCGTGACACCCAGAAGCAGCTTCAAAGAGTTATAAAACAAAATTTATGGGGTATTTTGAGCTGAAACATCACATACACACTCTAGAGACATCAGAGAGTTTTTACACCTTGTAAAAAGGTACATAATAGGTCCCCTTTAATGTATCTGTAATGTATCTTTGTGTCTGTCAGGTGGACTGTCTGGTGCTGCAGCTTCACCGTATTGGAGATCAGCTGGAGAAGATGAATGTTCAGCTCATGGATGAGCTCTTCAATCTGCTGCGGGATGGGTTTCTCCTGCAGGAGGATCTGAGCTCCATGGGACGCCTGCTCTTGCTGGAGATCCTGGAGTTTCGTGCTGGAGGATGGAAGCTCAGCGACACAGCTCAGAAATACTATTACAGCGAAGTGACGGACTGAGACTCCACCAATCAGAGCAACATGAAGACATTGGAACCAAGGATGGAGGTTTCATTTTTAAGATTGAAGAGATTGCACTTGTTAAATTTTACTTTCACTTCACTTGATTCAAACATGTTTGGTGAACACAAAAGAAGATCTTTTTTTACAACCAAATTAACCATGTTTTTTTTTCTACTATGGCTGCTAGTGTCCAACATTCTTCAAAATATCTTCCTTTTGTGTTCAACAGAAGAAAAAAAATCATAAAGTTGGAATCACAAGAGGGAGAGTAAATGTTAATTTTTGGGTAAAATATCTCTAAGGCTGCATTTACACTGCAAATCCTGATGGTCAATTGCGAATTTGTGACTGTATCAGATTTTTTTTTTATGACCCACCTACATCAACTTTTAAAAGTGACTCTTATCCAATTGTCTGCATTTAAGCCTGGTTTATACTACTGCATCAAGTGATCGACGTGACCCTTGGCGTATGGCTTGCGCATTACCGTGCATTTATACTTCTGCGCACTGTTTCTGTTGCTCTGCAATAACACTTCCTAAACGCTAGTTGACAGTGAGGCTGTTATGTTCTTCTGTGTCGAGTTTCTTCGCTGGTGTTTTGTTTTTTCTGAACACTTCCTTAATGTACAAGTGGCTCAAACTCGCTCATTTTGAGGCTGGAATCGGCGGACGTGCAACAACTTTAATTATGAGGTAAACACAAAACAACAGTCTCCATTTGGAGCTTTTTCACGAGACTCCACACTTGTAAACACTCGCTGCATCGGGCTTGCGCGGCTCTCACCTCCGCCCACACTCATCAGCGCTACCAAGCCTACCAATCATAGGGTTTGCGCTATCCATGTGTAGTTACATTTTTTTGAGAGGTGCCCGTTAGCGTCGCCGACGACCACGGTGAGGGCTATGCGACCACGCGTAGGCTGCACCGTAGCATACGTGTGCGCTTGATGCAGAAGTATAAATCAGCCTCTGCACAAGGCAAAGGTACGATGACCAGGAGAAAGAAAAAAAAAAGAGGCCATGCAGTTGATAATAAAAGAGCGATCTTTTCTCAATTCCTGTATTTAATCTGTTCGCAGGGTTAAAATTTTTCATTTAAGTTCTCATTTGGCTATCTTCTTTTAATCAAGCCTTTATAAAACCAGCTGGCATCTTAAAGGGGTGGTCCACAGTGTATTTTTAAGGTTTGGTTGTGTTTATAAGATGTAAATCAATGTGTGCTCATGCTTCAACTGTAGAAAATCACGTTATTTTTTCATAGATCTTACTTTGATTATATACAGCTACTCAGCTAACATGAAAACGACTGTCATATTTCCTAGTTCTTCTGAAAGTCCTGCCCTCATGAGGCTCTGATTGGTCAGCTAACATAATGTGCTGTGATTCGCGGATCGGCTCCACAGGATAAATATAAATTTGTAGCTAAATTGTTAACGGTGCCAAACAGCATTTTCTGTTGTGTACATCCTTGTTTACGTCCTCGCTCGCTAGAAACTGTATATCTAATAGAGGGGTAATAGAGGGTGAATGTAATAGGGGTGTGTGTGTGGGTTGTTGCTAGATTGGATACGATTGTGGCCGGAAGTTAATGAGAATTATTTATATTATTTATTAAATTTCCCATTTATTGTATTTTATTAACGTCTACCCCCACCCTAGACCAAACCGTCACAGCACTGTAAAAACAGTAGTTGTACCAAGTATTATTTATGTTATCTATTAAATTACCCAATAAATTGTATTTTTAATGCCTACCCCAACCCTAAACCCAACTGTCACAGTACTGTAAAAATATTAATTATTGTTGTAGTGTCATTAAAAATGCGGCTATATTAATGTGAATATCGCATTTCTGGCCGGCCGCGTATCCGATCTAGACTTTACCGTGTGTGCATGGTAAAGTCACGTAACCGGAAGCGCTTGTGATCTCACTAACCCAGATGTATTTTTTTGTAGTCCCCAAACTTCGTTCGCTGTAGGCTTTGCTAACCTAACTCTGTAAAAGCCAATGAGCGTCTTACATTGGTTGTTCACACAGCTACATTACACATCAACTAAAGTTTAAAATATGATCTCGTAGTGGACCACCCCTTTAATGTAATGTCGTTATTTATGCACATGATGGATGCAATAGTTTTATATCAGTTTATATTGTTTACGTGGCGGATGTTGCCTTCTCTCTCTCCCCCTTTCTCTTTCGATAACATGCTTTATAACAATATAAAAGCTTTTTTGTCCTAGTATATGATATTTAAGGTTTGGGACTCTGCTGAAGTCTGTTCTGAAATGATGAATTTCCACATATGAACAAGGGTTGAATCTGATTAGAGTGAATCAGAATCCAATGTGATATTTTTTTTCCTACTTACATGGGCCATATCCGATTTGTGCCACATGGGAGAATAAAATCAGAATTGGGTCACTTGAAGCATGCAGTGTAAATGCAGCCTATCTATCGTCAATTGGCTGGGTGTATGAGGGTTGATATAAAGTTAGCTTTTTCTCTTCAAGGTCATCATAAATTCAGAATGAATCATACCTACTTTGTTCACACTCCTTTCTGGTTTCATTGTGTATTGAACTTTTATTTATTGTATTGTCGTTTGAAAGACACTTCAATGCTAAAACTTCAACTTTTCACCTCATATTAATGTCTGATAGACAACGTGGGAAATAATGTCAGGACTCTCTACCACCTGCAAAATCTTGCTTTTCCAACTTTCACTTTTTAATAGGTGTTTTTGTGTGTATGAATATCTTATTTTTCTCATGTGTGTCAA
Organism: Danio kyathit; assembly: GCA_903798195.1. Classification (NCBI taxonomy): domain Eukaryota; kingdom Metazoa; phylum Chordata; class Actinopteri; order Cypriniformes; family Danionidae; genus Danio; species Danio kyathit. The sequence continues at coordinate 15,317,041 of LR812521.1, read as the reverse complement.
TTGACTGAAAGGGGATTGTGTTTGTTGACCTTGTGTTGACTTTAAATCTGGACATAATCCTGATAGCTCACCCTATCTACAGGTTGTATGACTGCTAGTTAACGCCCAGAATTTTCTAAAAACAATCTGAAATGTGCAGTAATGCAGTTTGTTCACAGTTGAGCAACAACTCAAACAGAAAAGCCAAAGTGCTTTTTTTAATGCTTATTTCCTATAAATATGTTACTTTTTAATTGTCATCTTCATAGATATTTAGAAATTAGTTTAAATACCACTTCTTTTGATCAATTTATGATTACAATTATGATTAATTTAGTTTTAGTCTGTCAAATTACCACAAAATTGCTAAAATAATAACACTAGAGGAGACTTTTGGTTTTGGTGTTTTTAATATTAATTTATTTGATGAATTTGAGTTATTTAATTGACTAACAAATTGTAATTAACTCCATAGAAGAAGCTTTACATAAAAATATCCCATATAATGAAATATATTTTATATCTATTTTAAAATGCACAAAGAAGGCCAACAATACATTTCTAAGTTTATATTTCTAATTTATATTTACATGCATAAATTTTCTATAAAATACGTTTTTGTATATTCTGAAATGCATTTAAAATATATATTTAAAAGCATTTTAGGCAAATTTTCTATTTAATTTGATGTATTTTTTCATGACATTGAAATATATATTTGATACATGAAGGTTGGAATTATTGAATTAATGTTAATTTTATTTAACCTCACGTTTACAACATATACACAATGGAACTCAGATTTATTAGCCCCCTTCATATTTTTCCCAAATTTCTGTTTAACGAAAATATTTTTTCAACACATTTCTAAGCATAATAGTTTTAATAACTCATTTCCAATAGCTGATTTCGTTTATATTTGTCATGATGACAGTAAATAATATTTGACTATTCTTCAAGAGATTCAGCTTAAAGTGACATTTAAAAGCTTAATCGGGTTAATTAGGCAGGTTAGAGTAATTAGGCAAGTTATTGTATAACGATGGTTTGCTTTGTAAACAATCCAAAACAAATATTGCCTAAGGGGGCTAATAATATTGATCTAAAAATGATTTAAAAAAAATTAAAAACTGCTTTTATTCTAGCCAAAATAAAACAATTAAGACTTTCTCCAGAAGAAAAAATATTATAGGGAATACTATGAAAAATTCCTTGCTCTGTTCAACATCATTTGAAAAGAATTCGGAAAAGAAAATCACAGGAGGGCGAATAATTCTGACATCAACTGTATATATTTTGGCAAAAACACTTTTCTACAATATGGGATATATTTGTTAGATAATGTGACAGAATTTAAAGTTTACAAAAGCTAACAATATTAATATACAGTTTTGATTTGATGTAATGACTTTTTATATTAAGAGAAGAGTGTGTGTATCCAGTAAAAATGCACGTTATTAATAAATGCATAAAGTGATACAGTATGTTTGTAAAAATGTATACTTACAGAAAACCTTATTTTCTTCCCTGTTCTGAATTATTTGGGTATGAATTGAAATGGTAACAAAGTGTGATATGATAATTTTGTATTTGAAAGTATGAAAAATTTGCTATTATAATAGTATACACGCACCGGCCACTTTATTAGGTACACCTGTCCAACTGCTCGTCAACGTAAATTTCTAATCAGCCAATTGCATGGCAGCAACTCATTGCATTTAGGCATGTAGACATGGTCAAGACGATCTGCTGCAGTTCAAACCGAGCATCAGAATGGGGAAGAAAGGCGATTTAAGTGTCTTTGAATGTGGCATGGTTGTTGGTGCCAGACAGGCTGGTCTGAGTATTTCAGAAACTGCTGATCTACTGGAATTGTCATGCACAACCATCTCTAGGGTTTACAGAGAATGGTCTGAAAAAGAGAAAATATCCAGTGAGCAGCAGTTCTGTGGGCACAAATGACTTGTTGATGCCAGAGGTCAGAGGAGAATGGCCAGACTGGTTCCAGCTAATAGAAAGGCATTAACAGTAACTCAAATAACCACTCGTTACAACCGAGGTATGCAGAAGAGCATCTCTAACCCATCCAACCTTGAGGCGGATGGGCTACAGCAGCAGAAGACCACACCGGGTGCCACTCCTGTCAGCTAAGAACAGGAAACTGAGGCTACAATTCACAGACTCACCAAGATTGGACAATAGAAGATTGGAAAAACATTGCCTGGTGTGATGAGTCTCGATTTCTGCTGAGATATTCGGATGGTAGGGTCAGAATTTGGCATCAACAGCATAAAAGCATGGATCCATCCTGTCTTGTATCAACGGTCCAGGCTGGTAGTGGTGTGGGGGATATTTTCTTGGCACACTTTGAGCCCATTACTAGCAATTGAGCATCATGTCAACGCCACAGCCTACCTGAGTATTGTTGCTGACCACGTCCATCCCTTTATGACCAGTGTACCCATCTTCTGATGGCTACTTCCAGCAGAATAACACCCATGTAATAAAGCACAAATCATCTCAGACTGGTTTCTTGAACATGACAATGAGTTCACTGTACTCAAATGGCCTCCACAGTCAGCAGATCTCAATCCAATAGAGCACCTTTGGGATGTGGTGAAACGGCAGATTCGCATTATGGATGTGCAGCCGACAAATCTGCAGCAACTGTGTGATGCTACCATGTCAATACGGACCAAAATCTCTAAGTAATATTTCCAATATCTTGTTGAATCTATGCCACAAAGGATTGAGGCAGTTCTGAAGGCAAAAGGGGGTCCAACCCGGTATTAGTAAGGTGTACCTAATAAAGTGGCCGGTGAGTGTATATAGTATCGTTGATACCTCAGGATCTTTAAAATGACATTATCAACTTATTCTGATGCCATTTGAAAGGTTTCAAATAAATAACTGTATTTGCGTTTTTTGTGAAATTGATTTATTGTATATATTTTAATTGTGTAGTTAACCACTCTGTTCATGGTGAAAATGAAGTGTTTTTATTCCCTCATTGCTTGCTTTATTTACTCCCATACAAAGCCATCTACTGTGTACTTGTGAGTCAAGATAAACCACCATGATCCAATCTCTCCTGATGCTGTCAGTCCATAACACACCACATCACTGTGTGAATAATGAGTCCAGATCTGCTTTGTCTACCACCAGCGGTAGTGTGCGTACGCCCTGTTGGCTTCGGCCATCTTGTGAAGTTCATGTTTGCGTTTAATCACGTTTCCCTCATTAGCAAAGGCGGCAAGCAGCTCCTGCGAGAGTTTCTCGTACATGAGCGTGCGCCGGTGCTTGTTGCCTCTGCATTCTGTGATGATCCACTTCATGGCCATAAAACGCCGCCGGTTGTCTGTGAGAGGAACGGGCACCTGCAGGACCGATAACGTAAGAGTCAATGTTTATATAGTTTAATAAGCTTGAATACTACCTTACTTTTTAAAAGTTAATGCTGAGAATAACTGCAGGATTTACAAAAATCTGTATCAAAATATTGATTTCAGGTATTCAAAATGATGATGTGTAAATGAACAGCCAAAGTGCATTAACAGTTTTCCTTTTCTAGTTGAAAACTGGGTCTTGTTAATGCTTTATTGATTGTGAATGTGAACAGTTCATCCACTGACCTGGTAAAACTTCCCTCCTTTCTGAATGCTGGCCAGGCCGATAATGGGTTTGCAGTTCTCCATGGCCTGATGGAAGATGGCGTAGGGGTTGCACTCGATCTCTTCTCTCTTAGCAGCCGGAGATTTGTGGTATTTCTCCACCTGTTTCCTCTTTATGGTTTCCAGCGTCTAAATGGGAGTCAAACAATCATCCAAGAAATTACGTTGAGGCTCATTTCAGGTATTTCAATGTGGTATTTGACTAGTGTATGTATTGTAATGTAACAAACCTGTGTCATGATTCCTCTAGCAAGAATTTTGTTGCCGTCATACATCATCATGTTGATGAACTTGCTATTAGAGAAAAAGAAAACATATTTGACATTATAAACAGGGTATGCGTGGGGTCTTAGATTTGTGTGTTGTAGGTCTGAAATCATTTTAAACGGGTCTTAATTTTCCTGTCCATGTAAAGCTACCCAATCAGGCTAACAATTATCCACTCAAACATTCCCTTTTCATAACTCTATTAACCCTGTTTATTAACTCTATTTGCCAATATAGTTTAATTATATTTCACACAATATTATTATATTGTGTTACAGTTTTTTTTTTTTTTTGAATAATTTTTTTTTAATCCTAAGCGTTTAGCCTTGTATACAGCTGTAATTTAATTCATAATGGTTTTAAAAAGGTTTTAAGTCTTAAATTTGACTTGATGAAACCTGTAGAAACCCTGATAAAAGATCCAAATCTGTACTGTAAAAATAGTTTAAAACAAAAATAGTATTTTAGTTTTTCTACTTCAGAATATCTGAACTAAAAATTAGTTTGTGCCTATTGTTTAATGCGTTTCACTAGCAATTTCAAAGTGAAACTTGTTTTAGACTAGTTTATTTTTCAGTGTATGTACAGTGGAGTCTTACTTGATTCTTATTTTGCCACAGGATTAAAAAGAAATAAATAAATGTGACTTTTTATGATATGACCGTCATTTCCCCCCCAATTTCACATGGACTTTAAATCAGAATTGTGAGATATACGCTGGGAAATACAATGTCCAATACAACATTGGTAAAAACCACTTGATCAAATCTAGTCTTGAAATCCAACCTGAAATCTCTCATAGAATTTTATGTAATTTATTATTTTCCAATGCATCCCATTGCTCTTGCCACTTGCTTAAAACATAAACATTGATAAAAGGTCTCATCTCTGATGGAGGAATTTGGCATTTGTTCACCACTTGCTTCAAAGTGTGTTTAGCAGCTGCATCAGCTCGCTCATTTCCTAAAAGCCCAAAATGTCCTGGAACCCAGCAAAAAATGATGTGATAAAACTGATTTTGTAGTTGGTGAACTTTAGTTAAAATATTATCAATCAAAGGATGATAATTTTTTGAAGATTCCATAAATTGGAGGCATGATTTGGAGTCTGTAAAGAAGATAGATTTTTTTTCGTTGGACATTTTCTATATACTCCAATGCTAAAAGTAAAGCACGGGTTTCTTTAAAAAGTTTAAAATAAACCTTCAACTTTCTTTTGATAATATTATAAATAGGTACATATAAATAAATATAAATAATTAAATATAGAGTTTCTGCAGGTTTTATGAAGCCCAATTTCACACTTTCTTGAAGAATAGAAAACGTAAAAAATGAAGTTCAAAACATTTATAAGTTCTGTGAATGTAAAGTAGTATGGATCACAAAATGAGTATTGAAACACTTTAAAATAAGATAAAATAAATAACTTCATACTGAAAAGATTGTAACTTTGGTAACTTTTTACCTTTTAATTAATTGGTCAAATATTAATACAAAATGCATGGTGCTTGAATATATCTGTTCTCAAATACAAAAATCTGAAAATAACACAGCCTAAATAAAATGTACTGCTGCATTTTGGATCTCAAGTTAATCTAGATTTTAATAATGCTTACATATTTATATAGGAAATCCCCAAATACTCAGGATAAATTCATATATTGCAGTGTACACAACATTTAAATCTATGATTAACTTAGACTTTTTGATTTTAAAAACCTTTAAAAGCTTTAAATTGTGTCATGTTGAATTGAGATTTATTCAGAATAAGCAAAATACATTTGAATTCTAGATTCTCAATATGGTTTTATAATTTTTATCAAGGTATAGTTTCATTTATATTCGCATATTGACTTTCCTTAATATAATTTCATAAAAGTATTATTTTCAAATTCCAAATAATATTAGCAGCCAAAGAATATCAAAGTACATTGTTTACATCAATTAAATAGTGCTGATGTTGTTTGAAGTCAAACTTAAATGTGATTTCAGAGTCAATATTTAAAAGAAACTTGGTAAACAATATAGTTACCGTGTCACTGTTCAAAAATGAACAAATGTGAGAATATAAAACCACTTTACCTCAAAATAAATTGGCTACTTCTGGAGTTTTTGGTGTTTCTGCCTTTTCATATAGATTTATATAGGAAATCCAAAACTGCAGAGGATAATATTAATATACTGCAGTGTATACAACATTTAAATCCATGATTAACCAAGCCTTTCTGCTTTTAAAAACATTTTAAATTTTTCAATTGTGTGATGTTTTATTCAGAATAATTAAAATACATCTCAATTCTAGATTGTCAATGTGACCTCTTGCTTTAGGACCTCACTGTGTTTACATCCAAAGCTCTTTATAAACAATATAGAGCAATTCTTTCGTTTTGCATGTGGAATTTGCAGTAAAAACTTAAAGCAAATACTCACAGAGAACATATATGTTAACATTACATTAAAACATCAGTTTATATTTTCCAAAGCAACTAACCACAGAGTTATGGGATCAGAAAATATCAATCTGTAAATACGTGTTATATTTTAAATGAGGAAAATAATCATGTGTAATGGATGTGACCAAAAAAGTGCATTTACAGTTTACAACATACTTTGTAGAAATTCTGTGAATTAAACTACACAACCCAATAGAAACAATGCTAACCAAAAGGATAAGATTTGCTCTCTATAGAGCAAACATTATTGAGTTTATTTGTCATTTCTGCATATAATTTAAATTCTGCTTACAATTTAAAAGCTTGGTTATGGATGTGAGATCTCTCTGTTATGGATGTGACAGATGTGAAATTGCCACTGTGTGCGACTTTGATAAATCAAATATAATTGTTTGAAAACACCGACAGATATATTTTACAGTACTGTAAAATACTTGCTTACAAAAAAACTTAGAAAGGGTTTCGCAATTTTGGTGAAAACTTATTTTCATGTCAAGGTTGACATTTGCATGGAAATAATCTGTATTGACTTTCAATGCTGTATTTACCTGATCAGAGGGTCGCTGAATGAAGAGCTGGTGTCGCCGGTCAGAGCTGCTTTTATCGGTCTCACAGTTTTGAGCTCCTGCAGCTCTTTCTGTTCAGGACTGAGCTCTGAGACTGGAGCATCTTTTCTGGGTTCTGGATCCAGATAGTATGGATTATACCGACTCCATCTCATGAGGCACAGACTGAGAAAACATGCAGAATAATGGGCATGGTCGTCGTAATTATGTTACAAACAACGGCGTGTATTTAGTAAGACATGCTTTAGTTTGGGAAGAAATGTGTAAATTCAACGATTAATCATATAAATTATGAATAACACAGTAAAGGTAAACTCTCGTTACAGATATTCCTGTCATAAGAAGTAAAGAAAACATTAAAAATGTACCTCGGCGTCCAAGGTTTCAGTAAATGCCTGACGGAGGCTGCCATCTTTACGGTGTTGTAGTAGGGTTGTCTCAGATCAGCTTGGGTGGCAAACTACTCTTTACTATTGGAGGAGAAGTGCAAACACAGATCTCAGATCAGCGGTAAAACGCACTCGTGATAGGACCCCAGAGTGTAGAACGCAGGGCTAAAAATATTGCCTGAGTAAAATGACTGGTGCCAAAAGCAACATCTTGCGTTTATTTTATTTATTTTTTATACATTTATACCGTTCTGAGTGTCCAAAGAGTAGTTGACTGAATTATAGTCAGTTGGTCAGTTTCCTGTACAGTTACTTTATATTTGTGGCGCCCTTTAGAGTCACTTTGCGTCCATGACACCGTTTAAATAGTTTTCAAATAGGCAACGTTAAACAGTTTAAATCAAATACGGAAGCTTTAGTATCCAATAATAATAATAATAATACATACAACAATTTACACGACGTGACGACAGTCGTGTAACAGTCGACCGAAAACAAAATTGATTAAAAATTGGTAACTACGCCGGAGCCGTTAATTCCCTATAATTTATGATCTGATTTGGGAAGAAACACAACAAGTCTTACGGTTAAAAGATAGATAGATAGATAGATAGAGAGAGAGAGAGAGAGAGAGAGAGAGAGAGAGAGAGAGAGAGACCTAACGTTTATAAAACGCGTTATACATTCACCGGCCACTTTATTAGGTACACCGGTCTATCTGCTTGTTAACGCAAATTTCTAATCAGCCAATCACATGGCAGCAACTCAATGCATTTAGGCATGTAGACATGGTCAAGATGATCTGCTGCAGTTCAAACCAGCTCAAAGCGGCAGTTCTGTGGCCCCAAATGCCTTGTTTTTGTCAGAGGAGAATGGCCAGACTGGTTCCAGCTGAAAGAAAGACAACAGTTACTCAAATAACCACTCGTTACAAATAAGGTCTGCAGAAAAGCATCTCTGAACACACAACATGTCCAACCTTGAGGCAGATGGGCTACAGCATCAGAAGACCACACCGGGTGCCACTACTGTCAGCTAAGAACAGGAAACTGAGGCTACAATTCACACAGGCTCACCAAAATTTGACAATAGAAGATTGGAAAAACGTTGCCTGGTCTGATGAGTCTCGATTTCTGCTGCAACATTGGGATGGTAGGGTCAGAATTTGGCATCAACACCATAAAAGCATGGATCCATCCTGTCTTGTATTAATGATTCATGCTGCTGCTGCTGGTGGTGGTGTAATGGTGTGGGGGATATTTTCTTGGCACACTTTGCGCCCATTAGTACCAATTGAGCATCATGTCAACGCCACAGCCTACCTGAGTATTGTTGCTGAACATGTACATGTCTTTATGACCACAGTGTACCCATCTTCTGATGGCTACTTCCAGCAGGATAACGCGCAAATATGCAGCAATGATGATGCTATCATGTCAATATGGAGCAAAATCTCAGAGGAGTTTTACAGTACCTTGTTGAGTCTATGCAACGAAGGATTAAGACAGTTCTGAAGGCAAAAGGGGGTCCAACTAGGTACTAGTAAAGTGTACCTAATAAAGTGGCCGGTGAGTGCATTTTCTAGTTTACTTGCTTAATCAAGTTTTACGTCATATAATAAGTCCTCCTTATTAATAAACTGAACATGTTTGCCTGGCATACACTTTTTTTTTTTTTTTTTTTTTTTTTTTTTCCTTTTGACGCAATTTGAAAAACCAGAATAAAAAAAAAATGTCAGAAATGTATTTCTTTTAATACTGTCATCTGTCATTTTTAAATTGTAAGGGTTGTTGCTCATCGGACGGCTTTGTTTTACATAGCTTTATTAGCAGCGAACATAAACAGCAGTTTCAACAGTTAACTTATATCTGTGTGTTTTACAGTTCTGGATTAAAACAAGTCTGAAGCATGCACACAAACGAAAGTGAAAGTTTCTTTTGACGGACCGTTATACCTTGTCGAAAAGGGCTCACGTTGTCAAGATAATTTATTATATGATTTATTAATTTTATTGGTAATTCACGATGAACCTTCCTGGCTGCATTTTTATGTCAGTGTTTTTGATGGTCACTGATGGTATTATTATTACTTTTTTGTTGTTTTTTCTTGTTTTACCATGATATGTGAAAATAGTTTATGATTTCCTGTCGCGTTTTTTCCCCAAGCACATTAATCAGATTTTCTTTCTTGATAGGCTTCACTGTTCGTGGTCCCTCTGCTCCTCTGTCTGCTCCTCTGGGATCTTCAGTGGTTTTGCCCTGTTATGTTGATCATGTTTTACTGATGGAGGATCTGGAGGTGGAATGGAGAAGAGCAGACTCCGAGACTCTGATTCATCTGTATTTGGATGGTGAGAGTCGACCAGAGGTCCAGCAGCAGGATTATCATGATAGAGCTCATTTCTTTACTGAGGAGATTCAACATGGAAACTTCTCCCTCCGTCTAGACAAACTTAGAGCTCAGGATGAAGGAAATTATACATGTAGAGTTTTCATTCAGCAGGATACTGGAGAAACTGTGGCTGAGATAAAAGATGTTGGTGAGTGAGAGCAACTTCATGATGTGTTTTTTGTTGATCAGCCAATGCAACTGTGGAACTAGAACAGCTGGGTGAATTTACTCTAAATTTAAATAAACTTGTTAGTAAAGGTTTGAAATGGAAACAATTGAACAATTATTTTTATGCTGATTTGACATACAGCATTACCATCATTTGCACCTAATGTGAATGATGTTTTGTTGCTATTTACACCTGCTTGCTTATCTATCTATCTATCTATCTATCTATCTATCTATCTATCTATCTATCTATCTATCTATCTATCTATCTATCTATCTATCTATCTATCTATCTATCTATCTATCTATCTATCTATCTATCTATCTATCTATCTATCTATCTATTTACCACTTACAGTGAGAAAAGCAAATAATAATAATTAGCTACTGCCAAAATATAATAATTATAATTTGTTTGTTTTTTTTTACTAAAAAAATTAATTGTATATCTTTACAGCAGACATCAGATATAGCAACATGCATTTGAGTCTAATTACTCTGCGAACGTACATCTGTGACTTTTGTTTCTCAACCATTCCGCTCCATGTTGTGGCTAGCAACGGCCCTAGCTGTTATAAATTCATAATCAATGATTTAACATTTTTATTAAATTACAAATGACTTTTTATTAAATTACAATCTATTATCATTTAATCATAATGATTCGTTGTAAATCACGGCTTCTTGCATATTTTTTGGTTTTTGTTGATATTTTTTAGTCACTTGATTTAGCTCTGTTTTTGTAACTGAAGACCGTGAGCAATTAGAAATATTTGTTGGATTTTAAGGTTTTTGTTTTTTTATGTAAGAATGTCAAAATGTTTACATTTGGTCTATTATTTATGTAGCCGAGTTAAAAATATTTAAAGAAATCGGTGTATAATAATATCATAACTTGGTGTAAGCTACATAATATTTTTATTATAGCGTGTGTGTGTGTGTGTGTGTGTGTGTGTGTGTGTGTGTGTGTGTGTGTGTGTGTGTGTGTGTTTGTGCTCCATGAGGATCTGAAGATCTTAATTTAGCCATATTTAAGTGTTTAGTTATTTGTTAAGGTAGATTGTTTTGTGTTAATTTATTGTCTATAGCTCAGTTGATGATATTTTGGAACATGACACATTATTTTGAGATTTTATGAAATGGTTGTTTAATTGTTTTTTATTCAGCTCATCATGAGCAAATTCAAACATTTAAGGCAGAAGTTCATTATGTCAATGGAACACAAATACAGTACGCATGTAATTTTACTGAACGGGGTGTTTGGGGTTTTTTGCAGAGCACTCACCAGTGTGGGGGGAAATAATTGAGGCCTGTTATGTTAATTTGGGCTGTTTTTTCTCTTTAAAATATATTCAAGGTATGTTGGGTAATAAAGTTAGATTTTCTTTTCCATAGAGAGAACAGTAAATGCATGATGGGAACACTGAAGGGACAAAAAAAATTATAATTTACTCACTACAGTGTTTATTCAACCTTAGATGGTTCCAAACTGAACATGAAAGGACCCCACCTGGTTAAAATATTAGTAAAATGACATTTGAAAAATGCATTATCCAGTGTTTAGAAAACTTAATTTTAAAAATATAATTTTCAATTAGCTAATATTGAACAAGTTAAATATGAATCTTTCAGCATCCAAAAACAAAAGACCCACATTAAACTGTTTTTTTTATTAGCTTAATATTTTATATCCTATAATCAAGTCTATATTAATTAATTGAACTAATTTGCCTGTAATGCTGTTTTTGCATAATTTAGTTTGATGCAATTTTACAGTAAGAGAATGTTGCTCAAACTTTGCTGTTTTTCTTTATAATTTTGTCATGTCATTTTTTGAATATAAAATGTGGTGTTATTCATCAGCCGTCTCTGTTTTACATATTATCAGCCACAACACACAGAGCAATTTCAACTGTTTTATCTGTGTTTCTCACAGTTTGGATAAAAGGAAGTCTAAAGCAAGCACACTTCAAGGAAAAAAAAAAGAAGAAAAACGAAAGTGAAAGTTTACTTTAACAAAATCTTTAACCCTCGTGGAGCGGGGCTCTCGTTGTCGTGATGATTTATGATGAGATTTGTTTTATTTATTTTTAATATTTGATGAAGCTTCTTGCCTGCATTTTTATGTCACTGATTTAATAGTCACTGATAGTATTATTGCTTTTTTTTGTTTTTTTACTTTAAGTGATAATAGTTTTCATGATTTCCTGCCATGTTTTTACATCAAGCACACTAATCAGATTTTCTGTTTCTTGATAGGCTTCACTGTTCATGGTCCTTCTGCTCCTCAGTCTGCTCCTCTCGGATCTTCAGTGATTTTACCCTGTTATGTTGATAAAGCTTTACCAGTCGAGGATCTGGAGGTGGAATGGAGAAGAGCAGATTCAGTGACTCTGGTTCATCTGTTTTTGGATGGTGAGGGTCGACCAGAGGCCCAGCAGCAGGATTATCATGATAGAGCTCATTTCTTTACTGAGGAGATTCAACATGGAAACTTCTCCCTTCGTCTAGACAATCTGACAGCTCAAGATGAAGGAGAATACAGGTGTAAGGTTTTTATTCAGCAGGATTCTGGAGAAACTGTGGCTGAGATAAAAGATGTTGGTGAGTGAAATCAACTTAAATTGAAAAATCTAATTGTATTTGTGTTTTCGGTCTTAAAATTTTGATCATTTATGTCTTTCAGAGCGTTTGCTCGTATCAGGATCGAATCGTCCCGCTTTTGCATATGTTGGTGAGGACGTGACTCTGAACTGCTCTGTAGACTCTCACATCACACCTGAACACATTGAAGAGGTTTCATGGTTGAAAACAGATGAAGATGGAGATATTCTGGTTCTGCTTTACCAAAACAACGAAACTTTACCAGATTCATCAGTTGAACAGTTCAGAGGCAGAGTTGAGTTCTTCCCTGCTGAAATCCCCAAAGGAAACTTCTCTCTCAGACTGAAAAGTGTCAGAACTGAAGATAAAGGAGTTTACATGTGTCAAGTGTTTGCTGGAGATTTATCAGCCAATGCAACTGAAGAGCTTGAACAGCTGGGTGAGGAATACACACACACACACACTCACACACACACACATATATATATATATATATATATATATATATGTATATACATATATACAGTATATACATACATGCATACATATATATATATATATATATATATATATATATATATATATATATACAGTATATACATACATGCATACATATATACATACATACATACAGTTGAGGTCAGAATTATTAGCCCCCTTGAATTATTAGCCCCCTTTTTTTTTCTTCCCAATTTCTGTGTAACGGAGAGAATATTTGTTCAACACATTTCTAAACATAATAGTTTTAATAACTCATTTCTAATAACTGATTTATTTTATCTTTGCCATGATGACAGTAAATAATATTTGACTAGACACTTCAGTACAGCTTAAAGTGACATTTAAAGGCTTAACTAGGTTAAATAGGTGAACTAGGCAGGTTATATATTATTATGTGGAATTAAGTGTTTGTGTGACTAATTTGCATACAAAGTCAATGCTGTCAGTTGGTGCAAATGACGTGGAATGCATGAACTACAATGAAATCGCCTCATTCATGTCTTCTGCTTAAAGTCAAATATTTCAACTTGTAACATCCTACGATTAAACTAGATTGAGTGACGCGACGCCCTGTGTTTGGAGTGAACCCAGCATTAAAAAATGACTTATAGTGTGTTTTGCAGGATTCATTTTGCATATGCAGATTGATGAACATTTGTGATGCTAACGCTGTGCTATGGAGTGTCACATCATACAATTTTTTTCCCCTCCAGGTTTCTCTTCTTTGCACATCACTGTGCTGCTTTTCTGTTTTGCTGCTGGATCTGGAGCTGTTCTTCTGCTCTGCTGTCTGATCTACTGTAGATTAAACACAGGTGTGTTAACAGGTTATTCTGATTCTGATTTATAGTGAATAACTCCATATGCACCAATGTAAGTGTTTTGTCATTGAATTGTGATTATTCTGCAATCCTCCTTTAGTCAACATTAGGACAATCTGGAATCTACTATTTTCTCTGGTCCTTTTTCCAAACGTCTGTATGTTCTTTGCCTTCATGGTTTGGGGTTTTACTGAAGGTGAGTGCAGTTTAGTGCTCTTGATTATGTTTGAGCCAAACATTATTAATAATGTTATTGATTTTGTTAATTGCATACAGATTTATTTATTTATTTTTTGATAATTTTAGATTTAACTCAAACTTGTGGGTGTTGGTGTAATGCAGTTATTTTTTTTATTGATCAAATAATGTCTGTAATGAAATCTTCTGTTGCAGGATCTTTGCACGAGAGCATCACTTGCTCTGCTCTTTATATTCTGAGGCCTGTCATGTTGATTTGGTATCTGCACTCTTTGAAGTATCTTCGAGGTATGTTTGGATATAAAGTAGAATTTTCCATAGAAAGAACAGTAAATGCATATTGATGGTAGCATTAATGCTTAGCATTGTATAATTGTTAATGATTAGTTGTATTGAATACATTAAATACATTAAGGCATCAAATATTAAAGCTCAACATAACAGTACTCAAGTGCAGAGTACAAACAATAGCTGGATATGTAATAATGGCTTTTAAAAATAAAAAATATTATTTACATTACTAGTTTTTGTGGGGGCGACACAGTTCCTCAGTGCTTGGCACTGTCGCCTTACAGCAAGAAGGTCGCTGGTTCGAGTCTCGGCCGGGCCAGTTGACATTTCTGTGTGGAATTTGCATGTTCTCCCCCTGTTGGCGTGGGTTTCCTTTGGGTGCTCCAGTTTCCCCCACAGTCCAAAGACATGCGCTATAGGTGAATTGAATAAACTAAATTGGCCGTAGTGTGTGAATGAGTGTATATGGCTGTTTCCCAGTACTGGGTTGCGGCTGGAAGGGGATCGGCTGCATAACAAATGCTGGAATAGTTGGCAGTTCATTATGCTGTGGCGACCTCTGATAAATCAGAGACTAAGCTGAAGGAAAATGAATGAAGTATTTGTGGGATTACTTTGGCATCTGCAGGTTGATGCACATCCATGCTTATTTTAGGAGTAAGAATATGTGATGATCTCTGTTTTTACTAATTCAAGACAGGACTAATACAATACTATAATAAATGACAG
The DNA here is from genome assembly GCA_903798195.1 of Danio kyathit. Taxonomy (NCBI): domain Eukaryota; kingdom Metazoa; phylum Chordata; class Actinopteri; order Cypriniformes; family Danionidae; genus Danio; species Danio kyathit. The sequence goes on along the minus strand of LR812521.1, from coordinate 15,302,014 downwards.
TACAATAGAGCTGATGTATTTAACATTTTCTTTTCACAGGCAAATTTAAATCATGGATCTTTTTTTTCACAAATAAAATAGAATTAGCCTGTTTCGCACTAGTGGTTTATTCAGGTAGGTCAATCCATATTTCACACAACAGAAGCCATGTTCATTATTCTATCAATATTACTACTGTACTTCTGCTTTCAAATATTACCTGATTTGTTTATAATTCAATCATATATTAAATCATAAATCTTATTCTGTAAACTTTGTTTCTGTTAAATTTAGTTACTCAAATTACGACAGTAGTGAGACGGTATGCTTGCAGCTACCCATCTATGCATTACAGAGCTTGAGAGTGTTAATTTCTTAGAATGCATTTTTCAGTGATGTGTGTCAGCTAGTAAAATTCCATTCACATTGTTTTAATGGTAAACCATAAACTATGGTTGTCTTCAATTTAAATACGAAGCATTTTTACTTTAAACTACTTTAATAGTTTGTTAATATTTAATTACATATTATTGGTACAGATTGAACCACAGCTTATTATGACCTTGTTTATGCTGCACACTCATGTGGGGTAGAGAGATCCCTCCGATGACTGTAAAGCACTTTGCATGTATGGCCATGCACAATAATGTGCTATATAAATGCACATTTCATTGCATTACAATTAATTAATGGAACATTGTTTGACAAACACTTTAGTTGGGCAGGATTTTAAGAGTTCATTGTGCTTGCAAATTACATTATTGATCTGGTATATATTTTTTTCTAGTTCTTTTCTTGTATATCTGGAGAAAGAAAGCACATGATGTCCAACTTTGCATATGTTTTGTATTTTTTTTTGAGTCCTTTGGATTAATTGTGCTGATATGCCTGCTGTTGAGTACAGGTAAGAGTTTTTGGTTCTCATTACAACATCATTTAGCTTCATATGTTTTTATATGTTTTCATATGTATTTTTTATTACACTGTCAAAAAATGATAACTAAATACACAGAGAAGTCTTACTTTGTTTTTGTTTGATGTTGATTTTTAGTTGACTTTTTAAGGTCTTCTTGTCGAGAGCGGCCACAAGAGAAAATCAAAATTTTTGTAAATACATGATTTTCTGTTTTACCCCAGTATAAGTTACTAGATTTACAAAAATGGCATTATGTATTTAGGTGGTTGTTCAGGCTGAATAAAGCCCAACAGGCAACCCTATTTGAAGCTATCCTCTTGTTAAGTGTGACGCCACGCAAAGCGGCTTCCGGGTCCAAGTGCTCTATTAAACTGAATGGGGAGACTCATCAAATGGTAATAATAAACGTTTAGAAAGCGATGTAATACTTTCGAAAATCACCATCGCAATATACAGTTGAAGTCAGAATTATTAGCCCCCCTGAATTATTAGCCCCCCTGTTTATTTTTTTCCCCAATTTCTGTTTAAAGGAGAGAACATTTTTTCACATTTCTAAACATAATAGTTTTAATAAATAATATCTAATAACTGATTTATTTTATCTTTGCCATGATGACAGTAAATAATATTAGACTAGATATTTTTCAAGACACTTCTATACAGCTTAAAGTGACATTTAAAGGCTTAACTAGGTTAATTAGGTTAACTAGGCAGGTTAGGCAAGTTACTGTTTAATGATGGTTTGTTCTGTAGACTATCGAAAAAAAATTGCTTAGAGGGGCTAATAATTTTGTCCTTAAAATGGTTCTTAAAAAATTAAAAACTGCTTTATTCTAGCTGAAATAAAACAAATAAGACTTTCTCCAGAAGATAAAATATTATCAGACATACTGTGAACATTTCCTTGCTCTGTTAAACATCATTTGGGAAATATTTAAAAAAGCAAAAAAAATTCAGAGGGGGCTAAAAATTCTGACTCCAACTGTATATATAGCCATGCCTAATATCCGATGGCCAGAAAGTGATGAATTTTTTAATAGTTGTGAAAATTTTGGTATTTGTGATGCAGCAAGTCCAGAGACTTATGTGTACACCATGATTTTATATAAAATTCACTTTAATGTGTGATAGGACTAAAAAGTGACCATAAACAAATATTTTCTCAATTCAAATGAGTAGCGGCTTCGACCCGGAAACAGTATTTCATACGTCACCAATACGTCAGGACTTAACAAGCGGATTGGCTGTTGTATGAGAGTGTTTTCACATATTTTAAAAGAACGGAAACAAGTTCAACCAGCTAAAAATTATCTTTAGTATTCACAATATAGTGGGCTCAAAAGAGAACCAAGTCCCTTTTCTGTTCACGCTACAACTGCATAAGACCCCAGCTCTCTGTGCAGCAGTGGATTTTGGTTTTACCACAATGAGACTGAAGACATTATATATCAGAGGCAACTACTGCATTTCGATCAGGATTCAAACAAAGAAGCACCATGAATTGTTCCTAATATTAATTAGATTTATCATTTAAAAATGTGATGCAAATAGCCATTGACCTTTAGTTCTGTGAAACTTTTGTCGTAAAACATAAAAAAAAAAACTGCAGACAAGCTGAATTCGCTGCAGATTCAATCACTGCCTGCAAGTGACACTCATAAACAACAGTGATAGCCTGTAGAGTTTCATAGGTTGCACTGTAAACAAAGAAGCACTGCATTAGTGAACATAGCTTTAAAGGGGAAATCAAGCACTCAGTCAAGTTTACATCTACATTTTGTAAATTGATTTCCACTTTAATAAAAAAAAAACATATATAACAAACGAGATTAATGTAACCATTTTAAAGACAACGACATGGTCAATGTGTCTAATGTCACGGGGTTGGTTCCATTCCCTCAGATGAACAGATACATTGGAAGTAAAGGACTGAACACGGAGACTAGACAGCCTAATTTAACCCAGTGCGTGAAGTTGTGGACGTGGAGCTGGTGCAAATACAAGCATCAGATGTGTGTCTAATATAATAATATATATTTATTCGATTCTTCTTTTTTCCCCCCTTTTAATTACCTATCATTTGATGCGCTTTGCTTCACTCTCTGTATTAATCCGCCTGACTACCTGTCTGGGTTTAAACCATGATTTCAACAAGGTCCAGTACTGACGCAGCGAGAATGAGAATTTCATATGGCAGTTTTTACGTCCTTCATGTTGAGAGATCAAGTTGATCGACTTGATAAGGCAATATGTCTTGACATAATCCACACAGACGTGACTTAGTAAAGCATGAAGTCATGTATCATTTTAATTGTTGCATTAGTCTAAATGTAAATCCCCTTGTCAGGCAGCGCTGCACCAGTTTGAGAGAGTGGACCATAGTGCATCAAACGAAAGGTATTAAAAAAAAAAACAGAAAACGTATAAATATTTCTATATATTAGACACATCTGATGCTTGTGTTTGCACCAGCTCTGCGATGCATGTCCACAACTTCACGCATTGTGTTAAATTAGGCTGTCCAGTCTCCGCGTTCAGTCCTTTACTTCAGCAGAGGGAATGGAACCAACCCCGTGACGTCAGACACAGCAACATTCCAAGATGGCGGTGTCCTTGCTCTAAAAGCTATAGTAAAACATGCTGTTTCTTCTAAATGGTTACTTTAGTTGTGTTTGTTTAATATATTTTCTTTACAGTGGAAACCAATGTACAAAATAATGTACTCTTGACTGAGTGCTTCATTTCCACTTTATTGCGTACGATGAACAGAAAGTACAACATAACTTATACATTTCTAAAAACAAAAAAAAAAGTTCCCCTCAGATTGTTTCATAGAGACTCCTGCTATAGTTATAATGCAATTTTGTTTATTAATGTTTTTTTTTTTTTTTTTTTTTTTTTTTTTGCAGTTTTTAATCACTTTTCGGCTGTTAGAACAACTGCTTCAGGTATGGCTATCCTCCCTGTACATCTGTCAAAATTTACATGTCACAGAGGTATCAATCCACTGGTTACAGTTTGCTTTTAGGTCTGTTTAGGATGGTCTGCAATCACTTGGTTTGTTCACATATATACATGCTGAATCGCTTTAAAGGGGTTAAACTAATTGGGTGTGAAAACACAAGACTCAAAGGATTTGTTCTGCTAAAAAAACCCCTTTGTGTGCATTATGCTGCTTATTACTGTACATACTTGCCACACAAGTAAAAAAAAAAAGACTAAGCTGTAATCATTTATTAACTCTTCACTAGTTAAACAAAAAACTTACAAAACCACATACGGGTGAATGTACTCTATAGATGAGTTCCAAATGACACCCACTATGCACTAATACACTATACAACACTTACACCAACTGTGTAGTGTCGTGTTTAGTGATGTTCCAAATGAAACACTAGCATTTTTCTAATGTAAATTCAAACCATTGAACCATGAGCAAAACATCATGTCATGTAGTATCATGTGACTAATCCAAGTGTTTGATGTTTGGAATCCATTTCTTCCATTAATGTTTGCTCTCTCTCTCTCTCTCTCTCTCTGTCTCTCTCTCTCTCTCTCTCTCTCTCTCTCTCTCTCTCTCTCTCTCTCTCTCTCTCTCTCTCTCTCTCTCTCTCTCTCTCTCTCTCTCTCTCTCTCTCTCTCTCTCAGGTTTAATTTTACTTCATGTCTGTATGTACTTATTTTCTTTTTCACAAATGGCCCTGTTGACCTTGTATGGATATTCCATTGAAGGTGAAACTCTATACCTATCCCTTGCAAATGTAATAAAATTACTTGTATTTTTAAAAATGTGTTGAAAAGGGCAAAAATCTAGTTTCACTGTTCACTAGAAATACTAGAAGAATAACATGTAAACATGCATGTTCAAACTAAGTCTTGAAGTACTCCAAAAGAAAACTACTTCTAATTCCCTCTTGGTTACACTATAATTTAATAGTTCAATTAAAAAAAAAAATTCTGTATCTAAATGTCTTTGCAACTACATCAACTAGCTCTCTTTAGAGCAGGGATGGGCAAACTTAGTCCTGGAGGGTCGGTGTCCTTGGGGCTATTCCATAAAGAAAGCTTAGAGGAAAAAGCCAGGCTTATTTAGTAAGTCAGGTTTATTAATGGCGGATTCGGTCTTATAAATCAAATTTACGATAGTTACCCTGGCAACTTATGCTAACTAAAACTAGCCTGGTCTGGGGCAGGCTAACTGTCAGGCTAAGTCAAGTTCAAGCGTAATCAAAGTAATGTTAACATTCACCTGCCATATTTTGACTCCATTTTAATTTAGTTAACTTCTTAATAATGATTAAAACTTTATAGTCACTTAATAGTAAGTATATATATATATATTTATTTATATATATATATATATATATATATATATATATATATATATATATATATATATATATATATATAAGTATATATATATACAAGTATATATATATATATATATATATATATATATATATATATATATATATATATATATATATATATATATATATATATATATATATATATATATATATATATATATATATATACCTAAATATACCCTACCTAGCAGTATGCTTATAATCTAATGGAATTACTTGGCAAATATATGCAGTGTAACTTAAATTCAACAAATGGACCATCAAAATAAAGTGTGACCATATATTTAAATTCATTAAGTTATTCCAAACAAAAAAATACAAACTGCAACATTTCAACAAAATTTTATATAGTTTCTGTTGATTTTTTTTTTTTTTTTTTTTTCCCTGGTTATTAAAATTTTATTTAACATTTTTCCCCAACATATTTATTTGGGTGTACTATTTTTTGCACTGTGATCTTCAGTTTAGTTTTTGTTAGATTATTTTCAAATTTTGCTTTGGTAGTAAATAATTTAATGTATATGCACAAATATATTATTGTAAAGCATTCTGTAGAAAATATTAACTTAAAAGAAAGATCTGTGAGGGGTATATATATATATATATATATATATATATATATATATATATATATATATATATATATATATATATATATATATATAGCGTAATGAACCGCCAACTTATCCAGCATATGATTTACGTGGCAGACTCCTTTCCAGTTGCAACCCATCACTGGGAAACACATACACTATAGACAATTTAGCTTACCAAATTCCCCTATACTTTGGATTTGAGGGGGAAACCGGTGCACCCGGAGGAAACCCACGCCAACATGGGGAGACGAAAGCACTGACTGATTCAAGGAAACAGACTACATTTCTTAAATAATAACTTTAAAGCTGCAAACCCTGAGTGGAATAATCGGGAGATGATCCGGGCCGTGCAGTATGCTCACTCTAATGTAAAGATGTTTTCCCACGAGGCGCGGGAAACACAAGTGTCAAAGAGAAAGCAGCTATTTGCAGCAGTTTCGGAAGCAAATTAAAAATCCCGCCGCTTGTGCGTGCACGGCTCTTTGTTGCCATTTTATTGTGCTTACATTTAGCACATTTTGTATGTTACATTGAGGCTGCAATGCATTAAAACTTTTCCTTGCAAGCAACAACTGGCAGGAAGCGCGCATTCTCTCTCTCTCTCTCTCTCTCTCTCTCTCTCTCTCTCTCTGTCTCTTTCTCTCTCTATTCAATTCAATTCAATAGTTGCTTTATTGGCATGACAAATGTTACAAATGTATTGCCAAAGCATTTATAAATTTTACATAAAAAGTAACATACATATATATAATTAAAAAAAACAGTACACAATAGATAGCAGTAGTAAAAAAAAGGAAATATATTATATATATATATATATATATATATATATATATATATATATATATATATATATATATATATATATATATACATATATATATATATATATATATATATATATATATATATATACATATATATATATATATATATATATATATATATATATGTTATAATTAAATAAAATATAAATAATATATCGTATTATTCAATATATCATATTTATGGTGGCTTGAGAAAATCATAACTTTACGCCAGACTGTCAAACTTAAGGTTGAGCTCATTTAACTCAGACTACCAATCTGCCAATCACTGATGACCTTTTAACTTATTAGCCACAACCTAGCAACCACTTATGCCACCATAGCAACTGTCACATAGACTTCCATTGTTAAAAAAAAAAAACTGCCATTGACTTTACATTAAACATACTAACAACAAACCACTTCATACTAACAATATACTGATCCATACCAGAAACATACTAATCATACTAGCAACATGCAAATTCATACTATAAACATACTAGCAGCATGCTAACTCATACTATAAACATACTAGCAACATGCTAATTCATAACAATATACTAATCCATACTGGAAACATATTAACAAACATACTAATCATACTTGCAAACATGCTAATTCATACTAAATTCATGCTAACGGCATGCTAGTTTATACTAGCAACATGCTAGTGACATGCTAATTTATACTTGATGCTAACGACATGCTAATTTATGCTAGAAACATGGTAATTTATGTTAGCAACTGCCTAGCAACCACTCAAAACACCTTAGCAACCGCCTAGCAACACCTTATTAACCTCCTAGAACAACATAGCAACCGCCTAGCAACCACCCAGAACACATTAGCAATGGTCTAGCAATGCCTTAAAAAAAATCTCTCATTAAACACAGTAAATAGTAGTAGTAGTAGTAAAAAAAGAAAAAGAAAAAAAATGATATTTATACATAATAATTAAATAAAATATCAACAATACATCGTATTATTCAATATATCACATTAATATTCAACATATTATATTATTATTCAACATATATTATTATTCAACATATCATATTATTCATACAAATCAATACAAAAATATTAATCAGAATCAGTTTTATTGCCAAGTGTGCTTCACACACACAAGGAATTTGTTTTGGCTACAAAAGCTTCCAGTGTACATAAAGTGACAAGTGACAACACAAAATTAGATATGTAAAAATGACGAAGCTGTCTAAGGTTTGGTGTAAACCATGGTTTATCATTGTTAAATGATAAGTAGGTCCTGGTAGGGATGCATAACTCCTCACAGAAGCTGATGTATGATGTTACAGTGTCGGTGAGCTTGTCTAGGTCGGTGGCAGCAGGTTCAAAAACACTCCAATCAGTGCATTCAAAACAGGCTTGTAAGACCTGCTCTGTGTCGTTGCTCCATCTCTTAACAGTCCCTAATACTGGCTTAGTAGTTTTAAGTTTTTGCCTGTAAGTTGGTATAAGATAAACCAGGCAGTGGTCAGAGAGTCCTAGAGCTGCTCTGGCGACGGAGCGATATGCATCCTTTATTGTGGTGTAGCAATGGTCCAAAATGTTATTGTCTCTGGTGGGGCATGTAATGTGCTGTTTGAATTTAGGCAGCTCATGTGTGAGTTTTGCCTGATTAAAGTCACCGAGAATGATAAAAACAGAGTCCGGGTGTCGTTGTTCAGTCTCTGTGATCAGATCAGACAGCTGTTGCAACGCAGTACTCACGTGTGCTTGCGGTGGAATGTAAACACCAATGAGAATGAACGAGGAAAACTCCCGCGGTGCGTAAAACGGCTTGCAGTTAATGAAAAGTACTTCCACATCAGGACAGCACATCTTCTTTAACACAGTTACATCCGTACACCACCTCCTGTTGATGTAAAAGCATGTCCCACCACCGCTCGTTTTGCCCGTTAACTCCGTATCACGATCTGCTCTGTACAGCTGAAAGTCCGGTAGGTGTAATGCGCTGTCCGGAATGGCTTTGTTCAGCCAGGTTTCTGTGAAACACAGCGCAGCAGAGTTGTTAAAGTTCTTGTTTTTGCGTGTGAGTAGAAGTAGTTCGTCCATTTTGTTAGGAAGTGAGCGGAGATTCGCCAGATGGATGCTAGGCAGCGCCGTTCTAAAGCCGCACTGTCTCAGCCTGACGAGCGCACCGGCTCGCTTCCCACGCTTGCGAGTCTTGTAGCGTTTCAACAAAGCAGCTGCTCCGCCGACAACAATGTTCCGCAAAACGCCAGAGAAATCAAAATCCAGTTGGTGATTAGTTGGTGTGCACTGCCGAATGTTCAGCAGCTCGTCCCTGGTATAACTGATCGTGTTAGATAAACATAAAACAGGACAGACTAACAAAAACAGTGCAAACACTGGAGAGCTCATCTTGAGAAGGCGCCGCGCCCGAGAATTAATAGATCAGAATAAACTGTCCATTTAACAACCAACATTTTAGGATAAAACAGTAATAAAAACAATAATAATCAGTATATTCACAGTGATTCATTTATAATAATCTAGGTGTGTGTGTGTGTGTGTGTGTGTGTGCAGGCGCATCACTGATGTTTTTATCGGTCTGCTCTCTCTTTTTGTGACAGGCATTAATGCATTGTGCCATTGTGCGGCTAGAAGGACACCGTCAGGTTTTTCCCCTAGTAAATATTGAAGCTGTGTTTTATTGTCTAACTCAGTGAATTGTGGGTAAATGCTCTGTAGTTTGGGGTAGAATGTGTCTCGGATGTGCTGATAGTTTGTGCAGCGGGTGAGGAAGTGTTCCTCCGTCTCCACCTCTGCCTGGGCACAGTGTGGGCAGATGCGGCTCTCTCTAGGTTGCCAGTTCTGTCTGTATCGGCCCGTCTCTACAGTCAGACTGTGAGCACTCAGCCTGTATTTGGTCATTGTTGTTCTTAATTTACTGTCCTTTACTGCACTCAGATATGTTGCTGTGGTATAATCTCTATTTAGGTCTAAATAACATTGAAGTTTACTTTGTTTTGCTGCTGCTTCATTCCAGTAAGTCAGATACTCTTCTTTTCGTGCATTTATCATCTGATTGGGCTTAATTCTGTGGATGAGCATGTCCGTGTCCTGATGCTGCCTGCTGTTAGTCATATTCATTGTGTTGGTTTGTGTTTGCAGCTTCAGGACCATCTGAATCAGGGGGCTTTTTTCTATGTCCATTTCTTGGTTTTTGAGGGCTTTATAATGATAAGAGTTGGGGTCACTCATTTTTATGTGTTTCCAAAATTTGACAGCTCGTTTCTCAATGCGCATGAGTAGAGGATACTGGCCTAATTCTGCCCTGCATCCATTGCTCGGTGTGTTCCTCTGTACCCTTAGGATGCTCCTACAGAACTCTGCATGTAGGCTTTCAATTGGATTCTTATCCCTCTTATCAAACTCAAGATTGAGGAGAGGACCCCACACTTCACTCCCGTATAACACTATAGGTTCAATCACCAACTGGAAAATTTTGAGCCAGATTCGAACTGGAATTTCTATTTGTGTTGATTTTTTTAATGGCGTAAAAGGCCCTTCTTGCTTTCTCTTTCAGTTCATTCACAGCCAAATTTAGTTTTCCATTAGCACTTATTTTCAACCCAAGGTATGTGTAGCTTGTGGCAGGTTCAACTTTTGTCATACCAAGAGTGAAGCTGTGTCTCTTTCCCTGACTTCTAGGTTTTTTCTGGAATAATAGGGTTTTGGTTTTCTTTGGGTTAACGGTCAGGGCCCAGGTCTGACAGAAGCTGTGCAGGATATCCAGCTGCTGCTGTAGACCCTCTTCTGTCGGCGACCGCAGCACCAGATCATCTGCAAACAGCAGGAACTTTACACTGGAGTCGTATAGTGTGAGACCTGGCGTATCTGCTTGCTCTAGGAGCATTGCCAATTGATTGATGTAAATATTGAAGAGGGTTGGTGATAGTGGACAGCCCTGTCTCACCCCCCACCCCTGAGTGAAGAATTCTGTTCGCTTATTCCCTATTTTAATTGAGCACTGACTGTTTGAATACATTGTTTTTATAATGTTGTATGTTTTACCGTTGATACCTGATTCTAGAAGTTTAGACAGCGGACCTTCATGCCAAATTGAATCAAATGCTTTCTGAAAATCTACAAAGCAAGCAAATATTTTGTTTTTGTTTTGATGGACGTATTTGTCTATCAGAGTCTGAAGGGTGAAGATATGGTCTGATGTTCTGTAATTTGGCAGAAACCCAATCTGACTTTTGCTGAGGACATTGTGCTCTGTAAGGAAGCCTATGAATCTGGTGTTGATGATGCTGCAGAACAGCTTCCCCAGATTACTGCTCACACAGATGCCTCTGTAATTGTTAGGGTCTGATTTGTCTCCACTTTTGAATATGGGTGTTATTAATCCTTTATTCCATATGTCAGGAAAATCACCAACACTCAGAACCAAATTGAACAGTTTCATTATAGCCAGTTGGAATTTGTGATTTATGTTTTTAATCATTTCATTAAGGATACCGTCTGGACCACTTGCCTTTTTTGTTGGTAGGACTTGTATTTTATCTAGTAGCTCTTTTTCTGTGATTGGATAGTCTAACGGATTTTTGTTTTTGCCAAATATTTGCTCTGTATGGGTTAATTTATCATATATAAGCGATTGTTCAGTACTCATGTTTATTTTACTAAACAGATTTTCAAAGTGGTTTTTCCAGGTGTCTCCATTTTGTATTGTTAGCTGTTCATGTTTCTTTTTGTTAAGGAGATTCCAGTTGTCCCAGAAATTGTTTGAGTCAACAGATTCTTTGATTGTTTTTAGCTGTTTTTGGATGTACTCTTCCTTCTTTTTTCTGATTGTGTTTTTATATTTTTTTAAGCTCCTCGCAGTACTGAAGACGTACTCCTGTATTCTCTGGTTGTCTGTGTTTTTGATTTGCTAGTTGTCTTAAGTTTTTCCTTATTGTTTTACAATCAAAGTCAAACCGTTTTTCATTCTCTTGTTTTTGTTTTAAAGTTTTCTTAGTAGTTTTAATATTAGATATTGTTGCCAAATAATCAAAAATGTAATTTATGTTTTCTACAGCTAGATTAACACCCTCTCCATTATGAGGATAACTATTTTCCATAAATTCATCCAAAAGTAGACCTATTTGGGGGTCTTCAATTGCGTTCCTGTATTTCTCAGAGCTGTCTTGTACCCATCTATAATTATTTTTAATGTTATACAGTTTACTGGATTGTGAAAATATATTAGTATTCTTGTTCCTTTTTATATAAAGTGTAATTGGGCTGTGATCTGATAGAGGTGTTAGTGGTTTAACAGTGAGTGCACTGAAAGAGAACAGATCTAAATCTGTGATCATGTAGTCAACTGTTGAGTTACCGAGAAATGAGCTGTAGGTGTATCTGCCCATAGAGTCTCCTCTCACCCTGCCATTGACCAGATACAGACCGAGGCTTCAACACAGCTCAAGTAGGAGCTTTCCGTTCTTATTTATTTGGGCATCAGAGTTATTCCTAGAAATATTTACACTGTTTTGTTGATAACTTTGTCCAAATATGTATTTATTGCCACTGTCTGTGGTGCAGTCAGTTAAGGACCCTGTTCTAGCATTGAGATCTCCACACAGCAGCACACTTCCCTGAGCCTGAAAGTGGATTATTTGAGTCTGGATGGTCTCAAAGATGTTTTCATTATAATATGGAGATTCGGATGGAGGAATGTAAAGAGCACATAAGAATATGTCCTTTTTTGTTTGACTGAGCTGATTGTCGATTTTGAGCCAAATATGAGATTCTTCTTTTTTAATTAATTTGATGTATTTATCGATTTCCAGTTTGTGCCAGATTATTGTGCCCCCCGAATCTCTACCATGTTTAATTTTTTCAAGTTTTTTAGATGAAATGGATATTTCACGGTATCCTGGGGGACAAAGAGTGACCTCATCAGTTCTGCGCCATGTTTCTTGGAGTATTATGATGTCTATGTCTGAAATGCTTTTCTGAAAATCCAAGGTGTTAACTTTACACCCAAGACTGGATGAGTTAACACCCTGGATATTCCACAGTGAGACCGTCAGCGGTTTCATTTGGTCAACAAACAATTTTAACATGTATATTATCAAGATTATCTACAGTCCAAGCAATTTTGAGTATTTTACTCACAACTATTCCATCAGCTGTGTGCAGATTAAACTGAGCATGCGTTTGATCTCTCTCAGACTGGTGCTGTGTGTGTCCACTGGCTGTTTTAGTGCTGCAGGGTAGCTCGGTTTTCCCTGTTCTTGTCTGTGACTGCTGGTGTTTTCACCCATCACTGGGGCTTCTCTGAGTACAAGCTGTTTCCTCTGCCGGTGATATGGTGGTACTACAAGATTCTGCCATTGTTGATGAGGGTGTGGAGGCTGAGGGCGTGGGTACTGAGGGTGTAGGCATGCTGGCCTTGGGCGTGGGTGATGAGAGTGTGGGTGCTGATGGTGTGGGTGCACTGGCACAGGGCGTGGGTGCTGATGGTCTGCTGGCACAGGATGTGAATGCTGAGGGTGTGGGTGCACTGGCACAGGGCGTGGGTGCTGATGGTCTGCTGGCACAGGGCGTGGATGTTGAGGGTGTGGGTGCTGATGGTCTGCTGGCACAGGGTGTGGATGTTGAGGGTGTGGGTGCACTGGCACAGGGCGTGGGTGCTGATGGTCTGCTGGCACAGGGCGTGGATGTTGAGGGTGTGGGTGCACTGGCACAGCGCGTGGATGCTGAGGGTGTGGGTGCACTGGCACAGCGCGTGGATGCTGAGGATGTGGGTGCACTGGCACAGCGCATGGATGCTGAGGGTGTGGGTGCACTGGCACAGGGCGTGGGTGCTGATGGTCTGCTGGCACATGGCGTGGATGTTGAGGGTGTGGGTGCACTGGCACAGGGCGTGGGTGCTGATGGTCTGCTGGCACATGGCGTGGGTGCTGTGGCTGTGGGTTCTGCTGGTGGATTCTCCAAGATGCAGGATAGGGCTCAGCCAGATGTGGGTAAGAGTCCCTGTGTGGTGATGCTGGAATAGTGTGTGTTTTAGGTTGAGGATGGTGATCTCTTTTGCTCTTTGAGGGACTGTTTGGGGTACGACCAAGAGCAACATCTTTAAGATTTTTAGCAAACACATGCACATTGTCTCTATGCAGATGGACGTGGTCTTGAAGATGGTGAATGCCTCTCTCTCTCTCTCTCTCTCTCTCTCTCTCTCTCTCTCTCTCTCTCTCTCTCTCTCTCTCTCTCTCTCTCTCTCTCTCTCTCTCTCAATTCAATTCAATTCAATAGTTGCTTTATTGGCATGACAAATGTTACAATTGTATTGCCAAAGCAGTTCTAAAGTTTACATAAGAAGTAACATGCATATATATTAATAAAAAAACAAAACAGTAAACACAGTAAATAGTAGTAGTAGTAGTAGTAGTAAAAAAAAAAAGATGATATTTATACATAATAATTAAATAAAATATCAACAATACATTGTATTATTCAATATATCACATTAATATTCAACATATCATATTATTATTCTACATATCATATTCATACAAATCAATACAAAAATAATAATAGATCAGAATAAACTGTCCCTCTCTCTCTCTCTCTCTCTCTCTCTCTCTCTCTCTCTCTCTCTCTCTCTCTCTCTCTCGCTCTCTCTCTCGCTCTCTCTCGCTCTCTCTCGCTCTCTCGCGCACGCGTGCGGTCAAGTACAATTCCTATCTATTATGACAAATATTTAATTTAATGTTAATAGGCCTAAATAATGGCCTATATTTTCAAATTATTTAAACTAAACTCAGATTAGTTAGATCAAATGATCTTCAACTTACTGTTATGGAACCAATTTAAGCGTGGATGTTTAGTTCGGCTCATTGAAGTCAGGCTTTTGACTTTAATCCCCGCTTTTCTAAACGACTTTTATGAAATAGCCCCCTGCACAGTTTAGCTCCAACTCTAATCAAACACACCTGCTTATAAATTTCTTGTGATCTTATCACTTCTAGTGGTTAGCATGTTCAGGTGTGTTTGATTAGTGTTGGAGCTAAACTGTGCAGGACACTGGCCCTCCAGGACCAAGTTTCCCCCTAGAGTATTAAAGTAGCAGTAGCAGTTGGTTAGGATTAGAAAAATAAGTCGGCATGCAAAGTTACCTATAGATAGTAATAATTAGGTAGTAAAATATCAAAATATTATACGTTTATTCATAATCAAAATAAGTGTTTAAAATAAAGTTAGCAGATAATCCCCCAATATACAAAGCTTACACAATGTTTTTGTTTAAACTCATGAGTAATCATTCAATGTGTTTTAATAATGTATTACTGACTTGTGGTCTTTAAGTGGAAAGTAATACATCATTATTCTTTTATTTTAGAATATCTATTTGTGATCGGTGGTCATGCAACGCTGCTTATTTGTATGACAGTTTTGCCAGCAGTTTTTAAATGTAAGTTCATTTTAAAATAAATTCTTCATGCATATGTATAGGCATGAAAATTGTATATCTCAGTCTTGTATGCAAATAAGTATTGAACACGTCATGTTTTTTTTTTTTTTTCTGGGAATAATATTTTTAAAGGAGCTGTTAACATGGAATTGAACCAGGTTTTTTTTTAGACTTACAACTGTGTAAAAATCTTGATGGTTCTGTGGGTCTCGTCTATCAAATGTGATCTTTAATTTGTATTTTATATTGGATTCAAGTCAGGTTATTGGCTCACCATTTTACTACATTTTTTTTTATTTCTCTGAAACTGTAAGGATAGGTTTTAACTACAGCAGTTCAAACTGTAGTTTTGCCGAATGACTAAAGTCATCAGTATGATGATGAAAAAAACATACATTTTTAGTCAAACCATCCTTCTGCAATCTTATACCAAAAATGGAAATAAGGGTAGTTATAACAGCTAAAAATATGGTTTATAATTTGCGATGGTTACAACTGAATTGGTTTTAAAATAACTGTATTAAAGGATAAAACATTAAATGATAAAAATGTATGATAATAATGGTGCTTAGCTTAAAAGTAAAATAAAGTTACCTGAGAGAGAGGGAGAGACGGGGAGGGAGAGACCGAGATAAAAAACAGAGAGTAGACCCTAAAGAGAGTCTGATAGCAGTAGAGCCAGAGACGTGTTCAATACTTATTTTCTCTGCTGTATATAAGCAGGGTAAGCTGTATATATTTGCAAAAGTTGGTACATAAGTCACCATCTGTTTAAGTGCAGTACTACAGTATCTATTTTGACTTTATTTATAGGCCTACTATGACTAAGTCTAACTGTTGTTTTGATGGTCAGTCATGCAAATATAGTAAACGTAGATTAGCTAATTTACATGTGCAGTTTTAAATGTGCATCTCCGATTATTGATGGTTTCTACTGTATAGCAACCAGATCTCATGATGGCAGCTGATGACTTTACTTAATAGCGCTTGACTCATTTATTTAGAAAAATTGACTTTTCTGTCATAATACCGATTGCATAGTGTTTATAAGTGAAATATTCTTACGGCTTTTTATCTTTTATATTCATGTAAAGCATCTTTGAAATAATCTACATTGTATAAAATAGCATAAAGTAAAGATGGCTTGAGTTGACCTGCGCTTTCTACCATTCATACATATGAGTGCACGTCATTAACCAGAATGAAAATTTAATTGAATGAAAGTTATTCCATTAGAAAAAAAGGGAAATTATGGAGACTGTGAATGCGTTAATGACTTTTACATGCAGCTAGTAGAATGTCTAAAGTGCAATATCAAAATAAAGTGGCTTGAGTGCAGCTTGCCCTTGCATATATAATGTGTTATATTGAATGTCAAGTGAGTCTTAACATAGGGAGAGGAAATTTTTGATAGATTAATATCATTTAAAAATTCAAGGTAAATTTCATTTTTTGATTTCATATGTCATACTGAAGCTATAGGATTGATCTGTATCAGACCTAAATCAGTTTTAGTTTGTGACCTGTGAAATTTAATCAGTGCAGATTGTCATCTTTTCATTCACAGATATCTGTCGAATATGGGTAATATTATTGTTGATAATAATACCAGGAGCACTTCTAGATATCGTCCTATTAATTAATATTCATCTAGGCCTTTTGAAAAGTGAGAAAGGTATGTTGCTATCAGTCATTTATTATTTTGTTGTATAAATCTTAAGTAAAATGTACATCAGTGAATATTCTTAAATGGATATGGCATTGTTTAGAGTTGTTGTTGTTTTTTTAAGCATATTTGGATTGAGAAAGCTGAAATGTGTCTTTAATGTAAGATCTTTTTTGGTGAATTGTTGGCCTGGGATAATGTAAAATAACTTTTATAGATCCAACAGCCCATATGATAGGTTAGCTAAAGTCTTGTTTTCTGATCAAAAGTGCTGTTTTTAATTGACAGATCGCTTGGAGTGGATCTGTGTCATTTCATTTATTGAAGTTCTGAAGATGATTGTGGTCTTTCAGGAAGGTATTATCCATCACTCACCTACAATTCTTCATCAAGTAGAAATACATAAAACTAAGACTAACTTTACCACACAAATGTTGTAAACATGGAAGTTTGGATTATGCTATTAATAACTTAAGACTTTTTAAAACATCAGTAGGCAATAAGCTGCATTAAAAAGCGGACATTGAAAGTATATATTAAATGCCACAATAATACTTTTTTGTTTTTATCTTTTATTAATAAAGTTAATCAATGTTAATCAGGTTTTTAAGTTTTTTTTAATTTGATGTTTTGAGTTTAATTAATGAAAAATCTTGTACGTTTAATTTCATCCATCCTAAACTATTTAAGGCAGAAACATATTTTTTACAGCGTTGAGAGGATTGACAAATACGGTTTAATTTACTGCTATAGTGTTAGTGTTTATGTAATCTTTTAAAATAATATAATCAATTAAACAGTAACAATAGTTTGATTATGAGACTTTCTTGAAATCTAATTACAAGTACTTAAAGGATAATTCAGCCAAAACTGAAAGTTCTGTCATTTACACTTTTCTTGTTTCTTAATTCTGTTAAACACAAAAGTAGATTCTGAAGAATGATTGAAACCTGTTAATTGATTGAGTTAATCCGTTGACTTCCATAGTATTTGTTTTTCCTACTATGGCTACCAGGCAGTTTTCCCTTCCAGCTAACCACATTGCATATAGGCTACCCCTATACAGGGGGAGCACTACATATGAGTGTGTGTCTCCCCATTTAGATAACAAGTGGCCCTCCACATCGTCCTTCCCCTTCAGGAAGGTACATATTCCCAACATGCTGTCATATCTCAAAAAATTCCTAGACTACAGTTAGCTAGGTAAAAGCGTTGTACGAACCCTCCCCTCCTTTCTAATATTATCATACACTCGTAAACAAGGGCCTGGGGATGTTGGAAGATTCACACTATTTGCTTGGCGAAGATCTTACCAAATGCGTGGCAGATCCAGCTACTGTGGAGCTTTTTCATACACTCCCCCATAATGTCTGTCATAACCCTCGTTCCCTTACTGTCTCATTGCCACAGTAGCTGGATCAACAGGTGAAGGCTAAGCACTCAGCATCTTCAGTGTTAAAGCCTGACTTTTCCTCCAGGCGCTGCTTATCTACTGAGCTAAATATAAGCAGCTGCACCTGTGAGGAGCTGCACTTGCCAACTCATAAACATTCATTAGCCCTTTTTCTGAAGCTGCGGTCACACTAGAGTTTGAGCATGCGAAATTCTGTCGTACGGCGCTGCGAAAAGGGGCAGGATTAAACGAGATGACTAGACATTTATAAAGCGAGCGATTGCTTTATATTTTAAATGTCTGTCCAGAGAGGTCATGTTTTGATCTTTGATTGGTCTCACGCAATCACATGATGCGATTTCGCAGGTCAGAAGTTCACCAAGGCTGAACTTTTTCAACGCAGCGAACTGCAAAACTTGTTGCATGAGCTTGCGTTTCTGGTCTGTCGCATTTGTATGAATAGAAGTCTATAGAGAGAAAAGTGCAGTGTGACTGGGGCTTTACTCTTTAGAGTGATTGTTTATCAGGTGATTTCCCCCATAATGTCGTTCTGACATTTTCCATTCCCTCCTTCTAGAAAGAGGGTTACGACAATAACTCAGATGTTTTGTTTTAACAGCAAAAGTATTTTTATTGAGACGGAGACGGAGACTACGACGACGACCGACTAATGCAACAAGGCAAATTTCAAACACACGTAATTACGCACTGTTCTATAAGTTATGATGTATTTATTCTGTGCCCTCAAGCCAATTTGATATTATTGGAAACAAAATAGATCTGCATAACTAATGCAACTATTTAATCAATTTGTTTTTGTCTTGTGTGTGTCCGTTACAGTTTTCCTCTGTAATGAGATTATGTACATGTTTGGAGCAGTTGGTGTTGTTTTGTTGAATTCTGCTACACTGACAGCAGAACTCATCCTGAAAGCACGTGAGTGAATACAACTTCTCTAAAAAATAAGATACTTGAATGTGAGTGAATATTTTTTTATGGTCTTAATACATATAGTTTACTGGACTTTTAATGTCACAGCATGATCTTATTATGCAAAAAGAAAAAACACACACACATAAACAAACAAACAAACAAAAACTATGGTAATTAACAGAACACAGCCCTGTTCAATTACAAAAAGTACAATTGAAATATCCTGCATGAATGTTTCTATTTAATATTTTAGAAAATGGAGAGCGCTTCATTGTGGATCTGAGAGTCATTGTGTTCCCTACTGAATGTGTCTATGCCTGTTATTGGTTGCTCCTACAAATGTCTTTCTACTGTGAGTATATTAAGTTTTTTTCCTTTTTGTCAGTACTGTTTTTGGTTATTGCATTTATGTGACAGTGCATAAGTGACAACAGTGAAAAGGAGAAACGCATTTAAAAAACATGTGTAAATCAAACAGACTAGATAGTCAAATGCACCAGCAGTTATCGTTTATAAATAATAACTCATAAATGTCAGGATGAGCCCTCTGTGAGATGTTTTCCACATACGTAGTCGTATTGAACAAAAACAGTGTATTTTAAATATGGGAGTCAAAGTCATCCATGTAGGAAAGTTCTGTCAAAACTGATCTAATAATGTATTGTAATAATAAGGTACACATATTAAATGTGGCTCACTGATTTGTTTGTATATAATGCTTATTTGTGGATGATGCAATCAGTAACTTAAGCATTAATAAAATGTAATGTAATGTAATGTAATGTGTATTTATATAGCACATTTATTGTGTATGGCCATACACCCAAAGCGCTTCACAATCATGAGGGGAGTCTCTTCACACCACCACCAGTGTGTAGCATCCACTTGGATGATGCGACGGCAGCCACAGGACAACGGCGCCAGTGCGCTCACCACACACCAGCTATTGGTGGAGTGAAGAGACAGTGATAGAGCCAATTCGGTGGATGGGAATGATTAGGAGGCCATGATAAGTGCCAATTGAGGGACTTTGGCCAGGACACCGGGGTTATATCCCTACTCTTTACGAGAAGTGCCATGGGATTTTTAATGACCACATAGAGTCAGGACCTCGGTTTAACGTCTCATCCGAAAGACGGCGCCCACTGACAGTATAGTGTCCCCTTCACTTTTACTGGGGCATTAGGACTCACACAGACCGCAGGTTGAGCGCCCCCCTGCTGGCCTCTCTAACACCACTTCCAACAGCAACCTAGTTTTCCCATGTGGTCTCCCATTCAGGTACTGACCAGGCTCAGCCCTGCTTAGCTTCAGTGAGTAACCGGTAACCGGTCTTGGGCTGCAGGGTGAAATGGCCCCGTTTACACTGTCTGGTCTTGATTGTCAATTTCGATTTATTGCTATATCGGATTTTTTTTTCCGCCTGTCAGTTTACATGTTCTTTTAACTGTGACCCATATCGATTTCATGTGTTTACACTTGCCATACAATTTACGGCATCGCGCATGCGTAAAGGCGGGTTCTGCACCACACTAGCCACAATGGAAGAAACTGTCTTACTTTTAGCTCTCCGAAATATGTAAAGTTCGCCCAACTTTAAAATGATTTGGAGGCGGAGGAGGAGGGAATGGGTCGTCATCGCAGCTTGCTCTTCCCCACAGGGCAAGAATGCAGGTAACTTCTGCTGTCGACCACTGACCACTTTCCTCCTCCATGTTCCCTCTGTTGTTGTTATTTACCACGTCGGCATCTCCACACATGCTCTTCCTTCTATGCCATTAAACCGCGGAAAAGTACCACATTGTTACTAGTGATGGGCAAAGCGAGGCTTCATGAAACAGTCGATGCAAATGTTTCGAAGCTTTGAAACGTTTCGAAACCCCACTCTAGTGGTCATTTTAATGTATTTTTCTGGAATAGCTTCAGCAAAGAAACAGTTAAGCAAATTGAGGTATCAAACCCCACGTTGTAGAGTTGAAGCTTCAAGTGATTTAGTGGAGTGGTGACGCCCCATTCACACGGGGCGTCAGCTTCAACGCTTCCCATTCACTTTGAATGGGTGACGTCAGGTGTTGCCGAACTGCATTATGGATCCGCCTGCGCCGCTTCAGTGGTGTTGCTCGCTGCAGAAGTTGGGACTTTCTCAACTTTTCAAGCGGCGACGGAAGCGTCAGCCAATCAGATCGCTGTATGCAAATACACCAGCTCAGACAGTAGCCGTTTGCTGACTAATTTCATTGGCTGATGCTGCTATGACGATCGCGTCAGCCCCAACTTCAGACACGCCCTCTGCTAAGCGTTGACGCTGAAGTCCCGTGTGAATGGGGCGTGAGATCCTGACTAGCATGCAGAAATAATGGGTTAAAATCTAGGGAGATGTAGCTATAGATGTTAGGTTTCAAATGCTCTGTTTTTGTAAGGCGTTTTATCATTGGTCTGACATCCGAATGAACACTTTGTGAATAAATATGTCTTGTTTTGGTCAGAAAACATGGTTGTTGCTAGATCAGACACGGTTGCAGCCTGAAGTTTTTATATTATTTCTATTATTCATTGAATTTCCCATTTATTGTATTTTATTAATGCCTACCCCAACCTAAAACCCAACCATCACAGTACTGTAAAAATATTAATTATTGTTATACAGTGTTACAAAAATGATGCTATATTGATGGCGTATCCGCAGACTTTACCATAAAACAGTAACATTATTAAAATACATAAAATCATAATTTCGAAGTATTTGTGCAAGTCTGGATTCGAACCCAAACGCCATTTGCAGCACAGTCACTTTGTGCACATGCATGGGCCACTAGGCTATACGAGACAGAGTTTTATTCTGGCCCTGTCAGTCAAATGCAGAGTCGCCAGATCTCAGAGCGCTTCTGAAATGATCGATGCTTTGAATCAATTTAGTCACATGACCTGTGTGTTTCGAATCATGCTTCAGTGCAGGGTTTCGAAAGACTTGCGTTTCGGGATCTTGACACTGTGTCGAACCGTTAGTCTCACATCAGCCATCCCTATTTGACGCAAGTTTAATGACGTACAAAACGGAATGCCTCAATAAATCCGATCTGCCTGTTTACAAGAGTCACATTGTCACATATCTGATTTATTTCCACATATGGAGGCGGCCTGAAATCGATCTCTGAATATCTGAATGCATGCGTTTTTTTTTGTGTTTACACGGTCATAGAACAGATCCGATCTGTGTCACATATGAGCAAAAAATCAGAACTGTGTCACATTTAACTACCAATGTAAACGGGGCCAATGAGACAAACACTTAACTAAACTATTATAATATACAATATATTATATTCAACTACAAAATAATAATAATAGAAACTGTAGAGGTAAATAGATCTTGTTTCAAAGATCAAGTTCAGCAATTTCAAATTGTAAATAATTGAAGGAAAACAAAACAATAAAATATATAATATTGACACATCTCAATGTAACTGATATTTTGACAGAGTCTACAGAGGCTGATTTACTGTGATATTAATTTTGTTTAATTATTTATTAATGATGGAAACAATTTTGTCTCTTCTAACAGGTAGGGTTCTTACAAGGTAAGTGTGGATCTTCGCTCAACACAGCTCTTATGTGTGCATGAATGAATGATTATAACACAAAACATTCAACTCTGTACATAATGTTGTTTTCTAATGCAGGTCTACAGACAGTCAAAGCGAGTCCCCTCATATACGTAAACTCGAGGTAATGTGTTTATGGGGATAGTTCACCCAAAAATGAAAATCTGTTTATTTTTTCTATTCAACATTCATTTAAAGATGTTTTGAAAACGGTTGCCATTGACTTATCAAATACTGTGGAAGTCAATGGTTACAGGTTTCCAGCTTTCACTAAAATATCTTCTTTTGGAACAAGCTGAGGGAGATGACAGAATTTCCATTTTTGGGTGAACTATCTCTTTAATTATTTGCTGTATCGGCTGATCTGCAGTATACAGTTAGGGTTTGTCATATTGGTGTAAAGTACAGATGTGCTGATGTCAAACAGTTCTTTTGTTTTGTGTACAGAGCACAGCGGAGAATCATGAAATGGAGAATCTGTCCGCACCTGATTCTGCTGAGAGACTGCAAAATGAGACTGAAAACTAAATCGTAAAGCACAGGATTTGGTAACATTCCATTATCAATAACTTTGACAATTTAATATCAGTTGCTGAGACTTTTTAAAAGCTAACCATGTCTGTTTTATTATCACTCTATTACATATTATAAACCGAATAAGGTGCAGTTTTGCATACTGTTAATTGTTACTAGAAATG
This sequence comes from Danio kyathit, assembly GCA_903798195.1. Taxonomy (NCBI): domain Eukaryota; kingdom Metazoa; phylum Chordata; class Actinopteri; order Cypriniformes; family Danionidae; genus Danio; species Danio kyathit. Next base: position 15,278,621 of record LR812521.1, on the reverse strand, counting down.
TCAATTTATACATTTTTTGAGAGTTAAAATAAGGGAGCTGAACATGTTAGTAATTGTTAGTGTTTTTTGTTCTGTCATTGTCCTGAAGTAATCGACCGTCACATTTACAGTTCTAGAAAATGGTGGAATTTTTGAGGGGCTGTGCTAGATTTTTATTGTCTGTGCAGATATATTTTTCTAATATTTCAAATGAACATCGTCTCAGGATTTGATCACTCTTCAAGGCTTTATTGGCATGTTTATTTTGCATTTGCAAAGCATTTATAAGATTTACATTAAAAAAGAACATACACAGATATATATTGTGTGTATATATATATATATATATATATATATTAGGGATGCACCGATACCACTTTTTTACAAACCGATACGAGTACGAGTATTTTGTTTTGTGTACTCGCCGATACCGATACCGATACTTCATAGATTTGGTTTCAACTAAGTTTATTTGTTCGTTTTTTTGCTTTGTTTTTTGTTTTTTGCCTGTAGCAAGGATTAACACCAAAATCTTTAACAGAAGGCTGTTCTAAGCCAAAAATATACACATTGTTGAAAACCCTGCAACCCAGACCTTGTCTATTAACGATTAAGCATGGACATTTAAAGGATGAGATATCCTTGCGGCTTACATGTGTGCACGACTTCACACATTACACAAGGTGTGTGCAGTGTACGTTACCTTATAGAGTCACTGTCATTGCATATTGGGGACGCATTAAACCCTGTTTTGCACCATTCTTTCATATTCATGAGTCCTGCCTTTGATCCGCGGTCAATTAATCAAAAAGTACTAGATGTTTATGGGTGGGTTGCGGTTAATAGCTCATTATAAAAATCACGCGACCATCATCTCACAATGTTTATTAATAAATAATCTTGTTTTATTAAAATAAAAGTGATTTCGCAATGCCGAGCCACTGACAAAGCCAACTGCAGAAAAACAAAGCAACCATCGTGGCAACCGCAGTGATCTCTTTTTCCGAAGTTCAGCTGTTCTTTTTTGCACTTGATTATTATGCGTTTAATGTTAAAAAATCAATAATGAATAGACCTCAAAAGTGTATCCTGTGTGTGTGTGCGTGCGCGTCTTCACTGAAGCCTCTCTCTTCCAAAACCGAAAGTTGTTTATGTCAGGCAATATTTCGGCTTTTAATCCAATGAAAAGTTAATTTAAATAAGCCAATATTTAAAAACTGCAGTAAAGTAACAGTGACGTGCGGCCACACATCGAAACTGAGGTTTGATCTAATCTCTCTCTCGCTGTTATCCAGACACGGAGACGCCGCACAAATCAAGCCGCAAAACGGAGGCTGGTACCAGTTTACAGAATAGCTGAAGCCTTTGCGAAATCTGTCAAAATACAGCACTGAAATTTATAGGCATAAATGTCTTTGAGCCAAAAAGTCTAGGCTATCTGTAGGATATCTGACGCAATCAGAGCCG
>LR812521.1:15097175-15272175 GCA_903798195.1 Danio kyathit | reverse complement strand
TTATATGTTTTGGTATTTCTAAAAACAACATAATCAGTATTGTCAGGTCATGTTGCATACAAACAAATTGCAAACAGTTGAAGTCAGAATTATTCGCCCCCCCCTGTATATTTTCCCCCCAATTTCTGTTTAACGGAGAGAAGATTTTTTCAACACATTTCTAATCATAATAGTTTTAATAACTCATTTCTAATAATTACATTTATTTGATCTTTGCCATGATGACAGTAAATAATGTTTTACTAGATATTTTTCAAGACACTTCTATACAGCTTAAAGTGACATTTAAAGGCTTAACTAGGTTAATTAGGTTAACTAGGCAGGTTAGGGTAATTAGGCAAGTTATTGTATAATGATGGTTTGTTCTGTAGATTATTAAAAAAAATATAGCTTATAGTTAAAATTGTTTTAAAAAAAATTAAAAACAGCTTTTATTCTAGCCGAAATAAAACAAATAAGACTTTCTCCAGAAGGAAAAATATTATCAGACATACTGTGAAGACTTCCTTGTTCTGTTAAACATCATATGGGAAATATTTAAAAAAGAAAAAAAGTTAAAAGGGAAAATTAAAAATAATTCTGATTTCAACTGTATGTTGTGCTGGAAATTGAAAGTTGTTACTAGTCTCAGCAATGGAGTAATTATTATATATTTAATAATTTATTTAAAATATATATTTTCTCACAGATTATATACAATACAGCAGCGTGGTCTGGGATGTCAGCCAAGTCTAAACTACCACTGCACTACATTATTCCTCCGAATTTGACTATTAACTTTATATTGAAATAAATCGAAACGAATCTTAAAAGATTTAAAAAATAAAAATTTATTTTGAATTTGAATTAAAATTGCATTGCATTCAATTTCATTTAATATAATGCAATCCAGTTCTAAATGACTTTATTTTATATTTGGTTGAAATGCCATTAGTAGTTTAAATAATATATATATATATTTTTCTCAAACTACCATATATCTATAAATGCATAGAGGAACCCACAATTATAAGTGGTCTACCTATTTTGTTTATAGCTATACAGTATATTTTTTTATATATTGGTGTGAAAGTTTACATTATATATGTATTCGTGAATATTGTTTAGAGCTTATTGTTTCAGACTTTTTATTGTAACAGAATTTGTTACAAAGAAAGTAATTAAATATGTTTGGTATGTTTTAGAATAACAAGGGAAGTCAGAATCACAATTTGTAGCTGCAAATAACAAAAAAATAAATAATAATGACTTAGTCATTTTGTTGTACCCTAAACTGTCAACTTATGGGAGATCTCATCAAATCCTTAAATCATAAATCAAATATTTAAAAATATTTAATATGTTTTACTTGGGTCCAGATAATATATAAAATTACATGAAAGGATTTTTGCTTATCATTTTTCACTCCTGACTGTTTAAGGATTAGATATCTGGAATAGGAACAAGACAAAAGCTTTAAGTGAGAAAAGCATTTTTTTTTTGCAGAGTATTTATAAATGACTTTATTTATTTTTCAGTGAGCGTGAAGAATTTGAAGCAAGGATTCAGCATCATTTAAAGAAGACTGGTGATCTCTAGTGATATTGTTGCAATAAATAAATGTAAAAAAATCAAATGTTTGGGTTTTTGTTTGTCAGGTAACAATGGTCTTCAGAAATTTAGAAAGGAGTCAATTGTTTGTCTAAACGTTCTGCAGCTGTCTGCTGCAGAACTTTTAATTCATAATACAATGCTTTTTTTTCTGTTATAATTTTGTTATTTTCAGAATGCAACTTTATATATAATCAATAGCATATCTATATGAAAACGTATAACTGGGCTACAATTAATCGTTACACTATCCAACTGTGTGTTTTTATTTTTTTCTAATTAAATGAATCTAAATCTGAAATAGTATGGTTCTGATACATTAACTTAGCTTTTATATTTAGCTAAAAAAAAAATGTAAAAGTATATTTATGAAAAAAAAGTATTTAATAATCTGGAAGCGTTGACTTCAAATGTATTATTTGGTCATCTTTCATCCCCCAACTGGACGCATAAGGATCAACAGGGGCGTAAAACTGCCTGGGTCGTAAAACTTGCCTGGGCCGTAAAACTGCCTGGACCCAAGGCTGCAGACGGGCATAGATAGCTCGTTTGAGGTGCGCCTCGCCTTGACTGCAACGTAGACGAGAGCAGGTGGCTGCAGTAAGAGAAGGGCTCAAAAATACATCAGAAGTCGGACACCTCCCGAATCTCGCTGTTTTGCCGCCTGGAAACGTCACCAGAGGGAGAGATCGCGTTCGCGTTTTCTATCGCGGACGAATGACCTCATGAAAAAATACTATGGTGATTTATAGTAAATATTAGTGTTTTTGAACATGTTTTTTTTTTTTTTTTTATATTGGGTTATGTTTATAGTTGTTGTGATACCAGAGCAACTATAGAATTTAAATATGGGCTATTTATTTATATTATATGGGCTATTTATTTATATATAGTATAGTACAAAAACACTATTACTGTAGTATTTGTTAATGTGGGAGTAGATGTAATTGAAATATCACTGTTTTTACAAAAAGATGGTCACAATCACAGAAGATGAACAGCTCATTATTTAAAATATAAATCTTTATATTCCACAGTGGTCAATGTTAAAAGAACGACAAAATAAACAGCTTATACAGCAAGAAAGCTTTCAAGAAATCTCATTTGGCTACATTATAAATTAGTAGCTATAGCAAGATGCTTTTGAGTAACAGGTAATGACAAATGTTTGTTTGTTTGTTTGTTTGTTTTTGCTAGGAATGTCCCTAGTATTTGGCATTTTATTGAACAAGTGGTCCATTTCTATAGTCATTTCAGACTTTCCTTAGAGGGTATTAGAAGTAATAGTTACTTGAGCACAAAAGTTCATAACATAAAAACGAATTCTTAGCTATGAAATGTTCTGCATTTTGTGCTTTGTTTTGTTTGTTTGCTCGTTACTACACCCGTACACAGCGCTAAAGTCCAGCATCTTCACGTTGGCACACGGTCTTGACTAGTGCGGTCGAATGACATTTGTGGGAGCCCTGTACAAATGTGGCGGCGCTATTGACGCATGCTCAGGGTCTGTATGCGATATCTAGTGTATATATCTATGGCAGACGGGTATTTTCTGCTCTTGTTCTTCCTGGTTTAACCGAAGCAAGTCCTGACGTGCGCACGCATGACTCAAAAAAGCAAAAGTGAAAGTGTCTTGGACGAGTCTTCTCGTATTTCTTGTTGAAAGGCTCTCGTTTTAAAGATCATTTATAATAGTTTATGATGGTATGATAACTTTGTCTAATTTTAAAACATGATACAACTAGTTTCCTGCATTTTAATGTCAGTACTTCTGATGGTTGCTGATGGTAGGTACTTTTAACCTTCGTGTGTGGAAATAACCTTCGATATTTTCTTACTTTTACACTACCATAACAATTATTGTGTTATGTTTACAGGCTTCACTGTTCATGGTCCCTCTGCTCCTCTGTCTGCTCGTCTGGGATCTTCAGTGGTTTTACCCTGTTATGTTGATGAAGTCTCACTAATGCAGGATCTGGAGGTGGAATGGAGAAGAGCAGACTCAGAGATTTTGATTCATCTGTATCAAGATGGTGAGAGTCGACCAGAGGTCCAGCAGCAGGATTATCATGATAGAGCTCATTTCTTTACTGAGGAGATTCAACATGGAAACTTCTCCCTCCGTCTGGACAAACTGACAGCTCAAGATGGAGGAGAATACAGATGTAAGGTTTTCATTCAGCAGGATTCTGGAGAAATTGTGGCTAAGATAAAAGTCAGTAATGGTGAGTGAAATCAACTTGAATTCTGGTGAAAATTTAAATCAAATGAGATTTAATATATGGAACTATTTGTTTTCTTTCAGAGCGTTTGTTAGTTTCAGGATCAAACCGTCCCGCTTCTGCATATGCTGGTGGGGACGTGACTCTGAACTGCTCTGTAGACTCTCACATCACACCTGAACACATTGAAGAGGTTTCATGGTTAAAAACAGATGAAGATGGAGATATTCTGGTTCTGCTTTACCAAAACAACGAGACTTTACCAGATTCATCACATGAGCAATACAAAGACAGAGTTGAGTTCTTCCCTGCTGAAATCCCCAAAGGAAACTTCTCTCTCAGACTGAAGAGTGTCAGAACTGAGGACAAAGGAGTTTACATGTGTCAAGTGTTTGCTGGAGATTTATCAGCCAATGCAACTGTACAGCTGGAGAGACTGGGTAAGGAACAAATATCGTCTATATGCTCTAAACTTAAATTAAAAACTCCCTAAATAATATTGACACGTATATGCCAATAGCATTTGTCATTATACATTTGCACTTGGTGTTAGCTGTGCTTTTTGTTGCTAATTATGGTTCTGATCTTTGATTCTGATTGACTGAGCCAGATTCAAAGTTGTTGTATTGTCACCTTGGAATTATAAGGTTCTGTCTGCATTCTGAATGATTTTGAGATATTGAGCTTCAAAGTTTTTGCATTTCATAGCAAACAGTGCGTGTGTAACATTTGTTTTTTAAATAAAAAGTCCTAAAATGTAAACAACTTGTAAAATGTAAAAAACATCCCATAATGTAAATAAGTTGTCAATTAATAAGAATATGTCAATTACTCAATTTTGACAAAAATGTCAGATAGAACCTTATAGTTCTAAGGTGACGATATGTAAATTACTCTACAGACAGACACCTCTGACTGTGTTGCTGACTATCACTCCAGCTATCATCACTGAGCTCAAAAAACTGTTTTTTTTTTATCTTGGGTCAATTTTAATCCATCAGTTATAAAACTATTTTACACCACAAAAAACTACTGACACACACACACACACACACACACACACACACACACACGGACACACACACAATAAGAATCTGCTGCTTTTACTTTTATGAATAATTTCTTGCTAAACATTTTTACACATATGCGTGTTCCTTTAACATTAGAAAATACACCCTTTAGTCTTAAATGAGAAATACTGATGCAATACTGCACACTGATGAGGAAAAGCCCTAGACATTCACAGGGTTTGTGATAAAGATGAGGTTGTTTTTTTTCATGTAAAACAGATTTGAGGATTGAAATTAAGTTTAGCTGCTTTATTTTAGAAGTTTAGTGAAGGTGGGTCATTTTTGACTCAAAGGGCAAACCGTGTATACAGATTTCTTAGACTACAGAAGGGTTAAATTCATAGCTCAAGTCAAGCCCTCTTCAATGAGAGCAAAGCTAGTTTGTTTACCATTACCTGTCATGACTGAATGAGCAGGCGAACTCGTCAACTTTATTTTGTCGCTATGTACTGTACTGTAGGCCTGGGACGATAACTGTTTTCAACGTATACCGTGGTTTGGAAAAGTTAAGGTTTTCAAACCTCCAAAATTTTCTCTAATACCATTCCTAAGGTATATGTAAGATTTTTTATTTACATTTTTTTTTTGTTTTTTTAGGACGACAGTATCTCCAGAAGAAAAAATATCCAAAGATGCCGTTTTAAATTGTAAATAAATCTTTGATCTAAATAAATCTAAATTTTTGAAACAAATCAAGACAGCAGAAGTCAATGATTCAATTAAATTATATAGCCTGACGTGTTTACTGTTCCAAAATATCATACATCTTATAAAAAATGAAATATATTGTTTTTAAAGGTGAAAAATGTTTTTTACCCAGACATTTAAAAAGAGAAAATATTTTAGAGCAGTAATCACAATACCGTGAAACCGTAATATTTTTATCCAAGTTTATCATACCATCAAAATCTTATACTGGCCCATGCCTAATGTATATGGAATAACCATATTATAAAAGCAATTAGCCCTGTGAAGTTGCTGTATAATGCTAATGCTAACACTACTCCTTAGCTGTTATAAATTCATAGTAAACCACGGCTTCCTGGGATTTTAAAAACTGTCGATTTGTTTTGTTAATAACTTGATTAAGCTTTGTCTTTGTAACTGAAGACTGGCAGCAACGTGAGTCATTTGTTGGATTTTAAATCATTTGTGAATAAGAGTTTCTGAATGTTTTGATCTAGCCCATATCATTAAAAAATCTAAATGAAACTAAAGCAGTGTGTTTTTAGGAGATCGTAGCATAGTGTACATATCTAATATATTAATTAAGCTTGTCAGTCTGTCTGTTTTATGCTTGTGTGACCAGGCCTCATGAAGATTGTCAATATAATTATTCAATCATCTGTTCTGTTTTAGCAAATTGATCATTATTATTTGCTCATTTACAGAGGAATTTAAAAATGAATCAAAAGGGTGTTTTTTTTTAACCATATTATACAGTAGGTTAACATGTTGAGCTTAAATATTACTTTTTATCAGTCGGCCTGTTAAAGATGTCTGTATATGTTTAATGTGACTTTATTGTGTCTGAATCTCCATTTCTGACATTCTGGAGCAAGATAAATTAATAGTTGGATTTTAATCAGTGGTTGTTAAATGTAGTTTGCTCAATTGCTCATGTTGAACTGAATATGAAGAACACATTTAAAGACATGAGTTTATCTAGATTGAACAACAAAATGCATGCAAATTTACTGACTAGGGAGTTTTCAGACTGTTTGGGGTTTTGTGCAAAACACCCACTATTGTCAAAATAAATATGTCTGTTCTGTGCATTGTTATTTCCCTCTTCCCCCCTCCAGGTTTCTCCTCTTTGCACACCGCTGTGCTGTTTTTCTGTGTTGCTGCTGGATCTGGAGCTGTTCTTCTGCTCTTCTGTCTGATCTACTGCAGATTAAACACAGGTGTGTTAAGTCAATAAGCCTGTATTGTGTGTCAGTGTAAGTGTTTTGCTCATGTAATTGTGATATTCTGAATTTCCTCTTTAGTCTCCAGCAGCACAATCTGGAATCTGCAGCTTTCTCTGGTGCTTTTCCCAAACATCTCTATGTTTATAGCCTTCATCATTTGGGGCTTTATTGAAGGTGAGTGCAGTAGTTTAGTGCTCTTGATTATGTTCGAGTTAAAAGAAGTCCTATATTAATAATGTTTTGTTGATTTTTGACTGAATCTTGTCAGTGTGTTGTGCATTTGTGTTCTTTAATAGTTCAGTAATGTTTCATTGGCTTGACATAATGCAGTTATTTTTAATGTCTGTAATGAAATATTCTGTTTCAGGATATTTACATGAGACCATCACTTGCTCTTCTCTTTATATTCTGAGGCCTGTCATGCTGATTTGGGCTTTGTCCTGTTTGGAGTATCTTAAAGGTATGTTGGGATATAAAGTTTAATTTTCCACAGAGAGAACAATGAAAGCTTAATGATGGTAGCATTAAACCTATTATGCCAATTTACAAGATGTAAAATAAGTCTCTAGAGTTGGGGTCGAGTCCACCTTTGTCGAGTCCAAGTCAAGTCCGAGTCCTTAACCAGTCGAGTACAAGTCCAAGTCCGAGTCCAAACGGGGTCGAGTCGGACTTAAGTCCGAGTCCTTAACATCCAAGTCCGAGTCGAGTCCGGCCGAGTCCAGACAGTCATAAAACTCATTCATTAATTTTCTTTTGGCTTAGTCCCTTATTTATCAGGGGTCACCACAGCGGAATGAAACGCCAACTAGTCCAGCATATGTTTTACGCAGCGGATGCCTTTCCAGCTGCAACCCATTCACTCTCATTCACACACACTACGTCCATTTTAGTTAATTCAATTCCCCTATAGCACATGTGTTTGGACTGTGGGGGAAACCGGAGCACCTGGAGAAAACCCACGCCAACATGGGGAGAACATGTAAACTCCACACAGAAATGACAACTGGCCCAGCCGGGACTTAAACCAGCAACTTTCTTGCTGTGAGGCGACAGCGCTACCCACTGCGCCACTGTGCTGCCCACAGATAATTCTATAATATATTTTTTGTATCTTATGGAATTGTCAAATTAAATTAATATTCTTACAAAAGACTTCTGAAATGATTTTAGTACATCACTCCAGTTGTGTCTTTGTGTTCCAGTTACATTTATTACAAATTTCTGTTATTTATTTAGAATATTAATTGTATAATAATAATAATAATACCAACAATAATAATAATAATACTTCAAAATAAATCTAGATATTTTTATATCTTTATTTATAATAAATATTATAAATAAATGGAGGGTGGGGGGCTTTTGGGGATAGGTCATGGTTGTAATAAAGTGTAGACGCTTCAACGGGGTGAGGATCCTTATGCAGGTCTTTATTAGGATGGTCAGGCAAGCAATGGTCAAATAGGAACAATCAGATGTATTTGGGCAATCCAGAGTCGTAGTCGATATAACAGGCAGAAGGTCACAAGGCAGGCGACGTACAAGGAATAACAAAACAAAACAAAGCAAAGGTCTAAACACGGGAAAACAAGGCAAGGAGAAGCGCGTCGTAATGTTCACTTCAACAGGATACAAGACTCAGCGACTGTGTTTGTGTGTGAGACGAACTTATAGTCCATGAAATCAGTGGATGAGTGGCTTCAGCTGTGAGTGTAATCAAAGGTGACCTGGAACATGTGTGTGTGAGCGGAGTGTATGTATGGAGTTGTAGTCCAAAACCTGGCAGATTTTTAGTCCATGTGACAGTGTGTGTGTTTACCAGCGATCTCTGGCTGTAGATCGCTGGTGATCGTGACAATGGTCCTGGTCCTCAGTTCAAAAGACAGTGATGACATCAGCATGCAACTATGCATAATTCTGAATAGATGATTAATCAGATGATTAATTATGCTACACATATTCTTGCGCTTTGTCATAGACTACATATAAATGGACTATTTTCAAATCAGAAATTTGTCATTATCAGATTCTCTCTTGCATATTCAACATGTAGGGCAGATATATATACTGCCACTCACACTCAGTAAATGTTTATTCTCACACAGAAGACTCACACTGTGGACACAGGCACAATCAATCTCTCCAATATCTCTCATCAAAATATAACCTGAATATTAATTTTTACACAAACCTCATTCTATCTTTAAAAATATTATAATATTGCTTGAATTTGTGGACTTAGTCCAGTTATTATCCATTCTGAATGTTGACTGGATTTAAATCTAACTCTACATTAAAGCCATTTGTGCTTATATTGACTTACTATAATATGCAACTCCAAGCAAGATCATTATTACAACATTTTTGCTATTCCATCGTTTAATTACTGAAATTTTACACACTCTTTATACTCGCCTAACCCTACCCCCCAAAATCAGAAGCTGATCTGGGATCAGTTTATTATACGGAACGCGTCCGTCCGTAAGTCAGCATGCATAGGCTACATTGATTCAGAAGATGTGACGATCGACGCACAGCTTTAATAGAAAAAAGTGAATGCAGACGTTTTATATTCATTTTAACGTGCTTTCAAATCGAAAGCACAATTCTCTTGATCAGCTCTTGCAGTTCCATCACATTTAAGATCGGCTGTGTTGACGGTACTTTCACTTTTCAAAGTAAGATTAAACATAAGGGGGATGTATTGGAAAATTAAACGAGATGATATCGGGATGTCATTACAAGAGTCACACGGGAAAACTTTGAATATTACGGAGTCCGGATTTGAGAAGCCCTGGCCTAAATCAAGTGCTGAACGCATCTTTCTCTGGCTCAGAGCCAAAGCACAGAACTTTGAATGTGGCAGTTATTTGCGGATATATTGACACCAATATAAACAACAAAATAATATCTTCAGTATAAGCATCGTCCCTACGATATGAATATAAAATTCAAGAAAATAAGTTCTTACCTTTCTTTGTTTTCTTTCAGCACGTTGGTAGAAGGCAAATTATTGCTGATTTTGAAGACATTGTCCTAGACCTAGCCAGGCATTGTGTGATATGGCTATTTCTGGTTAACTTGACGTTTAAGGTAAATACATGCTACTGCTGCCTGCCGGTGCGTTGCAGCGGAAATAAATGCTGGCAGCCAGCCAGAGAGTTCGCTAAATTCTTGTTAGTTTCATGCTGTTATTTATTAATTTTTAATCTCTTTATTTATGTTCTGAATGATGTGGACTCGACTAGACTTGATGATATTTTCAGAGTCCAAAATGTCCAAGTCCGAGTCATGTCCGAGTACAAGTTTACCTAAGTCCGTGACAAGTCCGAGTCCAATCAAAACTGGACTCGAGTCCGGATTCGAGTCCGAGTCCAAGTCCGAGTACCCCAACACTATAAGTCTCTGATGTCCCCAGAGAGTGTATGGGAAGCTCAAATACCACACAGATCGTTTTTATAACTCTTTAAAACGGACCCTTTTAGACTTTGATCCTAACTGTGCCATTTTGGTGACTGTCACTTTAAATTGAAATGAGATTGTGCTTATTTCAAAAGAGGGCGGAGCTACACATGCCTGTGTGTCAGCATATTGGCAGATTCACAAACAAGACTAACATTCTATGCTAATGAAGGAGAGATCGTCACTACTGGGCGGGGCTTTCCCTCTCTGATGACACATTCAAAGGGAGAATGTCAATCAAAGTGTTCCTGCAGACTGTTTTAATCAAGTGTGATTAAATAAAATAAAATTAATAATTTTTTACCACAATAAGCTGCTTATATCACAGACTGTTGCCACTGTTGTATGTTAAGGCATCAAATATTGAAAGTGCAGAGTACAGCAATATAACAGATACTCTGTAACATATCTCTTTGAAAACAATTAATAGCTCTTATTTTGAACTTTCCTTTTACCAAAGAACAGCAAATCATTATATTATAGTGATTTTTGGAGCGGTCACATGAGAAAATAAATTTGAAAGTACATTTGGTAAGAAAACTGTTTATACAATACAATTATAATGACAATATTAAAAACTGTTTTAATGTTGTAATTTTTCAATTAAAAAGTTTTTCCTGTATTTATTTTAATATATGCAGCCTTGATGAGCAAAATTGGCTTCTTTTAAATCATTAATAAGTTGTACTGTTTCCAAATGTTTGGATGGCAGTGTGTATAGTAGTAATGCCATGAATCTGTGCACTAATAGTAGATATAGTACATTGTACAAGTGTATTGTTAAACAAATACCCAATTAATCTACTCATGAAGTATTTTTGGATTTATTTTTAATGTGTTGGTGATCTGAATGTTGATGATCATCTTTGTTTGAATATTTATTTTTGGGAGTAAGAACATGTGCTGATCTCTGTCAAGAGAAAACTGTATAATGTAGTCAATCATGACAGGACTAATATGAAACCGTAATAAGACGATGTGTAAGAGCTGATGTGTTTCACACTTTCTGTCTGCAGAGAGCCTTAAACCATGGATCAGATTTTTCACACCAACAAGAGAATTTGCGGTTTTCACAGTCGTTGTTTATTCAGGTAAATCCACATTCCACACAAATGAGGCCATATTTCAAAATAATGACAACAATAAATAAATAAAACACAGTGACTGATTGCAGCTGTCTGGTACTCATTTAGTATCTCAGCATTACAATGTTTCAGATGTTTTCCATGTGATGGTCTTCCTGTTTCTACTACAGATTATGTTAATATAATAATATTAGAGACTTTAGTTTCGTTTTATATTTACTTGAGGGAACATTATTCTACAAACAGTTTACTTCACCACATCTTTAAGAATGAACTTGCTATGGAGATTATTGATTGTGTGTGCCTTTTCATTTCTGTATTTCTGTAGTTCTTTTCTCATATGGCTGGAGAAAGAGAGCACATGATACAGACATTTTCTCTCGTGTAGTTTCTGGAGTAAGCTTTGGAGTTGTTGTGCTGATGTGCCTCATACTGAGTAAAGGTAAACGTTTTTGAGTGATTTGATTCTTACATGGTTAATACTGTGTAACAAGCTAAGTATATAAGCAAATATTTATTAGCTTCATAACTTTACTAACTGGTTTGGTCAATTTACTTGTATTTTATTACACAATTACCAAACATGATGGCTTAATCATGGCAGTTTTCTATTATGTCTAACTGTGTTTGTATGTATTTGTTTGTTTGATTTTTAGGGGATTTTTAAGGCTTTCCAAAAGACAAGAGAATGAGAGAGAATCCAAACTCTAGATGAACACGTGCTCTTTTGTTTTACCCCATTAGTTATACCCCAATAAAGTTATCAAAACTACAAACTATTAGACTATTACTAACTATTAATTCATGCAATATCTCAAAGTGCAGTTAACAAATGTAAAGTCATGTGTTGCTAAATGTTGATAAAAAAAGCACAAAAATAACTGAAATCAGAAGGGAAAACATAAATCCACAATATTTAGACTGTTTCCTGTTACTAACCTTTGTTGCTTAAACTAACAATAGTCATTGTCTTACCATTATCTTAAGCAGTGGACAGTATTTTAAATTAATTCTAATGTTATTGTTTGTCTCTCTCTCTCTCTCTCTCTCTCTATTAGGTTTAAAAAAATTAAAAAAATATTTCTTAATTATCTTCAACGTGGCCGTCTATGGATTTTCCCAGTTGATCTTCTCATTTGGACTGGCCTCTCTAGGTGACACTGTTTACTGATCTCTTGCAGATGTATTACACTGATATGAAACAAGTAGTTTGTAAAGATGGTAAACTAGGTTCCCTGTTCACTAGAAGCATAAATGAAGTTCAATACTCAAAAAAAAAAAAAAAAAAAAAAAAAAAAAAAAAAAAAAAAACCACACTGAAGACTCCCACTTACAGGTAGTTACACTTTAACTTGATAATCCACTTTAGAGGCTGTATTAATTAGTGTTTTGCAGCTGTATGCAAACAACCTCTCATTGAAGTATTAGTATAGTGTTAGCAGGTGGTTTGGGGTCATTTGGACAAAAGTGTCCAGTAAATGAAAAATGTCATAGAATAAGCACAAAGTTACTTACAGTCAGTTGATTGTGTGTTGGGTGTTCAACATAATACAGTGTTAGCAAAAAAAAAAAAAAAAAAATTATAATTAATATAATAATAATAATAACAAAACAGTCTCTATTATTTTAGTTAATTACAGAAAGCAGAATGTACAGTATAATGAAGTACTACCTCTAATTGTAGTGTTTTAATAAGTTACAAGTAATCATTTTATGTGGTGTAATGACATTTTTTCTTTGTTTAGTTTGAGTGGGAAACTGATGGAATTATATAGTTGAAGTCAGAATTATTAGCCCCCTTAGATTTTTTTCCTTTTTAAACATTTCCCAAATGATGTTTAAAAGATTCAGGAAATTTTCACAGTATTGTCTGATAATATTTTTTCTTCTGGAGAAAGTCTTATTTGTTTTATTTCGACTAGAATAAAAGCAGTTTTTAATTTTTTAAAGACCATTTTAAGGTCAAAATTATTAACCCCTTTACGCTATTTTTTTTTTCGATAGTCTACAGAACAAACCATCATTATACAATAACTTCCCTAATTGATTACCTTAACCTGCCTAGTTAACCCAATTAACCTAGTTAAGCCTTTAAATGTCACTTTAAGCTGTATAGAAGTGTCTAGAAAAATATCTAGTCAAATATTATTTACTGTCATCATGGCAAAGATAAAAGAAATCAGTTATTAGAAATGAGTTATTAAAACTATTATGATTAGAAATGTGTTGAAAAAAATCTGCTCTCCGTTAAACAGAAATTGGGGGGAAAGATAAACAGGGTGGCGAATAATATAGAGGGGGCTGATAATTCTGACTTCAACTGTATATATATATATTTTTTTTATTACAGGAGATCTTGGTTCTATTGTTGTGGTTATTGGTCACATATCATGGATGGCTTGTATGCCATTTTTGCTTCTGCTGACAGCTAAATGTAAGTTAATTTCATTCTTGCATGGATAATTGAATGGTTTTTAAATGTTATCTGACTAGAAATATAACCTATAATATTTAAATGAGTTTATATAATAAAGAAGCTATCCGTTGTACTAGTGTTATTAATGCATTTTGAAGTGACATTACTAAAAAAAGTGTAACAATTATTATGGTTGTGTTGTGAACAGTGAGCCATCAGAAAGTCCTCGAAACTTTTCTAGGGGAGATATTTCAGTCAGGAAAGTACAGGGGCCAGTAAACATACTTAAGCCATCATGTTGAGACTTGGTGGTTTTAGCCGGGTTTACCCCTGTTTTTCACCTGTCGAGAATAGGTGTTAAATCTTGTTGAGGACCTCCGTCAGTTCCAGTTTGGTACAGATTTTGCACTAATGTCGTGCAACCAAAACTTTTTAATGCTAGTCTGAGCAGATCCTCAGCTCTCTTTGAATGTGAAATGCCAAATGCATTCACATATGCCTTTATTCAGATAAATGATGGTCCACTTTATATATTTATGAATGATAGTAATTGCAGAGTATTATGTCAAAATAGCCAGAACAGTTATTCAAAGTGATTTTTTGCAGTTTTTTTCTCCAGGGCATAATTTGAAATGTTAAAGTCACAAAGAGCAAAAGGTAGATAGAAAATGTAAAAGCATTCCAAGATATGTGTTTAAGACTGCATTGGATGATCAAAGAAAATGAAAAAAAATCAGTACAATTATAAACTTTGAATGGCTTTGGATAATTTGTTGTAATGTTATTATAAAAATGAAAGATAAAACATATTGATTTAAAGGGATTCACCCAAAACTAAACATTCTGTCATGATTTCCTCACCCATTACTTGTTACAAACCTATTTGACTTTCTTTATTCTGTTGAACCCAAAAGAAGATATTTTGATGAAAGCTGAAAACCTTGACTTCCATAGTTTGGGTGAATAAATGACAAAATATTCAGATTTGAGTAAACAACCCTTATAATAAAATTATAAATTAAAAATTAATAAATAAACAGAAGATTTATCACAGTCAGATCAAAAGCATGTTTTAAGAGTAAATTTTAATATTATGCTGATGAAATGTAATAAAAGCTTATGGTCATCTTTTCAATGTCAGGTCTCTGCAGAACATGGATAGCAGTATTGTGGATAATAGCAATATCAGTTCTGGATATAATCATAGTCATTTATATCCATCTGGTTATATTGGAAGGGGAGAAAGGTATGTGGCATTTATTTTAAAGTTGTTTAGTATAGTTGTTTTGTTCTTTTTTACAATTTGACGTATATAGCATTGTTTAGATTATTATTAATTTATTTATTTAAAAAAAATATTTAAATCTTAAATCATATTTACCTTTAATGGAGGATATTTTTTGTTGGAAGATTTCAGTTAGTAATGTTGACCTGGAACAATGATGTACATAATGTGTAATATTTAGTAATATTTAATAGATTTAATAGAAACACAGTGAGTTTAGTGATGAGTGATAGCCAATAATAGCTTATCTAGTCATCTGTTTTATTAGACATGTTGTGCTGATGAAGTGCTGTTTTTAATTGTCAGAGCGCTTGGAGTGGATCTGTGTTATTTTATTTCTTGAAGTTCTGAAGATTATTGTGATCCTTGTGCACGGTATTGTCCATCTCTGACTTAAAATGCTTCATCAATTAGAAGTACAGAATACATTTACAAACTAAACCTACACAAATGTTGTCAGTTTGACCTGAACGTTTGTATTACACTATTAGTGACTTAATTTTGTACAATGCATTGTTTTTTTAGAGACAATTTACAATAATTTCCATCAAGATACTATGCTAATATTTTTCTCTCTGGTATCATAATCTATATTACAGAATTAATTAACTACCAAGAAATTATTTAAATATTGTCTAGGCCATCTTGATTTATTGTTGTTGTTGTTGTTGTTGTTGTTGTTGTTATTTAAAAAACAAGTTGTCTTTTTTCTGCTCATCTGTCTGAGTTTTGTTTTTAACAGTAAAAAAACTTTCAGAAAAACAGAAACAACGACAGACTGAAACGAGCGAGCAAGAATCAAACACATGTAATTACTCACTGATCAAAAATTTATTATTAACTATGCATTTATTGTGGCATAAAGCCAGTATGATAGAACTGGAAAGAGAAGAAATCTGTGTCATTAATGCAACATTTAATTGTTTAGTCTTTCTGTGTGTGTTTCAGTGTCTCTCTGTAATGAGATTATGTACATATTTGGAGCAGTTGGTGTTGTTTTGTTGAACTCTGTTTCACTGACAGCAGAACTCATCCTGAAATCATGTGAGTGAATATCATATTTTAAAGAAATATTATATAATTTTAAATGTCTGCATTTTTATGGCATTAGTATTTTACCTAACTGTTACTATAAAGCAACTTGATCTAAAACAAAAATCCTGCTGATAATGAACAGAACACAGATTGGTTACAGATTATAAAGCACATATTAAAAATTGTTTACCAATTTGCTGTGAAATATCCTGCATGCACATTTATCTTCAGTCTTCTTTAATTGTAATCCTTTAGTAAATGGAGAGCGTGTCATTGGGGATCTGAGAGTCATCGTCTTCCCTTCTGAATCTGCTTTTGCCTTTTATTGGCTGGTTTTAGAAGCGCATTCTTACTGTAAGTATATTTTAACATCTTTTGTTTGAATCTTTTTCTTTTTCTTTTTGTTATTGGCTTTTGCCTTTACAAGAATGAAGCTATTTATCATTTATTAAAATAAACTAAAAAATCATATTTAAAGTTTTTAATGTGAAATTATTTGTGAAGCACATTTCTTCAATCGTCTGTTATTGAATTATGAAGTTGTAATGTGTTTATAATAATTAAGTTTTAATAATATTTTTTATCTATACTGATGTTGATAAATCAGTACAGTTATCAATACAGTTGCTGATGTGGCAATAAACAAACAAAGGTTTACCTTTACTGCTGTACATGACACACTGCAGAAATGACAGACAAAGAGAAAGACATTAAAAGCTTTCTTAGATGAGACAATCTAGTAAATGGGTGGCATTTAAATGCACCAACATTTAATAAATAATACCTCATCAATTTCGAGATCATCCCTCGGCAAGATGTTTTCCATATTGTTAGTTTGCACCCCCGAAATTATTTTGGCATAATTTTCTCACCCTCATTTAGTTGAAACTTGTCTTCTGTTAATATTAATATTACCTTATAAGTGATACATCTTATAAAAAAGTGGTCAGAAGCTAGTTACTTATTAAAAAATGCATCACAAACTAATAATGTATTGTTATAATAAGGTACACACTTAATATTGATCATCGACTAATGTAACACTAAGTATATAATGGGTCACTGATTTATTTGTCCTCAATTTACTGTAAATACTGTACTCTATTGGTCTAGACAATATATTCAAACTCCTAAAAAATAAAATAAATATTAAAGCAGAGATCAGGGTTTCCATAATGCAGTTTGAAAATGGAAAACATTCAATAAAATATTCATCTAAACTGTTTTTACTTTTTGATCACTTTAACTAATTATTTTTTTTACTATTTTGTCTCTATTGTCTCCTCTCACATACTGTAGGGAAGGTTCTTACATCAGGGTAAGTTCAGATTTTCAATGATGCAGCTCTCATGTATGATTTATATGCATATGGAATAACTGACAACGGGTTATTGAATTATTGGAAAACTGAGTCGGTGTATATAGGGTGCATTATTTTTTTACTTTTGTCAGGTTTTTTGTGCCCAAACTGCTCTTGTGTGTATCACTTGTTTCACACACATCTCAACTTAAAGCCTTCTGTTGTGTTTTGATGTGATTTTTGACTGTTGTATCTGAAATAACTAAAATCATTCAGTGTAGTGATATAGAGCTGTAATGCACTCAAAACCTGCCGGAACTACTTTATCTGTGTTGATATTAATTGCACACCTGAGAATATTTATCAGCCAATCACAATCATACAGTGGCCATAAGAGCTTAACATGCTGTAATTTAAGAAAACCAGTTTAATTACAAAACACGCCAGCAAATCAAGAAAAGATCTTTATCGGTTTGACAGCAAACATGTTGGAAATCCTTAAAATGCAAACATACAGTTGAAGTCAGAATTAGTAGACTCCCTTTGAATTTTTTTCTTTTTCAAATATTTTCCAAATGATGTTTAACAGAGCAAGGAAATGTTCACAGTATGTTTGATCATATTTTTTCTTCTGGAGAAAGTCTTATTTGTTTTATTTCTGCTACAATAAAAGCAGTTTAAAAATTTTTTAAAATCATTTTAAGGTCAATATTATTAGCCCCTTTAAGCTATGTTTTTTCCGATAGTCTACAGAACAAACCATCATTATACAATAACTTGCCTAATTACTCTAACCTGCCTAGTTAACCTAATTAACCTAGTTAAGCCTTTAAATGTCACTTTAAGCTGTATAGAAGTGTCTTGAAAAATATCTAGTCAAATATTATTTACTGTCATCATGGCAAAGTTAAAATAAATCAGTTATTAGAAATGAGTTATTAAAACTATTATGATTAGAAATGTGTTGAAAAAATCTTCTTTGGGTTAAACAGAAATTGGGGGAAAAAAATAAACAGGGGGTTAATAATTCTGACTTCAACTGTATATAAAAAACTCATGCAAATAGCACAAAACACAGCGAAAATGTTTCAAGGGGATCCAAAAATGTGATGTAACCAGCTATTTAGCTTATGTTTATTTAGGCTAATAAAGACAAAGGAATCTTGTAATCAGGATGGTAAAAAAAAAAGCTAAAGCTTTACTGAGCAATAGTCAAACGTCACGTTTTGGTTCCCCTTGAAACATTTCCATTGTGTTCTTTGGTTTTTGCATGTGTTGTGAGTAAATGCAGCACATTTT
The DNA here is from genome assembly GCA_903798195.1 of Danio kyathit. Classification (NCBI taxonomy): domain Eukaryota; kingdom Metazoa; phylum Chordata; class Actinopteri; order Cypriniformes; family Danionidae; genus Danio; species Danio kyathit. The sequence goes on along the minus strand of LR812521.1, from coordinate 15,253,498 downwards.
TTAAAAAATGTGTTTGCGTTGTGTGGATTCGCAACACATGCAAGACACATTCAGCTTTGTGTGTATCAATGGTAATTAGTTTTGTTTTCTATAGATCAACAGACAGTCAAAATGACTCCCCTCAAAGACACCAACATGAGGTAATGCAGTGATATTATATCTGCTGAATCAGTTGATCTGCAGTATACAGTAAGAGTTGTCATCTTAGTGTGGAGTACAGATGTGCTGATGACAAATGTTTTTGTTTTGTTCACAGAGCACAGCAGAGCATCATGAAATGGAGAATCTGAATGCAGCTGATTCTGCTGTTTCACAGAGTCGGCAATGAGACTTTAACTTAAAAGAAAAATTCACATTCTCTGACGGCCCTTTCTGTCTTCTGCTTCTCAAGAGTAGGAACCAATGAAGACTAAATTGTACAGCACAGAATTTGGTAATATACAGTATATATTACTAAATGTGTGTGTGTGTGTGTGTGTGTGTGTGTGTGTGTGTGTGTGTGTGTGTGTGTGTGTGTGTGTGTGTGTGTGTGTGTGTGTGTGTGTGTGTGTGTGTGTGTGTGCGCGTGTGTGTGTGTGTTTATTATCAGACGAAGAGTTTGATGTATAGTGTTTATTGGATACAAATGAAGAATCTGACCGTGTGTTTGTAAATGTTTTGAGGCTACAACATCATTGGTCAGTAATTCTGTTTTGTTCATGTACTGTAAGTGACTTTTATTCTGACATTGTTCTAAAGTACTGTATGTATACATTATTTATTTATTTATTTATTTATTTATTTATTTATTTTTTAAGCAAATGGCAGAAAAAAAAAAGAATTGTTGTGCCATGTTTTTATCGTCTATGCAGTTAAGTTTGTTCATCTATTTAATATTTAAATGAACTAAAATGAATGTCTTATCATGATCTGATCATTGGACGCGTCTATAGTGGATATTGGATGTTAGTTGAATCGTTTCAGGACAACTTTGGTGACAGGTTTTGATCCACTTCAGATGTTGACGTCTGTATTGTGTTTCTTGTGATTACCATATGTAAAGATCAGTTGCTTTACATTCAGTTTATCCCCAAAATGGTTTATTTATTTAAAAATGTATTAAATATTGTGCGTAGTATACTGTATCATTCACAGATGTTATGTTATGGCATGTACAACATTATTTTTCATAACCACTGAAGGGCGCTGTTTTACCATAGATTTAAGTTAAAACTCAGTTTGACAACTTTATTCGCTATCATTATAGCATCAGGAACGCAATGCATAGCAGCGATCACAGCACGGAGATCGCATGCTCTTGAGGTCTTTCCTCCAAATCTGCTGTGTGTATCGCCCAAGAAGCTTTGCTTGTAAGTTATAATTTGCATTTGTATTTTATGTACTTTCTGTCAGTATTTTGTTGAGACTTATGTCTTGAAAGAATATTATTGTTCCACGTACATTATATGCAAAGGCTAACGACCTTCGTGTTTACAGTAATTTGCGAATTTACACATTGTAAACAGATTATTGTATTTTGATAATTCTATTCATTTTGAGTAAGCATCTTTGTATTTATTTTACAGTTTTACAAAAAAGAATGTAATGGAGATTACAAACACTGCTTGATGCCACTCAAGCAAAGTATTGTTCAATCTTCATCTGAGTGGTCATTGAAGTTGTCTGATCATCTATTACAAGTGTTTAGCTATCTGTATATGCATGCACGCAACCAAAACGCATGCAGAGGACAGAATATGTTATGTAAATCTTTAAGTGTTTTATTAGATAACTGAATGTGTATTTTGTAAATATTTGTGGATATTGCATGTTCTGTGTTTGTCAGTTCTGATGATCTCTCAACAGTTTACTGTTTTAGCTAATGGTAAATGTAAATCTGTGCAACAGCAGTATATGTATATAATATTTCAAATGAGCAGCAGTTTGGAACGTGTTTTGATTGTAAGTTTGTGTAAGTGCAGTTCAAGTGCATGTTGACTGTGTAGTCTTAAAGACTTTAAATATGAAAATAAAGCTGTTACATTTCTCATATTTGTCTTTAGTTTCATCCCATTCATAATTTAGTTTCATATCACATTAATACTTTAGTAAACAGATTAACTCAGTCATGATATAATGTAATGTGCCTCAGTGCAAAAACACTTGATGAATCCACATCAGCTCGTCCTCTGAGCTGAACATCTGTGCTGAAACTGGATTAAAAAAAGATAGAAAAGCTGCTGGTAAGTGAACTCAATTCTTTATAACATTTTAGAAAACAGCATTTGTTGTGTCTACAAAGGTATTGATTAGCCACTAGAGGGCAGTGTAAGAAGTTATTTAAAGGGCCACGAAACCCCCCTGTCTCAGGGTGTTTTCACACCTCTTGTTTGGAAAAAGTCCAGAAAGTGGGTGTGTCCAGCTCTGTTTAGGTGGGAGTGTCGGGGGAGGGAAGGATTTGCAAATATGGGAGTTTCCATTTGGGCACGTGCTGAGTTTCACAGCCTCACAGGCAAAAAACAAACACACAGACGCAGAGGAGAAAGACAGTGACCGTGTTTACATGGACATCAGTAATCAAACTATTTGCCAAATTCTTAATTTGTCAACTTTAACTGCAGTTTGGCACTTTCACTTTTTATTCAGGAACATTTCCTGCATGTCCCCCATGACAAACGAGAGGAACTGCTGGAGAGTGGAGCTTTAATGGAGTATTTACCGCACAGCGAATGGGAGAAAAAAATCCTCTGCATTTCTTGGAAACTTAGATGCATTCGGTAGGTAGCGTCAGAAAGCCGTGTGTGTTTAGACTATCCTGTCACAAAATGCGGCGAAAATTCTGCACGACAGTAATAGTTTGATTATGGCGTTTACACTCGGAGAGCAACATTTATGAGAAGGGTCTGGCTGCAGACACGATGCAGTCTCAGACTGCTGCAATCTCAGCCGCACATGCGCATTCAGAGTGATGCAGTCTCAGCCGGACATGCGCAATCAGACAGCACTCAGCCGCACATGCGCACGCGGTCACACTTTCGCTCTTTGTGAGACAGATGCTTCACATACGGTCACTCGTACTGTAAGTATATTTATTCCATTCGCGAATTTCGCAATGTTATTACATGTGGTGTTTTTAATTATAAGGTGAATGTTATTAAAAACGATCGTGATATGTGCCCGATATAACCTGTACACAGCTCCCTCGATGTCATCCATGTGTTTAGATAAAGTGAACAGTTTAGCGCGACCGCTAGCTTGTTGACAGTACATTCATTTATTCATAAGATTAAATATCGTAACATTTACAGGAAGATTGCATTAGAAAACGTCAGTTCATACATTAGTTTACAATTTACCGTGAGCGTTGATTAATCTTTGTTAATGTTAAATAAACATATGCTGTAGTTAAAAAGTGTTTCTCGTTGTATTGTATCACTTTACATTAACAGCTTAACATAATTAGCTAATGTTTATTTTCACATAGACTAATGTATTTGTTCATTGGTTAAATAACATGACTAAACAATGAACAGCACATTTATTCAGTAATACTAAATCGTTGTTGACATAAACTTATACATGTGTTACTTAATGCAGTTAACATGAACAAATAATGAACAATGACTCAGGTTCAGTCCACAGTCTTCAACTGGCATGTTATTCATGTTTGTAGACTTTTTAATATGATTGATCACACAAAGCATTAGTTAAGGGAATTAGGAACCTTATTATAAAATGTACACTACTTCAACATGTGTAACATTTGTAAAGTCTTTGCTCACTTACCACTAAGCCAACATTATAACTGATGTGTTACTAACATCTATGAGTTTATTACAAAGCGGTGATTTTACTGGATCTCGAATCAGTGAAAACCATTTACACATCTCTCTCAGATCCTTTACTACATTACATAACAGGGAGAACATTGCCAGATTTGAAAACTTAAGCAAAAATTAAAAAAAATAAATAAATAAATGAAGAACAAGAGCTTTGTGAAATTAATATCAGTAAAGAGTTTTCAAATGTTAGTAACACATAATGTTGGAGTGACACACATTACAGTAAAGTTTCTGACTCCATTAACAGATGGTTTGTTACTGATAAACTATGCTAGTAAAGAGTTTACAATTACAAATGCTAGTAACACAGTATACTAATGTTAAAGTAGTGTACAATTTACTAAAAGAATCCTAATTCCCTTAACTAATTCTTTGTTAGCGATAAATTGTGTTAAAGAGTCCACAAACATGAATAACATGCAAGTTGAACATTGTGTAGCACTGAATCTGGGTCATTGTTCCTTATTTGTTCATGTTAACTAATGCAGTAACTGACATATTACAATATTAATAGTTTTAGATTAACCAAGATTCACGATTACTGAATAAACGTGTTGTTTATTGTTTGGTCATGTTATCTAACCCACAAACAAGTACATAAGTAAGTAAACATTAATTAAGCTGTTAATATAAAGGGATAGATTAAAATATTCTATTAAGAGTATGTTAACATTAAAAAAGCTTATATAAAAATCATTGTTCACCATCAGTTCATGTTAAATTCATGTAAATATATATCTAAATATTTATCTGATATAACAAGTTTTTGTTAATTTGGTATTTTAATTCATTTGTTTAGACAATAATGAAAACCATGAATATTTTACTAGCTCTGTTTTGGGGTGTTGTTTTGAAAAGTAACAGGGCAGTTTGCAGGTGACCTGCTCTATATCATTTGTTTAGGTGTTACTTAACATTATTTTATAAATGGATCGTTAGAGGAACTGTCATACAACAGTTGTAAAGTAATTTGAATGTTGTTAACAAAAGACAATAATAAATAAATGGACACAAGATATATGTGGAATACAAAAAATATATGAACCAGAACCATTTTTACATCTGTCTCTTTAATTTATCCTTACAGGTGGATCACTCAGTCTTAGCAGGTGTAAAACATCTGCATTGACTCCTCAGACGTCTGCATCTGCACTCCTCAAACGTCTGCATCTGCACTGGCTGACTGCAGATATTAATTCACTAAAGTCATCAATCACCAACTGCTGTGTGTTTTGGAAACATATTAGCATTTATTGTGACAGAAGCATTATAAATCATTCGGCTTAGTTCCTTTATTAATCTGGGGTCGCCACAGAGGAATGAACCGCCAACTTATCCAGCATATGGTTTACGCCGAGGATGCCCTTCCAGCTGCAACCCATCTCTGGGAAACATCCATTTACACTCATTCACTACAGACAAATTGGCCTACCCAGTTCACTTGTACCGTATGTCTTTGGACTGTGGGGGAAACCAGAGCACCCAGAGGAAACCCACGCCAACACGGGAAGAACATGCAAACTCCACACAGAAATGCCAACTGACCCAGCCGAGACTCGAACCAGCGACCTTCTTGCTGTGAGGCGAACATGCTACCCACTGCACTGTGATGAGAAATCATTATAAATATAATTCTTTATTTGAAAGTTTTATATACATTTATGGTGACGTGGTGGTGCAGTAGGTAGTGCTGTCGCCTCACAGCAAGAAGGTCACTGGTTCGAGCCTCGGCTGGGTCAGTTGGCTTTTCTGTGTGGAGTTTGCATGTTCTCCCTGCGTTCGCGTGGGTTTCCTCCGGGTGCTCCGGTTTCCCTCACATTCGTAGTGAATGAGTGTGAATGGATGTTTCCCAGTGATGGGTTGCAGCTGGAAGGGCATCCGCTGCATAAAACATATGCTGGATAAGTTGATGGTTCATTCTGCTGTGGTGACCCCAGATTATTAAAGGGACTAAGCTGAAAAGAAAAGGAATGAATAAAAATTAAGGATCTTGAAAATGTTTTTTTTTTTTTTACTGAATATCAGGCTTTAATGATTCAGTCATGTTACTGCTGAGAAATCAAAATAGCAATCACTGCAAGCTACAGTAAATGGGGCATCTGCAGACTTTTTACAAACCAGACAGTTTTACACCCCTGTTGTTTCTGATGCGTTTAGTAGTGGGATGATGGATTAATGGCCAAATAATACAGTTGATGTCAACATTTGCACATTATTAAAGGTCCTATTTATAGATATACTTTTTATTTTTTAAGCTAAATATAAAAGTTAAGTTAAAGTATCAGAAAGTGAGTTTAAATGCACACACGATACACTTACTACACTTTCAGATATACAAAAGCCCAATTTTAAACTTATTTAAATTAATTCAATTAGAAAAAATTAAAAACACAAATAGTTGGAGTCTAATGATAGATTGTAGCCTAGTTATACGTTTTCAAATAGAGATATGCATTTTGTTGTATTGTTTATATATAAGGTTGCATTCTGAATATAACACTGTTATGTATTCGTGTTGTTTGTGCTCTGTTTGGCTGCGTCCGAAATCGCCTACTACTCAGTAGGTACAGCATTTGAATTTAAACGTACTACTCGGTCGTTAGAAAAGAACGTTCTACACAGAATGAATGGGAGAAGTAAGAATGGAATTCGGACGTACTACATCCGCCATTTTGTCATGGTCACGTGACCTACCTGCGTCAGTTACATAGTTTCACTCCCATTCATGAATTCTCTCGCTGGGCATCATGGGATAGCGCAGCGTGCATGGTATGCGCACTTCAGAATCTGGCCGGAAGTAGTAAGTCATCTGGGTACTTCTCGCTTACTGATTTTCGAATTCTATGACTTCGGACATACTACTCGGCTCGCATACTGATTTTGGCGTACTGTGTAGTATGGAAGTATGTGGTTTCGGACACAGCCTTAGTGTTTTTTCTCTCTCTCGCTCTGTTCTCCCATATCTGCTTTCATTTTTCTAAGGTTCCATTCATTAGTCGATTCAGCTGTCAATCATTTCCTCTCTGTTTATGTCACTCTTACGTCATATCCAATAAGCAAGGACCACCCGTCATAAAAGTGCGCGCCAGACCCCTCACCAGTTTCTTCTCTTCTTTTTCCTCTTGTCTCTGTAGCTGCGTCTGAACCGCCTACTACTCAGTAGGTACTGCATTTGAATATAAAAGTACTACTCGGCCGTTGGAAAAGTATGTTCTATACAGTATGAATGTAAGAAGTATGAATGGAATTCGGACGTACTACATCTGTCATTTTGTCATGGTCACGTGACCTACCTGCATCAGTTGCGTCGCTTCACTCCTATTCTTGAATTCTCTCGCGGTCGAAAGGATAAAAATTCTATTCAATGTTTGGTTATTAAGCATACCTGTCAACCCTCCCATTTTTCCTGGGATTCTCCCGTATTTTACAGTTCTATCCCGCTATCAGTCCGTAAAGGTATTTTTTCGTATTTCTCCCATATTTTCAGTCTTTCTCTGAAGGGTGGTGAATAAACATTAAATAGCAGAGCCTCCCTATACGCAACCCATACCACGGAACCACCAGGGGCCGCCCTTTGCTCTTAAATGTGAGTCTGTTCTGTGCTTTCGCTTTGTTTAGGCATGAAAACACTTTGAAATAAATATAAAAACGGCGGGATTCCCTTTCCTTTTCATTACAGATGCCGTCTCCCCTTCATATGCAATCCTCAAAACAGTCATGCAGCGGTGCATGGCTGTCAGCTGACGCGCTCCATAGTGATAAATAGAGGCTGTTTCCCAAACCCATTCTGTTCACGCTATTTGAAACAGAGTGAAAGTGTGTGTTTAAACAGACATACACATAATTAAGAATAAAAACATCTAAAGATGTCGATCTTGGTGGGTTTTTTTCAAACACAACTAATTTCGGCCTAAATGAGCATAAAAAGTTAGGAAAGCAATCGAATGCTTTCATTATAACGTTAGATGGTTGCATGCTGGTGGGTGTAACGTGGTTGTCGGGGAAATCCCTTATTATGGTGGGTATATCCATTATTTTCACATCCCAATGTTGACAGATATGTTATTAAGGGATTTGTCCTTAAGGGGCAGAGTTCTTCTTTCAAAAGCAGAAGGAATTTCTAGATTAACCTATTTTTCTTCAACCATATATCTAGATAATAAAACAGTGAAGTCCATTGATACGATTTTATTTAATTTCTTATGGAAGAATCGTGTACACTACATCCGTAAATCTGTTGTTTTAAATTCCCTTAAAAATGGGGGTCTTGATTTTTTTTTTTTTTTCCTTCTCTAAATTATACTCTTAAAATTAATTGGTTAATTTTGTTTGAATAAACCTTCTCTCTGGAATAAAAAAAATAAAAAATTAATTCTCTCGCGGGGCATCATGGGATAGCGCAGCATGCATGGGATGCGCACTTCAGAAACTCGCCGGAAGTAGTAAGTCATCCGGGTACTTCTCGCATACTGATTTTCGAATTCAGTAGCTGCGTCCCAAATGGTACACTATACACTATGCACTCATGCACTTACACACTCAGCAGCGTAGTATATGTATGTAGTGTCGTCACAAATGGAGCACTAATGTTTCTTTTACTACGCGGAAATTCAAACCGTTTCCCAGATGATGTTTGACGGTTGCCAAATTAGTGAAATAAATGAATAAACTACCAAATAGTACCTGCCATGAGTATAACCACATTCACCATCGGGAGGCGCTATAATCACTCTCGTAGGGGAATTTTTCCTTTATAATCCAAAATAAATAAAGTTATCCAACATGAGCACCCTGTGTGTGGAAGTTCCCAGAGATGGGTCGCGGCTGGAAGGGCATCCGCTGCGTAAAATCGTGCTGGATAAGTTGGCGGTCCATTCCGCTGTGGCGACCCCGCAAGGGACAAAAGCCGACAAGAAAATGAATGAATGAATAAATGAACATGAGCGCCCGATAGCTCCGCCCTTTCCGCTGTGTGAGGAAAGCTTTAGGTTACTTGCGTAACCCCGGTTCTCTGATAGCATTAAGTGAGGTGTCTCACTATGGGATACGCCCCTTCCGTGTATTCCTCAGAAGCCCAATTTCACTACGCCAGCCCCGATTGGCTGGCAGACGTGACGTTTGCGTCCGGGAGTGGCTCCCCCTCCGAGTATAAGAGGGAGGACACAACGTCATGACGACATTCAAAACAAGCACACCTCTTCCTTGCTTCGCACAGCAAGGAGGGTAATCTGGTGAGACACCTCACTTAATGCTATCAGAGAACCGGGGTAACGCAAGTAACCTAAAGTTCTCTTTCAAGCATACGTTTCGGTTTCTCACTATGGGATATCCTAACTCCCGTATTGCCAGATAGCCTGTCTTGAAGTCCCCCGCCAACCAATAAATTAAATATTAGGGGCTAAATTGACGTTTAGGATCCTACACTCAAAACTGCATGAGCTACAGTTTGAGCTGTAACATCTAATATAATATATAGAACCTTGTAAAAGTGTGCTGCGAAGACCAGCTCGCTGCATCACATATGTCCTGCATTGTTACCCCTTTGAAAAGGGCCCACGAAGTCGACATCCCCCTTGTTGAGTGAGCGCGTAAACCAGAAGGAGGCGTAATTCCATTACTGGTATACGCCAAAGAAATCACCTCGACTATCCAGTGAGACAGCCGCTGTCTTGTAATCGGCTTTCCCGTATGTGGTTTTGCCCATGACACAAACAGCTGATCACTCTCTCTGAACCCTTTGGTTCTGTCCACGTAAATGCGTAGAGCACGCACTGGACATAGCGTATTTAACTTTTGCTGTTCTGCTGAAGCAAAAGGCGGTGGATAGAATGCCCTTAGCTCTAGCGGAGTAATAGGGTTTACTATTTTGGGAATAAATGCGGGATTTGGTTTCAGAATTACTCCAGCATTTCCAGGCATGAATTGCATACACGCTGAATGCACGGAAAATGCGTGTATCTCACTCACGCGTTTTGCCGAGGCCAAAGCTAACAGAAGTGTTGTCTTAAACGACAATATCTTAAAATCAGCTTTGTCAAGTGGTTCAAATGGCGACGTAGAAAGAGCATCAAGCACTAATACCAGATCCCATGAAGGAGTGATAGGTTTAGAAACTGGTAAAGCACGGCGCACGCCCTTCATAAAGCGGCATACTAACGGATGATGTCCCACAGTTTTGTCATCAAAACCTACGTGACAGGCCAATATAGCAGCCAGGAATACCTTAATAGTAGAAAAAGCCTTTCCCTGATGTATCAGATCTTGCAGAAATGATAAGACAATGGCTACAGAACACTGAAAAGGGATTTCATGTTTGACTGCGCACCAGCGTGCAAACACTCCCCATTTACACTCGTAAAGAGACCTAGTAGACACAGCTCTCGCATTATGTATTGTTCTGATAACACTGTCAGATAAGCCAGTTGAATTCAAGTTGAACCACTCACTGGCCAAGCCCACAGTGCCAGGCGCTCTGGGTGAGGATGAAAAATCTCCCCCCGTGCCTGTGACAGCAGGTCCCTGCGGAGGAGAAGAGCCCATGGCTCCCTGTATAGCATATGTATGATCTCCGCTAGCCAATATTTCCCTGGCCATCTCGGAGCTATCAATATCATCTTTAGTCCCTCCTCCTCACCCTGCAAAGGGTTGGGGATATTAACGCAATCGGAGGGAACGCATAGAGGAGAACACGGGGCCATTTGTGCGCCAGCGCGTCTATTCCCAGAGGTGCGCTCTGATCTTTCAGGGAGAAAAACAGTAGGCACTGCCAGCATTTCTAGATAATTTATGTGAAAATTGGTCATATGCTGACCCCATTTTCCATTTAGCACCATGCCCTCGTGAATGCCCCCCAACCAGACAACGACTCGTCCGTTGTTATAATTTTTCTTATCTGAACAACGCCCATCGGTACACCCTGAACCAGAAAGGATGGCTGTACCCATTGGCGCAGGGCCAAAACTGCCTCTGACGTCACTTTCACTCTCCTCCAAGAATGTAGTGACGGGTCCAGTCTCAAAGAGGCTACCCAGTGCTGAAAGTCTCTCATGAACAATCTGCCCAGGGGAATTACTATCAGAGTCGAAGCCATCAGACCTAACAGTCTGAGGCATGTGCGAAAGGAGACAGTTTTTCCCCTCTGAAACTCGACCAGGCATTGAGTACATCTCTGCGCTCTCTCTTCTAAAAGTCGCGCTGCGTATGTCACTGAATCCAATGACAGGCCCAGATATATTATCGACTGCTTGGGAATTAACACACTTTTCTCTGTGTTTAACATCAGGCCCAGTTTCCGTAAATGCATTAGAAGCATGAGTGTGTGTTCTCTTGCTTTGAGCTCGGACTGAGCCGTTATCAGCCAATCGTCTATGTATGTAGCAAGACACACACCCTTTTCTCTCAGCGGAGTCAGGGCCGCTTTTGTACATTTCACAAAGACTCTCGGGCTGAGTGACAGGCCGAAAGGGAGAACTAGATACTCGTATGCCACGCCAAGGAATGCAAATCGCAGGAATTTCCTGTGGGGTGGGTATATTCTTATGTGAAAATATGCGTCCTTCAGGTCGATTGACGTAAACCAATCGTCTGGCCGCACCAACTTCAGCAGTGTAGAATGAGTGAGCATTCTGAACTTGAACTTTCTTAAGTACTTGTTCAGTGCGCGCAGGTCCAAGATGGGGCGGAGAGCCCGATTCCTCTTTTTTGGAACTAGGAAGTATCTCGAGTAAAATCCGCTTTGGCTTTCCCCGGGCGGAACTACTCTTATTACCTTATTACCTTCAACAGAGAGGTAACTTCCTCCTGAAGAATGTGAATTAATTCTCCCCGCACATGAGAGTGAATGATCCCTCTGAACTGTGGTGGGGAAATCGCAAACTGCAGTCTGTAACCGTATTGTATTGTTCTCAATACCCAACGGGACTGCGTGCACTCTCGCCAGAAGTTTATGTGCAGTGTTCTGGTGCCATCGTGTGGCTGGTTCGCGAACAGACTTGTGGTCTGTAATGCGCATGCGCGAGGACTTAGCGTCTGGACAGAGTTTACATGTCTCACCACCTGTAAGGGAGCGATGACTCCCTGCGGTGGTGTTATGCTGTGTTCTTATATGTTTTGCAACATTATTTGGGGCATTGTGTTTTGCAACAACATGGGGGGAAACAGTGACAACTTTATTGAATTTTGAACAAATAAAGTGCTTGTGACAACTGAGTTGGTGGGTATTAATGCACCGTCTCTGTGTCGTTTCACTGCTCTGCATCCCTTGTGCCAGCGTGACTCTGTTTTTCCTACTGAACACTTGCAAACGTCCAAACTCTGTTTGTGAACGCTGAACAGTTGAGGGTCGGGAGACAGCGAATGGGGGGGCTGTGGCCTCCGTTCCCTCTGAAAGATGGACTCAAACAGTCTTTTTCTTTCTCCTTACCACCATTTGGGTGGGCTGAGGAGGTGGGGGGGCCCGTCTGAGCTGCAGCGGGCGGGTACGTCTTCCTTGGCCAAGCAGGTTTCTGCTCTTGAGCCCTGCTTTGACCCGCTGTGTTTATGAGCGGTCTCTGCCGACGAGGAATGCGATAGCTGACAGGTGGTCGTGCCGCAGCTTGCGCATAGTTTGGTCGAGGGGGTGGAGGAGCCACAGTCTGCGTCAACCTGGGCAGGCAGAGGTGCAGCGTTTCATCATCCCTCTTTTTTTCCTCGCATCTCTTCTGCATCCGTGCCAGAGCTGCGCCAAAGACGCCCTCTGGGACGACCGATGCATCCAGGATGGTTTCCTTTTCGGAGTCAGAAAGGTTAGCCAAATTAAGCCAGCGTCCCCTTTCCTGAATCACCATAGTGGCCATAGCTTTGCCGGCAGCCTGGACCGCGCACCTCTGAAGACGAAGAGAGAGATCTGTGATAACACAGATCTCGTCCCACTGTGCCTGGCCTGGAGTGGCAGACACCTCGTCTTGCAGCTCCGCTTGGTATGCGGTAAGCAAAGAGGTCGCGTTTAACGCTCTGACTGAGAGAGCGACTGCTCTGTAAGCGCGTTCCGTCAAGCTCGACTGGAAACGGTCCGCTTTTGATGGCAGTGTGGGGTTTGCATTTGCCGTGCGCTTAGGATGTAAGTGTGTGGCGACGAGTGGCTCCATAGGAGGCATGCGGAAAAGGCTCTGCTTTTCCATGCCTTCCACATCGAGAGCAGATCCTCCCTGCACGGGCGTTTTGTTGGTGAACGGTTTTTCCTTCCAGGTAACCGCAACTTCCTCCAGAAGTTCGGGAAATACTGGAAGTACTTGCCTCGCCGCCCGTTTAGAGCTCGGCAGTCTCTTACCCTCGTAACGAGACTTTACAGTCTCTGCTATGACAGTCGGCCACGAAATGTTTAGCTTCTCTGCCGCGCGTTTGCACACGTCTTGCAGATCGACACTTTGAAGCGGCGAGGGTGGTGCCCCGTCCGCTCATTCCGTGGATCCTGCTGTAGCGAGGGGTTGAGCCGCTTGTGCAGGGGGTAAGAACGGGGAGTCTTCGAAGTCTTCCTCTTCAGAGAGAAGGAAGTCCGATTGCCCATCGTCCTCCATATTGAACGCATCCTCCTCTTTCTCATCCGTGCTGAGCACGTTAGGCAAAGGGGCGCATGCATCCAGCTGTTCGCCCCATGACATAGCTGCCGTGGTGGGCATTTCTATGGGAATGGATACCTGAGGGGTGGGAGCTGGATTAGCAGACATGAGGGGATCTAAGCCTGACAAGCTAGCTTGGCGTGCTAGCCTGTGACGAAGGCTCTTAAGAGTGAACCGCGTGCAGTGCTCGCAGGAACCGGGATTCTCGATTGCCATTTGAGCGTGTTTCAGCCCAAGACAAGCAGAGCAGACCTGGTGTGTGTCTTTGGATGAAATCTTGTTCCCGCACGAGCAAATCGGGGCTGGCGTAGTGAAATTGGGCTTCTGAGGAATACGCGGAAGGGGCGTATCCCATAGTGAGACACCGAAACGTATGCTTGAAAGAGAACTGCGGTCGTTAAGTGCGTGAAGTGTCCATCATTCTACACTTCATTTTACAAAATGGCGTAAAATAGTGCATACGTATGCAATTTGGGACGCACCTTATGAATTCAGACATACTATTCAGCTCGCATATTGATTTTAGCATACTGTATAGTATGGAAGTATGCTGTTTCGGACGCAGCCTGTGTTTGTTTGATGCATTGCGTTAAGACAGAAAAACCCTGTCTGTGTATTTTTGGTGTTGCCTGTTTCTGTGTGCACGTTATCGGTCCGTTATTCATATCTCATTCCATTTCTCATTTACGTTGTTTATGAGGCTTAGACGAAGAGGACAGGTAAGAAGGTCACGTGACATACATCTTGCAACACGTAGGACTACTCTTGTGTTTAGTACAATCAGGTTAGGGGCAAGCGCCACCTCTTGTACTTTTTGGATAGACAGAGTAGATAGTTAGGACTCGGAAGACTCTTCGCGTGTTTATTTTGTTTCACATATTTATTTAGCTAGATGCTTCTGGGGAGTTAGATTTTGTTTGGGTTTTGTTCTTTTCTTTTCTTTAGCGCCACCCACGTCCCCTCTGCCAGCTCTCTTGTTTTTCCCCCGTCTTTGTATTTGTCTCAGTGTTGTATATATTGTAAATATATATTTTTGCCTTACATTTTCTTTCTTTTTGATTAATTTGTTGTTTTTGTTCACTTTTATTGTAAATAGTCACAAATTTTTGGTATCTACTTTGGTTGTCTTTTGCACTTCACTCACAGTTTGTATAAATTTATTTTAATTGCACATAAATGTCAAACCCTATTTCCTAGACTAACATCAGGGGGTTTTAACAAACACAATTATAACCAAACAATGCAGTCAGTGTAATGTGGATTAATGATATGCTTTGATGAGAATGCAGTGGCTGTGGAACTTTTAGACAAGCAATTCACTCCTTTACAAGGACCATTTAGCTAGCTGACAAACACTTGAATTTTACGGGCGTGCGTGCACTCAATATATATATATATATATATATATATATATATATATATATATATATAATTTTTTTTTTTTTTTTTTTTTTTACTTGTTCAAACTACTTATTTAAAATGAGCTTAACAATTCTCGAGATTTTATTGGGAAAACTTAATTTTTTATGTTCAATCCACATACATTTGTTAACAGTGTTTATCAATTTTTTTTTGTTTATCAATTTTTTTTTTATCAAAATCTATTTTTGTTTGGACAACATGAATGAATTGCGTGGAACACTGCATTTTTTACAGTGTGGGTCAATGGATAGCATTGTGGCCTCATAGTCTAAACACATGCACTATAGGTGAATTGGGTAAACAAAATTGGTCTTATGGATGTGTCTCTCCCTCCCTCTCTTACATCAGTAGGCCCCGCCCTAATTACGTAGACGACATGCGCTGGGATTGGCTGGAGGAACCCAGGGCATCCTTTAAAAAGGGAAAACGGGCATGGGGCGTGAGAGCGATTTTTGGTTTGCGTATTGTTATTTTGAGATGTGTGCTATAAAATTATATTGTTGCTAAGTGTTATTGTTGATTGTGTTTTCCGTGTTAGTGTGAAAGTTTTGACTCCTTGTTGTGTTTCCATCTGTGTTTCCCCCTCCTAATATTTAGTTTTTTTGGTTTATTTTGTTTGTAAATATTGTAAATATTGAATATTGTACACGGTAAGAGGCAGTAGGGGTTGGACACTACACTTTTCTTTTTGTAAATATTTTCTTCTGTTTTATAGGGGTAGCTTTTGTATTTTTATTTCAGCTGTATGAGATCCAATAGGTTACGTTCATATAATTATTAATTACCTGTTTCTAAATGGTCTGTCTCTAAAAGTGAGGGGGACGTATCCCCCTGTCCCCCCGGTTGCTACGCCCCTGTGTTTACATATTGATATATACTCATATCGGCCTTAACCTAATTAAAATGTTGAAATTTCACCTTTGCTAAACAATGTTTTAACGAGTATTTAACATGCATCTTCATCGTGTCGCGTTTGGCTTGATGTGTGATGATTACAACATTATGATAAAGTTCGAGGCTCATAATAACACTGTGCTGCTGCCTCCCCCTACAGGACGCATCAGGAACAACAGGAGCGTAAAACTGCCTGATCCAAAGTCTGGTGACTCTTAATGTTACTGCTAAATATGTACAATATAAAACGTTTGATTCCTAACCAACTAATCTGTACTACCTTCTGTTTGTAGACCCCTGTCATCGATACTGTATATTCGTCTCTACAATTCTTGTGGAGTACATTTTTTTTTTTTTTTTTTTTTTTACTTTAGTACTTTCTCTCTTTTTGTTTTGATTGATTTATATTGCTGTTAATAATTTTTTTTACATTTTTGTTTACACTTTTTTTTTTACTTCATAACCCAATGGCTCTTTTAAGAGCCATTTCCCCTTGCAAATATGCATAAAACCGTGTTATGCAAGGAGAAATGTCAGCAGTATTTACAAAACTGCAGTAACAGTTGCTCATACACCAGTATGCCACAAATGATGCATTATCACATCAAAAATCATTTAAAGTCTGCAGTACAACGTCATGGTGAGTTTAAAGGTTTTGCTTTCATCACTTTAGTCTAATTTGATGTCAAACTAGCCAATATTGGAAAGTGTATATTTTATTGTTGCATTCTTATTTGTGATAATTCTTATTTTTTATATTAAGGCTCAGGCAAACTTCATTTTCTACTTAACATGAACCATCATACTTCATAAATCTTGGGTCTTTGTTGCTCAAATCATATAATGTCATTACATGTCATTCAACTGTCCAAAGGCCAGAGTGAGATGCAAACAAATAAGATTTATTGTACGCAATTTAAAAAAATATAGATATTTTTCTATTCTATTTCAGATTTCACCATTGTAAAATGTAGAGAAAAATCCCACTTTCACTGCTGCTATTGTTCAGTGAGTGTGTTAACTCTGGGAAATTTACTAAACCACATTGCCAGCCAGCATTCCCCATCAACCCATCCTCAGTCGTCAGCTGTGCTGCAGACCAAGCCTGAGTCATCATCTGTCCAGGATTCACAACCTCAGCCATCATCTACCCAGCAGACACAGCCAGAGGTGACCTCTGTCATGCAGGCACAGCCTCAGTCATCTGCCCAGCAGACACAACCCCAGGTGATGTCTGCCAGGCAAGAACAGCATCAGCCATCTGCCCAGCAGACACATGCCCAGGTGACATCTGTCAAGCAGAAACAGCCTCAGTCACCTTCTGTTCATCAGTTGCAGTCACTCCCAAAATTGTCAGCAAAGAAGACTGCCACTTGCAGCCAATGTAATGTAACACTCCTGGCCAAAAATCAACAAACTCACATTCAAAGACGACATACTGACAGAGTAAATGCAATGACCCCTGAGAAGCACTTGAGATCTCAGTGCATTGATGGAAAAATTGGCATTTTTGCAGTTGAAAAGGTGTTTCATGGTCAAGCAATACCCATATATGTAATAAAAAATACATGGACCCTAAACTTTCGTTCAGCATGTGAACTTGAACAATGCATTTCAAATGCTGAATATGCACACATCACTGGGATCTTACCATTTGAGTGCTGCCATGTAAAGTCATTGTGTTTTTGTGAACAAATTGAAGAATCCAATATTGCACTGACAGAAAACAGTCTCTCTCAGCTGGTGCAGGAGAAGTGGTTTGGTGAAGCAAGAAAAATCCAACTGTTAAAGTTGCAGCAAGAGGCAAATGTTGCGGAGACACCTTTGTCTTTCCCACGTCACTGTTGGAAGTTCATCAACAAAATGTTTAATTGCTGTGTTTGAACCAACAGTGTCCTATTACAGTAGAATGGGAAGAGTCATGGTGGCTTATGATAAAAAGAAAAAATAACTGGCATTGTCCTTGTGCCAAGCCTCGTCAATCGTGTATTCACAAGGCCACAGCAAAATGGCATCTTTTCCAGACAATACCACAGCTC
The DNA here is from genome assembly GCA_903798195.1 of Danio kyathit. Taxonomy (NCBI): domain Eukaryota; kingdom Metazoa; phylum Chordata; class Actinopteri; order Cypriniformes; family Danionidae; genus Danio; species Danio kyathit. The sequence continues at coordinate 15,235,726 of LR812521.1, read as the reverse complement.
TTCAAAAGGCTTAAAAGTTCAGAAGTTCCCAACACTGTTCATGAAGATGATGATGATGCCACCTGTCATGATTCATATCCCCCTAGCTCTACTATAGTCAAAAAAAAAAATGATGGAATACATGCTTAAACATAAGAAAATTCCAGTGAAACTCCCACAGGACATCCTGCAAAAATCAAAGCATGCTTTTCCAAAACATCTTGTGCCTGAGGAGGTTGAATGCAGACTATGCAAAGGAGTTTTGAGTGAGCTTGTTTTGATAACTTGCCAGGAAAAGATTGTCTCATTCAATGGACTGATTCAGGGTATGACAGTTTTTATTGTTTTAATAGATATTGTAATGTGATTTGCATTGATTAGAATTTTTCTTTCTCAGTTTACAAATATATAAAAATCTGTACAAATCTTCTTTTTTTTTCAGGTGTATCTACCTACTACAAGTTGTGCCATAAATGCAATCACATATACAGATACCAAGAATGGGAAGATGGTTTGCACAGCTTCAATGATCATGTAATCCTCACCCTACACTTATGTTTGGTTTTGAGATTCTCTACAGGTACAATATCAGGAATAATGCCTGTTTTTCACTATAACTTGTTCTTTAATAAAAACTCTAATAATAGTAATGTTGATAATTGATCAAATTTGACATTTCTTTCCAGCATACACTTCAAATGACTAGAACCATTTTTGTATGATGAGGGCTTTTATTAATAGAGGTAAAGTAGTTTTAAATTCGCACATTTGGATTTCGGCTTCCTAATATAATATTACAAAATATTGTTTGCAAATTCCAAATAGCGAAATCATACTAGCAGACAACGAATATCAAACTACAACCTTGTCCATGGTCGAAGAAATAGTGCTAATGTTGTTTTAAAGTGTTATTCAAAAGTACGGATATTCAAGGTACCATGGTAAACAATATAGGGAGCATGTCACTGGACAAATGTGCGAAATATAAAGCCAACTATACCTCAATCTTTTATTATATATTTATTTAACCATGCATGCTTGCATATATACGCTTCTTCTTTTCAGAATCACACAGCTGTTGGTAGGGTTGTGCAGATAATTGAAGCCACAGAGGGAGAGTCCTTACCTAAAGGGGACCTACTGTAATCATGCAGGCGTATCTGCACTTTGAAGCGTTGTGTGATTTGGACTTCATGTACTCCTGTGTGTCCTGTGGATACAATCCAACTACTGCGATTATGGACCTTCATAAAAAAGTGTTTGGCATCCCAGGTAAACGCTGGTTCCAGTTGGAGTTATGTTTTGTTGCTTTATGAATTCATAATTCAAAGTGAGTGAAATTCCATCTCCACCTGTGGATTATGATGGTCATGTTGACATAGAGCAATTTTGGAATGCAGTGGCAATGGATATGATAAGCAGAGGGTTTTACCCAAGTAAGTTTTGATTTGTTTTGGTATGCAAATATTGCTGCAGGATCTGAAGATTGGTATCTTGACATGTCTTTGTGCAGTGTTTTTCTATCCTGGTCCTGGAGGCCCACACGCTGTAGTTTTCTGTGATTTTTTTCTTTTCTAACAGAATTATTGTAGTGTAAGAATTTGCAGTATTTAAACCAAAAAACAAACTGATTTTTATGAAATTATATATATATATATATATTTTTTTTTTTGTGTAGTGCAATATAGTGGTCTTTTCTTAAATTCATATATTAGAAGAACTACACACTAGTGATGTGCAATACCACTGGTTTCCTATCCAATCCGATACCAAGTAAAATGAAAGCGAGTATCGGCGATACCGATCCGATACTGCCCAAAAATGACTATTTGGAAAATTAAAGTAGCAAGTAGTGTACTTAAAAGTGTCACTTCATATTGAATACGAGCCATATTACGGGTTATTATTGTTTATTGATGAAGAATTATCATACAAAAAAAGCCAACTGACATATTTATTGACAGCATCTGAGCATGTATATCTTAAAACGCCTGCCTGAACATCTTAAAACATTCACACTTCTACGTTTAGTGACATGTTAATCCGGTTCCCATGAAAGTGTTTTGAACCTTTTTCCGTTGTTTTATCATTGTCACAAAAAATCCAAGCCCCCAAAATACAGCCACATCGCCACATTTTCTACCTCTGCACCTGGATAGTTCCTGCCTGCTGCACCTAAGGACTCTGAAAGCGATGTCTGTCTCGCCCTAGCAGCACCTGTGTCTCTCCTTTCCTCCTCTTCTGACCGCCTAGTCGTGACGTTGTCATATTCTGTCTTGTGATTTATGTGTAGATGTTTGATTAGGTTTGTGGTATGACCACAGTACCTCACTGTTTTGTTACACGTGTCACAAACGTTTGAGTTTATGGAAGTGAAGTAGCTCCACACATAACTCTGCTTGCGGTCACCCATATCCAATGACGGCGTGACTGAACAACATGCGCCAGCTAGTGGACTGAGTGGCTGGCTAGTGTACTCTGCAGTTGTACAGTGCCATATTACCCACATGACATGGCAGGCGGCAGACAAGTAGTTCCCACTAAGTTGGCATTATTTAGATAAACTAGGGTAATTGTGGTTAATTTCCTCTGTATTTCTATTTCCAATAAAATACATATTCACCCCAAATTATTGAAATATCGATATTTTGATAAGATAATCGATTCTAGAACATACAAAGCTGGTATCGGAGATATCAATATTTTAGTATCGATCCGCACATCACTACTACACACTACGATATCAGCTTTTCAATGTTAGCTGTATGTTTAGCGTTGATGCATTAAATAGCTTTTTTTTCTCAAGGTGGCAAAGAAAACCCATTTAAAATTTTAGTTACCACTACTGGTCCCCGTGGATAGGTCCAAAAACAAGGGGATCAACCATGGTTTTAAACACAGAGAACGCAAAAGTGCATTCTCCAGATGGAGGGATTGACATGGATGTGCCTCTAACTAAGGAAAGGCTTGGAGATGAGCTTCTCCACCTCAAGGTAGATTTTTGTTTAAATTGTTATGGAAGTGTTGTAGTTTTTCCAAATAAAGCCAATATTAGTAGGCTGTAAAATCATTTGTAAAAAGTCACTTGAAATTTTATAGTACTTTTTAATTAATAATTTTTTTTTACTGAACTTACACTCAAATTTGCTTATGACTAGATTGCAGATTTGAAAAAGCAGTGTCGACAGTGTGGGTTTGATGATGTTGGTTCCAAAATGGATTTCGTCTTCAGACTTCGTGATAATATGTCAAATAGAGTGACATACAACAAGGTGTTTGAAAAGGTTTGGGGTGCTTCAGGTGAGTTATGGCATGTATGTATGTGTACTGTATATGTATATATGCACACGTGTGTACAGTAGATGTTAAACATTTGAAGTGAATCAAAGTTTTTAAAATTATCCTAATAAATGAATGGTTGCTGCTCAATAGTTTTAAGATAATTTATGAAAGGTTTTTGATCCACTTTAAAATGTACGATATCATTGTTGAAATGGTTTATTTAGTGTTTCAATAATTTAGTTTTTTTTTTTTTTTTACTTTTGTGTGTTTATAGGTGGTGTAGGTGTAATCATGTGTCCACGTGGTATTGTTTACTCTATTAAATTTAACCTGAGAGCTGAGAGTCAACGTGATTTTGCGGACCTTCTGCTGTCGTGGAAGAATTTTCCCAACATCACAATTTATGATTACCCTAGAGCAGGGGTCGGGAACCTTTTTTCAGCAAAGAGCCATTTCTGGTTTTTTTTTGGCAAATGCAGTTTTTAAAGAGCCACGTGACTTTATCTCTCTCTCTCTCTCTCTCTCTCCTCTCTCTCTATATATATATATATATATATATATATATATATATATATATATATATATATATATATATAATATATATATATTTATATATATATATATATATATCATTTGTAAAATAAAGACTTGCAGGTTAAGGAAACAGCATAGGATGAAGTTGCCGCGGGCCTTGGTGCAGATGAAAAGTAAAAAAATGTTATTTATATATAGAGAGAGAGATGGGTAACTAGATAGAATAGACAGAAATAGATTGATCAGTGCAGCAGCTGCTGAAGAACTGTGTGCTGCAGACGCAGCTGGTGTGAAAGGCAAACGCCTGCGTACTGCTTCTGCTCTCCATAAGCGCCGTGCACGCGCTGCTCACGCACTGCTTTAACTTGCGGTGTGAAACAAGCGTAAGAATTTAAATTGTTTACATTTTTTCTTTCATATTACTTGTCATCTTAAATGGGGTGTTATTGCTAATTATTTTAAATTTAATATATTTTGTAGTGCCTGTTCAAAGTTCCACTGAGGGTATTTCCACTCTGGAACGTGTGTTGCCAAACAAGGCATGCTGTACACAACCACCCAGTACAGTCCAGCTGGAGAAGGTTAGTTTTATATATCATGAAACATGTTTATTCAAAAATAATTTAACTAAAATGCATAAAGATGAAGAGTGAGAAATATATTGCATTGCAGTGTATATTAGTATGTTCTTTTCATAGCTAAACCATGTCTTACTGGAGGGAGGGCCAGAAAATGAATTTTTAGCAACTGTTGGAAGCACAGTTGTCACCAGGATGGATTTTCGAACATTGGGACAACTTCATGATGTAGAGGCAACAGTAAGATTCTGCAAACAAATTTTAGTATATTAATACCTTAACCTATATAGTCAAATACTATGTGGTATGTTAAATTTATCCTTGAATGATTACAGAGTTTGAATGCTTGCCTTTCTGTAGTAAAGGATGTTGCTGGCCTTCAGAGTTGCTTTCCTTCATTCGAAAGACGGCACCCACTGAGCAGTATAGAGTCCCCGTCACTATACTGGGGCATTAGGACCCACACAGAACGCAGGTTGGGCGCCCCCTGCTGGCCTCACTAACACCACTTCCGGCAGCAACCTTCCCATGTGGTCTCCCATCCAGGTACTGACCGGGCACAGCCCTGCTTAGCTTCAGTGGGTGACCATGCGAGATTTGCAGAGAGCTAGCTGCCGGCTGTTCTGTTCATGCCACAATAATAGCAGATTTACCAAGCTCAGTCATTATATAATGCAATTGCCCCAGTGCAAAAACACCTGATGGATCCACATCAGCTCGTCCTCTGAGCTGAATCTCTGTGCTAAAGCTGGATTATAGAAGAGCTGCTGGTAAGTGTTGAACTCAATTCTGAGCTCAAATCTTTATATTATTTCAGAAAACTGTATTTGTTGTGTCTATAAATGTACTGAGTAGCCACTAGGACGCAGTGTAACAATGAGTGTGAAGTTAGTAAAGGAGAAAAGAGAAAACTGTGTTTGTGTTCTGCTGCTTTACTTTTAATGCAGGTTCAGATATTATATTTGGTGATGAGGATATTGATCACAGTTCCTTTACTGGCTCTGTGCTGAAACTGGAGTACAGAAAAGCTGCTGGTAAGTGTGGACTCAATTCTGAACTCAAATCTTTAAAACATTTCAGAACATATAGTTTATAAATTGCAAGTCAAAACTGATTGCAGTGTTTGTTCATTAAGAATCAGGATGAGATCAATTCATATGTGCAGAAATGTGGATGTTACCATAAGCTGCTCTGAATGAACAACAAATATCTAACTAATGAGGCTACAACAACTAAAAACCCATCTTTTAAGATCACCTCTTTTCTCCCCTACTCACAACATGACAACCTCAGAACATTATTAATTCTGAGTGTGCCTCCCACAGGTGAGTGGGCTTGACAAAACCACCTGTGGAAAACACTTTCATCTCTCTGACATTTTAACTGACACTTGCACCAGTCTTTTTTGCACTTTGCATCTGACACACTTCATATAAAAAAAATTATTAAAAAAAACAATGCATTTATCACATGAGCTTCACACAGTGAGTGGCCTTGACAAACCACCTGCAGAAACTATTTTGCTCTCAAAAAAATGCTTATGAGTATTCTAAAGTGTGCCATTATATTCAGATAAACACACAGCTAGAGTAGTTCATGCATGTTTTGAGTGCATTACAGCTCCATATCACTACGCTGAATAATTTATTGAAGTAATTTCACAGCTACAACAATTGCAAATCACATCAAAACACAACAGAAGACTTTCTGATGAGATGTGTAATAAACATCTGAACAACATCAGAACAGTGGCTTTAGCTGTGGGAACTGTAATATTAGCGGAATAATTCATGTTGGGCTGTTGAATTATTAGATAATAATGTATAGACACTCTATATGTTGTGACCACATCACCACCACTGGTGTGCATTAATTTCTAATAATTTGATGACTTTTGTCAATTATTTCTTACATGTAGTTTTTTTCACCATGTTCAGTGTCTGCATCCTAATCTGCTATTTTGCGTTGCTCTTTTATAATCTACAAATCAAAATATTATGAAATTCTTTTCAAATGTTCAACATTGATGTGTTGAGTGATGACAAATGGACCAAATTTATTTAAAATATTTGTGATTTTTAGTTTTATCTAATAGGTCTTAAAAATAACATGTTGATGAGTAAGGGCCACTTGAATTCTGGTGAAAATTTTATTTTGGTAAAATTAAATGACATTTTGTACTTTATGAAATCAGATCAGAATCAGTTTTATTGCCAAGTGTGCCACACACACACACACACACACACACACACACACACACACACACACACACACACACACACACACACACACACACACACACACACACACACACACAAGGAATTTGTTTTGGCTACAGAAGCTTCCAGTATACATAAAGTGACAAGTGACAACACAAAATTAAATATGAGAAAAGAAAAAGGCGATAAACATTAAACAGAGATGCAGTTAGTCAAAAATATCTGGATGTTGAAGTGCAGAGGATGGATTGGATATATAAACTACCTTTATCTTTGTGGTCATTTTCTGTTATTTGATGAGCCGATGAGAGTTCTTGTCCAATGAGAAGATGCTTCACTCCATTATTCATAACAGTGTATGTATATAGCTTTCCCATGACAGGCGATTAATCTGAGAGATTGCAAGCAGTAAGAGACCAGTTAATAGATTGAAATTTACAGTGGTTAGACAATGAAACTGAAACACCATGTTGGAGGATTCATGGCTTACATGGAGTAGTGGAGAGAATGAGACTGATTCATGTGACGCTCCAGGGACAGATGAGTCTTCGCTGAGTTCCAGCATTCTCCAGCCTCCAGCGCCTAGACTGCAGCTCTGCACAAGACGTTTGGCCATAGGAGAAATGGTCGTGCCCAACTAAGCCTGGTTTCTCTCAAGGTTTTTTAAATCTTCGCTTTCGCCAATTGGTGAAGTTTTTTCCTCGCCGCTGTCGCCACTGGCTTGCATGGTTCGGGATCTGTAGAGCGGCTCATCGATGGATTTGCTCTTCAGTGTTTGGACTCTCAGTAGTGATTATTCACCCACACTGAACTGAGCTAAACTGAACTGAACCTAATCACTGAAAACTGAACTGACACTGTTTCAATTCACTATAATCTTCTATGTGAAGCTGCTTTGACACAATCTACACTGTAAAAGCGCTATAGAAATAAAGGTGACAGAACAAAACACAAGTACAAAGGCGCACGTCCCAAGCACGCACAGACCCCGCGTGTCCGCATCAAGCGGGAGCATGCATGGTCTGCGCGCACTCACGGCGGCACACATACAGAGACACACACAATGACAGAAAACAAGTGCTCGACCGGAAAAACCCGAGCCACCAAAACAAGAGTTTACAAGACCAGAGTGGCAGAACCCTGACTCTTTGTTACAATAAAAATGCTAAAACAATAAGTGATAAACAATATTCAAGAATACATGTATAATGTAAACTTTCATGCTAATATAAAAAATTTAAACTGTAAAGCTATGAACAAAATTAGTAGACCACTTATAATTGGTGGCAGAGCATCACGCTCTCTCTCATTCACACACACACACGCACACACACAGCATCCAGGCTGCTCGCTTGCTTGGGAGCGATATTGTTAGACCGCCCGCTCCCGTTCAAATTACACCAGAGTTACCGACCACTCCCGCGCTTTAGTTGGAAATTTATTACAGCGCCGCAAGAAATCTGGTCGGGTGCAGATCTCTACATTTCAACCAAATCTAAAATAAAAAGTCATTTAGAACAGGATTGCGTTATATAAATGTAATTGAATTCAATGCAGTTTCAACTCAAACTCAAAATAAGATTTCAATATTTTAAGATTTGTTTAATTTATTTCAATATTAAGTTAAAGGGCCACGAAACCCCCTGTCTCAGCAGGGTGTTTTTACACCTCTAGTTTGAAAAAAGTCAGGAACATGGGCGTGTCCAGCTCTGGGAGTGTGGGAGTGTCGGGGGAGGGAAAGAGGGAAGGACTTGCAAAGAAGGGCGTTTCCATATGGGCACGCGCTGAGTTTCACAAGCAAAACATACACACAGACGCAGTATGTTTTTGATACCGCACGGCGAATGAGAGAAAAAAATCCTCTGCATTTCTCTGTAACTTATGTACTCGGTATGTAGCATCAGAAAGCCGTGTGTGTGTAGACTATCCTGTCACAAAATGCGGCGAAAATCCTCCACGACGGGAATAGTTTGTGTTAACATGTTTACACTCGGAGAGCAGCATTTACAGCGGATCTTTCACTGCACACACTTACCTAATCTGTAGCGACAGGACAATCAAACTGGAGCTGTGTCTTTTTATTAAAAGGAGACGAGCGGCAAATCCGGATTTCACCATTTCCAGATGCGAAAAGCTCTCAGCTAAAAATGTTCCTTACAAACGCGTTTCTGTCGCGTGCACTGTAATCCACACGTGATTCCAGCAGCTCTCTCATAGAGGGAAAATGAAAACGAAACCTTCGTTGCAACACTGACGACCCATGTCTCCAAATTCTAGTTCTTTGACTTGTTTTGGCAACACAACGTGGCGTCTCTCTGCCGTCTGAACACTGTAAACAGTCTCCGGAGCTATCATGCATATTAATGAAGTTTCACGTCATACACAATGGAGCGCGCTGATTGGTTTGAAGCACGTCTTTCTCATGAATTAATGCAGCACACTCACATACGTCACAATGTTCTCGAAAAGACAGACAGCCACTCTCCAGGCTGGATTTACACCTATGTATCTCATGGCCGTGACGCAGCTTCAAAAATACGTTTCAAACCGGAAGAACGAATTTGCTCAAAATAACGCAAAAACAACCAATTTTCACTTTTTAGTGCAATATATGTGTCCTAATAGTGTTTATAGCAGCGTGGGACACATATATGACTGTCAACAGCTCAAAAAATGTGTTTTGGTGTTTCGTGACCCTTTAAGAAAGTCAAATTTGGAGGAGGGCGACACGGTGCCTCAGTGGTTAGCACTGTCGCCTCACAGTAAGAAGGTCACTGATTCGAGTCCTGGCCGGGTCAGTTGGCATTTCTGTGTGGAGTTTGCATGCTCTCCCTGTGTTGGTGTGGATTTCCTTCAGGTTTCCCCCACAGTCCAAACACATGAGCTATAGGTGAATTGAATAAGCTAAATTGACCATAGTGTATAAGTGTGTGTGTGTGTGTGAATGAGTGTGTATGGGTGTTTCCCAGTGATGGGTTGCAGCTGAAAGAGCATCCGCTGTGTAAAACATACGCTGGATAACTTGGTGGTTCATTCCGCTGTGGCGACCTCTGATGAATAAAGGGACTAAGCTAAAGGAAAATGAATGAATAAATAAAGTTCAGAGGAGTAATGCAGTGTAGTGCTAGTGTAGATATGGCTGAATACTTAGACCACACCAGTATATTGTGTAATCTGTGAGAACACACACACACATATATATATTTAAATAAATAAATGCAGTTGAAGTCAGAATTATTAAACCCCCTTTTAATTAGTTTTTATTTTATTTATTTTTTCCCAAATGATGTTTAACAGAGCAAGGAAAATTTCACAGTGTGTCTGATAATGTTTTTTTCTTCTAGGGAAAGTCTTATTTGTTTTATTTTGGCTAGAATAAACGCAGTTTAAAAAAAAAAATAAAAAATTTTAAGGTTAAAATTATTAGCCCCTTTAAGCTATATATTTTTTTGATAGTCTACAGAACAAACCATCGTTAAACAGTAACTTGCCAAATTACCCTAACCTGCCTAGTTAACCTAATTAACCTAGTTAAGCCTTTAAATGTCACTTTAAGCTGTATAGAAGTGTCTTGAAAAATAGTCAAATATTATTTACTGTCATCATGACAAAGATAAATTAAATCAGTTATTAGAAATGAGTTATTAAAACTATTATGTTTAGAAATGTGTTGAAAAAATCTCTCCGTCAAACAGAAATTGGTGGAAAAAATGAACGGGGCTAATAATTCTGACTTCAACTGTATATAATATAAACTTTCAGGCGAATATATAAAAATATAAACTGTATAGCTATGTACAAAGTTTGTAGACCACTTATAATTGTGAGTTTCTTTATGCGTTTATAGATACAGTTGATAAATTAATAAAAAAAAAAATTAGAACAGGTTAGAAAAATATCTTACCAGGAAAGACATCTCATGCAGGCTAAAGACAGACAAAAAAAAAGGTTAAGGAAAATGAGCCTACATAAGAAAGTGAGATGTAGTACATGTAGCTAGCTTACACGTGGTTAGCTAAAATTGAGGCAAACTAACAACATTGCCGTTGTTTTGTTTTTGCATTCGAATTGAATTAACACCGATTTGTTTACATATTGATATATACTCATATCGACCTTAATCTAATTAAAATGTTGAAATTTCACTCTTGCTAAACAATGTTTTAACGAGTATTTAACATGCATCTTCATCGTGTCGCGTTTGGCTTGATGTGATTTGTGATGATTATGATAAAGTTCTGGAGGCTCATAATAACACTGTGCTGCCTCCCCCTACAGGACACATCAGGAACAACAGGAGCGTAAAACTGCCTGATCCAAGTCTGCCTCCTCGATCAGTTTGGGTGACAAACGCAAGTATGATTCACTATTGTAGGAAAAAAAGCAAACACAGGTCTCAGATCAGGGGTTAAACTCACTCTGTACGCGTCCTCAACAGAGGAAAGCTTGAGTAGAATAACACGGTTTACAATACAATGTTTAATGTTTGAAGATTATCTTTTTTTATATACATATTGATATACACATATAGTCTGTCACAGGGTCCAAATAATATATTTACTTCAGAGTCAGTACTCGTTAGATGTATTCTCGTTATGTCGCCCATGTGATTCTATCAAACAAGCCAAACATCAAATAAGATTGTCTGTTTTTCTTTTTAAACAAACAAGTAGGCTATTCGCCATTTTTGTAGCGTATAAAATGTAGCCCAGTTCCTCCCATGGATTTACAGAAGCATCTACAGAGAAAACAGGAATATTTCTTCAACAGTATTTTCCCAATAATATCCAGCTGCAGGCCCGCAGAACCACACACGTTTGAGGCACACACAATCTAGGCAAACCATATATGGTAACTAACTAGCTCCTTAGGAGTGTTATCGCCACCTACTGTATTTCACAAATATGGCGATCGAGACCGCCTGTGCATCGATTGCCATTCATTAGACTGTCAACAGTAACGTTTGGGTAATAAGGGGGTAACATATTTAACACGAAAAGAACCGCGTAAGTATATTGAATTAACGGTGTACGTCTCTGTCAGCATACTTATAAAGAAAGTCCCTTACTAAAAGCAACCGTATATATATATATATATATATATATATATATATATATATATATATATATATATATATATATATATATATATATATATATATATATATATATATATATATATATTCTAGTAAACCATAGTAACCACAAAATTAACTTTACTTTTACTATGGTTTTTGTAGTTAACCACATTTGTTTTACAATAGCATTTTAATAAAAAATTATAGCAACTTTAAAATCAGCGAAGGTTTTAAAATAGCATTTGAGGTAAAACCATGGAAACTACACTATGAAGTTTAGTTTTACTTTAGCTTTGGAAGTAAAAACAAAGTAGCTAAAAACTGAGCAGAGTTTTACTACAGCCTTTGGATAGTAAAACCATAATAATCATGGTTCTTTTGCAGAATTGGAGCTGGCTCCTCTAAATGAACATTTTATTATCTATAAACTTTTGTAGGAAGACAAGATTCAGTTTCTTGTCAAATATTTTAAATATTTTTTTAATCCAAGATTGTGAGACAAAAGTCAAAAATAGAAGAAAAAGTCATAAGAATAGAGCTAAAGCAATACAATAACTGATTTATTTCAGTCATTTATGTATGTATTTCAATGATGCATTTCTAATGTCTACACATTAATATAATTATTTATTTAACATATACATGTATGTACATTTATGTGTAACATTGGAGTGGTAATGTATGTTTAATTATTATTATAATTGTAATTATTATTATTAATTCATTCATTCATTCATTTTCTTTTCGGCTTAGTCCCTTTATTAATCTGGGGTCGCCACCGCGGAATCAACCGCCAACTTATCCAGCACGTTTTGACGCAGCGGATGCCCTTGCAGCCGCAACCCATCTCTATTATTATTATTATTATTATTATTTGTTACTAGGATTTACGAAGCATAAATATTCCTCAGTTTACATTAGGTCACAAATTAAGTTAATAAATCATTAGCATACAATAACTATTGCTAAATGCCTGGGCTGCGCAATTACGGTATGTGTAATATTTTTTTCAAAGTGATCCTAACTGCAGATGTTTTCATTTGTATGTCATTTTACTGTACATTTTTATTAAAGGCTCAACTAACCACAAACATTCTTAGACTTGATCATTTCCCTATTTCCAAACAATTATGAAAAAAGGATTCAAAAGGTTTGCTCATTGGTTTAATTGATGTATGTTAAAAGTGACCCTGTAATTATTTGATTTATTTTATTTTGTTTTATTTTTATTTTTTTCTTAACAACCTCAGTGAAATCACTTAAACCTATTTTATCCATTACCCAGGGTCACTGTGAACACAAATTAATTGGAAAAAATGAGCAAACCTATAAAGGAAATATATATATACTGTATATATTATTATTTTTTTTAATTGAAAAGGGTGGAATTTACTTAGCTCTTCACTTAGCTGATTTTACATTACTTTTCTTTTAAAAACAGCAGTTAAATGATCTAAAACCTATTTGATATAGTAGTTAGTGTTACTGTGCACACAAATAAATTTTAAGAATGAGCAAACCTGTGCCATGTAGGTTTTAAATCCAACTTTGCTTATCAACACATACATAAAACACGTGCATTTACACCTATAAATTACTCTCATAAACACCTCTACCATTAGATGTTCAAAACAACATATATAAAACTTGCGTATATACATATCATTTATAAACTTGATGCATGCATACACCCACATACACACGCACATAAACTTGCTGCATGCAAACACACTCGCATATACATATAAACTCGATCCTTGCATAAACACCCACATTAACACGAACACACACTTAAACTCGCAGCATGCAAACACACCTATAATGGCATATAGCCCCAATGCCTAATCTCTAATTCATGTATGAACAACCAAATCATACTCGCACAAATTACAAAATATAAAATTCACAGACATATATATACAATTTATCATGAATCAGGTTAGGGCCTTCAGGTTCGCCTCACTTCAAGAAGGTCGCTGGTTTGAGCCTCGGCTGGGTCAGTTGGCATTTCTGTGTGGAGTTCGCATGTTCTCCCCGTGTTGGCGTGGGTTTCCTCTGGGTGCTCCAGTACCAAAGAAACATGTGGTATAGGTGAATTGTGTAGGCTAAATTGTCCGTAGTGTATGTGTGTGAATGAGGGCGTACTCACGCTATGTATAGTTGCCTTGAACTGGGCCGAAGCACTCTTGTCCCCCCTCCCATCTCCCCCGACAGCCTGCACTCACATTACATTCGGGCCTGAGCACGCTTATGTCATTGTTTATGCACTGTTCAGTAAGCGCTTTCGCTCAGCACAGTGGAGATTTCTTTAGTTATATCGTTTTAGTCGTTTGATATGCGGTGACACACAGTCTAATATTTCGCTGAGCAGATCAGCCACTTTTGACGCTCATAAACAATCATAAAGACCTCGTGCTGCAGGTATTAGGAGGTTTGCTGAAGGTGCAGCTGACATGCAGTGAGGGGTTTGTTTTTTTAATAATCTACGACAGTTTGCGTTCATTGAACAGTAAGAATTATTAATAAATCCACATGAAACAGTCCCTTAAAAGTCACATCTCGTCTTCAGTTTCGGGCTCAGGAGCGCTTTGCACTCACACTACAAGTGAACCGCTCTCTGGCACACCTCTTCCAACTGGGCCAGGGCCGGCCTACTGCCCTACAGGCCTGAGCCCGATTCAGAGCACTCACACTACTCAAACGATCTGGGGAAACGGGCCTGGGCACGGTTCGAATAGCATAGTGTGAGTACGCCCTTAGTGTGTATGGGTGTTTCCCAGTAATGAGTTGCAGTTGAAAGGGCATCCGCTGTGTAAAACATATGCTGGATAAGTTGGCGGTTCATTTCGCTGTGGCGACCCCAGATTAATAAAGGGACTAAGCCGAAAAGAAAATGCATGAATGAATGAATCAGGTTATTGCAAAGCTTTTGAAATAGAAAGAATGTGATTAATAGAGGTATTAAATCTGTTAAATAATGAAAATATGTTATATAAAATAATATAAATTATTAGTCTATATAAATGGACTATATAAAATATATAAGAAATATTTTTATGTTAAACCTTTTGATTAAATTAGGTAATTACATACACAAATATAAATGGACAGATAGAACTCTTAAAAGACGTTGAAGTTGAAAAGCACCCAGAATACTTTATACTCAAACAAACTCTTCTTTTCTATTGCAAATGCTAATGTAGCCTATACCCTTTTTAAAATTTCATTATTATAATAATTATTCTTATTCTTTTGTTTTTTTACAATGTCATAATTGCAAAATTTTCGTATCATTTTGATTGTTAAATATTCAGCATGTACAAAAACACTGATAAAAAGTTTCCGTTCATCATGTTGGTCAAGTTAACCCCCACAAACCAGCTATATATATATATATATATGAAGATATATGCAAAACGAGATATATCTATTTTGAGAAATGTTGGTTATTTGACATTATTATGTAAGACATCAACAGTCTAGTTCATTCACAATTGTTGTACATTAAACTATTACTTGAGCTCAGTGAAGGCCAGGAACACATGTTCTTCAAATCCAGGATATGTTTTATTCAATTTTATGTCTATAAATAGTTCATAAGTCAAAAACCATGCCAAAATGCAACATAGTTATCTTAACATTGTCAAACATCTTAAATTGGTTAAAAAAACAATACATCATAAATATATGGAATAATATATACAAAAATTGATTAATAATAATACGATTCTGAGATAGTTTTGGCCAGAACGTACACAACACAACATAGCATAACTTTTTTTTTTGCAAAACGCTATATATCCACCTTAGGCTATATTCTACTGTAATACCATTAAGAAAAGCTAGTGAATCAATGTTTAGTTTGATAAGTAAGATTAACCGATCACATCAGTTGCGTTTCCAGGCACATCTTCATGCAAGGAAACGGGAGTCCGCACACGTTTTAAACAGTCGCGCGCATCACATCAGCTTTTGGCTCGAGTGATCATCCTCTCATTCGGTATTCACCTGCTCGCGCGAACACAGTTATCTTTGTCAGTCGTGCTGCTTCTCGATTCTAAGATCACATTTGCCATCCTTATTGTCGAACCCTGCTTTTAAGAAAACTACATCGAAATCCATGACTTTATAGCTTGACTCTGAAGCTTTGATTCCCTGACTGACAGACAGCAGCTGATCAGTGATGTAGCCTACGTGACTGACAGTTCGCCTACAGTATAAACAATTAAATAGTAAACGTTTTTTAGTTAGCCTATTGAATCCTCTTTTTAAAAATATATGTTGTTTGTTTTGATATTATTGTTAAATCAATGAGCAAACTCGGACCACTTCACCGGCGGTGACTCTCTTCCCAGGGGATGCTGAGCTCGCGCACGTTCTATATAACCAGGGCCGGCGCGTCCATAGAGGCGACCCAGGCGGCCGCCTAGGGTGAAAGAATAGGCGGCGTCTGCGACAATCTCCCCACTGCCCCGGTCCTCGCTGTCGTTCGTGCAATCACACCCGTCTCTCGTTTTCGCTTTCAGTTTGAGGGCGGCATGATCATCTTTTACCTAGAGCTCCAGTTCAGTTAGCTCCGGCCCTGTCTAAACCGTTATATCGCACTTTGTAAAGAAACTGGTCTGGCGGATATCGTGTTTTGTGAAAAAATACATTTTAAAGTAGGCCTAAAATGTACATTCTTCAATGTTATTAATGGCAGCAATTCACACATAGATTAAGCTACATCTGAACAGTGATTTCCAATAATAAAATCCAAATGTCAAAAAATGGCGTTTATCGCGTTTTGCAACCAAACTCTTCGGTTTAATGACTACTAATATTTTTACAGCAGCTGGAATTCAGCGTTTTGGTGCATTAGCCTGTTTATTGGTGACAGCCACACCCACTTAAATGCATTCTCGCCACCTATTGGACATACAGTTGAAGTCAGAATTATTAGCCCCCCCTTTGATTTTTTTTTTCCTTTTTTTTTTAAAAATATTTCCCAAATGATGTTTAACACAGCAAGGAAATTTTCACAGTATGTCTAATAATATTTTTTCTTCTGCAGAAAGTCTTACTTGTTTTATTTCGGCTAGACCTTAAGACCATTAAGTATTCAATTTAATATTACAATATCAAAAACACGTCAGAGAAAATGCAAAATCACAAAATTTGTGTTAAAATAAGATTATTTAAATTGAACAGTACTAAAGACAGGTTAGATGCACTATTGAACTACAGGAAGAAACATCTTAAGGCTGATTTATACTTTTGCCTGGCGCCACATTGCGCACCTCCGCTGAACTGTGCGCGCACATTACGAAACGGACGAGGCTTTCATACTTGACGCATTCGCTGTTGTGATATTCTTTAAAACGACAGGGGCCAGTCAAAAGAAACCCACCGCAAAGTCAGAAGGATAAATAGAGATGTAAGAAGTTTCCGGAACTACGTCATACTGTATCATTAATATTGTTCAAGATTTTAAAACTTAAACAGTGGGTAGCGCTCTCGCCTCACAGCAAGAAGGTCACTGGTTCGAGTCCCGGCTGGGTCAGTTGGCTTTACTGTGTGGAGATTGCATGTTCTCCCCGCGTTCGCGTGGGTTTCCTTCGGGTGCTCCGGTTTTCCCCGCAAGTCCAAAAACATGCGCTTTAGGTGAATTGGGTAAGCTAAATTGTCCATAGTGTATATGTGTAAATGAGTGTGTATGGGTGTTTCCCAGTGATGGGTTGCAGCTGGAAGGGCATCCGCTGCGTTAAACATATGCTGGATAAGTTGGTGGTTCATTCCGCTGTGGCGACCCCAGATTAATAAAGGGACTAAACCGAAAAGAAAATGAATGAATGATTATAAAGTTTTATAACCATTCAAGATTTTTTAAATCAAACTTTGATGCATCACTTGCTTTTGTTCATATCGTGGACAGTTTTACCTATTAAAGTTAAATATCAATGACAAGAGAAAATTGGTTGCTCTACAATTATATTTTTTTTATTATATTTTTATTTTTCCCAATTAACAATTCACACATTACTGTCTGGCTAGTTTCTGTCCTCTACTTATAACTGAAAAGGCAATAATTGTCCAATAATCCTGTCCATTATCACCAATAAAGCCTAGAAATTGGGCATCAGTATAGCTACTGTAAACCGATAGGTTCAAATATTCTTTTCCAGTTATTAAAGACATAATTTGTCACTTAATTTTAGTTTGTAGCTATTAAATTGTTTTAACTTCAAAATTATACATCAGTGTAAAACCTATAAATGGTGGAAAAACATATTCTGTAATTTTAAAACCACCTGGGTCTCCACTTTTGCCATGGCATCTTGTTTTGTTTTAACAAACTTATCCCTCAGATTTTTCCAAACTTTATAACAAAACACTTTCCTCCTTTCCATGGCTGTTGCAATTTCTAGCCAATAATTATTGGTTATCTCTATCATGATCACGCATGGTCGGATCATTAAGATGTCTGTACAGTCCTACTGTTTCAGACAAATTATCTACAAAGTGTTTCATATTTAACTCAAATCAAAGGCGGTGCCGCACGAACTGTTCACCCGAAATCATGTTGCGCGCACCCCAAGCGAACCTCCGCAAACACAGCGATGACGTCATATTCGCCGCGCAGGAGTTCAATAACAGAACGCTGATTGGCTATTGCATGCTGGTCTCATTTAGTTGTAATACCGCAAATTACATTAGGACTAGTGAAATAAAGAACTACAACACCACGAAAACCAAGCAACAGCAACAAAAAGAATTTAAATGAGCATTAGATGTAGCGTTACATGAACAGCGGAAAAATAAGACCTGTGCAAAAATATTTAAGCCCTAGAACAGCGAATTTAAGACTTTAAGGCCTAAAATTTAGATTTTTCAAATTTTAGACTTTTTAAGCCATTTACACTGCATCAGCACAGCTGTCCCCTTTCTTCCCTATGTACCTGTAGGTGAACAGCTCCTCCAGGTGTGGCCATGGGCATTCATCCTCATCCTCTGCTATTTCTTCCTCATTTCTGCGTTCTTCAGATTCATTATTGCTGTCTTGAATCTCCATATGTCAATCGATAGTTTTGTGACTGTATGAAGACGGTCAGCTCATGTAAATCTGCAGTAGCCTGAACTTGTTTTTCGGTTCAAATAATGTACCAGGCTTTTCATTGGTCCCTTAAGATGAGATTTTTTTATTGGCTACCGAAGTCAGTGGTTGAAATATTAATTTAATTACAGTACTCTGTAACGAATTGTGATTTTAAAAGTAACGAAGTAGATTACTCAGCTTAATTTGTACTCAAATACAAGTAAAATTACAGACTTAAAATAACACTCATGAAAGTACAAATACAACAAAAATGTACTTAATTACAGTAACGTGAGTAAATGTAATTGGTTAACTCCACCACTGGTGTTTTATGTATGTGTTGATAAGCGAAGTTTGATTTAAATCCTACATGGCACCTCATAAGTATGTGTTTATTTATGCTATAATAAGAGTCTATAAATCAAACTTTTTTTTTTTAAATCTCTTAATAACTGTAACGTAAAAATTTTTCAGGCTTCACTGTTCATGGTCCCTCTGCTCCTCTGTCTGCTCCTCTGGGATCTTCAGTGGTTTTACCCTGTTATGTTGATAAAGCTTTACCAGTGGAGGATCTGGAGGTGGAATGGAGAAGAGCAGACTCAGAGACTCTGATTCATCTGTATCAAGATGGTGAGAGTCGAGCAGAGGTCCAGCAGCAGGATTATCATGATAGAGCTCATTTCTTTACTGAGGAGATTCAACATGGAAACTTCTCCCTCCGTCTGGACAAACTGAGAGCTGAAGATGAAGGAGAATACAGGTGTAGAGTTCACAGTCAGCAGGATTCTGGAGAAACACTAGTAGAAATAAAATATGTTGGTGAGTTTTGGCTGAATTAGTTCAATAAGAAGGCCTACGATGTTTATATTTTGGTTTGTCTTTCAGAGCGTTTGCTGGTGTCAGGCTCAAATGAGTCCATCTCTGCATATGTTGATGGGGACGTGACTCTGAACTGCTCTGTAGACTCTCACATCACACCTGAACACATTGAAGAGGTTTCATGGAAGAAAACGGATGAAGATGAAGATATTCTGGTTCTGCTGTATCAAAACAGTAAGACTTTACCAGATTCATCAGATGAACAATTCAGAGACAGAGTTGAGTTCTTCACTGCTGAAATCCCCAAAGGAAACTTCTCTCTCAGACTGAAGAGTGTCAGAACTAAAGATAAAGGAGTTTACATGTGTCAAGTGTTCGCTGGAGTTTTATCAGCCAATGCAACTGTAGAGCTGAAGAGACTGGGTGAGTCAGAGACATGGTCATTGCACAAGTGGGGAAAATAAAATCCTTGAAATTGACTTTAGATTGATGAAAAGAGGTGTGAAGTGTATTCTTCTTCTTCTTTTTTTTTTTTTTGCTCATTAAATATTAGTGTTACAGTATATCCTCATCTTTCAAACATGCTGAGATTCAATCAGCTGTAGTCAAATCATCAGGCCAGATTAAAGATAAGATTTAGATAAAGATAAAACAAAGATAAGATTAAAAACAAGGTATAACAAACAATTAGTAATACATTTATTACTGTATTAATTTATCTTTGTTAACATTAGTTAATGCTATTTAGGGTAAATAATAGTAGTCAATGTTAACTCTAGGTGCATTAACTAATGTTAACAAGCACAATATTGGATATAATTAATGCATTAGCTATGATTAATAAATGCTGTACAAGATTATTCCTACTTCGTTAATGCTAGTAAACACATGAACTAACATGAGCTAATGGTCCATTATTATAAGCGTTACAAATTAGTGTTGAACAGTCTGATTAACACTAGAATAAAAGAGTTTTTAAATCTGTTCCATTTACATAGGGGAATTCTGTATCTCCTGCCAGATGTTAAAAGATCATAGCAAGCGTAAGATACATGTGATGGTTTGCTCAGTATTCTTTTGCCTCGTTTAGTGTACATCGCTTATACAGAGTCTGGGTGCTATAGTCTTTTAGACCAATACGTTTCATGGCAGTTTGGTCAATATACAGAATTATGGACTTCATTTTTACAGAAAGGTAACTGTACCAGATGGATAAACCATACCTGATTACACTTTTAAATGTGGACTTATAAAAAAAGATACATAATTTTCCTATCAACTCCATAGAACCGAGGTCTGCGAAGTTGGAGTTTTCACAGACCCAAGTAACACGAGTGTCCCATAAAAGAGATTTTTCTATGAGCATTCTAAATATTTGTATTATTGCACCTGAGTAATTTCTTGATTATGTACAAATACTGGCATATAATCATCAATACAAGGGATCAAAATGATTTCTTATTCTATACTATACTCCAGTCATACAAAGGTACATCTTTTGATAACGTTTTTTTTTTGTATTCTTTCAGTAACTAATGTATGTGTTTTTCAGGTTTCTCCGGTACACACATAATACTGATGATTCTCTGTATTTCTGCATTTGGATCTGCTCCTCTGTTGTGCTTTCTGATCTACTGCAGGTCACCTACTAAAGGTATGTGTGTAAGCCATCAAACAAACCTGTTTCACCACTGGATTGTAATATGTTTTATTTTTCAGGTTTATTTGTACAGGAAATTTATGATGGTTTTTGGAGTCTGGGATCTTCAGTGGTTTTGCCCTGTCATGTTGATCGGAAATTGTTAAAGAAAAATCTAAAGGTGGAATGGAGAAGGACAGACCCAGAGACTCTGGTTCATCTGTATCAAGATGGTGAATGTCGACCAGAGAAACAGCACAAAGATTATGAAAACAGAGCTCATTTTACTGAACATGTTCAACGTGGAAACTTCTCTCTTCACCTGCTCAATCTGAGGCCTGAAGATGCTGGAAAATACAGATGTACAGTTTACAGTGACCAGGATTGTGTCCATTCAGAGGTGAAATTAAAACTACGTAAGTACCTGTACATGGAAAAAGAGACAAATAGTTGTACTCGATTTTGTCAGTGGGAAATTGACTGGATTGATAAATCATTGTGGTTTGCTTTTGTTGCAAGGTAATGTTGGAGACGGTTATTTGGCCTTTACAATGGTGTAACATTAATTTGACAAAAGCAGGGATGGTCACATCTGGTATAGGCATGGTGCACACGATAACAGGCATGGTTTCTGAGTCTCCCATCTACATCATACTTTTTTATGACATGTGCTGCCATGTCAATTAAGAAGTATGTCTGTTGAAGTCTTTTTTATGGTTAGTTCAGCTAAAAATAAAAATTAGCCTGTGATTTACTTGCCCTCAATGCATCCTAGGTGTATCCAAGGTCTATATGAAGAGTTCAGATGCAAAACCCTCTAAATCCATCAGACCTCTTTTCTTGTAAATGAGCATTTTCTATCAGGCTCCTCTGATTAGGTTCAGCAGTTTAATTTTATAGGTAATGGAAAGGTTATTAGCTGGTGAATAAAATAACTTTTTTTTTATAAATGTCACTTTAGACAACTATTTGGTTTTTAACAAGGTAAATTTTCTTTTGCGCCAAAACCAGCTAAATCCACCTCTGCTTTTTATGCAAAACCCTCTAAATTCACCTATAGGGACAAGACAGTGTATTTAGTTGAAAATCACTAAGGATGTGATTAGAAATTATTTTACCAAACATAAAACATATTACACAAACCACCTGTAATTAAAAATACATCTGTCAAGTACAGTAAGTGGTGGTTCATTCCTCTGTGATAAACCAGGAAAAAAGCAGAAGGAAAATGAATGAATGAAATTTGTCAAGTAAGTGCGTTAATCAATAACATTAAAACTGACATTAATTAAATCTTAACAATCTGTTGTCATTTCTGATATTTGGGATTTAGATTTAATGCAAGTAGAACATTGTAAACATTGCAAACATTGTAAACTAAGCTTGTTACATTCAAATAACGTAGTGTAAAAACATTGTGAAACATCAATATCTGTGCATTGTCCAGTAATATAAAAAGCTTATCAGATGTATAGGTATTAAGAAGTTATATAAATAATGTGTAGTTTTATACATTATATTTATCTTTAAAAAAAATGGCTTAAATTAGTAAATAAATCACAAGGTAGGCCTACTGGGCAAAAAGGGGATGCCTCTCAGACAATTTTAGAAGCTGTCATTCATTCATTCTTACCATACTTAAGGTCTTGCTCTCTTGTTTATCCTCATAGCATCCATGTGGGATAAAAGAACGGCATCTTAACTCTGTCTTTTGTGAAATGGAGTTGCCGTTTAATGTATAGTAAATCGACTCATTCAAAATAGCGTCGCTGCGCAAACAAACATGAATGCATGCTACACTTGCAATGCATGCACAGAGTTTTGAGGTAAGGGACATTTTCATTTGCCATTCACTGACAGTTAGACAGGCTCATCCAGTTCACCAAACTCCATCTTTTAAAATCGAAAGTGGAATAAAACAGTCTCCTCATAAAAGCCGGCGTATCAGCGTGCTGCTACATTGAAAACATTTGATTCGATTCGCGCCTTCTGATTGGTTCTTAAGCTTTAGCGGCTTTTGCTGTCAAAGGCAAGTGGCGTTTAGAGGCTTTTGCCAACAAACTGTTATTTCAGAATGCATTGACATCGGGATTTGGATGATTAGAAGCAAATCTATTTGTTGATGGTGTAGTACGTGCCTAAAGCATTCACTCAATGTCATTAGCTAATTTTTGGCAGAAGTGAACTCTTCATATGACTTTCTTCTTTCAGTCAAAGTTAAACATTTATTTATAAATTTCTTGGCCTTTTCCAATGGCAACTTATTTTATTTTTTACAAGCCAAAAGAAGTCCAATAAAGCTCATCGTTATAAAAAGCGCCTCATGTGGCTCTGGGCGTGAATAAAGGTCTCCTGTAGAAGAATGTCAGTATGTAAAACTTTACAAACATTTTTACACATTTTTACAAACATTTGCTAACTGTCTTACATGTCTTTTGTTGGAAGATGCTTCTGTGGATCCCTTAATTCAGGTGCCTTGCTTTGCTGTTTTTAACCAGTTTCACTGCAAAAAATGCTTTTCTTACTTAGATGTTTTGTCTTGTTTCTAGTCCAAATATCTAAAAATTCTTAAATCAAGAAGAATTTTTTTAGACAAGAAAAACATATTGTCTTGTTTTAAGAAATAATATGCCAAATTGAAGTGAGTTTTTCCTTAAAACAAGCAAAATAATCTGCCAATGGGGTAAGCAAAATAATCTCATGTCAAAAGGAAAAACAAGATTATTTTGCTTACCCCATTGGCAGATTATTTAGCTTGTTTTAAGGAAAAACTGACTTAATATTGGCATAATATTTCTTAAAACAAGACATTATGTTTTGCTTGCCAAGAAAATGTTTCTTGATATAAGAATTTTTAGATATTTGGATTAAAAACAAGACAAAAAATCTAAGTAAGAAAAGCATTTTTGCAGTGTTGGGCCCCTGTCTCTTACTTTTTGAAAGAGTCAACATGATTGTCATCAATAACAAAAAGTTATTTCAAAATTTAATTATTAGGGGCCAAGCAGCAACGCTGCGAAGGCCCCAATTGCAACGTTGGCGTTCCTCTTCTTCTTCTTCTTCTTCTGCTTCTTCTTTTTCCGCCGGATTTGAATGGCAGCCTATATAACCGTACGCGGGATAGTTGTATAATTTGGCACAATGATAGAGGGCAGTGTCAACATGAACCACAGCAAACCTGAAGTCTCTAACTCAAACTCTCTAGCGCCACCACTTGTCCAAAGTTTAACTTATGTTTATTGGTATAACTTTTGAACCGAATGGGCTACAGTCAAAATTCAAGCCGATTCAAACAAACCATATGGTGCCGTTTTCCGTCATGAATTTTTTTTTGCTATTTTGAATTTTTTGCAAAACCTGTTTGATCGAACTTGTCCCAGGCCGTTTCTCCGTTTTTCACCAAAATTGAATCACATGATCTACAGACCATGCTGACCAAAAGTTATGAAATTCAAGTTGATTCGACCAACCATTTTCGTTTAACTTCTGAACAAATCTAACATAGAGCTTGCGAAAATCGTCTTGAAGCGATATCTCCGTAACGCATTGTTGTATTTACACCAAACTTGGTGTGTGTTATGACAATGGTCTGAGGTTATCTGCAGCGTTTCGGAGCACTGCCCCCTAGTGGTTCAGAGATACAGAAAATAGCTTTTTTTTTGCTTATATCTTGTCAGCCCTTAGTCCAAAACTCATAAAACTGGTCTCTTCACATCCGACAGAGCATGCCAAGTCGAATAATGTCTGATTTTCCCAGGTCAGCCATTTTGGACGTCGCCCATTTAGATTTTGTCAAAAAATGCTATATTTCACAAATGTATTCACGTATCATTACAAAACATGGTCTGCACCTTCGACACTATGCCCTGAAATAGGTTTAATGTGGTAAAATTGACATCAAATTATTCCTTGGATCATGCCGAGAACATTGATACCAAACATGCCATATAACGGCAAACTTCCTGTCCGCCATATTGATTTGGTTCAAAAACATTTTTTTGCGAACTCCTTCCCGACCATTGATTCAATTTTCACCAAATTTGACTCCGATCATCTTCAGACCATGCTGACCAAAAGTTATAGAAATCATATCGATTAGCGAAACGGTTGTTTACGGCATCAACAAATGTGTTAGCACGATGTCAATGTGCATCTGAGGCTGCGACTCTGCAATACTTAAACATATTGACACTGATCTTTAGGTCTGTCATTGGCAACTCACAATGAGTCCCAAAACATAAATTTGGTATGAGCGCCACCTAGTGGTTACAAGTTATAAACCATTTACTAAAAATCAATACAAATTCATAAATTTGCTAATGACTTTAGTCTGCATATGTTTATTGTCATAAAAAATGATCTCAACTTATTCCTTGGGTCATGCCGACAACATTGATACCAAATATGCCATATTTGGCTAAACTTCCTGTCCTCCTTATTGATTTTGTTTTAAAAAAAAAACTCTTTTGCAAACTCCTGCTAGACCGTATACCGAAATATCACCAAATTTAACCCGGATCATCGTCTGACCATGATGACTAAGTGTTGTAAAATTCATGTCAATAGGCAAAAGAGTTTTTGTTTACAGCATCAACAAATGTGCTTGTATAATGTCAAACTGCATCTGAGGCTGTCTCTCTGCAGTGCTTAAATATATTGACACTCAACTTTAGGTTCTTCATTGTCACCTAACACTGACGACAACACATCAAATTTGTAACTCTGCCACCGTTTTGGGCCTCTAGACTGCTTTGGTCATTCTGGCTGTAAAATGCTTGGCCCCTTAATGGCTTCTTGCAGCTATATTTATTATTATTTGTCCCTTTCTAGGGTTTGAGCTGAAACATTCCTATGCATCTGTTTTTTCGGGAGGTTCAGTGGTTTTGCCCTGTGAGGTTGATGAACACTTGTTACAGAAAAGCCCAAAGGTGGAATGGAGAAGAGCAGAGACTCTGATTTATCTGTATCAAGATGGTGAGAGTCAACCAATGAAACAGAACAAAGAAGGTCATCACAAAGCTCATTTTGATAAGAAGAAGAATAATAATAAAGTAAACTTCTCCCTCCGTCTGGAAAAACTGAGAGCTGAAGATGCTGGAAAATACACATGTAAAGTGTACAGTGACCGGGATTGTGTGCATTCAGTAGAGAGAGAGGTGGTGATACTGGGTAAGTGAAAAAAACTGGAGCTTCTGGAAATGTTAGTCACTCTGCAGCAACTAATTTTAAGCTCATTTAATAAGACTACAAGACTGAACATTAGAATATATAAATCACCGTTCACATTTAACAACCTATTCCTGATTTTGGCACGGTTTGCTTGAAGTATACGGTGTTGTGGGGGGATTCATAAACGACAAATGTGTCAGGATGCTTGATTCAATTGTTCCTCAATCGTGTGTCATAGTGGAACCAATGGCATGTCTGTGACACTTTGTGACGTATTCGCAGAAAATCTAGCATTTTTAATTGACACTGACCTATAGAAGCACATAATTTTAATGAGTCGTTAGTTGTGTATATGTGGCCTTAGAAGAAAAAATGTGTACAGGTTTATTTAGATGCAGCTAAAAGTAATGTTATAATATTACAACAGTGGGCCTTTTGGGGGTTACTAATTTTCAGTGGGTTTAATCTAAATCAGTAATTACTGGTTACTTGATAAGTGCTAGTACT
Source organism: Danio kyathit (assembly GCA_903798195.1). Classification (NCBI taxonomy): domain Eukaryota; kingdom Metazoa; phylum Chordata; class Actinopteri; order Cypriniformes; family Danionidae; genus Danio; species Danio kyathit. The sequence continues at coordinate 15,208,848 of LR812521.1, read as the reverse complement.
GTCTTAAATTCTGTATTTTCTAATATTAAAAGTACTTGTTTCAGGACTTCTGCTTTACTTTCTCCAGTTCCCTATTAATAACAGAGCCTTATTCTAAAGTGTTATCATTGATTAAGTCTGAATGTGCACCAGCTACAGTATTAATAACTGTAAAGTGTCTGAGAGGTGATGTTAAAGAATGTAAAACTACTACACCTTTACACAAAAATGTATTTGCTGTTCATTTGTCGTAACAGGTATTTCACTGTAATAAATATCTTTGTTTTTGTTTTAAGGTTTCCAGGTTGAACACACTCATCACACACTTGCTCCTCTGGCACCATCAGTGGTTTTGCCCTGTTATGGTGAAAAACCTCCATCAGTGGAGGATCTGAAGGTGGAATGGACAATACCAGCCTCAGAGACTCTGGTTCATCTGTATCAAGATGGTGACCAGAGTCAATCAGAGGTCCAGCAGCAGGATTATCATGATAGAGCTCATTTCTTTACTGAGGAGATTCAACATGGAAACTTCTCCCTCCGTCTGGACAATCTGACAGCTCAAGATGAGGGAGAATATAAATGCACAGTTTACAGAAATCAGACAAAAGTGTTTTCAGAAAATAAAAAATTGAGACTGAGATTACTAGGTAAGTCAACAGATAAAATTACCTAACTTTATTTAAAGCAAGTTTGAGTCGTTGTGATTTTAAATTTAATTATCAGACATTGACTAAAAATCTAATCACAAAACAAACACTTCAAACACATCTTAAATGATGTATAACAGTAGTCTAAATGCTAATCTTATGTGTTTTGCAGAAAATATACATTTAGATTCCTATAATAAAGATCAATATTTTATTCAATCAAAATGTATAAGCTTTCCTGAATTAGGGTTATTTTTTATTTTCTCCACAGACACAGCCTTTTATCTTCATATGTTTCTCGTCTTCTTTCCAAATGTTCTGATGTTTCTTGCTTTTCTACTTTGGGGTTTTTCTGAAGGTAAGAGTTTCACAACTTTAATACATGGATCTGCAGTGTTTTAAATTCTTCTTTTTCAGAGATTATACATGCTTTTTGTCATTTTATATGCTGAAATAGAGCAATTTAAAAATGCCATATCGTACAACGATTCAATAAGTTATATTGTTCTCTAATATCTACATAGTTCTAAAATCTAAATTCTCATTGTAATGGTTTTAAATGCTGATTCATTCATTCATTCATTTTCTTGTCGGCTTTGTCCCTTGCGGGGTCGCCACAGCGGAATGAACCGCCAACTTATCCAGCACGATTTTACGCAGCGGATGCCCTTCCAGCCGCAACCCATCTCTGGGAACTTCCACACACACATTCACACTCATACACTATGGACAATTTAGCTTACCCAATTCACCTGTACTGCATGTCTTTGGACTGTGGGGGAAACCGGAGCACCCGGAGGAAACCCACGCGAACGCAGGGAGAACATGCAAACTCCACACAGAAACGCCAACTGACCCAGCCCAGCCGAGGTTCGAACCTGCGACCCAGCGACGTTCTTGTTGTGAGGCAACAGCACTACCTACTGCGCCACTGGGTTGCCCTAAATGCTGATTGTTTACTCCAAAATATATCCCTAGAATCAGAATGTCCACATTTACCATATTTGGAATGGTTTATTAATGTTTATTTATGAGCTCTGCTCTGAGCTCCTGCAGCTCAGTGCCTGCTTTCTCACACACAAACACATTTAACATTATGGACTTTGAAATAAACAGGTGCAAAATAATTATACTTCATTTGTCAAAAAATATTTTTACAAATTGAGTACAAGGGCGTCATAGTGGTGCAGTGGGTAACACGATCGCCTCACAGCAAGAAGGTCGCTGGTTCAAGCCTCGGCTGGGTCAGTTGGCATTTCTGTGTGGAGTTTGCATGTTCTCCCCGTGTTGGCGTGGGTTTCCTCCAGGTGCTCCTGTTTCCCCCACAGTCCAAACACATGTGCTATAGGTGAATTTGGTAATCTGAATTGTACGTAGTGTATGTGAGTGTGAATGCAAGAGTGTATGGGTGTTTCCCAGTGATGGGTTGCATCTGGAAGGACGTTCACTGCTAAAGCGTTTGCTGGATAAGGTGGCGGTTCATTCCACTGTGGCGACCCCAGATTAATAAAGGAACTAAGCCGAAAGGAAAATGAATGAATGAAAGTTGAGTACATGCTAGCTAAGTGGTCAGCATGGTTGCCTCACAGTAAGAAGGTCACTGGCTTGAGTCCCAGCTGGTTTCTGTGTAGAGTTTGCATGTTCTCCCCTCATGTCTAAAGCCATGTGGTATTGGTGAAATAGATAAACTAAATATTAGTAGTGTATAAATCAATAGTGTCTGGATGCAGACTTGCATATTCAAGCTAAGACATGCAGTCTTAGGCATGCAGTGTCAGACACAATGCATTCAATAGAGCTAGTGACATCACTGTGAGGGTTAGGGTTGGGCTTAGGTTAGGTGTGCACATTAAAAACATTGCATGCAGCTCAGCAAACTCCTGCACCCGGTTTGCATCCAGACCCCTCTTGTGTGAATGGGAGAGTGTAAAGGTGTTTCCCTGCACTGAGGGTTATTATCTCAGTGTTGGTTGCAGCAGGAAGGGCATACACTGTGTAAAATATATGCCAAAGTAATTGGCGGTTCATTCTGCTGTGGTGAACCCTGATTAAGCAGGAAATAAACCAAATGAAAGTGAGTGAGAAGCCTCGTAAAATCTTTTCAACTGAAGTGGTAGAGAGGTTTATTTTAGCTATCTTTAATCCATTAGAAAATCAAAATTTCGTTATGTTTTGGATAAAATATAGGCTAAATTATAATTGTAGCTTACAAATGGGGCCTAGTGAGATGTATCTCAAGCTTTATGTATAAGAAATCACAGGTAGGAATTTTTCCGCTTTCGTTTTAAAAAATCTTTGTCTACATGAAAATCATCACCTAACTAGAGTTTTCAGAAAGTTTCAGTTTCAGTCACCTGATACTCTGTTTTCATGTGGACAAACAGTGAAACGCAGAAAAGCAGTATGATTTTGCAAATAACTGCAATTCAGTATGTGTTTTCTTCTAATTGGGCTGAGTTTCAATGGGAATTTACACACATGGGATTTACACAAGAATAATTTGAAGCTCATGGTATGCAATTTCATGTATTGAAAATATATTATTCAGCTATGCATAGGTTTAGCCAGATTTTCATTCTATAGCTCCTTTAAACTATTGATTGGCTTCTGTTTTAAGATTCATACTTCAGCAATCAGCAAAGTATTATATAAAACAAATATTAATAAACAGAAGGCAAAAAGCAGCAGACGAAAAAACAGCTCCTACCTACAATATAGTTTAGTCATGTTCAGTATCTACTAGGGATGCAACAATACAGTTAGCTTACGGTTCAATGCATACCTCGGTTTTTTAACACGGTTTTCGGTTCGGTTCGGTTCTAATAGCTTGTTTTTTTTTTTTTTTGTTATTCTATGCTTAGGCAATAGGAACAGTAAGAAAGAGAAAAAATAAAAACAATTTATTGCAATACTCCTTTATTTTACTTCAAAGCCAAGAAAAGTACACTAATTCCTAGTGTATTATATAATAATAAAAAAAAGAATACTAAATTCTCACAGCTGCTGGTAGCCCATGCACAAACATATCTTCAAAACTAGAACCATTCAAGAATTTTAATCTTCTTTTTTCAATCTTTTTGTATTCAGTGACTCAGAATTACTAGAGTTTGTCTTCATTTATTTGCCTGTAGTATTTCAAGTATTTGCCTGTAGACCAGTATTATTAGAGCATTTTAATGTGTCAGTAAATTTATCAGTGCAGTTATTATTGTGATGTGTTTCTTTTTTAGGATCTCTGAATGAGTCGGTCTCTTGTTGTGCTCTTTATTTTCTGAGGCCTCTCTTGTTGCTCTGGGCAGCTCCATATATTGAAGAGTTTAAAGGTATGATTCATTTGATCATGTTATTATAGGGGAGGTCAGAGAGTGAAATATAAAGCTTGGGAATCTCTTTTATAAAACTTTGCATAAATACCTTCTTAAAAGTGAAATTATGCCAGAATGTGAAAATGATTCATACATTTTTCGGAAGTATTTTTACACAAATTTTACTTTATAAATCACAGCTGACCTAAGATTTGTATATGTGAAAAAGTCTTACATCCTGCCATTTACGTGCCCTCTTTCAATAGCAAATAGTCAATACAAATCACTTCATGAACTGACATATATTTTAAAATTAGCCACAAATCAATTATTATTTATGCCCAATAGTGTATTTGTTTCTTAAACTCTGCAGACCCAATTCTTGATCCAAAACCACTTTGTAATGTTCGCACTCTCATTATAAATGCTTCTTTATATGGCATCAACCTATATATTTGAAAGCCTAGTGTCTCATCTTCACTTAGAATACCATACATTGTGCTTGTATTATACATAAAGCAGTAAAATGTGTCATGTTTTATTCTTTTGAATGTGTATTTTATATATATTTCACAAAACAGTCAAGTCATATATCATAGGAAAGCTCTAATTCATGCACATTTGGTGATATAGATAATTATTTTGTGTGAAATTCATGCTTCAAAAATTCACCTAAAGAATTTTAGCAATTATAAAATATCATACTGTTCGATAGTGTCCATTCAGTGTTGGTTGAGCTGGGTCTTCTCTCCTGTCTACTTCACTGGTGGCTAAAAGAGCAGTCGTCTATTAGAGCAGTTTCCATTAAGAGAGGAGTTATCTCTAAGAGAGCAACAAGGTTAGCAATAGTGTCTTGGTTAAAGATGTGGAACTGACCATGCGTTTCTGGATAGGGTGGTTACCGGATAATGGTTATGTTCATTGTCTCTCATGTCTGGTCAAAGTCAGGATTTCTGGCCAAGTATGGTAATATTTAACCTATCCAAGTGCATACGCACACAGCAGTAAACACACACACACACACACACACACACCGTGAGCACACACCCGAAGCAGTGAACAGCCATTGCTGCAGTTGGGGGATCAGTGCCTTGCTCAAGGGGCTCACATCAGCCATGGTATTGAGGGTGGTGAGAGTGCTGGTTATTCCCTCCCACCACCAACAATCCCTGCTGGAGTTAGGACTCAAGCCTGTGACCTTCCAATCACAAGTCCAACTCTAACCATTACGCTATGGCTGCCCCATTTAGGGCGTTGGTATGTAGACAGAGTGGGGTGTATGTTGATGCACTTAAATTGCAATGTGGCGAGCAGCTTGGGGAGATCGGAGGATTACAGTAGGGGCTTAACCGTAATACCCCATGGACCTCCCCCCTCTCTTCCAATGCACACCCCATTCAGGCTTTGAATGATTGTGCCAGTTCACCCTCTGGAAAGGAACTCATCTGATGACTCCGGTCCAAAGACGTCTATCACGGAATCAGAGGGTGAGTGTGGCGGGGAGGGTGTGGTTTGGCTGCCTCCAATAGAGGAGAGCAGGCTGGGAGACCAGCGGCTGAAAAAGTAGGTCAATCAATGTAATGATTAACACCTGTTTTCTCTCAGTAACTGGGCTGGAGAGATGCTTCAAAAGAGAGAGTATGGGCTGAGAACAGGATAGAGATAAGCGGAGAGAGACGTTACTGAGTGCTCTACCTGAGAAATAATTAAAATAAAATATTTTGAGTTACCTGTATTGCCGACCCCGCCTTTTTTTTCCCAAACCCCAAATGAACTTTTGAACACTGGTACCAAAACCTGGGAAGAGGGGAAGACGTTGCTGCCAGCATGACAATCCTATACCATTTGCGGAAGTGATCCAGACACTCGTGGGACACCACCGTGGAACAACACCAGGCTCTCATGGACATGTGGGCAGAACAGGAAAAGCGGTTTTGGGTCCTTGTAGAAGCCCAGAGGGAGGACCACAGGCTTGTCCAGAGTCTGTTGAACCAAGAGATTAAGCCCGCCACAACATCTGTCCGCCCACCCTCCCATCATGTTGCAGAAAATGCGGCTGCAGGACGACCCGGAGGTGTTCCTGGACCTCTTTGAGAATATGGTGTAGGCCGCAGGCCCGACTGGCTGATGAAGATCATTCCGCTGCAGTCTCCTGGAATACAGCACCTTGAAGCGAGCCATCATCCAGTGGGCCATAACCTGGAAAAACAATGCCAGCGGTTCTGCTCCTTGAAGCTGAGCGAGAGCTGTCAGTGCTTTAGGTTCGCTCAACAGCTCCGTCCCCAGACATTGGAGTGGGTCCAATGCCCCCGGCCCAAAAAGCTTGACATCGACATCCAGCTGGTGGAAGATTATCTCGTAGCGAGGTCCAGGGTCGGTGTTTCTCCCTCTCTATCTCTCCTGTCTCTCTCCCTGTTCCCTCTCCCAGGTCCAGAAACCCAGGGCTGCCCAGGCAGGTGCCCAGGAAGCAGTGGACGGGAGAGGAGCAGACAAGCATACTAGTTACTAGTTTTACTTGATCTCAGTGCTGCATTTGACACCATCAACCACAAAATCCCCCTAAATCGCTTAAATTCTACTGGTGTCCAGGGACAGGCTCTACAATGGCTTAAGTCATACTTAACAGACCATTACCAGTTTGTAAATATAAATGGACAGCTTTCACAAGTCAGGCCAGTAAAGTATGGGGTGCCTCAAGGATCAGTTTAAGGCCCTTTGCTGTTTACAATATACATGCTACCCCTGGGAGATATTATTAGAAGACATGGAATCAGCTTTCATTGCTATGCAGATGATACTCAATATATATTTCAACAATACCTGATGAGACCTCTGAACTGTCTAAGTTAACTGAACTAACTCAGTCTCTGATGTTAAAGATTGGATGACCAACAATTTTCTTCTCCTAAATTCAGACAAAACAGAAGTATTACTTATTGGACCTAAATCTTGTACACAGCAGATCTCACAACTCGACCTGCAATTAGAGGGATACAAAGTTAGTATTAGCTCTACTGTAAAAGATCTGGGTGTTATATTAGACAGCAATTTAACTTTTGAAATTAAATCTCCCATGTCATAAAAATACTCCTTCTTTCATCTGAGAAATATCGCTAAGTTACAAAGTATGCTATCCATCTCAGATGTAGAAAAGCTAGTTCATGCTTTTATGACTTCTAGGCTGGATTACTGTATTTCTCTGTTCACTGGTTGCTCAGCATCCTCTATTAATATACTTCAGTTAGTGCAAAATGTAGCTGGCAGCGTTCTTACCAGGTCGAGATCATGTCACCCCAAATTTATCCTCCTTAAACTGGCTGCCTGTTAAGTTCTCTATTTATTATAAAATATTGCTTCTTGCCTATAAAGCTTTAAATAATCTAGCTCCTGTTTATCTAACCAACCTTCTGTCTCGCTACAATCCAACCCGCTCTTTAAGATCACTAAACTCAGGGCTTCTGGTAGTACCTAGAATAGCAAAGTCGAGTAAAGGAGGTCGAGCCTTCTCATTTATGGCGTCTAAATGCTAGAATAGCCTTCCTGATAATGTCTGAGGCTCAGACACACTCTCTCAGTTCAAACCTAGATTAAAGACCTATCTTTTTAGTAACGCATACACACAATGCATCGCATAACAGTATGATGCACAAGTGTGGTCCACGCAGGTGAGCGGACTTGACAACCACCTCATATGCTTTACATGTTTGTTTATATAACTACTATTTTCATTTATAACACTTCATTTTTGCATCTTGTTTAAATACACTATGAACAGCAGCTACACTAATTATTCTTTATTCTCTATATCTACCTGGGGATACTCATCCCGAGGCCCCTAGAGATTATGCAGTGCCAGAAATGATGCCAAGGCATCCATAATCCTGGACCAGACCATATCCTGAGCTGATGCTGTGGTGTTCATGGAGGAGTGTAGTGCATGAGACTGATTTCTGAATGACCATAGTGACAGACGAGTGCCTGCATTGATCCTGTGGGCCAGCCTGATCACCCGCTGGTGACCTACTCACACCTGCAGTTCTCTACGATGGACATCCAGCATTCTCCAGCCTCTGTCACCTAGACTGCAGCTCTACACAGGAAGTTTGGCCAGAGGAAAAATGGTCTACCCACAAAAGCCTGGTTTCTCTCAAGGTTTTTTTCCCTTAACTTCATCAGTTGGTGAAGTTTTGTTTCCTCGCTACTGGCTTGCTTAGTTTGGGACTTGTGGAGCTGCGCATCGATAGATTTTCTCTTCAGTGTTTGAACTTTCAGCAGTGACATTTAAACCACACTGAACTGAACTAAACTGAACTTCAACTCTAAAACCTGGACTTTACTATAACTTCTATGCTAAGCGGCTTAGACACAATCTACATTGTAAAAGCAATATAAAAATAAGCATGAATTTAATTTAATTTAAGCAAACAGCCAAAAAGGGCTGCAGGGCGGAGTTACACTCATAGCCGGCAGCTGCCCCGGTCGCGATGGGGGCTATACCAGATACCAGTGAGTATTGGGGGAGGTACATATCAGGCCTTGGTGCATTCGGTGTGTAATCAGACCTCTATGCACCAATGTCTGATGCAAGACACGGTATTGGATAAGAGCTGTGCTGTCTGGGTGAGGTGTGTGCACGGGGATGAAGTTCCCCTACTGAGTGCTCTACCTGTGAAATAATTTAAAAAATGTCTTTTGAGTTGCCTGTATCGCCAACCCTGCCTTCTTCATCCAAACCCTAAACAAACTTACCACAGTGAGATATCTGGCTCTGAACTGATCTGTGTCCGCCACACTTTAGGCCATGGCCTAGGACCATGAATGGGACATAATAGCTATGATTTCCTAAGCTGCTTTGGTGGTTGGGTTTGGAGGTTAGCCTCCTGCTTAGCTGACTATTTGAGTACTATGTGGGACCAAGAAAAGATGAGTAAAAACCTCATGTCATGGAGAGCTAATACTTTCCACATATTAACCACTTTTCCTGGTTGATATGTGAAACAGCTCGCATTTCGTTGCAGCGCAAAATAGCTGTGGGTTATGACTAATCCTGGTTCTGTAAATTTTGAGTCAGTGTCTGTACAAGATGATATTCAAAATGATGACGTAGAAGTGCAATCTCATGGGCACCCGTCCACAGGGTTGGTTTGCAGCAATAGACCTGCAGGAGACAAACTGTTATATCTCAAAGTTCCTTTGTCACACTCCCTTTACTGGTTTGTGTTTGAGAGCAGGTCTCCACGTGTTTACAGGTAATGAACTTGAAAGCGCTGTCTGTGAAGAAGGCAGACCCAGCACTTTTATTGAAAGCAGAGGTTGGCTCACTTGATTGTGAATGCCATGGCCTTCCCATATCAATTCTAGAGCTGTGTCCCCAGGGCGTGAGAGAGCACTAAAAATGAAGTGTTGCATCCTCTTGGGCATTAGCACTCAGTGCTTCTCTAGCACACATCTGTAGAGCTGCGGACTGAGCAACACTTAACACATTTGCGAGATTTTATTGTAAGAGTCTAAATTATCATATGCATTTGTTTATATGGCAAAACATGTCTTTTTCACCAAAAAAGGTCCATGCTGACTCCAAAGGCAGATACTGATAAGATCAGGGCCTGGTGTGTGGACTTTGGGGGTTTTACGATGTGGTCACATGTTGATTGGTCAATTTGAATGTCTCAGCGTTTGGGCTTTGGTCACATGGTCAAGAAAGGTACAAAATAGCTGGTAAACTTGGCTCTCTCTCTTTTCTTCTCTGCTCCTTCCTGAGATCTTCTCTGGCTCTCTCCCTCTCCCTCTTTGTCTCTCCCTCCCCCTGTCTCTCCCTCTCTCTCTGGTAACTTTAAATTTACATTTAAGCTGGGTACAATTAATATTATATCTTTTTATCATTTCATATTTTATCATTGTATACAGTTATTTCTAACTAATTCAGTTGTAACCATAGAGAATTATTGTCATTAAATCATTTCATGTTAAGTATTTGTGAATTACTTTTGATTTAACATCAACACTTAATTGCTCCATATTGCAATACAATACAATCACATAATATCAACGCTCTCCCACATTTATAGCTATTAATACTGCCCTTATTTCCGTTTTTGGTATAAGATTGCAGAAGAATGGTTTGACTAGAATGTACAGTTTTTTACCATCATGCTGATAACTTTTTAGTCGCTCGGCAGAACTACAGTTCGAACCGCTGTGGTCAAAATACCATTCTTACACCAGCCACGCTGGCTAGTAGATTTCCCAGTGGCTAGTAGAGTTGCCACTCACCATTTCCACTTGCCACAATTTTGTTGTTGGAAAAATATTTTTTTATGCATAAATTTGACTTTTGCATGCTGAAATTACATAATTAAAAAAATATATATGTCCACATGACTCCTTATTCCCCTTTTTGTGTGTATTGTGTATGATCTTGCTAAATGAGCATGAGCAAATGGGTTGTGGTTTCATAATCTCACATTGCAATTATTATTTTTCTATTTTACATGTCTTCAGGGCTCAACACCTAAAGATTTACCTTTTTTATGTTACAGCCGTATTCCATAATGGATTAAATTCATTTATTTCCTCAACATTGTACACACAATACCCCATAATGACAATGTGAAAAAAGTTTTTGAAATTGTTGCAAATTTATAAAAAAATTGAAAAATCACATGTACATCAGTATTCACAGCCTTTGCTCAATTCTTTTGTTGATGCACCTTTGGCAGTTATTACAGCCTCAAGTGTTTTTGAATAAGATGCCACAAGCTTGGCACACCGGTCTTTGGGACTTTTTGGCCATTCCTCTTTGCAGTATCTCTCAAGCTCTATCATGTTGGATGGGAAGCGATGGTGTACAGCCATTTTCAGATCTCTCCAGAGATGTTTAATAGGATTTTGGTCTGGGCTCTGGCTGGGCCACTCAAAGACATTCACAGAGTTGTTGTGAAGCCACTCCACTGATATTTTGGCAGTGTGCTTTGGGTCATTGTCCTGCTGGAAGATGAATCGTCGCCCCAGTCTGAGGTCAAGAGCACTCTGAAGCAGGTTTTCATTCAGGATGTCTCTGTACATTGCTGCATTCATCTTTCCCTCTATCCTGACTAGTCTTTCAGTTCCTGCTGCCACCACCATGCTTCACTGTAGGGATGGTATTAGCCTGCTGATGAGCAGTGCCTGGTTTTCTCCAAACGTAACACCTGGAATTCACTTCAAAGAGTTCAATTTTAGTCTCATCAGACTAGAGAATTTAGTTTCTTATGGTCTGAGAGTCCTTCAGATTCCTTTTGGCAAATTCCATGCAGGCTGCTATGTGCCCTTTACTAAGGAGTGGATTCCGTCTGGCCACTCTACCATACAGGCCTGATTGGTGGATAGCTGCACAGATGGTTGTCCTTCTGTAAGGTTCTCCTCTCTCCACTGAAGAACGCTGGAGCTCAGACAGAGTGACCATCGGGTTATTTATCACCTCCCTGACTAAGGCTCTTCTCCTCCGATCACTCAGCTTAGATGGCCGGCCAGCTCTAGGAAGAGTCCTGGTGGTTCCAAACATCTTCCACTTACGGATGATGGAGGCCACTGTGCTCATTGGAACTTTCCGAGCAGCGGAAATTTTTCTGTAACCTTCCTGAGCCTTGTGCCTCGAGGCAATCCTGTCCCGGAGGTCTACAGACAATTCCTTTGTCTTCATGCTTGGTTTGTGCTTTGACATGCACTGTCAACCCTGGGACCTTATATAGACAGGTGTATGCCTTTCCAAATCATATCCAATCAGCTGAATTGACCACAGATGAACTCCAATTAAGCTGCTGAAACATCTCAAGAATGATCAGTGGAAACAGAATGTACCTGAGCTCAATTTAGAGCTTCACGGCAAAGGCTGTGAATGCTTATGTACATGTGATTTTTTTTATTTTTAATAAATTTGTAACAATTTCAAAAACTCTTTTTTTCACATTGTCATTATGGGGGTTGTGTGTAGAATGTTGAGGAAATAAATTAATTTGATCCATTTTGGAATAAGGCTGTACATAAAAAAAATGTGGAAACATGAAGCGCTATGAATACTTTCTGAATGCACTGTATATACATATTTTATTCAACAAAAATGTTCTCTAAAAAACTATTAAGAAATGATTGTTATTTATTTAAAACTATGCACAGTAATCTGTCCAGGCTAAAGGTCTCAGATCACCAGTTAACTGTACATAAATTGGGAGTTAATTGCCTATAAAAGCAATGCTATTGTAAAGGATAATTATTAAACCATATTAATAAAAATAACTGTAAGCAAAAGAAAAGCAGGTGAAAAACATTGTGTGCATCAATGAAAAGATGATCACATGCACACGGTTAATGTTAGGCCTATTAATAATCTGTTCAAAGAAATTGAACATGGCAATCACTGCTGCTTACAAAAAGACATTTTTAAAAAATCTCAAGTTCCTCAGTTCACAATCGGTTTCACCAATTTTCCTATAGTCTCCACAATGTGCGTAATAAGGGTTGAGAGTTTACACACAGCTGCCAACATTCTCCTGTCAAGTTTGTTTATTATAGATTGCAACCTTTGAATGGGAAGTGGCGTATGCATGTTTCCGCGTCTGTTTTGTATTCACGCTACGTTTATAAATGAGACCCCAGATCTTCAAACATTATTTCATCTTTGTAATGATACAGTAAAATCAGTAATTTCAGTAAAATCCCTTCAAAACTGTAATTTTGTTGTAGTGTTTCATTGTTTATGTTGTACATGATTATCATTAAAAATGTCTTGTTTTACAGGCAAGATTTACAGATGGATCCTGAAATACAGTTATATTGCAGAATATATTGGTCTCTCAGTTGTTGTTTATTCAGGTAAAAAACACATTATCATGAATACATTAAAGTTCACATAACACAAATAAACAAAAAAATGTGTGCGTTAGAAACTGAATGTATATATATATTTTATATTATCAAGCAATTTTGATACAGTAACATATCATAAATTGGTAACATTTTATTTTACTTTTCATGCAATTTAGGTTTAGAACCTATTTAATGCAGAAAGACGAAGTAGCTCTATATTATTCAAGTAGACATCTGTAAGGTTTGATGATAATATTGATGAAAATACCCTGATCTTCAGCTTAATGTGAATAATTAGCATGGTTACACCACAATATTATTTTATATTTAGAGAATCTGGGTTGAATGTAAAACTATTAGAACCACTTCTTAAAGTGTTTTGTGTTTGAGTTTCATTTCAGCAGCAAAAAAATCACCAAGTCCATCATCAAGTCAAGATTAGAAACAAAAAAGAAAATCAAAAATAGAAAATAGACTGTCACTGCTCTAATATGTTTTGTGCTTCTGCATTGTTTATATTTCAGCTGCTTCTGTTTGATTATGATTGTTTTCTATCTTCCTTCAGCTATTTTTGCAAGTGCTTGGCAGAGAATAATGAATTTTGTAGAGGTTGAGAGACTTGTGGTCATAGTGCTGTTTGTAATCATGTTTTTGTCTTGCTTCTGCAAAGTCATTCACTGTAAGTATTTCTATTATTCCTTTACAGACATTGAATTGAATTAAACTATGTTTTTGATGCCTGTAAAACACATTTTTTTTTCTGCAGATTCATTTTTTATTGTTTATATTTCATTTTCATGCATCTGTAATTAATAATATTTATTGTCATGGCAATCAGCCACTGAACTCTTTTAATCTGCATGAAAACACAATTAGCTTTTTTTCTGGTAAAATTGACAACTGTAAAAATTAAAAATGCAAAAGCAAAGCAAAATAGAAGTGAAGCTAGTCAAATAAATGAGGCTATTCTATGGCTGATGTTTATAGGCTTAAATTGCAAAATTATGAGTGGTTTCAAAAGCCTTATTTTAATATAGAATATGATAAGCAGGTAAATAAACAGTGTTAGTTATCAAAAGTTCACTGCAGCACTTATTTTATTATTATTAGTTTGCTTTTATTTTACCTTGATTTAATTGTTTTTTTTTATGTATTTTTTTTTTTACAAAACATAATTCTGTTATGTTTTAAAATTAATTAAAATGACTCAAAAATGAATGAAATAAGGTAGTAATTATTGAAAATGTTTCTCGTGTAGTTTTAGTTGCAGAAGTTGGAGGGAAAAATGGACGAATAATTAGGATTTTTGATGCCGTGGCAATAATGATCTTTGAAATTCTGCCTACTTTACAATTCATGCTCCTGTTTTACACATTTGGATCTGTCAAAGGAGGTAAGATTATATTCAGAGTCTGAGTCTGATGTTCATTTACGATTCTCTGTAGTCTGGTAATCTGTTGATGAATTATAATATCCAAGATAAATATATTTACTTTCTTGTTTATAGGATTCAGCCTACTTGTAATTTTACCACTGTTAATGATGATGATGATCAATGAGAAATTGTATGATGTGTGCTACTACAAAATTGACTGTAAGTATTTGATCATTTCTGCAATAATCTCTTTGACTTCTGCAGTTTCTGTCTTTTGTTGATCATCGCTGTTTAGACAAACATTTTACATTTTCCATAAAATTTCCATAGACGTAATGATGTTTATACTGTACAGACTATATATTCTCTCCCAACTAAGCCCAACCATACCCCTAAACCTAGCCCTCACAGATATGCATTTTTACATTTTTAATATACTTCATTCTGTTTTATTTATGAGCCGTTTTCTTCATGGAACCAAAACAATATCAACACAAGATATTGCTACACTTGTGGGGATATTTGGTCACAATGTAAGAAATATAAGGTACACATAAACACGCACACACACAAACATAGAAACTCACACAAGTAACATAAATGTCATTATAATTTTCTTTATAGACAAGTGTGGTTTATTTAATTTCTGTTGTTGTTTCACATAAACGTAGAGAAATAAACACAAATGCACTAACTTTTATTTAAAGGCAGATAACAAATAAACAAAACCTTGCAAAAGGACGAACCACCCCTGTTGCCCCCTGCAAGTCGGTTGGCACTTGAGCAGATCTGAGGGTTACAGTGAGGGCTCATCTGTCACCTCTGGGCCAGCGAAGCCCCCTTTCCTCAACAGTCTGCTCCATCCAAGCTTCAAGCGAGAGAGGCATTCCATCCTCTAGGATGATCGTGCTCTTGTTTGATGACACAGAGGACCAGTTGTCCACCGCGTCATCAGAAGTTGGACTGTCATGCTCCGATGGCAGTCCGAACCCGCTCCTGCCCTCCAGGGTGGTGGGTGAGGTCTTCGACCTGAAATCAGACATGATGGCCATGCTATCCTGGGCTGCTTCGGCGGTGGGGCTGGAGATAGCTTGTCCCTCAACTCCTACCAACGCTACGAATTGAAGGCGCTGGCTGAGCTGCATGATAGTGGTTCCTCTTCAGGCACTCTGCACAAGCTTTATATGGTGACCGACTGTGCTCTTTTGACCACCAAGTTGGCTGTGCATCCCCTGGGGAGGACGATAGCCACTCTAGTCTAAACCTGGCAGATATGCATGATGTTGACAAAGTTCACTTTCTTAGCTCAGCCATATCCTTGGCTTGCCTGTTCTGCGACACCGTTGGAGATTTTACTCCATTTCATCGCAACATTAGGTTTCTGGCCTCAGAATCACTTTTCTCTCTCTCAGAGTGTGACAGCCTGAGTATTGCCAGCATGGAATGCAATGTATTTCACGGTGGTCAATCCAATAGATCTGCACTTTCTGAACAGCTATCTGCGTAAGATGCCGTTCAGAATGCTTATGCAGGGACGCCTCATTCGGTGTTCTTGTCCTTAGGATTGGTTTGCAGCAATAGGAGTAAATGATGTGTATTTTCATGTCTCCATCTTTCCACACCACCGACCATTTCTACAGCTTGCATTTTCACTAGGCTCACGCAGGGTCCCCTAGCATCCCCTCAGCTTGTGGGCATTCCATACTTAATTATCTCGACGACTGTATTATTTAAGCTCAGTTGCAGGAGCAATTGATTATGCACAGGGACAGGAGCATCTCTTTTCTTGGGTTGGAGCTGGATTTGCTATGAAGGCACACCTCACAAGAGAGTGTGCTGGGCTGGTTCTGACCTCTCTGTTTGACAGGAAAACTGTAGTCCCATTTTCCGAGGCTGCTGGGGAATATGGCATTTGCAGCAGCTGTCACGCTACTTGGACTTCTTCATTTGAGACCACTTTAGCGCTGGCTTCACAATTGGGTCCTCAGATGGACATAGCACGGGCATGCACCAAGTGCCCATCATTCCACTGTATTGCCACACTCTCAGTCCTTGAGTGGACCTTGCATTTCTCAGAGCCAAAGTGCCTCTAGAACAAGTGTCTAGGCATCTCATCATCACAACAGATGCTCCAAGTACAGGATGGGGGACCTTGTGCAACGGGCATGTGGCAGTGGTTCTGTGAACCGAATCCTGACTGCATTGGCATGTAAATTGGCTGGAGCTGCTGGCAGTGTTTCTCACTCTTTGTCGGTTTCGGATGGTGTTGGCGTGGCAACACATAATGGTCAGGACGGACAGCACAGCGGCGGTGCCATATATCACTCAGAGAGGTAGTATACGTTCTCAATGCATGTCATAGCTCGCTCGCCATCCGCTCCTTTCGAGTCATACATGTCTGAAATCACTGCATTCCTTTCATATCTAGGCGTGCTAAACTGTGCAGCCGACGCACTCTCGTGGCAGCATACTCGCATGGGAGAATGCACACTCCACCCTGGTACAGTCCAGCTGATATGGGCGTGCTTCGGAGAAGCCTAGGTTGACCTGTTTGCTTCTCCCAAGACTGTCAATTGCCACAACTGGCCCCTGGGACATGTGCAAATATGCATTTTCCCCTGTGAGCCTACTTGCACGGGCCCTGTGCAAAGTCAGGGAGGATGAGGAGCAGGTCTTGTTAGTAGTTGTGCCCCTGTGGCCCAACCGAACCTGGATTTCAGAACTTTCTCTCCTCACAACGGGCCCTCCCTGGTAGATCCCCTTGAGGAAGGACCTTCTTTCTCAGGGACAGGGCACCCTCTGGCACCTGCATTCAGATCTTTGAAACCTTCGCGTGTGATCCTTAGATGGAGCATGGAAGGCTTAGGTGACCTACCGACTTCAATGCTTAACACTATCACTCAGGGTAGAGCACCCACTACGAGGCATACCTGTGGTCTGAAGTGGAGTCTGTTTGCTAAATGGTGCACTTCTTGCAAAGAAGGTCCCCAGACATGCCAGATCAGCATTAAGCTTTACTTTCTTCAGGAAAAGTTGAAGGGCAGGTTGTCTCCTTCAACACTGAAGGTTTAGGTTGCTGCCATCTTTGCTCATGATGATAAGATATATGGCAGTGCCCTGTGAAGGCACAACCTCATTCGGTTTGTAGCGGATGTGCCGCAGATGAAGACTAGATTTTCCCCCCTAAAAACCATATCTCTTATTGGTGTGACATTTATGAACAGTAGGTGCCAGGGGTCTAGCGGTAGAGACCCTGTGCTGACATTTCGTGTTTGCCCAGGTTGCTTGGTGGGCCCTGGGGATCCATTCTTTAGTCCATAATCTGTATTACAGATGGGATGAGAAGGGAGTAAAACCTTCCTTTTGTGGACACCATTTACGACCCAAGACATTCCAAAGGAAAACCCCCAACTTTTTGACACCCACACACACACACGCACACACACCCAAAGACACACACTATTGAAGAGAACTATCAGGACTCAAAAACTCACTCCAAATGATATGTAATGTGTGTTTGTAATCTATATGCTCTGCCCTATAGCAAAAGTAGTCAAAAGAGTAAATGCATGCGCTAATTAAGTCTTTTGTCACCTTATATAGTATAGAAATGCCTAGATGCTATCTAATGTGTGTTTAGAATGTCGTGTTTAGTATCATTATGTTTCTCCTGCTATTTTCCAACCCATGATACTGAATACATGATAATAGGTTATACGGTTTGCATTCTTTAATGCTCAGAGTTAAAGTCCATTTGAATGTTACGGAAGGATCCTCATTATGCATATCAGCGGTCCAGAGACAAAGAGAATCTCCCGCTCAAAACTTTGCCATGAAACCATTGGTCAGTCAGTAGAAAATGGGTGTGACTTGACCCATAGTTAAAACCCATTCTCTCCCCAGAATCAGGGCAGAAAGGTTCCGAAGAGAGAGTCTCCACAGGAGTGCTCCTAAGGGGGCAAACCTCAGTTCTGTACCCACGTGACTCGCCTGAGTCTACGTTTTCTTATTTTCCGGCAAATTAAACTCAGTTTAAAGTTTGTACCTCGCGTATCCTCCGATCTACGTCGCAAAACTCTACGCATCAAGAAAGGACTCCATCTTCCAAGCATCAGAGAAACTATAAGAGAAAGATACCCACTAAATCCAGGTATTTAGTTATGCATTAAAGCTGTGCCCCTTTGTTAAAAAGGTGTTTATAATCTTGGTGGTCCTTAATAGTTGTGTGGAACTGAGCGAGAATTGCCATTCTTTATCTAAACTCTTTACTTCCTCGCTAGCTTTCTTTTCTCTGTTTTTGTTGTTATGTTTTGTACGTTTGTTTGTTATATGTTAGACTAGTCAAATAAATCACGCTATAACCACTATGGATTGTCTTTATTTTGCCTCACAGAAAAAGTCACTTAAATGATAGATTTCGCTACATGCTGATTTAAGTTTACCAAACGATTAATCTACTTCACAAGAAGTAGTTATTATTCCCTTTCTAAATAAATTAATAATTACTGAGTCCGCTCAGATGAGCGGGCGAAGTCATTGTTGTATTTATTTAGTCAAATTAACTGTAAGTTAATGCAGAATATTTATAATTAATAATAACTCGTTATTATTGATCATTAATATTCATAAACTGAGCTAATTTTGCTACAGGTTCCTCAGAGGCACGAGGCGATTAAGTCCATCTCGCCTCCCTCTCATACCCTCTTGGGATCTCACTGTAGTGCTAGCAGGCCTGCAGAGAGATCCGTTTGAACCACTCAACTTCTATGCCTGAAGACAGCTCTGCCGGTTTTGTTGGCATAGATCAAGTGGGTCAGGGACCTAGAGATATTTTTGGTAGTGAACCTGCAAGCACTGCCTGCAGAGGAGGTAGACCCATTGACTCTTCTCATTGCTGTGTCCTGTTCGTGCTCTGCTCCTTTATGTGGACTGCACTCAGAGTGTAAGATCTTCTGAGCTCCTGTTTGTCTGTTACGGTGGTCAGCAGAAGGAAAGTGCCCCCCTCCTGGTGGACCCGTGTCTTCATTGTCATATGTTGCATTCCCCCTATTAGGGTTTGCCCATATGTTCCTATTGTCACCAGGTCTCCCCAACTGGGTAGCAAGTGGCCTACACAGCGTCTTTCCTCTTCGGGACTGGGATGCTTTCCCAATGTCCTGTCGTATTGCAAAAATTCTTTGACTAATATAGCTAGGTAAAAGTTTTTACGACCCCCTAAAAAAACCTTAAAAGCATTCCTATTCAGGTAAGTAAGGGCTCAGGGACGTTGGAGGGCTGGGCCCTTGGTGAGGATTGTGTGCCCATGCAATGCTTGACAAACTTCTTACCAAGGCTGTGGCAAGTTTCAACTTTTCAGGCTGCGCTTTCCATACACTCCCTCAGAAGTGTTGTTCTTACACAGCATTAAGTTTCCAACTCGAAGGGGAACGAAATGGTTACAAACGTAACCCACATTTCCTGAGAGAGGGTACGGAGAGGCTGTGGCTGTTTCTCAGTATGCGTTCTTCAGCGATCTTGCATCCTCGTGTTCTCGTGTCACGTCTTCATCAGCTGCCAAAGTTCAGTTCCAATACTCAAGACCGCAAGAACAGAGGACGCGTGAAACTTCTTGGATGTGTTCTTGATATCGAGGATGCACTGATGCAGACTTGGGCGCCAATCTCGCTCTGGAAGTCCCAGAAGTCATTGCAGCTGGAGGTGGGAAGCGTAGCATTTTATTTAGGTTTCAGATATATCACTTATTTACCTCAGGAGTTTCCCTAAATGAAACGGTGAATATAACCATTACCATGGACATCTTAAAAAAGGCATAAACACATTAAGAGTGTTTGTTTGCTGAAATTCGTATTAATATCTGTTTTATTTATATTGTGCAATGTCTATTTATAATGTTTTTATGCACAGTATATATTTTGAAAAGGGGAAAAAAACTATAAATCGTTGTATGAATGCTGTAATGTTTAAATAATTTGGCCATCAGGAAGAACGCAGCATCCCATTTCTCACAGGACGCGTTCTCTGTTCTCGCGGTCTCCCGAGTTCGTTCTTCCGAGGACACCTGGCAAGACCGGTCTCCAAAAGAACGCAAGTCCGTTCTCTGCATTCTTGGAATTGAGAAACAGCCTGTGTCTCCCTTCCACAGCAGCTGGCTCTCCAGCTGATAGCTGTATGTTCAGCTTCTTCAGTTATAAAAGCCTACCTGACTCTCTGCAGCTGCTGGCTTTTTCTCAGCTGATTGTGATTGCCATCAGCTGCGAGAGTTGCACTCTGCCAGCTCATAGGTATTCACTGGCCCGTTTTCTAACTCTTCAGAAGGATTGGCTCTCTGGTGATACTCCCAAAAGTGTTGTTCTGACACAGCATCTCAATTCCCTCCCCATGAGAATGTTGGTTGTATTATGCACACGTAATGTTTCAGATTAATTTTAGTCAAAGTTGACAAATAAGTACATCAATTTTTTATTTTTTTTATTTAGGGAAAACTAAATCCCAAACTACATAGCCCTATTTGATACAAAGTGTTTAAAAAAGTGTGCCTGTTGAAACATAACTCTGGTTTATCACACCTTAGTTCAATTTCTCTAGCCACACTCCTGATTATTGCCACAACAGTTCTCCTGACAAAGTGAAGTAGACCAAAAGATCCACAAAAGCTGGACACCATGCAGAGATCCAAAGATATTCAAAAACGTGAGCCGTATATTATTTATCGTCTATTCATTTTTCACTGTTCATTTCTCTCTCACACAAATGCAGGAAACGAATGAAGAAATGGTGCTTGTTGAAAAGAGTGCATTTTATCCAAACGAATGTCCAATAATAATAATAATTGGCTAATAATAATATCACCATAGTGTCGTTGGGTCTGCAGTTATCTTTCTCTAAAAAAAAATCCTGTCATAGCCTAGGCCTACTTATTCTCAGTTTACGCTACTAAATGTTAGCCTAATGATTTTTATACTGTACATACTATTCTATCCTCTTTTTAAATTTTCTTTAAAAACATTTTATTATTTAAGCATTTTTTTTATTGAAATGGCAAAGTTGTTAGCGGCTAATGAAAAAATGATAATTTAGTTTATAAAAATATTTATTTATTACAACTGACGTAATTCTCACCAGCTATTCTCTTTATGTTTGGAGGATGTTATCACATTCAAGAACAGACTAACTCACTTTATCTGTAGCCTACTAATAATTACTTAATATTATTATAGTGATATTGGACCAACTGGCACTATAGGCAAAACCTCAAAAAAGGCTATATTATGTCCAGGGCTTGACATTAACTTTTTTGATCACCAGCCACTGTGGCTAGTAGTTTTGCAAGGTTACTAGACACCATTTCCACTAACCCAAATTTGACTTTAGCATGCTAAAATTACTTGATTTCGATTTAGTGTTATGTCCACATGACTACTCATTAATTTCACTTTTTGCATGTGTTGTGTATGAGCTTGCACAAATGGGTTGTGGTTTCATAATGCAAATTATTTTTATTTCACATGACTTTTCATGGAACACTTTTTCTTTGGCCACACCAATAATGAATACATATGTGGTGTGGAGGGCGTGATCGAACACCCAAAAAGGGGGGAGAGCAAGCGGAGACACCGGCGGCTGGTCAGTGGTCCAATCAAAAATAATCAGTAACACCTGTATTTTCTAGTGATTGGGCCGGAGAGACACCTTCATAAGGGGAGGAGAAGGAACAGACAAGCAGAGAAGAGCCAAGACTCCACAAACACACAGGCACATACCTGTATGAAAATAAATAATTATGCTTACCTGATATCGCCGACCCTGTCTTCTTCTTCCTTCAAAACGAACTTCATTACAGTGGTGCCGAAACCCGGGAAGGAGAAGAGACTTCGCTGCCAAGATGACCACTCCGTCGGCCAGTCCATTTGCAGAAGTGATCCAGGCGCTCGCGGTCCTCCACCGCGAGCAGCATGAGGCGCTGGTGGGGATCTGGGCGGACCAGGAACAACGGTTTCGCATCCTGGTGGAAGCCCAGCAAGAGGACCGCAAGCTTGTCCGGAGACTGCTGGACCAGGGGATCCGGCCCGCATCAACACCTGCCGCCCACCCTCCCATTTCCCTTCAGAAAATGGGGACGCAGGACGATCCGGAAGTGTTCCTGGACCTATTTGAAAAGATGGCGGAGGCGTGTGGCTGGCCGCGGGCCGAGTGGCCGGTAAGAATTATCCCGCTGCTATCAGGCGAAGCCCAGATCGCCGCGTGGCAGCTACCGGCCCAGAATCTCCTGGAATATGCTCACTTGAAGCGAGCCATCCTCCAGCGGGCCGGCCCTTTGTGTTCGCCCAGCAGCTCCGGGATGCCTGCCGCAGATGGCTGATCCAGGATGGCCATGACATCGATCGGGTGGTGGACACCGTGGTGCTGGAGCAATTCATCGCCCGCCTCCCTCCCGAAGATCGGAGTGGGTCCAGTGCCACCGGCCCACCGAACTCGAAACGGCCATCCTGCTGGCGGAGGATCACCTGGTAGCGAGGTCCAGGGTCGGCGATTTAACCTCTCTCTCTCCTCTCTCTCTCCCTTCTCTCTCGGTTCCCGTTCCCAGGCCCAGACAGCAGGGACCCCCCCTGCCAGCTCCAAGGAAGCGAGGCTCGGGGACAGACCCACCTCGCTCTATGCCTCGGTGGGGTCGATATCCGGGCCGGGGCGCGGAAGCACGCCCTCTGGTGACTCCTCCAGCCACAGCCGGTCTCTCTCCGGCTCAAACAGTTGGTCCAACTGGTTCCGGAAGTGCAGGGGTGAGGTCTGGGCCGGCGTGTTGGCGGTGCGGGGGCGTGGATCATACCCAGGAGAATTTCTCCGCGATGGAGGTGGGGGCTTTGATCCGCGTGCCCGACGCCCCAACTGTCGCCCCCGGTCGCAACGGGCTATATCAGATACCGGTGAGTATAAAGGGGGATAAATATCAGGCCTTGGTGGATTCAAGATGTAACCAAACCTCTATCCCCCAATGCCTGGTGCAAGACACGGCATTGGATAAAAGCCGCTTGGTTAAGGTGAGGTGTGTGCATGGGGATGTAACTCACTACCCGCTAACGGCTGTAGAAATCCAATTTCGGGGGAAAAAACATAGTGTGGAGGTAGCGGTTAACCCGCACCTCAAGCACCCGCTGATTTTGGGCACCAATTGGCCTGATTTTGATAAACTATTAGGGGTTTTAACAGCGGGTGCCTCTTGGAGGAAAAGATCGACGGCTAGAGGGCGGATCGCTCAGTTGGGGGAATCCCTGGCAATGTCGTCACGTGCTGACTCAGAGGGAGGGCCAGGAATCTCCCGGTGTAAAGACTTCCCTCTAGAGCAGTCGCGTGACGACACACTAAGACATGCTATAGAGCAGGTAAAAGTGATAGATGGGCATATCCTCCAGACTGAACGACCGCTCAACTATCCGTATTTTGCGATCATTAAAGACAGGGTGTATCGAGTGATCCAAGACACTCAATCAAAAGAAGATACTACCCAATTATTAGTACCTAAAAGCCGTCGGGAAATGCTTTTCCAGGCGGCTCATGCTAACCCTATGGCCGGACATTTAGGTCAAACGGCCACGCTAAATCGCCTCATGGCCCGATTCTTTTGGCCGGGCAATCACGGTGACGTCAGCAGATGGTGCGCTGCGTGCCGCGAATATCAGTTGGTAAATCCACCGGCCACCCCAAAAGCGCCTTTGCGCCCTTTACCAATCATGGAGATCCCCTTCGAAAGAATTGGTATGGATCTCATCGGGCCATTAGAGCGATCTGCACGAGGGCACCGGTTTGCATTAGTTCTGGTGGATTATGCAACCCGGTACCCGGAAGCTGTAGCTCTCCGCAACATCTCAGCCAAAAGTGTCGTGGAGGCACTCTTCCGCCTAATCTCCCGTGTGGGGATCCCCAAAGAGATCCTCACAGACCAAGGCACCGTGTTTATGTCACGCACACTGCGCGAATTATACGAATTATTGGGCATTAAATCGATTCGCACCAGCGTCTATCACCCACAAACAGACGGGCTGGTGGAACGATTTAATCGCACACTTAAAGCAATGATTTGTAAATTCGTTCACAAAGACGCGAAAAATTGGGATAAGTGGTTAGAGCCCTTATTATTCGCTGTGCGGGAGGTTCCCCAAGCCTCCACTGGGTTTTCCCCATTCGAGCTTCTCTACGGCAGACAGTTAGAGAGGCTTGGGAGGACGAGCCTTCTGATAGTAAAAAGAAAATTCAATACATTCTGGACCTGCGGGCAAAACTCCATGCACTGGGGCGGCTATCCATGGAGAATTTGCTCCAGGCCCAGAGTGAACAACGCCGGCGCTATGACAAGGGCACTAAGCTAAGGAAATTTTTACCGGGAGATAAAGTACTTGTACTACTGCCTTCTTCCAGCTCTAAATTACTCGGCAAGTGGCAAGGGCCGTTTGAGGTCACACGGCGAGTGAACGATCTCGATTATGAGGTGGTAAGATCGGACAGGAGGGGGGCACGTCAGATTTATCATTAAATCTACTAAAACTATGGAAAGAGCCAGAGGAGGTGGCGCTGGCAACAGTGATTACGGGCGAGGATGACCTGGGACCAGAGAGCGGCGGCTGAAGTCGGCCGAGCGCTCTGGTCACGGGAAATGATCACCTCTCGCTCACCCAGCTCGCTGATGTCCGGCTCCTACAGCATGAATTTACAGACGTGTTCTCACCCTTGCCCGGTCGTACTAATATGATTCAGCACCATATCGAGACCGAACCGGGCGTGGTCGTTAGAACCCGCCCATACCGCTTACCGGAACACAAAAAAAAGTGATTCTGGAAGAATTGGAAAAAATGCTGGAAATGGGGGTAGTAGAAGAATCGCACAGTGACTGGGCCAGCCCAATCGTTTTAGTTCCTAAAACAGACGGCACGGTCCGGTTCTGTGTGGATTATCGCAAATTAAATGCCGTATCAAAATTTGATGCGTATCCAATGCCGCGGATTGACGAGTTGCTCGACCGGTTAGGCGCTGCTCGCTATTATTCGACATTGGATTTAACTAAGGGTTATTGGCAGATACCCCTAACTCCTATATCCCGAGAAAAAACTGCCTTCACAACGCCGTTTGGATTACACCAGTTCGTAACACTTCCGTTCGGGTTGTTCGGGGCTCCGGCTACGTTTCAGCGCTTAATGGATAAAATACTGGCCCGTCACTCAGCATATGCCGCTGCTTACTTGGATGATATTATTATCTTCAGTAATGACTGGCAGCGGCATATGCAACATCTGCGGGCGGTATTATTAGCGCTGAGGTGGGCCGGACTTACGGCCAACCCGAGCAATTGTGCAATTGGGCGAGTGGAGGTGAGGTATCTGGGCTTCCACTTGGGTCATGGGCAGGTGCAGCCACAAATTGACAAAACTGCAGCCATTGCAACCTGCCCGAGGCCCAAGACCAAAAAGGAGGTGAGACAGTTTTTGGGGCTGGCGGGATATTATAGACGGTTTGTCCCAGATTATTCGGCCCTCGTCAGTCCCCTAACTGATCTTACTAAAAAGGGGGAACCAGATACCGTCCGATGGTCGGAGCAGTGCCAACAGGCTTTCACCAAGGTCTGCACTTTGCGGGGGGCCGCTATTGCACGCTCCAAACTTTGCTCTCCCCTTTATTTTACAGACAGATGCGTCAGATCGGGGTCTAGGGGGCGGTTCTCACCCAGGAGGTGGAGGGGGAGGAACGGCCGGTGCTGTACATTAGCCGCAAACTGTCTAACAGGGAGGCTAAGTACAGCACCATAGAGAAAGAGTGCTTGGCGATTAGGTGGGCCGTCCTCACCCTCCGCTATTATCTCCTGGGCAGAGAGTTCGCCCTCTGTTCGGATCATGCCCCCCTCCAGTGGCTCCACCGCATGAAGGATACCAACGCGTGGATCACCCGTTGGTATCTCGCTTTACAGCCTTTTAAATTCAAGGGGATCCACAGGCCGGGCGCGCAGATGGTTGTAGCGGACTTCCTCTCCCGGGCGGGGGGAGGGGGGAGAGCTGCAGGCCGGACGGCTGCCCGGCCTGAGACGGGCGGTGGGGGTATGTGGTGTGGAGGGCGTGATCGAACACCCAAAAAGGGGGGAGAGCAAGCGGAGACACCGGCGGCTGGTCAGTGGTCCAATCAAAAATAATCAGTAACACCTGTATTTTCTAGTGATTGGCCTGGAGAGACACCTTCATAAGGGGAGGAGAAGGAACAGACAAGCAGAGGAAAGCCAAGACTCCACAAACACACAGGCACATACCTGTATGAAAATAAATAATTGTGCTCACCTGATATCGCCGACCCTGTCTTCTTCTTCCTTCAAAACGAACTTCATTACAACATATTTCTTCAAATTTTAAAAAATGTGTCAAAACAAGAAAAATATAGTTGTAAGAAGTCGGCATGTGCACACTCGCCTTCTCTCTACTGACAAAACAGTGTTTTTGTTTTTCGTGCATATAGTCGAACGTTTTGCTTGACATCAGCAGAACCAAACTTTGCAAGTTAAACTCCGCGGATGCTGATGAGCTGCAAGATCTCGGTCTGCTTAGGAGGTCTACTCATTCTCCGACCCCCACTCCAGCACCTCGCCCACAATGGTGACGCCTCAAGCGGCGCGAGAGGAAGCGGAAGACGGGTAAGTGTGTGGGGATCCAAACTAGTCTAGTGGCTAACCCACGCCCTAAACCCGCTATCCCCTCCATTACTCTAGCCAACGTACGCTCATTAGACAATAAACTGGACTATATCTGATTACTTCGTTCATCTCAAAGGACTGTTGTGCTTTTGTGTTCACAGAAACTTGGCTCAGCTACAATGTCCTGGACCATGCCATTCAGCTGGACCAGCTAACATGCTTTCAAGCAGACAGACTTATCGTCATGGGAGGTAAGACCCGCGGTGGCGGGCCTTGGTTACATCAATGAGTCTTGGTGCTGCGATACTGTTGTAGTCCGCAAATACTGCTCACCAGTGGTTATTAAATGCCGGTCTTTCTATCTACCGAGGGAATATACAGCCATACGGCTTTTTGCTGTTTACATCCCTCCCAGCTCCAATTGCAACAACAGGAGTGAGGCACTTAATGACCTGTACATGCACATTAGTGAGCAGCAGACAGCCCACCCAGATGCTTTTCTCATCCTGGCTGGGGACTTCAACCATGCAGACCTAAAGAGTGTGTTTCCAAATATACATCAACACATAGATTTCCAACACTGGGCAATAACACAGTAGACCTTGTTTACACCACCCAGAGAGGAGCTTACAAGGCTTTCCCCCTCCTTCACCTCGGTGCCTCAGACCACATAACTGTCATGCTAATGCCTGATTACAGACCGATTGTTAAAGTCACCAAACTGGTTTGCAAGCAGATACAAGTGTGGCCAGAAGAGTCTTCAGAGGCTCAACTAGACTGCTTCGATACCACAGACTGGTATATGTTTAAGCAGGCTGCCACCCACAACAACACCACTGACCTCCAGGAGTAATCAGAGACAATTACAGCATACATCAACAAATGCACTGAGGATGTAACAGTCACCAAAACCACCAGAAGCCATGGCTGACAGGAGAGGTCCACAGCCTCCTGAAAGCTCAGAACATTGCCTTCAGAGCTGGACATGGGGCGAGCCTAAAGACAGCTAGGGCCAACCTTTTCCATGGCATCAGAGAGGCAAAGAGACAGTACTCCAGAGGAATAGTCCATCGATTCAATGACAGCAGAGACACACGGAGCCTGTGGAGAGGGATACAGACCATCACAGACTATAAGCCCCAACCACAGACCTGTGGCAGCACCATCTCCCTGCTAAACGAGCCAAACACATTCTTTGTCTGCTTTGAGGGACAAAACAGTGCCACTGCACAGAAGATGCCACCTCCTCCTGGCAGGGGTGGACTTAACCAATAAGCGAGGTAAGCAGCGGCTTAGGCCCCCGGAAAACTAGGGACCCCCGACCAATGCCAAGAAGCCTATATTAAGCATATTACTCTTTAATTCAATTTCTATCATATGTTGTAAAATCTGTCTAAAACTGTTAATATTTTAATGTTATTACTTCTTTTCAAAACTGGGGGCCCCCATAAATAATAGCATGTTCCGTCCGTATTGCACATGCGCGAGGTGTAAGCCCTCCAATTAAAGAGATTACTGCTAGCCAGTGTTGCCAAGTTAGTGATTTTTCAGTTCCCCCTAGTGACAAATTTTCCAAAAAGTGACTAGTGAATGTTTTTTTGGTGTTACTGGAGATTTTTAGAGACTCTCGTGTTTGTGCTGTACCGTTCCTAACATCACTCTTTGTGACAAGCTGCGGGTGATGCCATCAGTCTCTCCCTCACCTCAGAGCACTCAAAGCTTTATCCCTGATAAAGTCAAACCGATCTGCTTCTCCTCTGTTTTAAATGTAATAATTTAAATGGACTGTTTGTTATTTTCTTGCTGTTGTTCTCAATCACAGAGATTGTAGTGACACCAGTCTGCCAGCGATCAGAAAAGAGGCAGGTAGAGTGTACAAGAGTGAGAATTTTGAGAACATTTGGGGAAAAGTAGAAATGTGACAAGCAACAAAAGGCAGCTTCCTTCACGATCATTGCTGTCTGGCCGAAACAGCTGTCAGATGATGAACGCTCTGTGAGCTGGTTCAGAGAGGGCCTGTTCACATAAAATTTCCCAGTCAAACGGCCACCCATTTATAAACAGCAATTATTCAATTCATAGGAAATATGGTGAAAAGATTAGCTTGATGGATTGTGATTTAAATTACTCGGTCCTGGAGGGCCGGTGTCCTGCAAAGTTTAGCTCCAGCCCCAATCAAACACACATGGGTTAGCTAATCAAGCTCATACTAGGCTTTCTAGAAACATCTGTATTATTTATTTTCAACCAGCCAAAGTGGCTAGTGGGAGTGTCTGTCTAACCTGCCACAGTTGAAATCTACCTCCATTTGTCAGGTTGGCAGGTGTTATGTCAAGCCCTGATTATGTCCCAGTTTGCATAGCTGTTCCTGGCACTTATAAAAATAAATAAACTCACGGACTCAATATGAGCTGCAATGTTCTGTTCATTTCTTTCCCTCAGTCAAACTTTTGTTTCATAAGTGCATAAAATATATAATAATAAATAATAATAGACATTTTGGATGTTTGGAACATTTTATATTTTTTTTCTTCCCAGCTCTTGCTTTGGTAATAGGTTGGAACCAGTGGCTCCGGTATTTATTTTAATTGATCTGGCATTAACTTATGCGTGGTAAATACCTGTGTGTGTGTGTGTGTGAGAGAATTGTGTGTGCGCGCAAACATGTTAGTAGTGACCAGAGAAAATAAACAATGGTATAGTGGCCAACCTAAAAAATATTTGTATTTGTTAAGTGGTGAACAGGCAGTTCAAGTATATTTTCTTTTTTTTTTTTTTTTTAAAAAAACACAAGTGAATCTGATAATGAGCCTGATCAAAAGAGATCTCAAGAAGATGAAACTGCGTCTCTGGATCAGGATAGTGGGAGACAGAGACCCAAGCATAGATCTCAAGTCAGCCAAATAACATGATGGAAGAGGTAACTGTGGGCTCTTCTTAAAGATTTGACAGAGAGGGTCATTTAAATTTTTATTCACTTGGAAGTGAGCTGAATGTCAGTGGTGTTGGTAAACTGAATAGTGATGTTTTATAAAATTTATGTTTGTGACTACATATCTAGTTTATTTTTATCCATAATTGACCCATAATGTTATTTGGCACAAATTTTGATGCTCTTTATTGCGCTATAACTGTTTAATGATGCAATGTTCCAGAAAAACTGAAATTGTGTGGTGAACGTCGATCACGGTAACTTTTATTTTTTGATTTTGTTGCAGAAATTATTCATTTACACATTAAGCACTGGTTGAAACAGCTGTAATAAGCTGTTTTAGAATCCGATCCTCGACAAGATTTCTTCCACACTTCTCGTCCTCGACAAGATTTCTTCCCACACTTCTCGTCCTCAACAAGATTTCTTCCACACTTCTCGGAAGGTAAAATTTGGGCATAAATCGGGCTCAGATTACAGGAGTTTAGGAGGCTTAAGGTAAAAGTTTGTGACTCCATAAGAATACCATAAGAACACCATAAGAAAGACACTGGGAAAAACGATTTGTATGGCAGAGTTCCAAAATTAAAACCACTACTAAACAAAAATTAACACAAAGGCTTGTTACAGTTTTTTAAAGAAACATTTTGATAATCCCCAAGACTTTTGAGTTAACACTCTGTAGACTGACGAACAAAAGTTGAACTTTTTGGAAGGTACATGTCCCATTGTGGGGTGTAAAAATAACACTGCATTTGAGAAAAAGAACATCATACCAACAGTAAAATGTGGTGGTAGTATGATGGTTCTTTTTTTTTTTTGCTTCAGGAACTGGAAGACTTGCTGTGATTAATTAAGCACAAATTTTGCTGTGTACCAACATATCCTGAAGGAGAATATCTGGCTATCTGTTAATGACCTCAAGCTGAACCGAACTTGGGTTCTGCAGCAGGACAATGATTCAAAGCACACCAGCAAATCCACTTCTGAATGGCTGAAGAAAAAGCAAAATGAAGACATTGGAGTGGACTAGTTAAAGTCCTGAGCTGAGTTCAATTGAGATGCTGTGGCATGACCTTAAATAAAGTGTTTCATGCTTGAATACCCTACCCTCCAATGTGACTGAATTACAATATTTCTGCAAAGATGAGTGGGCCAAAATCCCTCAACTAAATATTAAAAAAATTAGGTGTATTTGGCATGCTGTCCAGGGAGAGGGCTTTGAGCTCAGAGGAACATCCTGGCTCGTGTTATTTTCTTCATCGGGAAAGAAAAGAGACTGAGAAGAGTCTGAGCGCAATGTCGAGTCCGGCGTAAGAATGCTCCTCAAAATAAGCAACAAGAAGCAGGACAGCAGCCAAATAGAAGACCCCCCCCCCCCCCCCCCAAGTTTGCAATATCAAGATGGCGGCGCGTACACATTGTGAGGCTCAGCGTCTCTCCAGTTTTTGCAGTTTTGCAGTATTTTTCCTGCTCATTTTGGGTCTGTTCGTGCAGAACAGTGATGCCTTTACATCGTACACCCAACAGGAGATCTTGGATATTGGTTTGTGCATTCCGGACAGTTTTATGAGCAATCTTCGACTAATCCCTGAGATCGCCAAAACACCCGAGGCTGAGCGCTCTGCCCGGCCGGGTGGAGGTGCTCGAAGGCGGTGTAAGGACCGTAAACAAAGACTGGGAAAGCGCGGTGGGCTAAGAGCTAAGCTAAAGCTAACACCACACCGGCTCTCTTTATCCAGCATCTTTCTCGCCAATGTACAGTCGCTGGTGAACAAAATGGATGAGATTCGACTGCGCATCAACCACAGCAAAAGATTATGGAACTGTAATGTCAGGATTTTCACAGAAACATGGCTAAACAGCGGGATACCAGACAACGCTGTATCTTTAACTGAGCATCACACATTCTGAGCAGACAGAACGGCGGATGACTCCGGTAAGACCAGAGGCGGAGGATTATGCATTTATATTAACAAAGCTTGGTGCACAAACTCTGTCATCGTTGGGAGACATTGCTCTGGTAACTTGGAATTTCTAATGGTTAAAATGTAGATCGTTTTATCTGGCATGTGAGGTCACCTCCACCATTATAACCGCCGCATATATTCCTCCCGATGCTGATGCCAAGCTTGCTATGAATGAACTTCATGCAGCCATCAGCAAACAACAGACTGCTCACCCAGAGGCTGCTTTAATTGTTGCGGGGGATTTTAATCACTTAAACTTAAAGACAGTGCTTCCCAAATTTCATCAAAACATTTTCTATCACACACGGGGAAACAAGACTTTGGACCAGGTATACACAAACATAGCTGAAGCCTACGCTGTGACCCCTCCCCCCTCCCCTCCCTCACTTGGGTCAATCAGATCACCTTTCTTTGTTCCTCACCCCCAAGTACTCACCCCTCATCAATCGTGTGAAGACCATCAAAATGTGGCCAGCGGGGGTAGACTCCACACTCCAGGACAGTTTTCAACACACAGACTGGAGTATGTTTGCTTCCCAGGCCACCTGTGGCTCTCACACAGACATTGACAGTTACACTTCCTCTGTTGTGGAATACATCAACACCACCATAGGCAGTGTTACAACCCAGAAGCAGATCATCACATACCCAAATCAAAAGCCATGGATGAACAAGGAGGTGCGCCTCCTGCTGAAGGCACGCAACACTGCCTTCAGATCAGGGAATGCACAGGCCTACAGCACTTCCAGGGCTAATTTGAAGAGGGGCATCAAAAAGGCCAAGCACAGTTACAAGCTAAAGCTAGAGGAGCACTTTTCCAACTCTGATCATCGGCGCATGTGGCAGGGCATCCAGGCCATCAGCAACTACAACCCCAGCCAGTCCACACCCACAGCTACAAATGTCTCCTTCTTGAACGAGCTAAATGACTTTTATGCCCGCTTTGAAAGAGACAATAAAGAATCCTACTCCAGGATCACTTCCTCATCCGACCACTCACCTATCACACTCACCTCCTCAGAAGTCTACACCGCACTGAGTCGGATCAATGTGCGCAAGGCTGCTGGACCAGACGGTATTCCTGGCAGGGTTCTTACACCCTTTTCCAACTTCAAATTCCAGCACTTTTCAAGCACTTTCAAGGTGCATTTTTATGCTTTTCCAGCACCTAACAACCGCGGTAAGTTGCATTTATATATGCTGTATGTACTTTTTCCACATTTAAATACATTGTGCTATTTTAATAAAACTCAATATGGCATTTCAACTTAATGAATACTTTGGAGAATAGAGCATAGATAGAAAAAAGTTCAGTTATTGGATGAAGCATTTTTTTTAAGTTTGGTCTCTTTCTTTCTAAAGTTGATATCTCAAAAATGAGCTTACAGTCAGATTTTGTTTGGGTGTAGTACCAAACTTTAAAGACCAGTCGTTCATAATATTTCATGTGCACTGCTATTCAATATTCATGTAACAAATTAAATCCTTATGAGTCTGAGAATAATCTTACTGCAAATTAATGAACTTGCTCTATGTCAACTGTTTTGAAAATCAGTCACCAAATATGGAAACCATAGTTTGTAAGCTTTCATCAATTAATTAATTAATTCATTCGTTCATTTTCTTTTCGGCTTAGTCACTTTGTTAATCAGGAGTAGCCACAGCGGAATGAACCGCCAACTTATCCAGCATATGTTTTACGCAGCGGATGGCCTTCCAGCTGCAACTCGACACTGGGGAAACACCCATACACTCCTGCATTCACACACATACACTACGGCCAATTTAGCGTATTCAATTCATGTCTTTGGACTGTGGGGGAAACCAGAGCACCCAGAGGAAACCCACGCAAATACAGGGGAGAACATGTAAACTCCACACAGAAATGCCAACTGACCCAGCCGAGGCTCGAACAGCGACCTTTTTGCTGTGAGGCGATCGTGCTACCCACTGCGTCACCGTGACGCCGAGCTTTCATCAATTTTACTTTTTATTATTGTCAATTTTACTTTAGGTAAGGACTAAGGTACTGTTGTACCTGTATGCAAATGTGATGTCCCACCTGTCAAATGGTGACAGTTAAGGAGTTAAAGGAAACCATGTTTAATGGTTCAAAATGTATCACCTCTCTGGAAGTAGTTTGGGAATTTTATATAACCTATATATAATTGACAAATAATCACCAGAGAGATAAATACAATTTTAATAAACACTTTAACGTTAATTGTGTAAAATTTGAATATTTTAGCCTTCTGCTTATCTTGACCCCCACATAGCATAGCGTGAATAACACGATCAATCATTTAAATTTAGACTGTTGAGTTTAGGAAAAAATCTGCAATGAAAATAGTGCAAAAATGAAACTGCACTGAACACAATATAGTGCAAAAATAATAACTAGGTTATCCAGGAGTTGGCCAAACAGGGTAGGTAGGTAGATATTGACATATAACTTATTATTTGCATACGTCATCTTAACAGCAATAACGGTCTTTTCATGAGTTGCATTATTAGTTTAATCTTAGTGAATGCAGGCCCTTTTGTGATGGTGTACGCGCTGCAGTTTCATGACTGACAACATCGTGACGAATAAATGAAGGATTAAACAAAACATCTCGTGCCTAAAATG
Source organism: Danio kyathit (assembly GCA_903798195.1). Classification (NCBI taxonomy): domain Eukaryota; kingdom Metazoa; phylum Chordata; class Actinopteri; order Cypriniformes; family Danionidae; genus Danio; species Danio kyathit. Next base: position 15,174,503 of record LR812521.1, on the reverse strand, counting down.
TGTGGGACATGCTGTTAAGTTACCTGCAAACTCTGTCCCAAACACTTTCATAGCGGACTTAACCCACCGGAAGTCTTTTATCCACTCTTCGAAAAGTGAAAATGCTGGATTAACATTCACCACATGATCACTGATCAGATGTGCCATTATTTGTAACTCTAAAACAAAATCTGACAGTGTTATTTTCATTCTCTCGTATCCAGACCTTTACATTCGCGGCTCGCGGCTGTAATTCTCTGTCGTCTGAACTGTAGTGATTGACAGCTGATATTAACCAATCCATTCGCGTTCAGTTCAAGAGCAGTGGGCCAATCAGAAGAGCTTTAAGGCGGGACAGGCATTGTTTACTGCAGCAAGTTGACATGACGACTGTTTTAAACTATACCTGAGCGCTGCGTTTGGCGTTAAGTGCATTCTGCGTGAAGCTTCGGCCGCATATGCGACCAAAGTGGTGGTAATTTCGAGTCCTGCAATTTCAAATTCAAGCAGGTTCAAGCACTTTGTCCAAAATCCAAGCACTTTTCTAACCTTGAAAACACTATATTAAAAATCAAGCATTTTCCAGGATTCCAGCACCCGTACGAACCCTGTCCTGGGCGCATCCTCAAAGCATGTGTAGAACAGCTCGCTGGGGTATTCACAGACATTTTCAACCTGTCCCTTAACCTAGCAGCTGTGCCAACATGCTTTAAAACCACCTCTGTTGTGCCAGTGCTGAAACACTCCAGCCCAACATGCCTGAATGACTACCGCCCTGTAGCACTTACACCCATCTTCATGAAGTGCTTTGAGCGGTTGGTCCTGGCACATCTGAAAGACTCTCTGCCATCCACACTGGACCCACATCAGTTTGCCTACCGTGGCAACAGGAGCACAGAAGATGCAGTCTCCATAGCACTGCACTCTGTACTCACACACCTGGACAATAAAAACACTTATGCACGAATGCTGTTTGTTGACTTCAGCTCAGCATTCAACACTGTCATACCCTCTAAGTTAATGATCAAACTTAGAGACTTGGATGTCGACACGTCTCTCTGTAACTGGATTATGCACTTTCTGACTAACAGACCTCAGAAAGTTAGATCAGGCCATATCTGTGCCACCACCATCACACTCAACACTGGTGTACCACAGGGCTGTGTGCTGAGCCCCTTCCTCTACTCCCTTTTTACCATCGACTGTAGGCCTGTAAACAGATCCAACACCATCATCAAATTTGCAGATGACACCACGGTGATTGGTCTAATCAGCAACAATGATGAGACTGCCTACAGGCCTACCTAACCCTAACCCTAACCACCAAGACCAAGGAGCTCATTGTGGACTTCAGGAAGGGACGAACAGGCTCACATGATCCCATCTACATCAATGGGATGGCCGTTGAGCCTGTCTCATCCTTCAAGTTCCTGGGGACCCACAGCTCAAAGGACCTTTCCTGGACCACCAACACCTCCAGCCTGGTCAAGAAGGCTCACCAGCGCCTCTTTTTCTTAAGGCAACTTAAGAACCAACTGTCATCAGCCGTCTTGGTGAACTTCTACCGCTGCACAATAGAAAGCATCCTGACCAACTGCGTCACAGTCTGGTATGGAAGCTGCTCTGTTGATGAGCGTAAGGCACTGCAGCGGGTGGTGAAAACTGCCCAACGCATCACAAGGACCACATTGCCAGCCATAGAGGACATCCAGAGGAAACACTGTCTGCGCAGAGCACGCAGTATTCTTAAAGATTCCTCTCACCCTGCTCACAGACTGTTTTCGCTCCTACCTTCCGGCAGGCACTTCAGGCTCCTCCGGATAAAAACCAGCAGACTAAGGAACAGCTTCTTCCCCAGAGCTGTCTCTCTTTTGAACTCTGCCCCCCACTGACTCTTTTGCCCCCCCTAATACACCCCCCACACCTTCCTCATAAGTTATACCTTTCATAAGCACTGCACTATTTAACATTTGCACTTTTAAAAATTGCACATATTCATTGCACTGATTTATTTATTTGAACTGTACATACACACTTACATTTGTAATTATGTACACACCCACTGTACATATACATTTGTAATTGTTTATCTATCTGCACACTTCTGATTATTAATAGCAACCTGTACATATACCCATATATTGTAAATCTCTGTTCATAGCTAATACAACCTGTATATAATGTTCATAGTACATCCATTTGTAAATATCACCATAGTTTTTTTTCAATTCATCTTTATTTGTACAGCGCTTATACAATGTAGATTGTGTCAAAGCAGCTTCACATGAAAGATTATAGTGAATTGAAACAGTGTCAGTTCAGTTTTCAGAGTTTAAGTTCAGTTCAGTTTAGCTCAGGTCAGTGTGGGTTAATAATCACTACTGAGAGTCCAAACACTGAAGAGCAAATCCATCGATGCGCAGCTCTACAGTTTCCGAACCATGCAAGCCAGTGGCGACAGCGGCGAGGAAAAAACTTCACCTATTGGCGAAAGCGAAGATTTAAAAAACCTCGAGAGAAACCTGGCTCAGTTGGGCACGGCCATTTCCCCTAGTTTTTCTATAACTGCACTTTATAACTTATACCTGTATCCTGCACTTGCTGCTATTGCACTCCTGGTTAGACCTAAACTGCATTTCGTTGCCTTGTACTTGTACATGCGTGATGACAATAAAGTTGAACCTAATCCAATCTAATCTAATCTAATCTAATCAAACGTTTGAAGGGTGCTGTTTTAAATAAAGAGAAGAGAGACATTGCAGAGCAGTGGTGCAATAGGGGAATGAGGCTGCAATGGTTATCAGTATTGTGGGGCAATGTTTTATCACAACTATTGTGTTTTATCACCACTATTCTTTGTACTTTACACTAGTGACTGTATATAATTAAGTATTCTGATGATTCTGTCATTGTCAGTCTTTTGCTTGATCATGAGGAGGGTCATGGCCCAGTGTTGGACAACTTTGTTGCTTGGTACAAAGACTCATATTTACAACTTAATATCTCAAAAACTAAAGAGATGCTTACAAGTTTATGAGGTGAGAATCATAAAGAAGGCTATGTCCATTTTAGCAGATGGGAACCACCCACATTATTTAAAGTTTTGCCTCCTGCCATGAGGCAGATTGTATACTTATTCTAGATGGGCAAGGTCCAACAGATATTTGCATTCATTTGTTCCAACTGTGGTTGTGTTACTTAAGCTTTAAATTAAATAAAAAAAAAAAAAAATTCCATGATTAATTTTGTTTACTGTTATTTCTATGTTGTTGAGTGTGACTTGTTGCTATCAACTGTCAGCTATTGCTGTAAATCGAATTGCCCTTCGGGGACAATAAAGACATTCTAATCTAATCTAATCAATGTGCACTTCCACAAATGCGTTTGACTGCTGTGGCAGTGCGGGATGGTGTATTAGTAGTGGTATGTAGATAGGAATGTAGTCAGTATTGAAAGCAATATGGGCTCCTGCAGAAGCGGTTAACTGCTGTGGCAGTGCGGGAGAGTTTATAAGTAGTGATATGTAGAAATGGAAGTGGGAATGAGCTCTGCTAGAGCATCACTGTTGCAGAAGTGGGGTGGTGGGAAAAAAGGCTCAGAGTGGCCTGTCTCTGCTGCTGCAGAGGTGCAATGGGGGAATGAGGGTCAGCGCGAGCGGTCTCTGCTGCTGCAGAGGTGCAATGGTAATCAGTATTCTAGGGCAATTTGCACTTCCACAGAAGCGTTTGCTGTGGCAGTGTGGGATGGGGTATTAGTAGTGGTATGTAGATGGGAATGTATATGAGTTCTGCTAGAGCGTCACTGCTGCGGCAGTGGTGCGAAAGGAGGGTGAAATGTGTTAAGACTGGGACTCAGTGGTAAGGGGCGGAAAAGGCGATGCCAGGGGAAGGGTCTGGGATTAGATGGATTAGCTGATAAGAGTAAAATGGTCTTTCTTGACGTGAGACCAGTCAGATCAAATGTAGCTTCTGAAAGCTTTGGAAGACCACAGTCTCAGTGTTTGAATCTGATTTTGGGATAAACCATTTGTGACCTGAAGGTCAGAGGGGGATATGGATTGAGCTTTTTTGAGCTGTATGTAAGATAGAAATTTTTAAATGGGAGTATTGGAGACTGGGGACTTAAAATGTAGATAAAAGTGCCCTTTCTTTATTTGGTCTGTTTTGCTTTGTTTGATGAAGAAGAATATTGTCTCATGGTCGAGAGGTACTAGATCAGAAATGGAGGGATGGATGGTTGGGTTGAATCGGGAGGTAACTATTAGCTCGGAGCATCTCAGGAAAGCAAAAAAGCTAAGGTAGTGTAGATAAGAGTGAGAGATAGAATGGAAAAAATAGTGGAGATACACAATTTTTTAAGGTATCTTGACGTGAAGGGTGGGCTCTTTGTAATCTTTTGAGGAGGAGGACTGTCTTTATGTTCTTGTTGGTTTTAAGGTGTGAGAAATATAAAGTGATGACAAGTAGGGAAAAATCTGGGAAGGATAAAATGCAAATGATGTAGAAAGCTTTAAAGTATTTTCATGCTGTAAAATCAGACTCTAGGGTCCTGGGGGCAACTGCTTGGAGAATAAATTTGAGGAATGTTTCTGGGAGAAGATTCAGGGGATGATTTATGGGAATATCAGCTCTGAATAGTGAGGTACTGGGGTTGGGTCCTGCTCTGCTTCTGGTGCCAACTACCTGAATTTCTGAAAGGATTTGGTTTCGAAGGCTGTTGGATACTGGTGGGGAGTCCAGGGTGAGGGCATTTGGCGGGATGGCAGGAGGTGTGGCTGTGGAGAGGGAATAAGTGCGTGAGTGTGAAAGAGAAGCTGTGGAGGCATGCTCGTTCTTGGTACAGCCCTGGAGGTGGGAGAAGAATAGTTAGAAGAAAAAAGTGAGGTGATTGCTGGCGTCAGATCTTGGGACATCAGCAGAAGCCTCACGCTAGAACTCGCACCTGGATCCCTGTAGAAAAAGTGATGGAAAATTAGCTGAGGGAGCTGGGGCAGTATGGGGAAGGGGGGCTGGGGGGATGGAGGGGAAGGGAGCTGGGGGGATGAAAGAAAAAGGAACTGATGCCTGGGATTGGGCTACTGGTAGGGGCGACCTTAAGCTGGAAATTGAAGGCGGGGCTGCCGGCCGTTTGCAGGGATTTATGCTGACGTCATCCAGGTGGCTCTTAGAGGTGCGCACCGGCGTCAAGGTCTGATGAGCTGCTGGCTGGATTCCAGTGGGAATAGATTCAGCCTTTGCGGGATTTTGCATGGATCCAAGGCTCCCAGACGGTCTTCTGCTGCTTGTGGAGGAGCGTAGATTCGGCGTCCAGCAGTGCGAGTGGCTGTTGTCTGGGAGAAGCGTTGGCCTCGAGTAGCAACCAGGGGCTCGATTGCAGAGCTCTGCGGGGCATTGGTATTTGGAGTGGTGGTAGGAGAGGTAAGAGGAGTCAGGCTTGAAAGAGTGCTGTCCTCGGTGGAGAAATTAATTTCCGACATGGTTTTGGATATATGCTGATGATCAAAAGATACGAGGTATGTCATGCATGACTACTTTTTAGGGGTTTGGTCTTGCATTGATTGGATAATGATATGATTTATTTGTTGATGATCCTCACATGCTTCTCTCGAAATTAGTTTCTAAAACTTCACTTAGGGGGCAAACACTTTTTCACACAGGGCTATGCAGTTTGGGATTTTCCCCTTAATAATAAAAACCTTAATTTCATGATGTGTTTACTTGTGTTATCTTTGAATAATATTTAAACTTGTTTGATGATATGAAACATTAAAGCGTGACAAACATAAAAAAAAAATAAACCAGTAAGGGGCAAACACTTTTTCACTCCACTGTATATAATAGTGCTTGTTATAAACTGCTTATCCATACACTTCATTATATTTAAAAATGAATTCGCACTCATATTCTTTTATTTAATACCATAACCTTCCTTGCACCCTTGAAATTACTTTTCTTCATGTCTGGGTCACATGTCTTTTTTCTGTCCTGCTTTCATCCATTCATCAATCCTTCAATCCGTCCTTCATTTTGTTAGCAATGCCCATTTTCCATTTATCCAATCAGTTACTAATGGATGAAATCAAGCACAGCCTTACATTTTTTCCTAATTTTAGGACTGTTTCAATTGGATGTACATCACGATATGGGAAAAAAGGACAATCTTAATTTCCATTTTATGGCAGATTTAATCAGATGTTCATTTACTGTTTTTAAGAAACGTCTCACTAATGTTCATATGTGTCAATATGAATAATCATTCACATACCTGGCAATTAGAGGAATCCCTTATTTCTGACTTTCTGTCTCTGATGGTTGGAGTTCAATCTCCAGCAGAAATTACTCATTTCGTTCTAAGGTTATTTGAATCAGGATTATCTTTGTTCAGATGTTTCTGTGTTTTCAGATCTCTGCAGAGATGGGAAGTAACGAAGTACAAATACTTCGTTACTGTACTTAAGTAGTTTTTTTTGGTATCAGTACTTTACTCCACTACTTATTTTTCAGACAACTTTTTACTTTTACTTCTTACATTTTTACGCAAATATCTGTACTTTCTACTTCTTACATTTTTAAACCAGGCTCGTTACTTTCGCTTTAATCTTGTTTTGTCGCATCATTGATATCATTATATATGATTTGTCTCGTGTCTGCGTGATTTGCACACCGTTTTGATCCAATCGATTCAATTTGCTGCCATTACGCACGACCGCGGCTTTTTCAATGACGCAGCGTCAATGCGTATGCTATTTGTGTGAGTATCGAACAAGGTGGAGGGTAATAATAACCAGCATGGCTAATATGGATGAAACCTACTGAGTCAGCAGCGATGTAAGCATTCCCGATCACCCATGGCCATATTTGAGAGAGATGTTTGAAATTGTCGGTATAAAAAATGATTCATGGAGGATGCGCTGCAAATTGTGTTTGCCTAAAACACACGAGGTGCTGGCTTTCAAGAATTCGCCGTCGAATCTGAAAAAGCACATGCAGGTAAATCACGTTTTATTTTACGCTTTCTTTGTCATAAGCCAGTTGCTTTCAGTAATGGGCTGTTTTCAGTGTTTTTAAGTAATGTTAGTGTAAATTAATTAAATAAATAACGGGTGCTCATTTTGATATCACTTTGATATCAAGTTAGTGTAACGTCAGTCCATAAGTTTACAAACTTTATGTGGTTAATTAGCCTGTCTTAGTTAGCAAACTAGATTTATTTGTAAGCTTATATCTATTTTTTTATAGCAAAGTAATTCAAGCAAAAGACAATAAACTATCATCACTGGCCCTGAGTGAATAGTGTTTTTTTTTAAAGAACTATAATTCTTGTAATGAATTTATTTTTCCTTTTTTTTCTTGAATGCCTCTGTCACTTCTAGAGAAAGCATGCCTCTCATGTAGAGAAATATATGCAGCTCACTACAACTGTTCTGAAAAGAAGATCATCAGATGAAGGCCCCTCATCAAAGCAAATGAAGTTATGGGAAAGCAAGAGGGTCTCACAGCACAGTGTGGATGAAGCAATTGTTAATTTTATCATTCATGGTCTACACCCACTAAGTGTTGTTGAACAGGAAGGTTTTAAGAACCTTGTAAGTCTCCTTCAATCAAGTGTTGTAGTAATGTCTCGTGGCACTTTAAAAAACAAAGTTGATCAGGCAAAACAAAAAATGAAGAACAACCTGAAAGCAGCCATGAGTGAAATTGAGTTTATTGCGACCACCACAGATTGCTGGACGGCACACAGACGGAGCTTCATAGGTGTCACAGCACACTGGATAGATCCTGAAAGTCTGCAGAGAAGTTATGCTGCCCTAGCATGTAAACATTTAAAAGGCTCTCATTCCTTTTCAGTACTTGCAAGTGCCTTGAATGATATTCATGCAGAATTCAACATCCGTGAAAAAATTGTCTGCACAACCATTGATAATGGCTCGAATTTTCTTAAGGCGTTTAGAGTCTACGGTGAACTGGATGAAAATAATAATCCAGAAACTGTGGATGGGGCTAGGCCAAGTCAGATGGGAGAAAGAGAGAGTGATGATGATGATGATGATGATGATGAAGGGGAAAATAGTGAGATTGTGGAGTTTGTTGAAGCTGAAACATTGTTAGACCAAGATGATGGCCTGGAATATCGTCTGCCTAAGCACCATCGCTGTGCCTGCCACCTACTGAACTTGGTGTCTACAGTTGATGTTTTAGTAGCCCATTCCAATTCAGCTTACAAGAGGCTCTCCCGCTCAGCATTTTCTAAGTGCTCAAGTCTGTGGAATAAAAGTGCAAGATCCACAACAGCTGCTGAGATAATTCAAGAAAACTGCAAACTCCAGCTCTTGAGACCAAATGACACTAGGTGGAATTCCCTCTTCCTGGCTGTGGAGAGGATTGTGAGAATTGTACGAGAACAAGGAGAAAGAGCCATTGCAGCTGTCTCCAGTGCATTAAAAATTCCCATGTAAGTACTACATAATTTTTACAGCATAGATTATTGATTGCAAAATGATAAAATGCTATTTATTAATGCATATTTGACAGTTTTGGATGAATTCAAACAGATTTTATTAATACATTTAATTTATAAATATAATAATTTTTAAAAACTGATAAACAATATAATAGAACACAAAATCTAAAATTTTCTGTTGCTCACATTTACATATTATATATGATACAGTACTAATTAGCATTCATTAATCCATAATATTATGCCAATGTTTTCTAGAATCATTTTCTTTCCTTGGCCATCATTATTGCTGTCCACTCACATTCTCCAAGCCATTTTTTAATGTCATCTATTCCTTTTCTATAGCTTACTCGCTGTTTCCAGTTTTTTTTTTTGTTTCTCTCTATCATTACTCTGATTAATCTTTATTCTCCCATTCTGCATATATGCCCAAACAACCCCAATTTATGTTTCTTAATAGTATTACATACAGTATAGTTGTTTCTCTTCTCAAATGTTTTCGAATTCTGACATTTGTCAATATTAGCATTACAAATCAAAATCATTCCAAGTCATATTTAGCTTGCAACAACCTTTTTATTTTTTTTATTTAACAGGTTCACTCCTGCTGAGCTTGCATTTCTGGAGGAATATGCAAAGTCAATAGCTCCATTTGCTAAAGCACTTGATGTACTTCAAGGGGAGACCAATGTGGGATGGCTGGTGCCTACTGTAACTCTTCTAAAGAAGAAGCTTCAGCACATTCGAGTTTCCTCCAGGTTCTGTGTGCCTTTGCTTGATGCTCTTCTAGCTGGAATTGAGAGGCGTTTTGGAGAGATGCTCATTGATCCAGAGCTAATCGCTGCTGCAATTCTACTCCCCAAATTTAAAACATGCTGGACAAGTGACCAATGTGTCCTAAAACTTGGTAAGTTTTGAACAGATTGTTTTAGGCATTATTACTGGAAATAAAGAAAATTATGGCATTTTGAAATATTTTTGATAACGTAAAAAAGTTTTGATTTGTAAAGAAGTTTTTTTTTCCACGCAGTAGTTAATTTACAGAACAAACATTTACCTAATCCTTTTAGCATCCTTCTAAATACTTATTTGTTTTTGTGTTTCATAGGTCTTGACTATATCAAAATCCACCTGAATCAACAAATGGGGGAGTGCAAAGGTGAGGCATCACATTCATCTGAGGATGAAGACTTCTTTTCAGGAATGAAAAAGTCCAGCTCTCAAGACGATATCAACCAGCTGGAGATCTACCTCAACTGTCCTGGAGACAACATAGAGGTACTAAAGTCCTTCTCTGCAGTATGCCACTTGTCCTTAAGGCTTAACACTCCACTTCCGGCCTCAGCTGCTTGTGAGCGAATGTTCAGTACTGCAGGACTAATTTTTACACCCAAACGAGCTCGTGTAAGTTCCACAAACTTTGAAAATCAGCTGCTGCTTAGGCTTAACAAAGACTTCTGGTAAGGTTGCGTGTATGACAGTTATGCTCAGTTTTTAAAACTTGAGATTTGACATAAGTTAATCCCCAGTTTTGGAGGGGGCAAGGATTTTTCCAATAATAATATTGTTTCAGATTTTTGTACTAGGAATGTTGCCATGCGTTGCTCCATGGACACACATTAAAGGGATAATTCGCCCAAAAATGAAAGTTCTATTATTAATTATTCACCCTTATGATGTGTCAATAGCCTGAGAGTTTCATTCATCTTCAGTACACAAACTAATGTATTTTTTGTTAATGTATTTTAGATGAAATTCTAGAGTGCTCTGACCCTCCATAGACTCTAGTAAGACATTGAAAGTTCACTAAAACCATCCTCAACATGACTGGCTGTCTATAGAGGGTCAGAAAACTCTGATTTAATCCAAAATATCTTATTGTTTTTCTGAAGATAAATGAAGGTCGCAAGGTAATGAAATGACATGAGAGTAAGTAACTAATGACAGAATGTTCATTTTTGGGTGAACTAATTCCTTATTACTTATTACAAATTTTTCAGGCCAGTGATTTTGTTTGTGTCTGGAATGTCTCTGTTCTCAGTCATGCCTTTTTTCTTTTTTTGTATGTAAATGTAAACTCTGATCTTGATTTCTGTACCAAGTGTTCAGGTGCATCTGAAACTGACAGATTAAGTTATATTGTTTCAAAATGCTGTATAACATGCTGTAAACCAGGTGAAGTGTGTTTTGATTCTTGCATTCACATTTTCTTTTTGTATGGATAATAATAAAAGGAACAGTATAACTTCCCTCAAGTTTTGTCATTTATAAAGCATCTGAACATTTTCACTGCATATTTTCATTGTCTCCTTTGCCTGACACACTTTTTTTCAGGTCCTGAAGTATCTAGTCACTGCAATAGTGGGGGTCCTCCAGGAATATGGAGCTAGGACATGGCTGTAATGATGGCAAATTTATATTTATTTTGTTTCTGCCAGCTTTGTCCCTGCTTGTCTTCTATATGATGATTGTACAGCCTTGATACGTTAATTTGGTAATTTAGTTTTTGTATTAATGTATCAATGTAATGTGAGGTCTAGTTACTGGCTGAGATTAAAATGTCATAGTAATAATTACTTTTTACTTAAGTAAATGTCTGAACTCATACTTCTTTACTTTTACTTAAGTAAAAAAGTATAGTGAGTACTTCTACTTTTACCAGAGTAATTTTAAACATGGGTATCTGTACTTCTACTTGAGTAAAGGATGTGTGTACTTTTGCCATCTCTGGATCTCTGTGTTTTTCATTCAGTCAGTCTAACCTGATCAGCACTTATACTGTATTTCTGTCAGTAATAGTGTTGCTGATGAAGATTCCCACTCTTGTCTCTTTCAGGTTCACATTCAGTCTCAAGAACAGTGAAGATAATCTCCATAATAGTGACAAATGCAGCAATGATTGGTTTTTACATATACACATTGTACAATGAAACAGGTACAGTAATATGTTTAATATTTTTTGAAGGTACAGCACATCATTAATCTAGCCTCCTTTTTAAAGCCTCCTTTTGTAGCCAATACAGCACCAATTTGTCTTGAGAATGACAGAAACAGAGCCATACTTCTTGCAGAACAGTGGCCAGGTCACTATGTTATTTTGACGGAGGAAAACGTTTCTTGACTTGATCCGAAGTGGCTCAATAATATTTAGATCTTATAAAAACTCATTAGATCTTATTCCTCATTTTATATCTGATCTTGAACTGCCAGATCTATTTGTAATTGAATCTCTTAATAAATAATAGGAGAACTGATTGTGTGTTGGGGCGGCGCAGTGGCTCAGTAGGTAGTGCTGTCGCCTCACAGCAAGAAGGTCGCTGATTCGAGCCTCAGCTGGGTCAGTTGGTGTTTCTGTGTGGAGTTTGCATGTTCTCCCTGCGTTTCTCTGGATGCTCCGGTTTCCCCACAGTCCAAAGACATGCGGTACAGGTGAATTGGGTAAGCTAAATTGTCCGTAGTGTATGAGTGTAAATGAGTGTGTATGTATGTTTCCCAGAGATGGGTTGCGGCTGGAAGGGCATCTGCTGCGTAAAACATATGCTGGAAAAGTTGGCGGTTCATTCCACTGTGGCGACCCCGGATTAATAAAGAGACTTAGCTGAAAAGAAAATGAATGAATGAATGGATGATTGATTGATTGATTGTGTGTTTCACTGTTTTCATTGTACAGATGCTGTTGGATGCATTCTTGTGCTTGCGCTTCTACAAATACTCTGGATAGTTATGAAGATGACAGATTATGGTTACACTTTCTCATATATAAATGACGGTACAGTATTGATCATCGTTGATAGTTTCTATTTTCAACTATAAGTACTGCATGTACAATTAAATACCTGAATCATATATTATAGTTTCACACTCTAACATCATAAGTCTGATTAATTAAAAAAAAAAAACACTCATTGACAATGTTGTCTGGTATGAGATAGAGAAGAATAAAGAGCTAAAATCAATCATGTCAAACTCAAATCCAGCAAACAAAGTATAAAAATGTATGTTTTTCCTCTTGTTTTTATTTAGACAAATTTTCAAATAGTAAATCAAAATTCAAATTAAACTTTTATTTTGATTAAACTAAAACCTAATGTACTTAGGCTTAATGTATTTAGGCATTGTCTTAAAATAAATGATGCAATAATAGTGCTTTTAGTTTGAAGTTCACATTAGATGTTTAATCTTGTTTTCCAGGTTTTGATCGTGTTGTTCCTGTGTATGTGTTTGGATCAGTTGCTGTTGTTGTACTGAACTCTGCTTTATTAATGACTGAACTGATACTGAAAACAAGTGAGTTAATATACAGTATACATGATATGATTTTGATCAGATAAAAATTGTTGATCTACCTTAAAGTATTCAGAAATTACCTTGTCAACCTTATTTAAATCTAAATATTATAAGATGAGTTTTCTTGGAATAATTATAAGATTTAATTAATTTCTCACAACAGTAAGGATAATATTTAAGTAAATGTTTCTACTCTTTTTTTTCTTCTTCTTTCTTTTTTGTCAGTGACTGGTTCAGTTAAAGATCTGAGGTTCTTTGTCTTTCCTACTGAGTGTTTGTTTGCTGTTTTTCTGATGTTTTCTGCAGTATTTCCAACTAGTGAGTATAAATAATTATTTCAATTGTATTTTCATTATATGAGCTGGTCATGTATTTTACACCTATCAGTCTAAGAAGTCAATCAGACATATATAAAGTGGGCTAACTTTCTCCATCACGGTGTGGTTTGAAAACTTTACAGCTCAACAGAAAAGTCAGATTATTCACATAATATTCATTCATTCATTTTGTTTTTTTGCCTTAGTCCCTTTATTAATCCGGGGTCACCACAGCGGAATAAACCGCCAACTTATCCAGCACATGTTTTACGCATCGTGGATGCCCTTCCAGCTGCAACCCATCTCTGGGAAACATCCATACACACTCATTCACACTCATACACCACGGACAATTTAGCCTACCCAATTCACCTGTACCGCATGTCTTTGGACTGTGAGGGGAACCGGAGCACCCGGAGGAAACCCACGCGAACACAGGGAGAACATACAAACTTCACACAGAAATACCAACTGACCCAGCCGAGGCTCGAGCCAACGACCTTCTTGCTGTAAGTCTACAGCACTACCTACTGCGCCATTGCATCGCCCTATTCACATAATATGATCTATCTAAAAAAACTACAGGTTATGACTAGGCCCACATGGAATCGTACAGAAATTCGCAGATTTTTAGCCCATCATTGAGTCTATTTATTTACTTGTGTAAATGTGTGTAAATTTGTATTTATTCAATTTTTAAATTAATTTCAGTAATATTATTGACTAATATGAAAGTGTTCATTTGATTTATTTACAATACATTTTGTGAAGTCATATTTTCTATCAGTTAGAAGATCTGTTATATGAGAGACTTGCTTTATTTACCAAACAAGTGGATCTAGATGGATTTGCATTGTGAACATTCAATAAAAGTTAAAAAGGTATTATTTTTATTTCATACATTAAGTTTTTAGTTATGATACTCCCAAAATCATTCCGCATAAATCCGCAGATTTTTACAAAATTCTCTGCAGAAATAGCAAAAAACGTCAGCAGATTCCGTTTGGCCCTAGTTATGACCCTTTATCAATTTTAAAATATCCCACATACCTTGGATTTCTCTTTATTTACAGCCTGGGAGCAGGAATTTTCGTGACAGTTTATTTTGATGGACCCCCTATAGATAGTCTGCTGACCATAAGTTAATTTGCAAGTTCATATCTGCTCCTCTGGGCAGTACCAATTTAGGTTCCAGATGTTCAATAGTGTATTAGTAGACATGCAACAAATCCTCAACAAGTTTTCAGTACCTTTATACAACTAAGAGTTTTTAGTAGTTTTTATTTATGCAGATTCAGATGCTTATAAGTGTGTGTGTGTGTGTACATATGTATATATATATATATATATATATATATATATATATATATATATATATATATATATACACACACACACACACACACACACACACAGTCGAGATTAGAATTATTAAACCCCCTGAATTATTAGCCCCCTGTTATTTTTTCCCCCAATTTCTGTTTAACGAAGATAAAAAAAATTTCAACACATTTCTAAACATAATAGTTTTAATAACTTATTTATATTAACTGATTTATTTTATCTTTGTCATAATGACAGTAAATAATATTTTACTAGATATTTTTCAAGACACTTCTATACAGCTTAAAGTGACATTTAAAGGCTTAACTAGGTTAATTAGGTTAACTAGGCAGGTTAGGGTAATCAGGCAAGTTATTGTATAATGATGATTTGTTCTGTATACTATCGAAAAAAAAAAGCTTAAAGGGGCTAATAATTTTTACCTTAAAATGGTTTTTAAAAAATTAAAAACTGCTTTTATTCTAGCCGAACCAAATAAGACTTTCTCCAGAGGAAAAAATATTATCATACTATGAAAATTCCAGGCAACGCAGTGGCCCAGTAGGAAGTGCTGTCGCCTCACAGCAAGAAGGTCTGGTTCGAGCCTCAGCTGGGTCAGTTGGCATTTCTATGTGGAGTTTGCATGTTCTCCCTGCATTTGCGTGGGTTTCGTCTGGGTGCTCCGGTTTCCCCTACAGTCCAAGGACATGTGGTACAGGTGAATTGGGTAGGCTAAAAGTTTCCGCAGTGTATGAGTGTGTATGAATGTTTCCCAGAGACGGGTTGCAGCAGGAAGGGCATCCGCTGCGTAAAACATATGCTGGATAAGTTGGCGGTTCATTCTGCTGTGGCAACCCCAGATTAATAAAGAGACTAAGCCGAAAATGAATGAATGAATGTGAAAATTTCTTTTCTCTGTTAAACATCATTTGGGAAATATTTAAAAAGAAAAAAATTCAAAGGCGGCTAATAATTCTGATTTCAACTGTATATATGTACAATATATACATATATGTCTGTTGTCACATTAGGCCTATGAAAATGAGGTGAAAATATAAGATATGCTGAGAATGACTAAGAATGACTGAATGTTGAATTACGAGCCAACATCTCAGACAACATGGAAAACTGGTGCTGGTTTCTTCTTACGTAAAATACTCGCACCAGTATCAGTACTAACTGTCTGCTGAACATTTACTGACAAGTAGTTTGCTGACCATCTTGTCTATGGTGTTGGCTTGTAACAGTCCTTCAGCAGTGTTTTCACTTAATTTTGATGGAACTAATATTTTAACTTTATTATAAGGTACAAATCTTACTATTAACAAGCTATTAGCTATTAGCTCAACTAAAAGTCCTCTTAAATACCCTTAAGGTATTGGGTGGATTATGAATGTATAATAAAGTCATGCAAAATATGTACTTTATAAGAACTAATATACCGCTAGTGTCTTAAAAACAGACAGGTAATAAGTAACTAGTTATTAGTGAGAATTTGTCCCTATGTATTCTGAATAATTCTGTGGGCTCAGGAGCTCTACTAGATTGCATCACTCACTCGCAATATACTCATGCAATGCATAGATTGAAGGGTGTATTGCTGTCAGCATTAACTCAAAGGCAAGAAAAATAAACTTTTTGAAAATGCAGGATTTAGATTATTCCAATTTATTATTTTATTCGTTACATTTGTCAAAGTCAGTTCCTAAAAATGAGACCTATTTTAAAAATGCTGTCTTGTGTCTTCTCAAGGCTTTTAAAAACAGTAGCCTACTACAAAATGGCCATCTTTCGCACCCACAAAATGCCATGATTAATCAGTTCTTAATTTTTTATAATAATCTGGATTCAGCAGATCTACTAATATCTTTTATCTTTCTGTTCTGACTTCACAGAGACCAAACAGGTTCTGAAGTTTTGTCTGGTTTGTATCATTTGTAATTGATTTGAGTTTCAGTGAGTAAAAGCATGAAGATATTGTTTAAATTAAATATTTAAATTTCATCTCTCACCCTAAAAATGTAGAACATAGTGAAATGCAAAAAAATGTCCAGCCAGAAGATCACAGCAGAACCAGAACACAAAAGAAAATATTCCTCTGAAGACTGAAGATCAGGAGAAAAATCAGCTTGAATCAGTTAAAACACAAACATGATTAACAATAAGAGAATATGATTATTCCAAATTCTCACACACTTAAATATACTGCCATGATTTTGTGCATGATTGCATAGAACAAGAACATTATTGACCTGACCGTTTGTTTGTGTGCTCCTGCATCGATCGTTTGGAATAATGCTTTTTCATTGTTAATGTGCTATGAATAGTTTTGTGAGGTGAGGGTCTTGATTTTAAAAATAGATTTTAATGCATGCTGAATGTCAAAACACTTTTTATTTTAAAGGTGCCATAGAATGAAAGTCTAAATAGACATAGGCATAGCTAAATAACATGGAAATGCCATACTGTGAGCCTCAAACACCATTTACTTGTTCTCATGTTAATCCTGTAAGTGTAAAATCCTCAGAAAGACCTCAGCATCCACTCTCCACGCACTCTCAATAAACCGGGACTTCTCAAACTGTATTCCAACGCCACATCGAACTCCCATCTTTCACTTACATCACCCACAAGAAATATCACCAGGAAATCTAGCTCCCGTCAAATTCCATATCCACAATCCTCCCCTTCACATCCATCACAAGGAAAAAAGGAGAAACAACCCCCCCCCACACACACCCAACGCACTCCTGTAAGACCGCACCTCCAGGAATCCCGGTCTCCCCAAGCTACGTCACCAACCAACAGGACTTCAACCAAACAGACAACATTAGTTGAGAAAGAAATCAGATCCTTTCAGGATTGACCTTATCACTCTCCAGTCACCTATTGCACTTCCCACAGCAGAACGGCAGGTGGATTGCGGCTAGTTTACACTTACCCTCAAACAATTTATGATATCATCTGCTCCGTTTTCCCACATAGGAAAAGCGAGCTAAACGATAACATGGCTATCATCTTCAAGCTCATGCTCTCTTACGGGGGAGAACACTTCTACGCGTACCATAAACTTTTCTCTGCTAAATGCGGCATCCGTGTGACTCAGTGGAATCAGTGTTCTTACTGGGGGGCTTTGGACACTGATCTCCACAACTAAGTCTTTTTAGTTTGCCACAATCTGTGTGCAGTCTGCCATTCAAACCTGCACTCCACTACCTCCTGTCCTTTCATCATTTCCACTCCTGAGCCAGAACAACTTGCCGCTAAATCTACCAGCTACGTCCCTCACCCCCCTAGCTATAAAATTCCTTCTCTTCTCTTCTCTCCTCTTCTTTCCGCCCTCTCCCCCCAAACTGTGATGCCTGTTAAAATTTCAATATTGGAATGTGTCACAAAAACCACTGCAAACAGTTGCATATTTGCACTTATTTTGGCGGTGCTCATGCTAGAGTCGCCTGTCCAGTATAGAGATCTGACAAATAAATTAATAAATTACTTGTTGACTCCAGTTAATATTCCTCCCCTGGCTTATGAATTACAATCTCACCCAGATATTAACTTTTCTGAATTTCTCATTTCAGGTCTAACCCATGGATTTCACCCTGGCGTTTCAACACTTCCTTCCTACAACCTCTTCTGCCCTAATCTACAATCAGCGACCACAGAACACGAAACAGTCGATCAGTTCATTAAAAAAGAAATCATTTATGGTTTCATGATCATTCCATTCTCTGCTCCACCATTCAGTGTTTCTCGTATCAGTCCAACGGGCACCGCTACTTGAAAATTTTTTTGGCAACAATTGTCTGATTGTTGACCTTTCATCTCCGCACAACTCTACCTTTCCCAGAATCAACTGCGCTATCCAGCTAGATGAATTCTCACTCCACTACCATGATATAGACCAAGCCATTAAAATAGCCTCATGAAAACAGCCGGTTGTAACGGTTGGCTCACTAATATCGATATAACATCCGCATTCAAAATTATGCCTATTCATCCCGATGAATGGTCCACCTCCAGCATCCTCGTACATTGTTATAACGATGCTACTGTGCAATGCATTTACAAAGGGCATTCTCACTTCTCGTCACTCATGCCCTTATTAAGAGGCCTCGTCTGGACATCGGCTAAAAAACAATTTATCATGACTGCTAAACATGTACCAGGCTGTAAAAATCAAATTGCTGACTCTCTCTCTCATATCTCGTTTCAGATATTTTGGCAATTGGCTCCAGAAGCGGTGCCTTCTCGGATGCCGTCAAATCCTACATCTGCCTCAGCCAATACCACCTCAAGGAAGCCCAGCTGTCTCTTATCAGATGACACCTACCACCCAAAGTTCAATGGCATGAGTACGCCATTTCCTCTTCCTCCCCATCCTTCCAGCATCTTTTGCTACTTTTCCTCTATGTACTTTCTTCGAGCGTTGAGTTCCTCTGCTACTTTCTCTCCATTCCAGTGTTCCTTCGCTAATTTTCTTCTTTCTAGCATCAAGTTTCTCTGCTACCTTTACCCCCCCTCCTTTTTATTCATGTAGCATTAGGCCCCTTCTCTTTTCTATCCTTAGTGTGAGCTATACTCCGCTCCCCCTACCCTCACTCCACTTACCGCAGCTCTAATGTTTAATCGAGCTCTGACTCCCACAGGAGTCACACCAAGCCTTTTCTCTGGCCACCTCTTCAGTTGCTACCCCAAGCTTCGACTCCCACAGGAGTCATTCTACGCCCCTCCCAGGCCACTAGTATTATTAAAAAAAAATCTCTCCCTTTTCTTTTGTCTTTTGCTTTTTTCCTGCGTTGAGTTCCTCTGCATCTTCCTTTCTCTCCTTTCTAGCATCGAGTTTCTCTGCATCTACTTCCCTTCCTTCCAGCGTCGAATGCTTTCGCTCTTTTCTCCCCCAACTTTTTTCCAGCTCCCCTCCTCCTTTCACCTCTAATTCCCCTCTCTTCTCAATGTCGAGTTTCTCCGCTACATTTCTTCTTTCAACATCAAGTTTCTCCTCTACTTTCCCTTCCTTCTAGTGTTGAGTCTCTCCGCTACTTTTTTCCTTCCGCATAGGCCCTCACTCCCCAATCTCAAACTCCTGCAGGAGTGTTAATCTGAGCTCCGACTCCTGCAGGAGTCCCACTTAGCTAGGAGTCTCCACCGCCCCCCGCTTTTCCCAGACTCCCACAGAAGATTCACTGAGCTTCGACTCCTGCAGGAGTCAATCACTGCCCTCCCCCGGCCAATAAATATCTCTCTTTGCTTCTTTCTAGTGTTGAGTTCCTTTGCATTCCCCTTTCTCTCTCTCATAGCATTGAGGTCCTCCACATCTCCTTCCCTTCCAGCATTGAATGCTTCCACTCTTTCCTCAACCCTCTTTCTCTGCCAGCTCCTCTCCTCCTTCTACCTCTAACTTCCCACTCATTTCAGCGTTGAGTTCCTCTGTTACATTTCTTTTTTTAGTGTTGAGTTTCTCCACTACTTTCCCTTTTTTCTAGTGTCGAGCTCCTCCACTACCGTTTCTCCCTTCCGCCATCACTCCCCAAGCTCTGACTCCTGCAGGAGTTCTTCCCGAGCTTAGCCTCCTGCAGGAGTCTATGCCCCCCCTGGCCCATTTCATCCCCTCTCCTACAGGAGTCCTTAGCATCCAATAACCTACCCTGACTCCTGCCGGAGCCTGCCCACCTCGGCCCTGACTATCGCAGGAGTGTTCCCCAAGCCTCGACTCCTGCAGGATCCAATCCCAGCCCCTCCCACGCCTAATACTCGGACTCTCTCAAGAGCCTGTTTCCAACTTTGCTCGCGCAGGAGCCTCTCTTTTCTTCCTCATCTTTTCAATATTATATCCAGCAGCCGTATATAGCATTGATCTTTTGCTTTTTGGGGGATTTTTCAATATGTGGCTGTAGTCCTGATCTAAAAGCATTTTGGGGAGCTCTCGAGAGCTACCTAAGCTCAAACTCCTCTCTCGCCCTTCAAACTGGAGGGAGCCCCGGGCTCAAGGATATTCTGAGCTCAGAGCTCTCTCCAGGGACAGAATTCCAAACATGTTTATTATCAATCATCAGCTAAGTGTGAACTCTTGAAGTGCGGTTTAATTTTGAACTACTTTCGAGGGGATCACGTGCTTATGATTGATCATGCTGGTCCGACATCAGCTATACATATCGCGCCAATCAGACGAATCCTAACTAAATGTAAATAACCAGTTTTTCCACTTCAGTCATCTTCGTCTTGAAGAACCTCCTCTTCCACCCCTACTTCTCCCCCTTTTCCAGATAGGGTGACACGGCGGCCCAGTGGTTAGCACTGTTGCCTCACAGCAACAATGCAACTGGTTCGAGCCCTTACTGGTCTGCATTTCTGTGCGGAGTCTGCATGTTCTTCCAGTCCTTGCGTGGGTTTTCCCCGGGTTCTCTGGTTTCCTCCCACCGTCCAAAGACATACAATATAAGTAAATTGACTAATCCAAAGTGGCATCATAGACTTAGTCAGCTATAGCTCATAGCAATTCCTAACTCATTTACAAGCAGGGGAGTTTTCAAGACCTACCTGAGCTCAAACTCCCCCCTCACCCTTCAAATGAGAGGGAGCCCTGGGTTTGAGGATATTCTGAGCTCAGGGCTCTCTTCCAGGACAGCATGCCAAACACACTTTATCATCAATCATCAGCTAAATGTGAACTCTTGAACAATGTTTAGTACTTAAAGGGCAGCATGGTGCTTTGCATCTGGTGTGTTTGATGAGCTTTAACCCTTTCATGCACACAATCACACCATTGTAATCAGCCTAGGCTATCATACGATCACACCAGTGTGATTTAGAACTTTGAGAAAAACATTATGAATAAACATGTTGTAAATCCAGCAGTTCTGATCTCTCCTGCAGTGCAGACTAAACATGGCATTGCCCATCACCAGTCATACACAAAAATAATATGACAATTATTTACCTATATTAAAGATTAAATACATGTTCATAAACATATTTGACCAGAATATTATATCATTTACAATATATTTAGGACATTTGTAAATATTTCCATAAATAAAAAATAAACAAAATACAATATATACATCAATCATTGGGGCTGTGTTAGGTCATGTGATAAACTTGATGTGTTGCCATGGGAACTTTAAAGCAATGGGTGGTCACGTGGAGGGTCAGCAGGAGTATTATATAGAACTTGCGTGTGAAAGGGTTAAAGAGCAGTTTTTAGTCAGCTGGAACATGCAGGATATATGTATTAAAAATGTATTAAATGCCTTCTAAAGATGCATAAGGTCTGTTTATTTGTGTCTTTTCTTAGTTTATCTTATATATTATAAAACATTGTGTACGTTTGTATTGAGGCAACAGACACATGCAAACTCCTGATTATAATTGTTTAATGTACATTTATGCGACATGTCAAATCTCTCGACTCTTACTGTGTTTTCTCTTGAATAAAATTATTCCAACTAACATAAAAAACTCATCTATGTGTATGAACACAACACGTTTATGTAGAGGTTGATTTAAAAAAAAAAAAAACTGCATCTCTCTCTCTCTCTCTCTCTCTCTCTCTCTCTCTCTCTATATATATATATATATATATATATATATATATATATATATATATATATATATATATATATATATATATATCCGTTAGTCTCTTTTGTTGAGAATAACTATAATTTAGCCAATAGTTAACCCACGACACAACTAAGGGGAAATAAGTTACTCTGGTGGCTTAAAGAAATCTCAATCTTTTGTTGAAAACATTTAAGAAGCCAGCTCCTCCATTTTGTTACAATTGTTTTTGCCATGTTATTTTGCACATTTTTATTTCACAGTACATTACGCTGTATGTGGTTCCAAATATGGCCAAATCCATGCTTGTCATTCTAGGGGTCATTTCTGTGTTTATAAATGCATATAAAATTGTTTCTGGAGAATTATACCTAGGCATGGTCGAATGATAAGATATCAGCATATGGTAATGACCATACCATGAGCCTCATACACCATTGTGTTCTTGTTCTCATGCAAAATCCAGTGTAAAACCCCGGTGGACAAAACAACAATCATAAAACATAGCAGACTGTTGCGTGAATGCTAGGTAAATGCTTTTCGATGCTAAACTAATTTAGACAGCCAGTTATTCCTTACGCTGACTAAGAAACCTGAATAGGCCTAGGCTACTATAATAAAGAAAATCCGCTCTAAATGTAAAACTAAATAAATTGCTAAATACGCTTGACACATGAAAGTGTAAAGCTTGCAGCCCACAACAAAAGTGGAAAGTTATTGCACATTATATTTAACAAATTGTTCACTATCATTTTATGTAATTTTTCTCACATGGATAATTGAATATTAATCAGATGATGTCATTACGCTGCTGTGCCGTCAGCCAATGGTTGCATTGTTGATCATGATTTAATCGATAGATCTGTTCTTCACAACACACACAGCGTCCTCGGATCATTTCATCCCGACATTTTAATCTAATTTGCAAACTTGTTTGAAGAACCAAATTAGCCAGGGATCAGTTATCAAGATTATCAAGATTCAGGATCTGTCAAGTCATCTTTGCAAAGAATGGACCCCTGGACCTGATGAGCAGCAGTGTCATCAGGAGAACACAAACTGATATGTAGCTTTGAGGTCAATAATATACACAACTCAGGCTGCATTTGATAAGCCACAATATTTCCTACTGAGACAACAATGATTATCATCTTCCCTTAGTTAGTTTTAAGTCTATATACTTAAAAAAGGCTAATTTTACAAGTCTAGATACAAGTCTAGACAGTTTATTATTTTTAAAGGGCCACGAAACCCCCTGTCTCAGCAGGGTGTTTTCACACCTCTGTTTTGAAAAAAGTCAGGAAAGTTGGGCGTGTCCAGCTCTGGGAGTGTGGGAGTGTCGGGGGAGGGAAAGAGGGTAGGATTTGCATAAAAGGGAGTTTCCATTTGGCCACGCGCTGATTTCACAGGCAAAACAAACATACAGAGGCTGATTTGATACCGCATGGCGAATGAGAGAAAAAAAATCCTCCGCATTTCTCTGTAACTTATGTACTCGGTAGGTAGCGTCAGAAAGCCGTGTGTGTATAGACTATCCTGTCACAAAATGCAGCGAAAATCCTGCACGACGGGAATAGTTTGTGTTTACATGTTTACACTCGGAGAGCAGCATTTACAGCGGATCTTTCAGTGTATAATATTGTACTGTAATATTGCAGTGATATTAACATACTGTAAACTTGGTAACTAAATCATTTTGACTATGGTATGTCTTTAAAAACTGAAAGAGCTCTGCTAACCACGAACTAACCTTGCAATCTGGGTAAAACAAAGGGGACAGCACTGCAAACACTTACCACATCTGTAGACAGACAATCAAACTGGAGCTGTGTCTTTTTACTAAAAGTAGACGAGCGGCAAATCCGGATTTCACCATTTCCAGATGCGAAAAGCTCTCGGGTGTTCCTAACAAACGCGTTTCTGTCGCGTGTCGCGTGCACTGTAATCCACACGCGAGTCCAGCAGCTCTGTCATAGAGGGAAAATGAAAACAAAACCTTCGTTGAAGCACAACAATAAACGCAACACCGACGACCCGTGTCTCCAAATTCTTGTTCTTTCACTTGTTTTGGCAACACAACGTGGCGTCTCTCTGCCGTCTGAACGCTGTAAACAATCTCCGGAGCTATCATGCATATTAATGAAGTTTCACGTCATACACAATAGAGCGCGCTGATTGGTTTGAAGCACGTCTTTCTCATGAATTAATGCTCCACACTCACATACGTCAGAATGTCCGCGAAAAGACAGAGAGCCAGTCTCCAGGCTGAATTTACACCTATGTATCTCATGGCCGTGACGTAGCTTCAAAAATTCGTTTCAAACCGGAAGAACGAATTTGCTCAAAATAACGCAAAAACAACCAATTTTCACTTTTTAGTGAAATATATGTGTCCTAATAGTGTTTATAGCAGCATGGGACACATATATGACTGTCAACAGCTCAAAAAATGTGTTTTGGTGTTTCGTGACCCTTTAAATGCAAAAAGTTATAAGTTAATTTGAGCTGGCAGCTAATTTAAGTTGTTGCATTTTTTCAGTAAAAAAAAGTTTATACAGCAATGATCTTAACTCCACTAGTGTAAAACTAAAAACATTAGGAGAGATCCTCATCAGAACCTGGCAGTAGGCCTTATGAACGGGAAGATCGTTTGGAGTGCTGGAACTGGGTGCTGTCAACTGGGCCAGGAGAGACTGTCATCTTTGAGTCTGCTGCATATCGAAAGCGTCATAACCACAGGACTAAACAACAAAGACATCATCAACGCTTATGATGCCATGCAAAAAATGAAAATTCTGTTGCATTAAGGCAATGACTATTATTTATATTGGCTGCCATGTCAAATAACATAAGCCAACAGTATTTATTTTTAGCTAAAGTTAACAGTAGTTTTTTAAGTAGTACCATTGGTCTATACTATAATATAATATATAAAATAAGGTACCCCATATCAACAAATGTCTAGTTATAATCGTGTACATTAAATTATTTTATTAAAGTTACCCACTGTTCTACAACCCTAAAATCAGAAAAGGTTGGCACAGTATAGAAAACGCAAATAAAAAAGTAGTGTTTTCTTAATTTACTTTGACACGTATTTCATTGCAGACAATACAACAAACATTATTAATGTGTTCCTTATGATTTTTATTTATTTATTTTTTAATACGTATTCCAATTTTGGTTCTTGTAACACATTTAAAAAAAAAAAAAAGTTGGGACAGTAAAGCATTTATTTTGTAATGTTGTCATTCCTTTTGACAACACTTAAAAGATCTTTAGGGACTGAAGTCACTAAGTGATGAAGTGTTTCAGGTGTCTTTTGGTCCCATTCCCATTCAGGTGTCATTTGGTCCCATTTATTGTAGATCATTTACTATGAATATATTGATTAAAATAAAGAATCCCTTTGTCATTAAAGCCCTCCAAACACAGTTTCAATTTGTTGAGAAACTTGTTCAATCCTTGTAAATGTGCACTTTCTCAGATTCCCCTCCGGCAGATGCTTCTCATTTTTTAATAGTGATGTTTTTCAGTTCAATCAGAACTGGTTTGTCTGGATTAACATTCGTTCCACAGAATTTTGTTACAGGAGAAAATAGAACAGGTTGAACACATTGCCTTTATGCACCAGATCATTTACAGTCAGATCATTTACTTTTACAGTCAAGAGAGATGATCATGACTTCAGCTGAACATGGAGCAGCTTAGATTAATGATTATGGCTGTTTTGCCACTAATATCTGATGGTATGTAGATTATTATTCTCTCTTTAAGCTGATTCTGAGGCATGTGATTAATTACAACCAGTTTGAAGCTCTGCAAAATAAACCGTGTCAGCCAAGGTTTTAAACACATTTGACCAAATTTATGTTGCTAAAGAACTTGAAATGAGTTAGCGCTAGTTAAAAGAACCTATTGCAGGTTTTAATAAAAAAAAAAAAAAATCATAGGTCACATGCTGAAGACTTCTGGGTAAATATTACATATAGACATTTCCAAAAATAATGATGTACTGTAAAATATATGTTATGTACATTTCATAGGAACAGTTCATTTAATGTTATTCATATGGCATATCCTCTTTTGATAATCTTAAGAGTTAAAATGTTCAGAAAACTTTCAGGGAAGTCAGTAGTAGGAGCGTGAAAAGCCTTGGCGGAACTGATATCTTAGGCTTGATGTCTGTTTATTCAGGTTCAGTAAATCACAGTCTTGCTCTAATATATGTTTTGAATGCGTGTAATCTGTTCTCTGTCAGATTACAAATGTGGAAAAAAAAAAGAAAAAGAAAAAAGACTGCTGCCTGACTATACAGTGCAAAAAATGCTTTTCTTACTTAGATTTTTTGTCTTGTTTCTAGTCCAAATATCTAAAAATTCTTATATCAAGAAAAATGTTCTAGACAAGCAAAACATATTGTCTTGTTTTAAGAAGTAATATGCCAATATTAAGTCAGTTTTTCCTTAAAATAAGCTAAATAATCTGCCAATGGGGTAAGCAAAATAATCTTACGTCAAAAGGAAAAACAAGATTATTTTGCTTACCCCAATGGCAGATTATTTAGCTTATTTTAAGGAAAAACTCACTTAATATTGGCATATTATTTCTTTAAAACAAGACAATATATGTTTTGCTTTCCTAGAAAATAATAATATATATAATAATTTTTATATATTTGGACTAGAAAGAAGACAAAACTATAAAGCATTTTTTGCAGTGTACTTTTTTATTCACCCATTTACTTCTTAGGTCTAGTTTAGGTCTAGTTAGCATTAGGTTTAAAGGTAGAAATATGTTTAGGACAATATTAGTTTGAAAGGAAAGCTGCAAAAGATACTATAAAGACATTAAATATAAGTACTAGTAAATATTAACAGCCACTCAAATTGTTGTTTTATATCACATTATATAATACAGACTGTTAAAGCAGCTTTAAACAGAACAGCAGGGAGGAAAAGTAGAGTCTGTTGTCAATAACTGCATGAAGATTATCAGTGTAAAGTTCAGTTCAGCTGTAAACCATTCAGGTTTCATCTCCTGGCAGTTTGTTGAGACATTAAGAGGTTTCTGTATAGTTACATGACTTTCAGGCCCCAGTTAAGCAAACCAAAAGTGATGTGAAAGTGAGAAAATTGACCCAAACTGCCTTGGGTGATGTAAGGTGGAGAAAAAACTGGCTCAGTCAAGAAATCAGTTCTTCTGGAAAATTGACTAGTTTAGGCATTATAGAAGACTGGATTATCATTAGCCTTGAACACAACGAGTGTCATTATTAAAACTGCTGGTCCTGATGATGCATTTAAGTTGGCTATCGAGATCAGAGCAGTTTAAAGCAGTGTTCACATTTCCAGTGTATATACGTGATGTTGGAGTACTGTAGCAGTGACATTGCATTAAATTAGTGAAACACCATATGCTTTAATTAATGCATAAATGCATAATGTAATGTAATGCTAGTTTATATAGCGCATTTATTGTGTATGGCTATACACCCAAAGCACTTCACAATCATGTCTCTTCACACCACCACCAGTGTGCAGCATCCACTTGGATGATGCGACGGCAGCCACAGGACAACAGAGCCAGTGCGCTCACCACACACCAGCTATTGGTGGAGTGGAGAGACAGTGATAAAGTCAATTCGGTGGATGAGGATGATTGGGAAGCAATGATTGTTAGGGCCAATTAAGAGACTTTGGCCAGGACAATAGTGTTACACCCCTACTCTTTACGAGAAGTGTCATAGGATTTTTAACGACCACAGAGAGTCAGGACCTTGGTTTAACCTCTTATCCGAAAGACATTGCCCACTGAGAGTATAGTGTCCCCTTCACTATGGTGGGGCATTAGGACTCACACAGACCACAGGTTGAGCACCCCCTGCTGACCTCTCTAACACCACTTACAACAGCAACCTAGTTTTCCCATGTGGTCTCCCATACAGATACTGACCAGGCTTAGCCCTGCTTAGCTTCAGTGAGTAACCGGTCTTGGGCTGCAGGGTGAATTATATTCTGGGCACGTTTTGGTTGAATGCTTTACTAAAAATGTGTTTACAATTTGGTCTTTTAAATAAAGAGTTTTAAATAAACAGTATTTTTCTTATAATGATTTTATATTGGAGTAAAATGCTTAGAGTAAGTACAGGCTTCCTACACATAGTTTTGAGAAAGTCAGAAATAAATAAAAAAAAAACTTTTTAAACAGTGTTAGTAAATAACTGTCTCTTTGTGAAATGGATCCATAACATTATATGACAATGTTTCGAATGTTTTATTTACAGTCTGATGCTGTTTCAGCCTACAGCTAACCTCAGTGTCAGTAGTTAGTTTTAAATACAATTATTAATTAATTAATTCATTAATTTTCTTTTGCTTTTCCGGGGCCGGGTCGCGGGGGCAACAGTCTTAGGAGAGAACCCCAGACTTCCCTGTCTCCAGACACTTCTCCTAGCTCCTCCGGGGTGATCCCGAGGCGTTCCCTGGCCAGCCGAGAGACATAGTCCCTCCAGCGTGTCCTGGGTCTTCCCCGAGACCTCCTCGCGGTAGGACATGCCTGGAACACCTCCCTAGGTAGGCGTCCAGGAGGCATTCGAAACAGATGCCCAAGCCACCTCAGCTGACTTCTCTCGATGTGGAAGAGCAGCAGCTCTACTGCGAGCTCCTCCCGGGTGACAGAGCTCCTCATTCTATCCATAAGGGTGCGCCCTGCCACCCTGCAAAGGAAACTCATTTCGGCCGCTTGTATCCAAGATCTTGTCCTTTCGGTCATGACCATAGGTGAGAGTAGGAATGTAGATTGACTGGTAAATCGAAAGCTTTGCCTTTCGGCTCAGCTCCATCTTTACCACAACGGACTGGTGCCGCTGCACCAATCTGCCTGTCAATCTCAAGGACTTTCCTTCAACCTGGAGATGGCAAACCACCTTTTTTCCGGTAGAGCACCATGGCCTCAGACGTGCTGATTCTCATCCCAGCCGCATCACACTCGACACAAACTGCCCCAGTGCATGCTGAAGGTGCATGTTCGATGAAGCCAACAGAACAACATTGTCTGCGAATAACAGAGATGAAATCCTGTGGTCCCTGAACCGGACCCCCTCCAGCTTAAAGCTGCACCTTGAAATTCTGTCCATAAAAATTATGAACAGAATTGGTGACAAGGGGCAGCCCTGCTGGAGTCCAACATGCACTGGAAACAAGTCTGCCTTATTGCCGGCAATGCGAACCAGAATCCTACTCTGTTCATACAGGGATGAGACAGCCCTTAACAGAGCGCCTCTGACCCCATACTCCTAGAGCACTCTCCACAGAATGCCACAAGGGACACAGTCAGATGCCTTCTCCAAGTCCCCAAAACACATGTGGACTGGTTGGGCATACTCCCACAAACTCTTGAACACCCTGTTGAGGGTATAGAGCTGGTCCAGTGTACCATGGCCTGGATGAAAACCGCATTGTTCTTCCTGGATCCTAGGTTCAACCATCGGCCGGATCCTCCTCTCCAGTACCCTGGCATAGACTTTCCCCGGAAGGCTGAGGAGTGTGATCCCCCTATAGTTGGAGCACACCCTCCGTTCCCCCTTCATAAAAATGGGAAATACCACCCTGGTTGCCCAGTCCAGAGGTACTGTCCTCGACTTCCATGCAATCATGTAGAGATGTGTCAGCCAAGACAGTCCCACAACATCCAGAGACCTAAGATACACAGGGTGAGTCTCATCCACCCCTGATGCTTTGCCACTGCGGAGCTTGCAAACTACCTCAGTGACCTCAGCTTGGGGGATGGGTGAGTCCACCCCAGCATCCTCAGTCTCTGCTTCCTCAATGAAAGACATGTCTGTGGGGTTAAGGAGATCCTCAAAGTATTCCTTCCACTGTCCGACCACATCCCCAGTCAAGGTAAACAGCTTCTCACTTCCGCTGTAAACAGTGTTGATGTGGAGCTGCTTTCCTCTCCTGAGTTGCCGGACGGTTTGGCAGAATCTCTTTGGGGCCGACCGAGTCTTCCTCCATGGTCTCCCAAACTCTTCCCAGACCCGAGTTTTAGCTTCCACAACCGCCCGGGCTGCAGCACGCTTGGCCTGTGGATACCCATCAGCTGCCTCGGGAGTCCTGCAAGCTAACCAAGCCCTGTAGGACTTCTTCTTTAGCTTGACGATATCCCTTACTTCCGGTGTCCACCACTGGGTTCATGGATTGCCGCCTGGACAGGCACCACAGACCTTACAGCCACAGCTCCTCATAGCCGTGTTAACAATGGAGTTGGAGAGCATGGACCACTCAGTCTTCATGTCTCCAGCCTCCCTCGGGATCTGGTCAAAGCTTTTCTGGAGGTGAGAGTTGAAAATCCCTCTGACTTGAGATTCAGCCAGACGTTCCAGAGAACCCTCACAATACGCTTGGGCCTGCCAGGTCTCTCTCTCTCTCTCTCTCTCTCTCTCTCTCTCTCTCTCTCTCTCTCTATATATATATATATATATATATATATATATATATATATATATATATATATATATATATATATATATATATATATATATATATTTATATATATATTCCTCCCTAAATGACCCCAAAATTAGAAGTTTAATGCAACACCACTTTTTGTACTTAATTTGAAGGATGGTTCTTCCAAAAACAAAAAAAATTACAGTTAGTTTACCCACTCTCAGGCCATTAAAGATGTATTGTGAGTGATTTAAATAACCTAGTTGAGTAGAAGTTTTTTTTTAGCTGAATCCATGGTTTTTGGTAATTTGTATAATGCAAGTCAATAAGTTTGAAGCAAAACAATCTGTCATTATCTTAAACATTACTAGCTCTAATCCACAGCCTCGGCAAACAGTTTTGATGGCACACACACAAATTTGAGTTTAACCTTCCGGCTGCTTGACGTGTGAGTGTCTTATGAGTGTCCACTCATGTCTGTGAGAGTTTTGCATCTTGGACAATCACAGTTAAGAACTGTGTTGGAAAAAACAAGTGCTTTCTGATTTTTGTCACCTCATATCTGAATGAGTGTTTGTGCATACATCATCAAGTAGCTCGCGCTCACTATATTCAACTTCTTGCACAAACCTATATTCCTTAGACACAATGTAAAATCCCTTAAACTACCTTTTGGAGCCATAGCAGTCAGTCGATGAATTGCAGTTTTATTCACTTCCGTAATGCTTTCAATGCTTTCTTTTGTTTAAAATCCATACAACATAAAAACCTACAATAAGAGCTTTAATTACTCTCTATATCTGTGTGTGCTATTTCAGGCTTCACTGTTCACGGTCCCTCTGCTCCTCTGTCTGCTCGTCTGGGATCTTCAGTGGTTTTGCCCTGTTATGTTGATGAAGCTTTACCAGTGGAGGATCTGGAGTTTGAATGGAGAAGAGCAGACTCAGAGACTGTGATTCATCTGTATCAAGATGGTGAGAGTCGACCAGAGGTCCAGCAGCAGGATTATCATGATAGAGCTCATTTCTTTACTGAGGAGATTCAACATGGAAACTTCTCCCTCCGTCTGGACAATCTGACAGCTCAAGATGAAGGAGAATACAGATGTACAGTTTACAGTCAGCAGGATTCTGGAGAAACTGTGGCTCAGATAAAAGTCAGTAATGGTGAGTGAAATCAACTTAAATTCTGGTGAATATTTAGATCAAAATACATTTGATGTAATGAATGAAACTATTTTTTTATCAGGTTTGTTAGTATCAGGATCAAATCGTCCTGCTCTTACATATGTGGCTGAGGACGTGACTCTGAACTGCTATTTAGACTCTCGCATCGCACCTGAACACATTGAAGAGGTTTCATGGAGGAAAACCGATGAAGATGGAGATATTCTGGTTCTGCTTTACCAAAACAACGAGACTTTACCAGATTCATCACATGAGCGATTCAGAGGCAGAGTTGAGTTCTTCACTGCTGAAATCCCCAAAAGAAACTTCTCTCTCAGACTGAAGAGTGTCAGAACTGAGGATAAAGGAGTTTACATGTGTCAAGTGTTTGCTGGAGATTTATCAGCTAATGTGACTGTAGAGCTGGAGAGACTGGGTAAGGAACAAATACAGTCGATATGCTCTAAATTGACATTACAATCTCACTAAATAATATTGACACTTTGCCAAAAGTTTTTATCATTATACAGTTGCACTTTGCGTTAACAATGGCTTTTGTTGCTATTTATTGTTTCGATCCTTGACTCTGACTATTGAGCCAGATTCAGTTTTTTTTTTTTTTGATGAAGTTCACAATGTAGGTTTATGAGGAGCATACGCATTAATTCATTTAAATCATCACATGGATATTTAGGCAGCAGCCATTGCCCACCCCAAAATTGCCATCTGACAATTTTTTTTTCTTTGACTTTAGAAAAAATTACCCTAACATTAGATTTTTTTTTTAAAGAATTTTCTATTTCCATGGTAAGTTGTCCGTTGGATTAATTTTAATTTACCAGCTATAAAACATTTTTACACCCTAAAAAACTACTGACACACACACACACACACACACACACACACACACACACACACACACACACACACACACACAATAAGAATCTGCTGCTTTACCTTTTATAAATAATGGCATTGGCAAATATACTCTTTACTTTAGTCAAAAATAAGAAACACTGGTAAAATACTGCACACTGAAGCGGGAAAACCTAGACATTCACAGAGGTTGTTTCCTCATGCAAAATAGATTTGAGGACTGAAATTAAGTTTAGCTGTCAAGTTTGCCATTATCTACAGTATCATGACTGAATGAGCAGGCGAACTCGTCAACCTTTTGTTGCTATGTATATATAATAACCATATTATAAATGCAATTAGCCCTGTGAAGCTGCTGTATAATGCTAATGCTAACAATGCCCCTTAGCTGTTATAAATTCATTGTAAACCACGGCTTCCTGGGATTTGAAAAACTGTCGATTTGTTTTGTTATTATTAATTTGATTAAGCTTGGTCTGTGTAACTGAAGACTGGCAGCAACATGAGTCATTTGTTGGATTTTAAATCATTTGTGAATAAGAGTTTCCGAATGTTTTGAACTAGACTATCATTAACAAATCTAAATGAAACAAAAGCAGTGCATTTTAAGGAGATCGTAGCATAGTGTACATATGTAATATTTTTCCTACAAGCGGTCAGTCAATATAATTATTCAATCATCTGTTCTATTTTAGCAAATTGATCATTTTTATTTGTTCATTTACAGAGAAATTAAAAAAATGAAAAGGTTTTTTTAACCATATCACATGTTGAGCTTCAATAATACTTTTTATCAGTTTAATGTGAATTTATTGTGTCTAAATCTCCATTTCTTCCATTCTGGAGCAAGATAAATTAATAGTTGGATTTTGAGCAATGGCTATTAAATCTAATTTGCTCATTGCTCACATTGAGCTGAATATGAAGAACAAATTTCAAGACAGTTTATTTAGACTGACCGTCAAAATGCATGAACATGTATTGACTAGTGAGTTTTCGGACTGTTTGGGGTTTTGTGCAAAACACCCACTATTGTAAAAAGTAAATCTGCTATGTCTGTTCTATGCAGTGTTATAACTGATGTCTTCCACTCCAGGTTTCTCTTCTTTGCACATCGCTGTGCTGTTTTTCTGTGTTGCTGCTGGATCTGGAGCTGTTCTTCTGCTCTGCTGTCTGATCTACTGCAGATTGAAAAACAGAGGTGTGTTAATAACTAAATAAATCTGTAGTATGTGTCAGTAAGTGTTTTGCTCAAGTAATTGTGATTATTCACCTCTTTAGTCACCAGCAGCACAATCTGGAATCTGCAGCTTTCTCTGGTGCTTTTCCCAAACATCTGTATGTTCTTTGCCTTCATCTTTTGGGGGTTTACTGAAGGTGAGTGCAGTAGTTTAGTGCTCTTGATTATGTTCGGGTAAAAAAAAAACTATATTAAAAATGTTTTGTTGATTTTTGACTGAATCTTGTCAGTGTGTTGTGCATTTGTATTCTTTAATAGTTCAGTAATGGTTTAATGGAGTAATGGCTTGACATAATGCAGTTGTTTTTAATGTCTGTAATGAAATATTCTGTTTCAGGATCTTTACATGAGACCATCACTTGCTCTGCTCTTTATATTCTGAGGCCTTTTATGCTGATTTGGGCTTTGTCCTGTTTGGAGGATCTTCAAGGTATGTTGGGATATAAAGTTTAATTTTCCACAGAGAGAACAATAAATGCTTAATGATGGTAGCATTAACGGGGACCTATTATGCCCATTTACAAGATGTAATGTAATCTGATGTCCCCAGCAAGTGTATGGGAAGTTTCAGCTCAAAATAGTTTTTTATAACTCTTTGAAACTGACCCTTTTAGGCTTTGATCCTAATTGTGGCATTTTGGTGACTGTCGCTTTAAATTCAAATTCAATTATTATAATTTTTTTTAAAGAGGGCAAAGCTACAAATGCCTGTGTGTCAGGATAGTGGCAGATTCAAAAACAAGACTAACATCCTATGCTAATGAAGGAGAGATCGTCACTACTGGGTGGGGCTTTCCCCCTCTGATGACACATACAAAGGGAGAATGTCAATCAAAGTGTTCCTGCAGACTGTTTTTATCAAGTGTGATTATAAAAAATAAAATTAATAGGTAACACTTTATTTTGATGGTCTATTTGAGTATTAGTAGACTGTCTGTTTAATATCTGTTGATACTGACATTTAACAGTCCTTCAACAGACATTTAACTGACTATAAGAAACTTTGCAAGTGCATGTCAACTTACACTAACCCCAACCCTAACCCCAACCTAACAGTCTACTTATAATCTAATGAGAATTAATTGACATGTAGATGCAATGTAACTTATATTCAACAAACGGACCATCGAAATAAAGTGTGACCAATTAATATTGCCATACAACTCTTTAACCCCTTATGAAAGTGAGTTTTGCATAATGGGTCCCTTTTAATTCTTAGCATTGTATTATTGTTATAGTGAATGTTTCAGTTGCATTTAAGTATGTGAAGGCATCAAATATTGAAAATGCAGAGTACAGCAATATAACGAAACGGTTACTAAAGTAACACTCGTGGAAACTTCCACTATAGGGATTTCGTCAGAAGCCAATCATCTGAAAGAGTAAAAAAAGGGCCAATGAAATGCCGATGAGTTGTCAGCATGCAAAGCTGACAGCGATGACAATCAATGTTGTATAAAGATGCCAGCCGTGCAACACTGAGTTAACTTTTCTAGCTGAAGAGCCTTTAACAGCTAACAGCTAAGGGGCAATGGCTGTGGCGAAGGAACATAGCATTTCCGCCCCCCTCGGGGAACGAGGGTTACTTCAGTAAGCATTTCATTCCCCAGCGGGAGGGGAACTTTAATGCTATGTGGAAACTTCCACTATGGGCAAATGTATGGAAAACACAGCTATTTGAACCTTCCCACGCCACTGGTGAGAGATTTGCCAGGCTAAGCGTTTACGCACCCACATCACCAGAGCGCAGCCTTCTAACATGCCCCCTGGCCCTAACTTACCTAACTTACATAAGAAGCTTTAGAGGTTTAGATATATTTTTTGGGGAGTCGAAAAAATGCACGTAGTTATTCTAGGAATTTAGGATATGACAGTACGTTGGGAAAGCATGCAGTCCCGATAGGGAGGAAGTTGCGGAGGCCACCTGCTGCCCAGAAGGGGAGACTTGGTGGCAATAAGACATATGGATTAGCCCTGAGGAGGGGGGAGTACACATATGAAAGATGGTTAGCGGGGAGGGAGGACACAAGCCCGTCTAAGAGGTGGGACTACAACGTGGCTGAGCAAAGTATATGGGATCGCAAGCGGGGATCGCACATAGCAGGCACCTATACCCAGAATGCAGGCTGACCAGCGGGCATGCCAACAACATAATGGGCCAAGCACCTGACTCCTACGCTGAGTCAGATGCTGGGGGCCTCAGAGGAACTCCGCAGGGTTCGCCAAGTGGGGAACTCAGCTGACAGATCGAGAAAGTGCACGTATCTCTGTGTTAGAGAGAAAGGCGCAGCAAGCGTTTTTCAACACCAAACCGAATTTCATCATTCACGAGGTTTTCAGCACACACGAGGAAACCTGCTCTATACACAGATTATAAAATCTAGCAAATGTATTAAGTGTCACCCAGCCCGCAGCTCTAGAGATGTCCGTTAGAGAGGCGCCACGTGCTAGCACTCAAGAGGATGCGACGCTCCGAGTGAAGTGTGCTCTCACCCCTGGGTGACACGGCTCGCCCTGGCTCTCGCCAACCTCTGTTTGGATATGGCACTTCCCTTCTGCCGACCACCGTAACATACAAGCTCAGAGGATCTTAAGCTCCGAGTGTGGTCTACATAAATACGCAAAGCGCGAACAGGACACAGCAATGAAAGGGCTGGGCCTGACTCCTCCGAAGGGTCCTTAAACGGTGTGGTAGGAACCCTGGGCACATATCCAGGCCGGGGTCTCAGGATCACGTGAGAGAAAGCCGGCCCAAATTCCAGGCACGAATCACTGACCAAAAAAGCCTCCAGGTCCCCGACCCTCTTAATCGATTCCAACGCGACCATCAGAGCTGTCTTCAAGGACATAAATCTCAACGATACTGAGTCAAGTAGTTCGTACGGATCTTTGTGCAGGCTCAAAAGCACTACAGAGACATCCCAAGAGGGCATGAAAGTATGCATCACTCAGGTCTATTGCTGCAAACCAATCCTGAGGACGAACGCACCGGAGGATGCACCTCTGCGTAAGCATTCTGAACGGTAGCCTGTGAAGACAGGTTCAAAAGGCGCAGATCTAGGATTAGCTCTTTTTGGATACGATGAAGTACGGGCTGTAAAACTTGCTCTTTATCTCAACTGGAGGGACCAGCTAGATTGCATCTTTCACCAGGAGGACAGAAATCCCCTCTCGCAAGACAGGGGCGGACGCAGGGCTGACCCTGGTGAAATACTAGCCTGTGAACTTAGGAGACTGTTTCTCAAATTGAATCGCGTAGCCGAGTCTAATTGAACAAATGAGCCATTGCGACGGGCTGGCCAGTGCTAACCAGGCTAGCAGAGCCCTCTCAAGTGGCATCATTGGCATGATCGCTGACGCACCAGTGGTGGGGAGTGTGAGTGAAGGGAGACTGTCCTCCCACACTCTGAGAGCGACTGGCAAACTGCACCGATCCTGCGAGCTGGAAGGCATAGCGTCTCAGACTGGCAGTGTTCGGGCTATCACATTCGAGGAAGGGGAAAAATGCTCTTTCTTTGAGTATTTGGTGATGTTGAAAAATGCCGTTGGGTGATGAAGAGCCCTGTCCTCTGCCAGGGAAAGAGCAAGTTCCCTGTTCTCCGGATGTCCCATCTCAGGGACGTTTACTGGACTTACCGGTACACTGGGACAGGGGCGCTGGTTGCCTGCGGGATGCTCGGTATGGCCGATTTGCCAGAGGCGCAGACGGGGGCGGCGGAGCAGATCTTAAAGCCGTAGGCGGGCGCCCTCTGCGAGGAGCAGTGGATGTAGATGGCTCGGTAGGCGGAGCGGTCTTACGATCCCACCGATAGATGACCTCACCCACCGCATCCGACTGTTCCTTCACCTCCGTGAGTTCCTGGGTGAATTCACTGACAGTGTCACCGAACAGGCCAGCCTGGGATATGGGTGTGTTAAGAAAGTGAACTTTGTCAACATAACCTTCTTGGACAGGCCTTGGACAGGAGACGAGGCTGACCCCGCCAGGAAGAGGCACCACGCGGGCACAAATTGACTGCAATGGCTCATTTAATCTGGGGAATCGACTCGTACCCCCTGGTTGCTGCCACGTCAAGGGTGGTGAGGGCGGAAGCGCACTCAGATTGTGCAGAGAAAGGTGCCCTCCAAGACTGCGTGAGCTTACTGTGCACTTCGGGGAAGAAGGGGATGGGAGGTTTAGAAGGTCTGGCCTTCTTTTTATCCTCCACATGACACCCATCTAGTCGGTCCGGAAGCGGGGCTGGGGGATGAACCATCTCTAGACCCACGGCCGAAGCAGCCCGGGAAAGCACGGCCATCATGTCTTCTAGATCCGACGTCGCGCTCACTACCCCGGAGGGAGGTACAAATAAATTGTCCTTTTTACTAAAGAACAACTAATCGTTATATTATAGTGATTTTTGGAGAGATCATATGACGCGGAAGACTGCAGTAATGATGATGAAAATTCAGCTTTGAATCACATAATTAAACTAATTTTGAAACTACATTCAATAAATGAACTGTTTTTATATTTTATACTCCACAATTTAATTTTTTTACTGTATTTATTTTAATATTTGCAGCCTTGATGAGCAAAATTTACTTCTTTTAAAACATTAATATGTCTTACTGTTTCCAAACGTTTGGATGGCAGTGTGTAGTAGTAATGCCATGAATCTGTGCACTAATAGTAGATATACTACATTGTACAAGTGTATTGCTTTTAAACAAATACCCATTTTATCTACTTATAAAGTATTTTTAGAATTATTTTTAATATGTCATCTGAATGTTGATGATCATCCTTGTATGGAAAGGTAATTTTGAGAGTAAGAATATGTGCTGATCTCTGTCAGGAGAAAACTGTATAATTTAGTCAGTCATGACAGGACTAATATGAAACTGTAATACGACAATGTGTTAGAGCTGATGTGTTTTACACTTTCTGTCTGCAGAGAGCCTTAAACCATGGACCAGATTTTTCACAACAACAAAAGAATTTGCAGTTTTCACAGTCGTTGTTTATTCAGGTAAATCCACATTTTACACAACTGAGGCCGTGTTCATCATTCTGACACAAGAGCTTAATGAAATATGACAAAGTAATGACAAAAAAATTAATAAATAAAAGACAGAGAATGGTTGCAGCTGTCTGGCACTCAATTAGTATCCCACCATTACAATGCTTCAGATATTTTCCAAAATGAAAATAACAGGATGACATTATTTTATAGTTTATTTATATTATATAGCATGTTTACTGTTGCCTGATTGTGTTAAAATATGTTGATGTACATGTGATGGTCTCCCTGTTTTTGCTACAGATTGTGTTAATATGATAATATCAGGGACTTTAGTTTGCATTTTACATTTACTTGAGGGAACATTATTCTACAAACACAGTTTACTTCACCACATCTTTGAGAGTGAACTTGCTATGGAGATTTTTGATTTTGTGTACCTTTTAATTTCTGTAGTTCTTTTCTCATATGGCTGGAGAAAGAGAGCACATGATACAGACATCATCCCTTGCATAGTTTCTGGATTATGTTTCGGAATTGTTGTCCTGATGTGCCTCATATTGGCTACAGGTAAGAGTTTTTGAATGATTTGATTCTTATGCAATGTTAATACTGAGTCACAGGCTAAGTATATAAGCAAAGATTTATTCGCTTTATAACTTAACCAACATTTGGTTTTGTTCGTTTACATGTATTTTTATTACATGATTACCAAACATGATAGCTTTAATACACAGAGAAGATAAAAAAGAGTTTAATATTATTTCTAACCGTGTTTGTATTTGTTTGATTTTTAGGAGACTTTTTAAGAGTTGCCAGTCAAGAGCGACAAACTCTAGGTGAACACATGCTCTTTTGTTTTACCCTTAGTTATACCCCAATAAAGTTATTAGAGCAACTGACTAATAAACTATTACTAACTATTAATTTATGTACTAACTCGAAGCACAGTGAACAAAAAATAAAGCAAAAAAATAAAAATCACCATTATGTTTTGGACCATTATTAGCCTTTAAAGCTTAAACGAACAACAGTCATGACGACTAATCAAAACTGACGGTTATCTTGAGCAGTGAACAGACCACAATATCCTCCACTGATTTGGTCTGTATTTGAAATCATTTCTTACATTATTGTTTGCCCCTCTCTCTCTCTCTCTCTCTCTCTCTCTCTCTCTCTCTCTCTCTCTCTCTCTCTCTCTCTCTCTATCTATCTCTCTTTTAGGTTTTAACAACATTTTTTGTCGTCTCTTTGTCATCTTCTTCTTGGTCCTTTTTGAAGTGTTCCAGTTGTCCTCCTCATTTCGATTTGACTCTCGAGGTGACACTGTTTACTGATCTTTTGCAAATTTATAACTGATATGAAACAAGTAGATTGTAAAAATGTGTAAAAAAATAAATAGAAAAAAAAACGGGTTTAATCCACTTTAGACATTGTAATAATTAACATTTCTGCAACTCTATGCCAACAACCTCTCATTGGAGTATTAGTAGAACGTTATCAGCTGGTTTGGGGTCATTTAGACAAATGCATCCGCTAAATGGAAAATGTCGTAGAACAAGCAGACCTACACAGTTACTTATAGTCAGTGGAATGTCTGTTGGGGTCTAGTGTTAGCAGATTCAATCCAAGATGGCCCCACAGATGGTTGCCTCGCTCTGGAGCTCTCCAGTTATTTCACTGTTTTTGTTAGTTTGTCCTGTTTAATGTTTATCATACACAATCAGTTATACCAGGGACGAGCTGTTCAGCAGTGCACACCAACTAATCACTAATAGGTTTTTGATTTCTCTGGCGTTTTGCGGAACATTGCCGTTGGTGGAGCAGCTGCACTGTGGAAACCCTACAAGACGTGCAGGCGTGGGAAGCAAGCTGGCACACTCGTCAGGCTCAGATAGTGCGGCACACTCGTCAGGCTCAGATAGTGCGGCTTGAGAACGGCTCTGCCTAGCATCCATCTGGCAAATCTCCACTCTCTTCCTTACAAAATGGATGAACTACTTCTGCTTGCATGCAAAAACAAGAACTTTACCAACTCTGTGGTCTGTGTTTCATGGAAGCCTGGCTGAACGAAGCCAATCCCGACAGCGCATTACACCTACCGGACTTTCAGCTGTACAAAGCAGATCCCGCATTGGAGTCAACGGGTAAAACGTTAACTGTGTTAAAGAAGATGTGTTGTCCTGATGTGTAAGTGCTTTTCATTAACTGTAAGCCGTTTTATTCGCCTCGGGAGCTTTCCTCGTTCTTTCTTATCGGTGTTCATATTCCACTGCACACGCGAGTACTGCACTGAAACAGCTGACTGATCTGATTACAGACACAGAACAACAACAACCACACTCTGTTTTTATCATTCTTGGTGACTTTAATCAGGCAAAACTCACACATGAGCTGCCTAAATTCAAACAGCACATCATATGCCCCACCAGAGACAATAATATTTTGGACCATTGCTACACCACAATAAAGGATGCATAT
This sequence comes from Danio kyathit, assembly GCA_903798195.1. Classification (NCBI taxonomy): domain Eukaryota; kingdom Metazoa; phylum Chordata; class Actinopteri; order Cypriniformes; family Danionidae; genus Danio; species Danio kyathit. The sequence continues at coordinate 15,133,355 of LR812521.1, read as the reverse complement.
CGCTCCGAGCAGCTCTAGAACTTTTCGATCACTGCCTGGTTCATCTTATACCAACTTACAGGCAAAAACTTAAAACTACTAAGCCAGTATTAAGGACTGTTAAGAGATGGACCAACGACACATCTTATACCAACTTACAGGCAAAAACTTAAAACTACTAAGCCAGTATTAAGGACTGTTAAGAGATGGACCAACGACACAGAGCAGGCCTTACAAGCTTGAATGCACTAACTGGTGTTTTTGAAATTGCAGCCACCAACCTGGATGAGCTCACAGAGACTGTAACGTCATACATCAGTTTCTGTGAGGAGTTATGCATCCCTACCAGGACCTACTTATCATTTAACAATGATAAACCATGGTTTACACCAAAACTTAGACAGCTTTGTCAGGCCAAAGAGGATGCCTGCAGCAGTGTGGACAGGATCTTGTACAATCAGGCAAGGAACACACTGACAAAGGAGATTGGTGTGGCTAAGAAGAGCTATGCCAAAAAGCTGCAAAACCAGTTTTCTGCCAATGACCCTGCATCAGTGTGGAAAGGCTTGAAAGACATCACTAACTACAAGACACCATCCCCCAGCATCGACAGCAATAAACATCTTGCAAACGAGCTGAATATGTTCTACTGTAGATTTGAGACCCCCGACCAGACACCCCACACCTGCCCTGACCATCTCTCTATAGAGCCATCAACACCTCCAGCCAACTCCCTCTCCGCCCCTGCACTTCAGATCAGTGAGGATAATATGCATCAGATCTTCAGTAAACAGAAGAGAAGAAAACCACCATGCCCAGACGGTGTTTCACCAGCCTGTCTGTGAACTTGTGCTGACCAGCTGGCTCCCATTTTCTCACAGATCTTCAACATCACTGGAACAGCACAAAGTTCCATCCTGCTTTAAGCGCTCCACCCTCATCCCAATCCAGAAGAAGACAAAGATTACAGGATTTAATGACTACAGACCTGTTGCCTTAACATCTGTGGACATAAAGTCATTTGAAAGACTGGTGCTAGCATATCTGAAGGACATCACTGGACCTTTGCTGCACCCCTTGCAGTTTGCCTATAGAGCAAACCGGTCGGTGGATGATACAGTCAACATGGGACTGCATTATACCCTACAACATCTGGACAAACCAGCGAACTATGCAAGGATTCTGTTTGTGGACTTCAGTTCTGCCTTTAACACCATTGTCCCATCACTGCTCGAGTACAAACTGACCCAGCTGTCTGTTTCTAGTTCTGTCTGTCAATGAATCACCAGCTTTCTGACAGATAGACAACAGCTAGTCAGAATAGGCAAAATCACATCCGACAGCCGCAGAATTCCTTGTGTGTGTAAGCACACTTAGCAATAAACTGATTCTGTTAATAATAATAATATTACAGTCTTCATTACTCTAGTGACTGATAGTGTATGTAGTTGCAAAGTTACTTACAGAAAGCAGCATGTATAATGAAGTACTGTAATTGTTGTGTTTTAATAAGTCACAAGTAATCATTTTTATGTGCTTTAATGACATTATTTCTTTGTTTAGTTTGAGTGGGAAACTAATGGTATCTTGTGTATTTTTTTTTATTTTAGGACCTTCTATTTCTCTTACTGTGGTTTTTGGTTACATGTTATGGCTGTTTTGTATGCCAGTTTTTCTTCTGCTGACAGCCGAATGTAAGTTCATTTCATTCTTACATGGTTAACTGAATGTTTTTAAAATGTTATATGACTAGAAATGTAACCTATAACATTTAATTGAGTTGGTATTAAACAGAAACTATCATTATACTAGTGTTATTAATGCATTTTGAAGTGAAATTACAAACAAAGTGTAACAATTATGATGATTGTGTTGGGAAAAGTGAGCCATGAAAAATTCCCTGAAACTCTTTTAGAGGAGATATTCAGTCAGGAAAGTACAGGGGCCAGTAAACATTCTGGTTACAGAGTTCAGTGTAACACATTCAGTTTTGGGTGAACTAATCCTTTAAGGTACCAATAAATAAATAAACGGAAAAGCAAACTGATCACAATAAGATCAAAAACTTGTTTTAAGGGTCAATTTTAATTTCATGCTGATGACAGTGAATTGATCTGCATCAGATCTGAGATGAGTTTTAGTTTGTGAACCTGTGAAATGTAATGAATGCTGATAACCATCTTTTCATTTTCAGGGATCCGCAGAACATGGATTGTAGTATTGTGGATAATAACAATATTAGTTTTGCATATCATCATAGTAATTTCTGTTCATGATGCTATATTTGAAAGTGAGACAGGTATGTTGCATTTATTTTTAAGTTTTGTATAATGTTTCTTTTTTCTCATTCTCTTTTTTCTTTTTTTTACATTTAAACAGATAAAGCATTGTTTCGATTTTGTGGGAAGATGTGGCAAAGCTCATTTATCATGTTTTGTTGTTGTTGAAAGATTTAAGTTAGGATTGTTGACCTGGAACAATGAATAATGTGTAATATTTAATAACATTTTAAAGATTTAATAGAAACACTGTCAGTTTAGTGATGAGTGATAGCCAATAATAGCTTATCTAGTCGTCTGTTTTATTAGACATGTTGTGCTGATCAAAAGTGCTGTTTTTAATTGTCAGAGCGCTTGGAGTGGATCTGTGTCATTTCATTTCTTGACATTCTGAAGATTATCGTGATCCTTGTGCAAGGTATTGTCCATCACTGACTTACACTCTCAGAAATAAAGGTACGAGAGCTGTCACTGGGGTAGTACCTTTTTTAAAAGGTACAAATTTGTACCTAAAAGGTCCATATTAATACCTCAAGGGTACATATTAGTACCTAAAAAGTACAAAAGTGTTCCTCTTAAATTTTTTAAGTACTAATATATACTTTTGAGGTACCAATATGGACCCTTTAAGTACAAATGTGTACCTTTTGAAAAGGTACCACCCCAGTGACAGCTCTCATACCTTTATTTCAGAGAGTGTTCAATGCTTCATCAACTAGCAGTACACAGTGTTACGTGCTGGCTCAATCATGCAACAAAATGAAGGGAACCTAAAACAAGTTGAATGAAAAAATGCAAAAGATTTATTTAAAGGTTACGAATAAACAAAATGATAAAATAAAGTGCAAAGGGGTATCAAAGTAACCAAACTAAATGTCTAACATAAGTTTCACAACAACAAATTACATAGGAGCAAAGTTCAAATAAACCAAAAGTATTAGAAGCGGTGGGTAAGCCAAAGGAAGCCAAACGAAAAAATGATCCTCCAAAGCAGTCTCCCAAACACGTCTTGGATGCTCCTTAAATAAGCCAGAAGATCAGCCGCACCTGCTGCACCATAATGAGTCACCTATTAAGAAAAAGAAAGCAAAAACCAGCAAACAGAACCAACCAATCACAAACTCATAACAACAGTAAATTTATGAAACTAGAGCCGCAATGACACTACAGTTTGAGTTTGTGAAATTCTGTCGTACGGCGCTACGAAAAGGAGCGGGATTAAACAAGATGATTAGGCATTAAAAAAAGTGAGCGATTGCTCCATGTTTTAAATTTCTGTTCAGAGAGGTCATGTTTTGATCCCGGATTGGTCTCACGCAGTCAAATGATGAGATTTCGCAGGTCAGAGTTCAACAAGCTTGAACTTTGCACCGCAGCGAAATGCGAAACTCGACGCATGACCCTGCGTTTCCAATCTGACGCATTCGCGTGCTTATGAATTTAAGTCTATGGGGAGAAAAGTCCAGTGTGACCGCGGCTTTAGACTTCACCACACAAACTTGACCTGCATGTTGGGTTTACACTATATATTAATGACATATTGACATATTCACACCAAACTTGGTGTGTGTTATCACAACCATGGTCTGAAGTGAGCTGCAGCTTTTCGACGCACTGCCCTCTAGTGGTTTGGAGATACAAAAAAATGGCTTTTTTTGCTTATAGCGTCTCAACCCTTTGTCCAGAATTCCTAAAATTGATCACTTTACATCTAGCGGAGCATGTCGAGTCAAATAATGTCTGATTTTTCCCAGGTCAGCCATTTTGAATAATGTCAAAAATTGCTATATTTTACGGATGCATTTGCAAATTGTTATGAAAGTCAGCATGTGTCTTTGGTACTGTGTCCCAAAAAGTTTTGTCACAGTGCCATCTTGTGGTCAAACGTTATAACAATATTTCTAAAAATGCGAATAACTTTTGACTAATTTTGCCTATTGTTATAAAACTTATCTCGATAAGGGTTGTCCTGAGAATATCGATACCAATTATGTCTTAATTAACTGAACTTCCTGTCCGTCATCTAGCCTGAAGTCAATACCCACTTTCTTGAACTCCTACATCATTTGGCTGATTTTCACCAAATTTGACTCAGATGCTGACCAAAAGTAATTAAATTCGTGTCGATAGCTTTAACGGTATTTGTTTACTGCAGCAACAAATGTGCTGGCATGATACCAAACTGCATCTGAGGCTGTATCTCTGCGATTATTAAAGATAATGACACCAAATTTTAGGTCTGTCATTGTCTCCTCACACTGACCACACCATAAACATTTGGTGAGAGCGCCACTTATGGGACAAGAATTATACGACATTCGTTAGCCATTATTAATGAAACTGACAAATTTGGTGATAACCTTTGACTGCATATGCTTATTTTGTTGAAATTGGTCTCAAATCATTCCTTGGGTCATGCCGACAACACAGATACTAATTATGCTATAATCTGCCAAACTTCCAGTCTGCCATTTTGATTTTGTTCAAACCATTATTTTTTAACTCCTCCTAGACCACTGGTCCAATTTGACTCATGTCATCTTCAGACCATGTAGAACAAAAGGTATGGCATTCATGTCGATAGACAAAACTGTTGTCATTAAGCACATGCACAAACTTGATGTAATGCTGCCAGATGACATTACAGGCTGAGTCACTGCAGTGGTTTGAAGGGTCACACTTTATTTTGATGGTCCGTTTGTTGAATATAAGTTACATTGCATCTACATGTCAATTAATTCTCATTAGATTATAAGTAGACTGTTGGGTTGGGGTTAGGGTTGGGGTTAGTGTAAGTTGACATGTACTTTCTTAAAGTTTCTTATAGTCAGTTAAATGTCTGTTGAAGGACTGTTAAATGTCAGTATCAACAGATATTAAGCAGACAGTCTACTAAGACTCAAATGGACCATCAAAATAAAGTGTTACCGTTTTAAGTATTGAAACCAAACTTAATGTGTGTCATCTAGACCTGCCATTGACCAAACTGTGTCAGTTTGAGCCACCTTCTAGGTAAAATTGACAAACAATTAAATTCCATCAACAGAAACCATACAAAATTTATTAAATGACTTGTGAATAGTTTTGTTTATTGTCATGAGACTGGTCTTGTTAGATTCCTTGCATCATACAGAGAACATTGATATAATTTAGTCCCTAATTGACACGACTTCCTGTCCACCATCTTGAATTAGTTTGAAAATCTGTTGTTTTGAACCCTACATAGACTGTTAGCCCAATTTCCACCAAATTTGGCTCAGATCATTCATTCATTCATTTTCTTTTTGGCTTAGTCCCTGTATTAATCTGGGGTCGCCACAGCGGTTTGAACAACCAATTTATCCACATGTTTTATGCAGTGGATGCCCTTCCAGCTGCAACCCATTACTGGGAAACACACTCATTCACATACACTTCAGAGAATTTAACTTACCCAATTCACCTATACCACGTCTTTGGACTTATGGGGGAAACTGGAGCACCCAGAGGAAACCCACGCAAACACGGGGAGAACATGCAAACTCCACACAGAAATGCCAACTGACCCAACTGAGGCTTGAACCAGCGACCTTCTTGCTGTGAGGCATTTGTGCTACCCACTGTGCCACCGTGCTGCCAAAAAGTTTTAGAATTTTCCAATTGCTCTCTAGCTTGTTGCCATGCTTGTTTCGGATGTGTCTGCTGGGCCGCTTGGCCCCGATAATTGCTGCTTGCAGCTATATTTATTGTTGTTATTTTAAACAAACAAGTTGTCTGTCTTTTTCTCATACTAGAATTGAAAAGCTCCCACAGTAAAGTCATATTTTCTGCTCATCTGTCTGAATTTTTGTTTTTAACAGCAAATGAAACTTTAGGAAATCTGAGACAGACTGACACGAGCCAGCAAAGATCAAAAACATGTATGTGCTTATTCTATATGACATAAAGCCAGTCTGATAGAACTGGAAAGAGAAGAGATCTGTGTAATGAGTGCAACTATGTAATCATTTACCTCTTGTTTGTCCTGTGTGTGTGTTTATTTCAGTGTCTCTCTGTAATGAGATCATGTACATGTTTGGAGCAGTTGGTGTTGTTTTGTTGAGCTCCTTTTCACTGACAGCAGAACTCATCCTGAAAGCATGTGAGTGAATATCATATTTTAAAAATGACTATCTATTCTGCATTTTATGACATTAATATTGTACTTAAATTTTACTATAAAACAATTTAATCTAATTATGCAAATATTGTGCTGATAATGAACAGAACACAGATTGGTTACAGATTATAAAGCACATGTTAAAAATTGTTTACCAGTTTGCTGTCAAATATCCTGCATGCACATTTATCTTCAGTCTTCTTTAATTGTAATCCTTTAGTAAATGGAGAGCGTGTCTTTGGGGATCTGAGAGTCATCGTCTTCCCTTCTGAATCTGCTTTTGCCTTTTATTGCCTGGTTTTACAATTGCTCAATTACCGTAAGTATATTTTAATATCTTTTTTCTTGTCAATATTTTCTTTTCCTTTTTTTTAACAAACACTAACTCATGATTTTTTAGATCATCCCTCTGCAAGATGTTTTCCATATTGTTAGTTTGCAACCCCAAAAATATTTTGGCATAATTTTCTCACCCTCATTTAGTTAAAACCTGTCTTCTGGTAATATTATATTATCATATTAATATTTTAAATATTATGAAGGTCAGTGGAAAGTATCTCATAAATCTCATACTTTATTCATTTATCTAAGGGTATCTCATACTCTTTAAAAAAAAATCACAAACTAATAATGCATTGAAGTAATAAGGTACCAGTTAATGTTGATCATCGGCTAATATATACAGCAAGTATATGGGGGGTCACTGATTTGTTTGTACTATAAATACTCTATTGACCAATCTAGACAATATATTCAAAAAAATAAAATTAATAAATAAATGTTGGAGCAAAGATCGGGGTCTCCTAATGGAGTTTGAAAAAGGACAAACATTTAATATACAGTTAGGTCCATAAATATTGGGACATCAACACCAATCTAACATTTTTGGCTCTATACACCAACAGAATCGATTTGAAATGAAACTAAGATGTGCGTTAACTGCAGACTGTCAGCTTTAATTTGAGGGTATTTACATCCAAATCAGGTGAACGGTGTATGAATAACAACAGTTTGCATATGTGCTTCCCACTTGTTAAGAGACCAAAAGTAATGGGACAGAATAATAATCATGAATCAAACTTTCACTTTTTAATACTTGATTGCAAATCCTTTGCAGTCAGTTACAGCCTTAAGTCTGGAACGCACAGACATCATCAGACGCTGGGTTTCATTCCTGGTGGTGCTCTGCCAGGCCTCTACAGCAACTGTCTTCATTTCCTGCTTGTTCTTGGGACATTTTCCCATCAGTATTGTCTTCAGCAAGTGAAATGCATACTCAATCGGATTCAGGTCAGGTGATTGATTTGGCCATTGCATAACTTTCCATTTATTTCCCTTCAAAAACTCCTTGGTTGCTTCTGCAGTATGCATTGGGTCATTCTCCATCTGCGGTGAGCACCGTCCAATGAGTTCTAAAGTATTTGGCTTTATATGAGCAGAAAATATTGCCTGAAACACTTCAGAACTCATCCTGCTGCTTTTGTCAGCAGTCACATCATCAATAAAAACAAGAGAACCAGTTCCATTGACAGCCATACTTGCCCACACCATGTCACTACTACCGCCATGCTTCACTGCTTTGGATCATGAGCCGTTCCTTTCCTTCTCCCTACTCTTCTCTTCCTATCAAGCCCGACTACAGGAGTTTTAAAATCCTAACCAAAAATAAAATCTGGTTGCAGGCGCACACATGAGGAGAATCTTTGGCGATTTTATGACCTTAAATCTTAAACGTGCACACACTACAAGATATGAAACTGTGGGACAGCACACACTACAAGATATTATTAAGATTATTGTGTTCGATGGAGCACATCATCTGATGGCTGAAGAACTCGCTTTATTAATGATTATTATTTATTATAGGCTGGGTTACAAATATTTGACCAACTGCCACTACATGCAAAACACTCTTATGCTCTCAAAATAGGTTTCCGTTTGCATATATATTCGTGGCGGTTATGAAACTAAATAAATGGGCATATATGCACGCAAAGTGGGTCACATATTATTTATCATCTGTCAGGGGCGATTATAGGATTTTCATCTTAGGGGGGCTCAGCTCCTTATGAGGTGAAGAAAATTATAAAAATAGTAATAATATATATAATATATAATATAATAATAATTACATATATTTATATATAGGCGACGCAGTGGCGCAGTAGGTAGTGCTGTCGCCTCACAGCAAGAACGTCGCTGGGTCGCAGGTTCGAACCTCGGCTGGGCTGGATCAGTTGGCGTATATATATATATATATATATATATATATATATATATATATATATATATATTAAGTATACATTCATTTTCTTTTCGGCTTAGTCTCTTTATTAATCCGGGGTTGCCACAGCAGAATGAACTGCCAACTTATCCAGCACACATTTCACGCAGCGGATGCCCTTCTAGCTGCAACCCATCTCTGGGAAACATCCATACTTACTTATTCACACTCATACACTACGGACAATTTAGCCTACCCAATTCACCTGTACCTCATGTCTTTGGACTGTGGGGGAAACTGGAGCACCTGGAGGAAACCCACGCGAATGCAGGGAGAACATGCAAACTCCACACAGAAACGCCAACTGACCCAGCCAAGGCTCGAACCAGCGACCTTCTTGCTGTGAGCCGACAGCACTACCTACTGCGCCACTGCATCGCCCTATATATTTATATAAAGTTGAAGTCAGAATTATTAGCCCCCTTTGAATTATTATTAATTTTTTTTATATTTTCCAAATGATGTTTTACAGAGCAAGGACATTTTTTTTACAGTATGTCTTATAATATTTTTTTTCTTCTGGAGAAGGTCTTAAAGCATGTTTAAATTTCTTATGAATCATTTTAAGGTTAATTTTAATAGCTGTTTTTTGATGGAATTAAACTGACTGTACAGTGTTACTTTTTTGTGTTCTGTAGGACACAGACTTCGAAAACTCTGAGAGAGACATGGTCTATACTGACATTGGAATCTACATTGTCAGACCTGAAGGTGCAGAACCCTGTGACCCACCATCAGATGTTGGACTGATTGCTGAGGGAGTGAAAGTGCTTCAGAACCTTGGCGATGTCACCAAGGCTTGTGCTCTTCTTTTGGGAGTCATATACAGCTTGAATCTCACTTATCCTTCAGACCTGAAATACACTTTTGAGCTTTTCCAGAACGTGTTAGTGGACCTGATGCACATAAACTGTCACACAAAATACAAGTTCTCAAGAACAAACTTGTTGGCTGAATCAGTACATCATTCTTGACAATTGAATAAAATAGAGGACATTTAAATTGTTTCTGGTTTTAAAATTAGGGGCCAGTTTTAATATTATCTTTGTTGAGTTCTGCAACTTTAATTGGTTAAAATTGTTTGGTTGTTTACAAAGATTAGAGGTCAGTTTTAATCTTTTCTTTTCTAATGGCTCAAACAATTTCAGATATCAAAAATTGAGCACTGCAGCAGTTTGTGACATGCTGCCTGTCCTAAACTTCCCTTTCCTTTTTCTAAGTAAAATGTATTACAATAATTGAAGGCAGTTGCACATAGTAAAATAACATTTTGGTCAAGAGTAAACATTTTTTGTGTTTTTCATTTTTTTTTTTTTTTTTTTTTCTGTTTTTTTTTTTTAAACGAGCTGTTACTTATGTAGTGGTCATAAATAGAGCCCATTGTATTCTTTAACAATAGCTTAAACATTTTGTAGCATTTTCGCACTGTAGCATTTCGTGACAGGCTGCCTGTATTCTAGTATGAGTTCTTACACATTTTGAAGTGGCACATTTTAAGAATGTTCACTATTGGCCAAAATGTTGTTTTTACATTTTTTTTTTTTTTTTTCTTCAAACTGTTTTTTGAACTGTTTGTGGATGTTTGCAAAAATAGAGGCCAGTTTGAATTTTACTCTTACTATTGATTGTAAAGATTAGAAGTGCAGTTTAGCAGTATTTTAACATTCCATGTGTTTAATTTTTCTAAGTAAGATTATTTTAAATTGTTGAAGCCAGTTGCACTGTAAAAGACCTGGTAAAGAATGTTTACTGTAAAAACCTTTGATGTTTTTGTATACTTTTTTCAAAGGACCTGTAAAAATTGAAATTGTTTTATGGGTTTTAGTAGTTGTATGTTGCAAAACCTTGCAAATAAAATAAATTCATTTTGTTTCTAAAAATATGTTAGATTATTTAAGTTTTACACTTGTAAAGCACATACTTTATAAGTGAATTTTAAAAAAAGTGTTCACTTTACATACTGAAAGTTCCTAATTCTAACATAACATTACTAAGTATAATATACATTTCGTCACCTTGGAATTATAAGGTTCTGTCTGCATTCTGAATGATTTTGAGATATTGAGCTTCAAAGTTTTTGCATTCCATAGAAAACAGTATGTGTGTAACATTTATTTAAATAAAAAGTCTTAAAATGTAAACAACCTGTAAAAAAATCCCATAATGTAAATAAGTTGTCATTTAATAAGAAAATGTCAATAACTCTATTTTGACAAAAATGTCAGATAGAACCTTATAATTCTAAGGTGACGATATAACTAAAATGCAATAATGACATCTAAATAGGTTGTATGTACTAAGAAATATTTTGTTATCTTTACCTGAAACCTGAAATCTTTAACTATATTGTTACTTGTAGAAACGACTCAAAACAGTTATGTGGAACCACTTGACACTCTTTCTTATTTCAGCAGAACAAAATCAGTTTTTATTTTTTTAAAAACATTTTAAGATAAAAAATTATTAGCCCCTTTAAGCTATATATATATTTTTCGATAGTCTACAGAACAAACCATCATTATACAATAACTTGCCTAATTACCCTAACCTGCCTAGTTAACCTAATTAACCTACTTAAGCCTTTAAATTTTACTTCATTTAAAATGTCACTTTAAGCTGTATAGAAGTGTCTTGAAAAATATCTAGTCAAATATTATGTGCTGTCATCATGGCAAAGATCAAATAAATTTTATGTTTAGAAATGTGTTGAAAAAAATCTTCTGGAGGACTGGAGGGGTGCTGGAGGGAGGAGGAGAGTGGGCTGTAAGTTTAAGACCCCTGCTCTACAGTTTGAGCTGCTTTTGGACAACATAATGTACTTTTGGGGCACTTTTTTTACTTTTTTTAGTCGACAGTGTAGTTGGTTAGATTGCAACTATGCAATTTATTTATAAGGATAGTGCCTATTTTAAAACAATTATAATTTCTGAAAGACAGCGCATTGACGGCCTTTAGCCAAAGACGGTTGATGTTGTCTATCCACAAGATGGCGATAAGACGACCGCATAATAAGCCCTTAGAAGATTAAACAGCCTAATTTCTAACTACAGCTGATCAAATCAATATTAAACTTGTAGGTGATGTTCTTAGTCAATCTCTCTCTTTTGTATGTTATAGTGCTGTATTTATACCAGGGGTGCCCACACTCGGTCCTGAAAGGTCGGTGTCCAGCATATTTTAGTTCCAACCCCAATTAGACACACCTGAACCAACTAATTAAGCTCTTTCAAGGTATACTAGACAGCAACAGGCAGGTGTGTCAAAGGAAGTTGGAGCTAAACTATGCAGGACATCGGCCCTCGAGAACCAAGTTTGGGCAGCCCTTATTTCTACCATATAATTGTAGTGTATTGAGTGTGAAATGGTTTTGTGTTGGCAGAAAGATAGAAGAAATGCCTGTATGTGTTTTTCCTTATCGCAAACACAACAACAATCTGGTACTGTGCTGCTTTTTTCGGGGTGATTATTGTGATATCTCAGTTGCAACAGAGAAACACTTTAGACTTTAATACTGCAGGAAGATATCTCATTGCATATAACATGGCATTTCATGTCACATTCAGCCTTATAATCTTAAATAGTGAGCAAAATCACCTGTACTACGCTACAGAATCATTCAAACACTAGCTCTAAAGTGACAATGGTACATCAGTAATGGTTTCTGCTGTTCTGACGTCAGCTGCAGATGTGACTGAATGGCGGAAGAAAGTAGTTCCTAATACAAAAGGGTTTTTAGACTCTCCGTGTTTGATTTTCATTTTTATATACACGATGCCGTCGAACTGTTGTATAAACGCAATATCATACTCGTAGCAGTGCGATATGGCTGTATATCAGCACTGGTGGGATGCTAGGCACGCCTCCCACCAGTGCTGATATACAGTCGTACCGCACTGCTACGAGTATGATATTGCTCATATATAAATATATATATATATATAAGATATATAAATATATATATTTGCGATATGCCTATAGTAAAAGTTTTGTTAGTGAAACCTCACTTTAGCCTCTTCATTAGCATTAGCATCCTACTAGCAGCAGCTAAAGTATAATCAGATGGTTTATGTTGCTGCCATGATCTAGATGGGATGAAGGTTGGTAGTGACACTAAAAAACATCAAAAGAAATTAAAAACTGAATGTGTGTCCATGTGTGTTAAGACCGTTAATAGCATTTTTAAAATATGGCACTGGATTGTATATAAAACATTGGAAATAACATTGTTTGATCAAAAACTTGTCAGTATTTTAGCAGTCATTATTTATTGGTAATGTAAATGGTTTCATACTAAATGCAATATTTTATTTTTTAATATGTGATGACTTAAACTTTTTCTAATGAAATCAAACAATATTAGGCTCAAAGCAGGCCATTAAAGTAAATAAAACGTATATTTAGATTAGATTTATATTTATATTAATGGCCTTAGCATTGACTGGAAATACAAACTTTTTATGATCTGTATCATTGTTTAATACTAAACAACACTTTAGTTTCTTGTTTGTTTACTCAGATTCAGTTAAAAGGAGAACATTGACTGGTTGCGCTTTTCTTTTATTCTGTAAATTTCTCAGTTTGATGGTTTTGTTTCAGAACAATGTTGTGAAGCAGAGACGTTAGCTCTTTGCTTGTCAAACGCTTTTAAATTTGGGATGAATCAAGCATTGGTGAATAAACTCATTTGACCTTCACTTGATCTTCTCATTCTTCAGCTGAAGCGATGACCTGACAAACTGTTTTGGGTTTCAGAAAAAAAGAGCTTCTACAGATTTAGGTTTGAGTTCAGCACATAGTAAAGCGCACATACCGTATGTGTTATAGTATTTACATCATTTTGTTAATGATCGCGACAGCATATTTTAGTATTAATTAGTGAACTGTAATAAATACTGTAGTACAATTTAGTTTTTATTAGCGTAATTTGTGGTATTTGATAGTCATCAAAGCAAATCTAGAATTATCACAACAGATTAAGGCCCAATCCCAATTCTTCCCCAGCCCTTCCCCTTACCCCCTCGTTTTACGTGTTCATGTGAAGGGGTAGTGGTGTCCCAATTCTCTTTAGCTTGAAGGTGTAGGTAGGGCTGCTGCTGGCCAAAAGGATGCCCTAAGGGAAAATTTACTGTGGTGCCCCCACAGAGGAACAAAAACACACAAACATATGTATTTAAACATGAATTTATTTATTTATATATACGTATATATAAATATGCATATAAACACTCAAAATTATAACTAAACATTCAAATATTTACATTATAAAATAATAGTTTACATCAAAATAATCAAACACTTTAGTCAAGCACTCTTCATAATGTGTCTAAACTACAACCAAAATGTGGATTTAACTTGCACTATAATCTACGGTGACAAACACTGACCCTTGCTGTCAGTATAAATCAAAGACATTTGTGATTTTAAAGAATTAATGAGTGTACTTTAAAAAAAAATGTATTTTTAACATTCAGAAAAAAATTTAACATTAATGAATCCATGCAATAAAAATGGTTTATGGCCTGTGGCTTTATATTTTTCATCATTGATCTTTCAGAAATCACCAAATATTAGTCAGTTTTGTTATTTCATATTATAATGTACAAAAATCAAAACAACTGGCCTATTAAAAACACACCAATTCACCGATTTAAAGACTAAAGATTAGCATCAATATGAGGAAGAGGGGCTAACGGATTGGTTTATTACGAAAAGTCATAAAACATGTTCTATTATAGTTTAAAGCACAATGCATAGCAGCAATGCCAGAAACTGAACATAAACAACAACAAATCAGGCAGAAGTTAAACGTTAGCCTCACTAATTTACCTGAACAACCAAAAATATAATGTTTTTCAGATTCATAGACATAAGTTACCTGAAAGTGATGCACGGGATTCATCTTCATGTTTCATCTTCTTGGCTCCAGACTGCTGGTGTCTTTTCCCGGGCATAGAGTTGCAACTTGCATCAATTATAATCATATGCTGCTAGTAGCCGCAAAGATAAGTGGGATGGGGTGCGCATACACGTGCACGGAAAAAACGTTACGTCACGTTTTTTTGCGTCCGCCATAAAATGCATTTTATAAAATGTATTTATCAACATATTATAAATATCTTTTTATTTACAATTAGTTTATGTTAATATTACTAAATAAATATTAATAATTTATTTGAGCAACCGAGATGGTGCCCCCCTCTGGAGTTGGTGCCCTACGCAACCTGCGTACTCTACATATAGGGAGTGGCGGGACTGGGCATAGGGCTAAGGGGAAGGGGTGAATAGCCCTTCGAACGAAGATTTTTCAGGACCACACTCAAAACAAAGGGGTAAGAAAATTTCCCAGAATGCACCAGCCACAGCGGCAGTTTCGCGGCACCCGGAAGTAAGGAGTATTTTTTGTCATTATTACGTATTTTTACAACAAACAAGCACATGTTTAAATATATTCATAACCGCGTTTATGTTTTACCGTCATGCTTTTATAAAAAAACGCTAAAATAAAACCGATAAATTTTGCGATCTATAATCCATAATAATAACTCCTGTATAGCAGTCCCACAACATTCTGACACTCGATGTCACTCGAACACCCTGTCAGAGAAGTCTAGTGGCGGAGAATAAGCTTTTTACAGTGTCTGCTATAATGTTAGTGTTGTTTTTGGTGTGTTTACATGGATGAATATGGCCACGGTGTAAATGCGCAGTATAGTTACGATCTTATTGCCACATTAGACCATTATGATAACATAATATATGCCATCAGTGATTTCCTGAAAATAAATACCAAAAAACAACACAACTGGAATAACTATAGCAGTCGCGATCATCTGATCTCATATGAAGCAAGAGATCACGATGACATATGATGAGGTGTGCAGGTGTTGTAGTGCTGTCCCAATTCTTAGGGGTAAATTTTGAAGCCCTTCTCCTTCACTTTTAAGGGCGAAGGGAAAGGGGTAGGGGTACAAAAATATAATTGGGATTGGGCCTAAGTATATTACTATTGTAAGTAAAAAAAAAAAACTATAGTATTTATTATAAATTACTATAGTATTTTTTTCATGTGGGTTAGAATCAGTTTAAAAATAAACCCAAATATTTATTTAGGTAAAAAGTGATAATGAGGCCAAGTCACCTCAGTATTGAAGTTCTGAGCTAACATAGATGTTAAGCACACACATTTCAAGTTTTAAATATTTTTTTAGGTGTGTTTATTGAGACACGCAGAAAAACAAGCTTTAGAACAATGAGGAAACACTCAAACAACAGAAACCGTGAAAGCTCAACTGAAGTTTTCCAGCAGTTTTTATTTTAGATCGTTTGTTATTGATAAACAACTTAAAGTGAAAATAATCACTTTTCCATTAAATCCCTCAAACTGTTTTAATTTTTAGTCGAACCCTTGATCATTTGCACTTTCACAGACTTCTTGCAGGTGGTTTTAATGTCTTTATAGTGAAGTTTTTCTGTTTAGCCACAACTGGTTTGTCTGGATTTGTTGCACTGAACTCTTTCAGTTGAAAATGAAACCAAATTAACTCAACGCTTTTATGCCCAGATCATTTACAGATTTTCCCTTAGACAGCCTAGAGACGTGATTATGACTTCAGCTGAGCATGGAGACACTTATTTTAATGATTATGGCTGTTTTTCCAATTATATCTGATGGTATGTACATTCATTATTATTGTTATTTTCTTTTTGAGCTGATTCTGAGGCACATATTAATTACATCCAGTTTAAATCTCTGCAATGCGGCAGCAGTATTAATGGGTTTTTACACCTTTGACTGAATGTGTTGCTACTTAAAAGATGTTCAATGGTTGAAATAAGTTTGTGCTGGTTAAAAGAAACCATTGCAGGATTATCAAATCAGCACTTTTATATATATATAAAAAATGAGGAGTTGCATGCTGGTTCACGTTGTCCTTTTTTGAATACTGCTAATTTAATATTGTTGAAGGGCATCTGCTGCATGAAACATATGTGAAAGTAATTAGCCGTTCGTTCCACTGTGGAGACACCTCATGTGTTTATTTTGAAAATAATTCCATTTTGTAAAATGTGACAGGGACAGTTAATTGAATGTTATTTTTATTCAATTGTTTATCATTCCTGACAATATTTAAAGTCAAAACAATCAGAACACATTGTAATTCATTTTCTGATGTTACATCATGTTATGAAAATGCATCAAACAATACTGACATTGCTCTGCAGCATGCAATATAACATTAAAATACAATACAGAAATTTGAAAATCTGAAAGAAAATGTTTAGTTGCTGTGTTGTTCCTGAACTTACCAGAATCATAGTAATACGCGCACGTATAAATACTGTATAAATCATGGCTGGCTTGACTGTGTTTTTCTGGAGGGCACTCTAAAAACTGTGACAAGTGTGTCTGAGTTAGAGCCAAAATGGCATCGTCCACATGAAAAACAAATAAATAAAAAAAATAAAACAATGTGAAACAAAATGGCAGACTTGTTTCATAAGAAAGTAATGGTGGATTTCATGTTTTTGCTTACAACTATGTAACTAAATATTAGAGTATGAAAGGAAACACTTTTTGTAAAAGTAATGTGATTGTCATTTATACAGTGTGGTAAATTCCTGATAAAAATGTTCACAAGCCATTGGATCACAACGAGACAAAGACTTTATTATTTATTATTTATTATTATTTATATTATTATTATGTATACATTCAGATTTTATTTTAAGTTTACTATTTATAATTCTGTTATGCAAACAGAAACTATCCTGTTTTTTTTTCTCAAAAAGTGAATTTAAAATTCATAATAATATTTTATGAAGAAAGATTTGAGAGTAGCCTACTTCTTTGCAGGCACTCAGCAGTACATTTCACTTAAACATTCGGGTCTCTTCGACCTAAGGCGGGTAACATAGTAATACATTTGATCTTGATAATGGTGGCTGCAAAGTCGAGCAATGATAAATTATTCGTGACAATTATATGTTCAAGAAATGCTTTGGTGCAATCTCACATTTTGTCATTATAATGTACACTTCCTGACAAAAGTCTTCCCAGTTGTAAGAGCAACAAATAATAACTTGACTTCTAGTTGATCATTTGGAAAAGTGGCAGAAGAACGATTTTGTTGAACTGCATCCTAATCATCACAAATACTGCAGAAGACCTATTAAAACCCGCATGAACCCAAGATTCTCACAGAAATCAGTCAAGTTTGGTGAAGGAGAAATCATGGTTTGGGGTTACATTCAGTATGGAGGTGTGCAAGAGATCTGCAGAGTATGGAGGTGTGCGAGAGATCTGCAGAGTGGATGGCAACATCAACAGCCTGAGGTGTCAAGACATTTGTGCTGCCCATTCCATTACAAACCACAGGAGAGGGCACATTCTTCAGCAGGATAGCGCTCCTTCTCATACTTCAGCCTCCACATCAAAGTTACTGAAAGCAAAGAAGGTCAAGGTGCTCCAGGATTGGCCAGCCCAGTCACCAGACATGAACATTATTGAGCATGTCTGGGGTAAGATGAAGGAGGCATTGAAGATGAATCCAAAGACACTTGATGAACTCTGGGAGTCCTGCGTTTTCTTTGCCATTCCAGATGACTTTATTAAAAAGTTATTTGAGTCATTGCAGAGATGTAAGGATGCAGTCCTCCAAGCTCATGGGAGTCATACACAATATTCATTCTTTCTCCACTGCACCATGACTTTATATTCTATACTGGACATTATTTCTGTTAAGTGACAAGACTTTTGTCTAAACAAACAAAGTCAGACTTTACTGTCCTAATTAAATAATTCAAAATCAAGGCATGATCAAATTTTATTTTGGTAAAATAAGCGTAATCTAGAGGCCTTCGCCTTTCATATAAGCCACTTCTGATACCAAATGATCAACTAGGAGTCAAGTTATTATTTGTTGTTCTTAAAATGTGGACAGGCGACAAGACTTATGTCAGGTACTGTGAAACAGCTGTTTTAGAACAGTTTGATTGGCTACCACCACAGTCATTACTGATCCAGTAATGGAATTTAACTCAAGTAAGTTACACACTTTCCATTAAGGCCCCAAATAATTATATCAACTTGTGTTAAATGGGTATCTGATGTAATTTTTAAAAAAGTTAGAATTTAAAGAATTGTGTGCATTCATAGTAACAACGTGTTTGATGATTATTTTGGTTAACATCCGTGCATAATTTTAAACTACAGTGAAAGCTTTATTTCTCTTCATGTCAGTGTCTATTGTTTCAGGCTTCACTGTTCATGGTCCCTCTGCTCCTCTGTCTGCTCCTCTGGGATCTTCAGTGGTTTTGCCCTGTTATGTTGATAAATCTTTACCAGTGGAGGATCTGGAGGTGGAATGGAGAAGAGCAGACTCAGAGACTCTGATTCATCTGTATCAAGATGGTGAGAGTCGAGCAGAGGTACAGCAGCAGGATTATCATGATAGAGCTCATTTCTTTACTGAGGAGATTCAACATGGAAACTTCTCCCTCCGTCTGGACAATCTGAGAGCTCAAGATAAGGGAGAATACAGATGTAAAGTTTACAGCCAGCTGGAGTATGCAGAAACTGTGGTTAAAGTAAAAGATGTTGGTAAGTGAGAGCCACTTACATTCTGGTGAAAAGTGTAATTACGTTAGATGTAATTTTATGTTTTGCAATTTATATAATTTATTTCTTTCAGAGCGTTTGCTCGTATCAGGATCAAATCGACCCGCTGTTGCATATGTTGGTGAGGATGTGACTCTGAACTGCTCTGTAGACTCTCACATCACACCTGAACACATTGAAGAGGTTTCATGGAGGAAAACAGATGGAGAAGAAGATATTTTGATTCTGATCTACCAAAACAACGAGGCTTTATCAGAGGTGGGAGATGAACTATTCAGAGGCAGAGTTGAGTTCTTCCCTGCTGAAATCCCCAAAGGAAACTTCTCTCTCAGACTGAAGAGTGTCAGAACTGAAGATAAAGGAGTTTACATGTGTCAAGTGTTTGCTGGAGGAGCTTCAGTTAATGCATCTGTGGTACTGGAACAGCTGGGTGAGGAATATACATACAAATATACAGTGTGAATAGCAAATAATGTTATGGATTTTGTATAATTATCTACTCCCAAATTAAAAGCCTTAATGAATTATGTAAAGGTATTATGAAGTGCTTTGCAATTTGCTGTTGATATCAGTTTGCAACATCAAGGAGCATAACGAGCTGTTTTTAACATTCAAAAATGAATGGAAGTGAATGAGCTCGGATGTCTCGAGCCAAAAAAATTTAAATAGCTGCGCCTACTGGTCCGCAGGGAATAAGGTGAATAGTACACACTTGGCTGAGGCTTCATCTGTAAAAGTTTGTCCCATTCTCTCTGCTCCCAGGAGTTCTGAAGAGGGACTGTTGTAATGCAGTGCAGCTGCTCCTAGTAGCCCCATTCTTGTTAACCCAATTCTGGTTTTCAGATGTGATGTTTCTACTTGACAGCCCTTTTTGGGAGATTCCATTAAGGAGGAATCTAATATCTTAAGTGAGGGGTGCAATACCTCAACCCTGCCCAGATCTGTGGAAACCATAAGTTTGGCCTCTGAGGGGGGCTAACGTACGTATGAGCTGTGGTCTGTCAACCAAAGTTGTTCAGACCATACTCAACTCCAGACCTCTGTCAATGAAAACAAAACTATTCTTAAGGTGGGAATTATTCTCTTCATGGTGCAGAGACCATCAGCTAAACCCAGTCAGCTGCCTGGTTGGTTCAGTGTTCCTCCATGAACGGGGTTACCATATGCAGGGTTACCTTCATCTACTCTAAAAGTGTATGTGGTAGCTATAGCAGCTTTCCATATGCGTGACGTCCCTCAAGACCCGTGCTGCAGCAGGCTGATCTACCCCTTAAATACTTGTCTGTTACTGATAGGTAGACCTTGACCACATGCCTTTGTCTAGTGTTATTTGTCATGATTATGCTACTTGACATTGTGCTGCAGACATTTGAAAGTACAGCCTAGACAGTATATCGTTATAGCATCACCATTCTGAAAGCTGTCTGGTTCCTGCTCAGAGAAGCATGGTTACATGCATAACCAGAGACATTACTTAGGTTTATTGCTAGGGGTGTAATGATACTATTGCGGTTAAAAGAACAATGCTATCTGTCCATCCATCCATCCATCCATCCATCCATCCATCCATCCATCCATCCATCCATCCATCCATCCATCCATCCATCCATCCATCCATCCATCCATCCCAATTCAAGTCAGGTCAAGTCAAACATTATTTATAGAGCACTTTACAAACACAGAAGTGAGCCAAAGTGCTGTACAGAAAATATACAACAAAATAAAAATAATAGTATATAAAATACATACAATTTGTTGTGTACGTCCATGAAGCACTGAATGACTTGGACTGAGGCTTGTGAGTAAGCATTTATTCTAGTTCAGATGTGCTAAATCCAGTTTTAAACAGCCCAAATGTCAACCTGCTGCAGGTGGACATTTCGGAGAAAGGAACTGGAGTGGTACTAGCCGAGGAACCTACGGGTCAGAAGCCAGTTGTGTTCCTCATGGAAAGAGAGTTTGACCTGAAGACAGGCTGTCAATCATTGACATTGATCTTGACGAAACTCATCCACAGGACCACAATGCAAGGGTCTTGAGATGGTATCTTTCCTTTCAGCCATTAACCTTCAAGGTATGAGATTTCCCAGGGAAATTTGATTTTAGTAGCTGACTTGCTCACTTGGTTCCCAGAGAGTGCTGCTGGGAATGGCAGTATTGGCGAACATACTGCGCAGACTCTTACTTCAACCATGCAGAGGTAACTTCCAGATTAGCAAGTGCACATGCCCTCTTTTTCTCTTGACTCTGATTTTACTCTGGACTCATTACATATAAAATTCTATGCACATACTACATACTATTTGTTTTATGTTTATTGTCTGGTATTTTGTGGCACAGTGGCTCAGTGGTTAGTGCTGTTGCCTCACAGCAAGATGGTCACTATTTCAACTCCCAGCTGGGTCAGTTGGCATTTCTCTGTGAAGTTTACATGTTCTCCCTGCGTTCGCGTGGGTTTCCTCCGGGTGCTCCGGTTTCCCCAACAGTCCACAGACATGCAGTACAGGTGAATTGGGTAGGCTAAATTGTCCGTAGTGTATGTGAGAGTGTATGGGTATTTCCCAGTACTGGGTTGCAGCTGAAAGGGCATCAGCTGTGTAAAACATTTGCTAGATAAGTTGGCAGAATAAATAAACGAATGTCTGGCTTTTTTGTTGTCTGACGTCAGGGCAGAACAGCGATAATCCGCCAAAAGCATTTGTGTTGTCCTGTAGGTGTTTATTTGTTTTATTTCTTTGTGTTATTTTTTGTCATCATTTTGGTAGTTTACACTAGTTTTCTTGTGGATTTGCCACTGGAAATAAACATCACTTACACTGACTTGCTTCCTGTGTGCATTTTTGTCTAAACCGGGACTTAACACACCTTCCAGTCGGTCTGACTGGACCCAGGCGGGTTCAGGAGGATTGACTGTGTCACAGAGAGCATCCCGGCTCATACTGTAGGGGGTGCAGGGGCAGTATAAGTGAGAGGGAAAGGGTGACAGTGCATATGGCCCTGGCAATTTCGGGGGTCAGTGACAGGTGACGGTTGTTCAATGCTTTGAGTGTGCTCAATAGTATGTAATAGAATAGCCATGGTTTGGAAAAATGTCATGTCTGCTCTATTAAGTGTTATACCTGATGTTTTTCCCCCTCCAGGTTTCTCTTCTTTGCACATAGCTGTGTTGTTTTTCTGTTTTGCTGCTGGATCTGGAGACGTACTTCTGCTCTCTTTTTTGATCCACTGCAGATTAAAAAACACAGGTATGGTCACACATTGTTAATTAGTTTTTTTTTTAATCAACAACGCTGTATGTATTGGTGTAAGTGTTTTGCTCGTGTAATAGTGATTATTCTGAATTTCCTCTTTAGTCACCAGCAGCACAATCTGGAATCTGCAGCTTTCTCTGATCCTTTTCCCAAACATCTGTATGTTCTTTGCCTTCATGCTTTGGGGCTTTACTGAAGGTGAGTGCAGTAGTTTAGTGCTCTTGGTCATGTTCGGTTTAAAAAAAAATGCAATATTAAAAAAAGTGTCTGTTTTGTCAGTCTAAAACATTTTTTTTGACTGTTTGTGTCTTCAACATTATACATTCTGTTTCAGGATCTTTACATGAGACCATCACCTGCTCTTCACTTTATATTCTGAGACCTATTATGTTGGTCTGGGCTTTGCCCTATTTGAAGTATCTTCAAGGTACACTGTAAAAAGTGCACAAGGCATGTCATTACTCTAAAGAATTTTTTTAACTTGATCTAACTCAAAACATTTAATTTTCTGTCTAGTCATCAGTGTAATGTAAAACAATTGCATTGATTTAAATTAAAAGTAAGTCTTGTTGGTGTAAAGTAAATAAATTCTTTTAATTAAATTAAAAATATTGCTTCCAATTGTCACGTGACTTCAAACGTCATCCCTGGTCCTGCCTGTCGACGTTCAGCTTTCCGCCATTTTTTTACACTGCATGGATGAGCTCGGCGTGGTGAAATGGGAATCAAGAAAATTGGTAAGTAGTTTTAAACACGTTTGGGCGTATAATTAACATTATACATGTATGATTTCATAAAGATATTGTGTTTTACATACTGTTAGTATTACTAGTAACCATTTAACTCAGCTAGAAGGTTTGCAAATTTTCCTCATCACTATGTTAAACCGAGTGGAAATAAAATAATAGTAATACAAGTAAACTGCTTTAGGTGAAACGGATTGATATTGAAACGTACTTTCAAAGACTATTTGGGGTATGCAAATGCTTTCGGGTAATGCTGTGCGCTAACGTTCGGCGCCATCAACATGCATGTTCTCAGCTAAACCTTACATGGCGCCGCCATGTATAAAGTGCATGCATGCTTCAGACGTTTTGTATGGACTTAACGTTGTTATAAATCTTAGCCCTTACACAAGGTATTCGTTCCGTTTGCGTGTATGGTAAACGTATCTTTTTAACGTGGTCACAACAGCCGTGCTTTGAAAGATCACGGTAAGGGCAGCCGCAGTTTTCGGGGGGCTGCGCGTCTATTCGCGCACTTAAGGTATGGGTGCTGGCAGCGGTCAAAATGCTTGTAGAGAAGCTGACAACGCCGTTTGCTTTCCTGATGTTTTCAATATATTGCTTTTGTGAATGTAAATATTACTGCAATAAATGCATTTAACCCTACGACAATTATGAAGGGACATCAGAATTATTATTTTGTTTTCTATTTTACATCTAGACATAAACAATACTTTATGATGTTAAACATTGTACATTTATTTATTTATTTTATATATATATATATATATATATATATATATATATATATATATATATATATATATAATGAATAAATGTACAATGTGTGTGTAAATGTCAAAAAAAAAAAAACAATTCTGATGTTATTTTATAGTCCTTTTAGGAAAACACATTTAAAGCAAGCACTTTGACAGCTTCTCTAAGTGTATTTTAACCAGTGCCAGCACCCTCACTAGACATGCAGCAAAAGTTTGGCTAATTTTTAACAGATTTTGAAATTCTCACATTTTTAAAAATAGTGTAATGCAAAGCATGCCAAACATTAAATTATATTTAAAACAGGGATAAAATAGGCTTTGAAAAAGGTAAACTGTGGAAACAGAACAAGCATGCACCCATTCTCAGTATATGGATGCGCAGTTTGCGTAGTGGCATCACAAAACTGAGGAGAAACGTATGGGGAACAGAATTCAACACATCACCATTAAAGAATTTGTCTGTTTGCTTATGTGAGCCAGTTTGTAATTTCTCTTTGTCTTTTGTAGGATTGAGTACTGCTGAACAACAATTCAGACAAGTTTTAAATATTTTAGTGACATGAAAAATGTAAGTAATTTGCACTTTTTTTATTCTTGCTATTGGATATTTTGGATTAAATTATAGATTCAGACTACAGTATCAGGACAAAGATTTTTGGGATGTATTTGTAAATTTCACAAACACTGTTCGCCCTACACAGACAAAAGATTGTGGAAAACGATCCTAGTGTTCAAGAACTGCAAGAAAGATGGCCACTTGGCCAGCGCTGTTTCAACAAGAGGAGGTAAAAGCATTTATTTTATTGATAAATGTTCAAATGTACATAAATAATCCTGAATTTACTATAGTTTTTACCATGGGGTTGTAGCTTCTAGTGTTTTTGAAAATGTCTTAGATGACCTAATTATACCTTTTTATTGTTTAATGGTTCGTGTGTATATGCATTTTTACAACTAGTTCTCAAAGTAATTTTTTTTTCATAAGTCTATTATTGTTTCTCTTTCTTACAGATTAATGCCGAATTTTTGCGCCTCTTTGGACAGACAGAGCTCTCAGATTCTCCAGGTTATTAGGAGCAAAGGTGGAGTCCTCCGTGAAAAAGCTAAGGACACTATTAAAGTTATGGATCAGGTATTGTTTGCATACAAACAAAATTGCTTGTGGCAATCAATTAGTAGTGTTTTGGTCTAATGAAAACAATACATCTTGAACATTTTTAGAGCCTGGACATAGACATCAGAAGAGAGTGCCTGCTGAAGTGCCTGATCATGTACCTTGGTGAAGATGCAAGCTGTCTGATCAAAGAATACCAGGTAATGTAAACAATGCAAACTCCTAAAATTTTCTCCAACCATATTTGACTTGGTTATATTTCACTATCAGATCAATATTTCCCCACTTTGCTGAAAACATGGGGGGATTTTGATTTGGTATTGACATATTACTTTAAAGTGGTTCAAGTAGTTGTGTTATCATTTACACATCAGCCTGTGTGACTTCTTTCACAGAACACAAAATAATATATTTTGAAGAATGTTGTTAAGAGCCCCTGTTCACTTGCATTGGTTTTGTGTCAATACAATAATTGTGGACAGGGGCTGTTACCAACATTGTTCAAAATTCTGCAGAGGACAGTATTTCATTCAGATTTGAAATGACAAAAAGGGCGTGTACATGATGGCTGAATTTTGAATGTGGACTACTCCTTTTTAAAGAGTTTTTTTTCCCCTAAAACTGCATTTTGAACACTGAGTAAATTGATAAATGCCTCTGATTGGATATTGTGGTACTGCACAAATATGTCTACAATGGTCAAAGTTGTCTACAATGGTCATCACATGGAAGCTTTAGTTTGTACAAATGTTAAAAGCATTTTTGTAGCCAAAGAGTGTAAAAGAACGTCTTCACCCAAAAATTAAAATGTTGTCTTGTAATAAAACATACACATTTTTTTTTACACTGAACGCAAATGAGGATATTTTAATTAAAGTTAGCAACAGACATTTGGGCTCTACATTGACCACCATAATGGCTAACTACAAAATAGCTAATTCAATTTTGTAAGAAATGTTCAGATGAAGAAGTGTTTTTTTTTTTATACAAAATGTTTTTTTCCCCCAAAATCCCTTATTTACCCTTTTTTTTTTTCTTGTATGTTTTTAGGCTGACCAGATGGAGGAAGCAGCGAGTGAATTTGAAAAGACCACCATGGCACTTTTTGTGATCCGTGAAAGTGATGCTCTTAGTCGTGCACTGGACATTTCCATTGTCATTGACTGTGTGGAAGTACTAAATGAGTTGCCTTCTGTTGCATGTGCCTGTGCCATGATGTTTGGACTCATTTATGCACTGAACCTAAAATATCCCAAAGGACTCAAATATACCTTTGAGACATTTCAAAAAATAATGACGGACATAGAGAGTAAACAGATGTGCCAAAGAGTGGAGAACCTTTCTTCAACGCTGCAGGAGTAAGCAGATGTGGTGAAGAGTGCAGAACGTCTCTTTAAAGCTGCAGGAGTAAATTTGTATCCTTTGACCCAACTACAGTGTTCTGATTATGATACATTCATTTAGATGTTGGACTTCTTCATTTTCTTCATCTTCATTAAAGCATTAAATAGTTTACCAAAAAATGAAAGTTCATACATTCTTTACTTATCCTTAAGCTATTCTAAGTATTTAACTTTAAGCAAATTAGGTTCAGAGAATTTTTATGACAATTATGAGAGATGTTTCATTTTTAGGTAAACTATTTCATTAATGTGAAGATTTCTCTTTCTACCGTTGGCTAATTTGGTACAGAGTTATTAAAAAGTGTTAAATTTTACACTGCCCATTTTAAGCCTTTTTTGGGTCAAATTTGTTTTAACTTCAAAAAAAGAATTCTAAAGGTTTTGTGTAGTCAGTTTTGATTTGCGTTATCATGAAAAGATGTATTATGATTACTGATTCCTATGGCAAATTTACATTGTATCCAGTGTCTTTGTATTTGGATGCTAAAAACTGTTGTACAGTATTTTTTTATAACAATACTATACTCATTATAGAAATGTGTTATGACAGAAATTCTCATCTTTATCATGTTTACACTGTTAGACAGTGTGTATTTGTACTGTACACATTGTAAAAAATGTTGCATTACGACTAAATAAATTGTCAAAGGTTTATTGCTTGAAGTCATTCATCTTAGACAATAAAATTACACATTTTGAAAGCAAATAATTTTCTTTATATTACATTAATATTTTAAATTGTATTTGGTTGGATATTTAGTTAGGTGTAAAGTAAAATAATTAAGTTAATACAAAGAGAAAACATTGAGACAAAGTATAATTTGAGATTTCATTAAACTTAAAAAAATGATTTGATTCAAATATACTTTTTGCTTTGGCTAAGTAATGATTAGTTAATTCTTTTCAAAGTAAAATTTTTAAGTTGATATAAAGTAAAGTAATTAGGTGTAACAAGTTGACGCAATTGTTTTACTTTGATCCAATGAAACACTTTTTTCAGTGTATGTTGGGATATAACATTAGATTTTTTCATAGAGAGAACCATAAATGCATTGAATTATTGTTAGTTATTAATTATATTGCTTTTAAATACATTAGGGGCATAAACTAATTTGCTAACAGTGAAAAGTACAAAAATTATAGTGAATATGCATTGTAATGGTAATGCCATAAATCTGTAAAATACATATTGAGCATAAGTTGATGGGTTTTGAAGTATACATTGTTTTATTTAATAAATCCTCTTATACAAAAGTATTTGTGGGATTAATCTAGCATCTTTGGCATGCTTGGATATTTTTATTTTGGAGGTGAGAATTTGAATGATCTCTGTCAAAAGAAAACAGCACTGTTTAGTTGGCCATGACGAAACTAACATAATGATGAGGTAAAATGACAGTTTATTCATGTCTACAGGTAAATCGTGGATCAGGTTATTCACAGCAACAAGAGAATTATCCTTTTTGACACTAATTGTTTATTCAGGTTGGTAAATCCACATTTTACAAAACTGAGGCACTTAAGTGCTTAATAAAATATGTATAGTTTCCTTGTATTTTATTGCATGTGTGCTGTTGCCTTGTCTTTTCTAAAAAATGTAAATAGTATGGCCTGCTATTGGTACAGCCAGAGAGGACTGTTTAGTTCACCTCATCTTTAAGTGTGTACTGAACTTACTAAGGACATCAGTTTTGTGTGACTTTTAATTTGTGTATTTCTGTAGTTTTTTTCATGTATGGTTGGAGAATAAGAGAACATTATACAGACCTCAAACCTTACACAGTGTCTGTAATATTCTTTGGACTTCTTGTACTGATATGCGTCGTATTAAGTACAGGTAAGAAGATTTAATTGATTTGATTCTTCTTGCATGGTTAATAATTAATGAATAAATAAAGTTAATATTTAATCTCTCTCTCTCTATCTCTCTGTCTCTCATTAGTTTTTGGATGCAAGTTTTTGGATTCTCATTTTTTGATTTCCATGATGTCTGCTTTCCAACTTCCCCAGTTGTTCTTCTCATTTGGATATACCTCTCTAGGTGACACTGTATATTGAAATATTGCAAATATGTTGAGCTGATATGAAACAAGCAGTTTGTAAATAATAGATGTCATAATAAAGTGTTAGCAGATAATAATAATAATACAGTCTCTATTACTCTAATAACTGATGGTGTATTAGTGTTTTTTGCAAAGTTACTTACCAAAAGCAGAATGTATTATAAAATACTACCTCTTATTTTAGTGTTTTTGGTAGCACTTTACAATGAGAGTAGATGAATAAGGATGTGTTAATATGTAAACTAAACATTAATGACGAGTTAAGGCATGCGCTAATCATGAACTAACTTTAACTACAACATGACTCACATGAGTTCATGTGTATGGCTACCTTAAAAACTTGTTAGTACATTACTTGTATTAACATTTAGGTTTAAGCTAAATTTCACCAATATGAACTCATGAGCTGTTTAATTAAAATGTATAATTATGTCATGACTTTACTTGGAGAGGCACATCATCCTTCAACATCATCCTTAACTCCTCATGAACTCCTCGGTTTAAACTGTTCATGTTGATGTTGACAAAACACTTTTCTATTGTTATTTAGTGTAAACACACTAGACAGACATGCATAGGAAGTTTATGAGTAGCTAAAAATGTGTTAATGATGATGTGCCCCTTCAAGTAAAGTCATGATATAATTCTATATTAACAGCTCATGAGTTTGACGGTTAAATTAAGCATAAACTAATGTGGTAATTAATACATTAATTAACAAACAATCATGCAATCAATCATAACAAGTAATTAAAATAGACGTTATTCACACATGAACTCATGTGATCCATGTTGTAGTTAAAGTTAGTTCATGATTAGTGCATACATTAACTCATCATTAGTTCATAATAAAGGAATGTTTAGTTGACATATTAACACTTAATTTTTCATGTGCTGTTATTGTAAAGTGTTACCGTGTTTATAATAATTGATTAAGAACTCATGGGTAACCATTAAATGTGGTTTAATTATGTTATTGGTTTGTTTAGTTTGAGTGGGAAAATAACGGGATTGTATTCTTTTATTTTAGGACCTGATATTTTTGTTGTTTTGACTGTTATTTATACATTATGGCCATTTGTTATTCGTCTACCAGCAGTCTTCAAATGTAAGTTCATTTTAAATAAACCCTTAATGTATTTAGGTGTTGAAAGGGTACATCTAATATTCTTACTTGCATCATTTAGTGAAATATAATGCTTCTAATACATTTAATATAAATATTCTTTCATTAATTTTCTTCGGCTTAGTCCCTTATTTATCAGGGGTCGCCAAAGCGTAATGAACTGCCAACTCATCCAGCACGTTTCACACAGTGGATGCCCTTCCAGCTGCAACCCCGTACTGGAAAACACCCATACATCCATTCACATACACACTAAGGCCAATTTAGTTAATTCAATTCACCTATAGCATTTGTCTTTGGACTGTGGGAAAAACCGGAGCCCACGCTATCATGTGGAGAACATACAAAGTCCACACAGAAATGCCAACTGACCCAGCCGAAACTCAAATCAGCGACTTTCTTGCTGTGAAGCAACAGTGCTAAGAGCCACCGTGTCGCCCCTAATATAAATATACAACTATATAATGTTTACATACAGTAAATCAGTTCAAAACCGAAGTTATCCATTTTACTGAAGCGCTGTAATTGCTTTCTGAAGTAAAATTAGCATGAAAAATGGTAACAATTATATGATTCTGTTGTGAAAAGTGAGCGTCAGAGTCACATTAAAAAGAATTCTTTCAAAGTACTCATCTTGGAGAGCTTTTTCAGCCAGTAAAACAAGCTGTAGCCACCATGTTGTTCAAAATGGCATACTGCCTACTCATGCCCAGTATACAGTACATATGGGCTACTACATATATTATATTATAATATATATATTATAAGGCAGTATGCTCATTTTTTTTCAAAGGGTAGTTTGACACAATGTTGTCACATGACATTACCAGCACTGCATGTATAGCTACTGAAATTATACAAATATAATAATTATGCATTTATAATAATGCACTAGGTGGCTCAGTGGTTAGCACTGCTGCCTCACAGCAAGAAGTTCACTGGTTCTAGTCCTGGCACAGTCAGATAGGATTTCTCTGGAGTTTGCATGTTTCCTCTGAGTGCTCCGGTTTCCCCCACAGTCCAAAGACATGTGGTGTAAATGATTTGGATGAACTAAATTGGCCGTAGTGTATGAGTGTGTGTGAATCCGAGAGTGTGTGGGTGTTTTCAAGTACTGGGTTGCAGCTGGAAGGGGATCCGCTGTGTAAAACATACAGTATAATGGAATCATAGGTTCATTCCATTGTGGCGACCCCTGATAATCAGAGGCTAAGCTGAAGAAATATGAATAAATGAATGAATAATCCACTACTTTAGGTCATAATGTACAAAATAATACATGCTATGTACATTAATGCATTACTAACTGCTATTACAATAATTTGTGAGATAAATGTTGGTGTGGTAACATCTGAATTAATTGATTCAAGTTAAATAATAATAATAATAATAATAATAATAATAATAATAATAATTAAAGCTGCAAGCAGCGATGATAGGGACCTCGCACCCCGGCTCACCGCCGCCCGGTGGCCTCAGGATGACAGAGAACAGCGAACAATATTAATTTAAGCCGATATATAGAAAAACCTGAGAAAAATCACAGATTTATGGCAAATTTCCTCCTGTCAGCAGGTGGCGCTAAGACTGTGACTCAACATTGGCATGTAGATGTCGTCAGGAGAGGAACGTTGTCAACCATGTGAAGTTTCAGGCAGATCGGACATTGTGTGGTTGAGTTATAAGCCAAACTACCTTCTGCCAGCAGGTGGCGCTATAACTGTGACTCAATTTTGGCATGCAGATGTCTTCAGGAGAGGACTTTTATCAAACTTGTGAATTTTCAGGCCGATCGGACACTGTTTGGCTGAGTTATAAGTGATTTCCTGCTGCCAGCAGGTGGCGCTATGTCTGTGACTCAATATTGACATGTAGATGTCTTCAGGAGTGGACCGTTATCGAACATGTGAATTTTCAGGCAGATCGGACATTGTTTGGCTGAGTTATAAGTGATTTCCTGTTACCAGCAGGTGGCGCTATAACTGTAACTGGATATTGGCATGTAGATGTCTTCCGGAGAGGACTCTTATCAACCATGTGAAGTTTCAAGCAGATCGGACATTGTGTGATTGAGATATAAGTACTTCCTGTTCCATGGCGAAGCGTTGATGTTTGTCAGTTCGCCACAGACACGCCCATCGGTGAAAACTCTAGATCTTCACAATATATCATCGCTAGAGCTTTCAGATAACACCACCTAAATTTGGTGCTGATACGATAAAATTTGTGCGAGGAGTTTGTTATGCTGTAAAACACATCACTTCCTGTTGCCAGCAGGTGGCGCTATAACTGTGACTGGATATTGGCATGCAAACGTGTTCAGGTCAGGACGGTTATCATACATGTTAATTTTGAGGCATATCGGATAATGCATGCCCGAGTTATAACAACTTCCTGTTTCTTGGCGAATCGTCAAAGTTTGCGAGGCCGCCACGGACACGCCCATCGCCGAAAACTCTAAAGCTTCGCAATTTAACATCGCCAAGGCCTTTAGATGACAAAACCCAATTTTGGTGCTGATCGGATAAAATTCCTAGGAGGAGTTCGTTCAAATACAACGCCTGGAAATGGCAAAAACGCCACTTTTTTGCCGCAGGAAGTTAAAAATATCCGACTTCCTGTTGGGTTTAAGATATTGCTCCAAGAGACTTTTTGGTAGGTTTTGGCATGTTTGAGGTGTGTGCCAATTTTTGTGCGTGTGCGTGATTCGTAGCTCGGGGGCTAGTCCGTCACAAGTGCATAGGTGGCGCTGTCGAGCCATTTTGCCACGCCCACTTCCGAAACCTATAATAAACGTAAATTTTCGCCACTTCTGAGGCGTGTGCAAAGTTTCGTGAGTTTTCGGGCATGTTTAGCCCCTCAAAATCGCGATTCATTTCGGAGAAGAAGAAGAAGAAGAAGAAGAAGAAGAATTAAAGCTGCAAGCAGCGATGATAGGGACCTCGCACCCCGGCTCACCGCCGCCCGGTGGCCTCAGGATGACAGAGAACAGCGAACAATATTATTTAAGCCGATATATGAAAAAAACCTGAGAAAAATCAATGATTTATGCCAATTTTCCTCCTGTCAGCAGGTGGCGCTATGACTGTGACTCAATATTGGCATGCAGATGTCTTCAGGAGAGGACTCTTATTAACCATGTGAAGTTTCAGGCAGATTGGACATTGTGTGGTAGAGCTATAAGCCAAACAACCTTCTGTCAGCAGGTGGCGCTATAACTGTGACTCAATATTGGCATGCAGATGTCTTCAGGAGAGGACTCTTATCAAACTTGTGAATTTTCAGGCAGATCGGACACTGTTTGGCTGAGTTATAAGTGATTTCCTGTTGCCAGCAGGTGGCGCTATGTCTGTGACTCAGTATTGGCATGTAGATGTCTTCAGGAGAGGACTTTTATCAACCATGTGAAGTTTTAGGCAGATTGGACATTGTGTGATTGAGTTATAAGCCAAAGTACCTTCTGCCAGCAGGTGGCGCTATGACTGTTACTCAATATTGACATGTAGATGTCTTCAGGAGAGGACCCTTATCGAACATGTGAATTTTCAGGCAGATCGGACATTGTTTGGCTGAGTTATAAGTGATTTCCTGTTGCCAGCAGGTGGCGCTATAACTGTAACTGGATATTGGCATATAGATGTGTTCAGGAGAGGACTCTTATCAACCATGTGAAGTTTCGGGCTGATCGGACCATGTGTGAATGAGTTATAAGTACTTCCTGTTCCATGGCGAAGCGTTGATGTTTGTCAGTCCATCACGGACACGCCCATCGGTGAAAACTCTAGATCTTCACAATATATCATCGCTAGAGCTTTCATATAACACCACCCAAATTTGGTGCTGATACGATAAAATTTGTGCGAGGAGTTTGTTATGCTGTAAAACACAACACTTCCTGTTGCCACCAGGTGGCGCTATAACTGTGACTGGATATTGGCATGTAAACGTGTTCAGGTCAGGACGGTTATCATACGTGTTAATTTTGAGGCAGATCGGATAATGCATGCCTGAGTTATAGCAACTTCCTGTTTCATGGCGAATCGTCAAAGTTTGCGAGGCCGCCACGGACACGCCCATCGCCGAAAACTCTAAAGCTTCGCAATTTAACATCGCCAAGGCCCTTAGATGACAAAACCCAATTTTGGTGTTGATCGGATAAAATCCCTAGGAGGAGTTTGTTCAAATACAACGCCTGCAAATGGCAAAAACAC
This sequence comes from Danio kyathit, assembly GCA_903798195.1. Lineage (NCBI taxonomy): Eukaryota > Metazoa > Chordata > Actinopteri > Cypriniformes > Danionidae > Danio > Danio kyathit. Next base: position 15,099,385 of record LR812521.1, on the reverse strand, counting down.
CACTTTTTCGCCGCAGGAAGTCAAAAATATCCGACTTCCTGTTGGGTTTGAGATATTGCTCCAAGAGACTTTTTTGTATGGTTTGGCATGTTTGAGGTGTGTGCCAATTTTCGTGCGTGTGCGTGATTCGTAGCTCGGGGGCTCGTCCGTTCTAATTTATAGGTGGCGCTGTTGAGTCATTTTGCCACGCCCACTTCCGAAACCTATAATACACGTAAATTTTCGCCACTTTTGAGGCGTGTGCAAAGTTTCGTGAGTTTTCGGGCATGTTTAGCCCCTCAAAATCGCGATTCATTCCGGAGAAGAAGAAGAATAATAATAATTAAAGCTGCAAGCAGCGATGATAGGGACCTCGCACCCGGGCTCACCGCCGCCCGGTGGCCTCAGGATGACAGAGAACAGCGAACAATAATAATTTAAGTCGATATATAAAAAAAACTGAGAAAAATCAGATTTATGCCAAATTTCCTCCTGTCAGCAGGTGGCGCTATGACTGTGACTCAATATTGGCATGTAGATGTCTTCAGGAGAGGACTTTTATCAACCATGTGAAGTTTCAGGCAGATTGGACATTGTGTGATTGAGTTGTAAGCCAAACTACCTTCTGCCAGCAGGTGACGCTATGACTGTAACTCAATATTGGCATGTAGATGTCTTCAGGAGAGGACTTTTATCAAACATGTGAATTTTCAGGCAGATCGGACATTGTTTGGCTGAGTTATGAGTGATTTCCTGTTGCCAGCAGGTGGCGCTATAACTGTAACTGGATTTTGGCATGTAGATGTCTTCAGGAGCGGAACTTTATTACCCATGTGAAGTTTCAGGCAGATCGGACATTGTATGGTTGAGGTATAAGCCAAACTACCTTCTGCCAGAAGGTGGCGCTATGACTGTGACTCAATATTGGCATGTAGATGTCTTCAGGAGAGGACTTTTATCAAACATGTGAAGTTTCAGGCAGATCGGACACTGTTTGGCTGAGTTATAAGTGATTTCCTGTTGCCAGCAGGTGGCGCTATAACTGTAACTAGATATTGGCATGTAGATGTCTTCAGGAGAGGACTTTTAACAACCATGTGAAGTTTCAGGCAGATCGGATGTTGTGTGATTGAGTTATAAGTACTTCCTCTTCCATGGCGAAGCGTTGATGTTTGTCAGTTCGCCACGGACACGCCCATCGGTGAAAACTCTAGATCTTCAAAATATATCATTGCTAGAGCTTTCATATAACACCACCCAAGTTTGGTGCTGATACGATAAAATTTGTACGAGGAGTTTGTTATGCTGTAAAACACATCACTTCCTGTTGCCAGCAGGTGGCGCTATAACTGTAACTGGACATTGGCATGTAAACGTGTTCAGGTCAGGACGGTTATCATACGTGTGAATTTTGAGGCAGATCGGATAATGCATGCCTGAGTTATAGCAACTTCCTGTTTCATGGCGAATCGTCAAAGTTTGCGAGGCCGCCACGGACACGCCCATCGCCGAAAACTCTAAAGCTTCGCAATTTAACATCGCCAAGGCCTTTAGATGACAAAACCCAATTTTGGTGTTGATCGGATAAAATCCCTAGGAGGAGTTCGTTCAAATACAACGCCTGCAAATGGCAAAAACGCCACTTTTTCGGCGCAGGAAGTCAAAAATATCCGACTTCCTGTTGGGTTTGAGATATTGCTCCAAGAGACTTTTTTTGTATGGTTTGGCATGTTTGAGGTGTGTGCCAATTTTCGTGCGTGTGCGTGATTCGTAGCTCGAGGGCTCGTCCGTTCTAATTTATAGGTGGCGCTGTTGAGTCATTTTGCCACGCCCACTTCCGAAACCTATAATAAACGTAAATTTTCGCCACTTTTGAGGCGTGTGCAAAGTTTCGTGAGTTTTCGGGCATGTTTAGCCCCTCAAAACCGCGATTCAATCCGCGGAAGAAGAAGAAGAAGAAGAAGAATAATAATAAACGGAGCAATTCCAATAGGGCCTACGCACCGTTTCGGTGCTCGGTCCCTAATTAAAGCTGCAAGCAGCGATGATAGGGACCTCGCACCCCGGCTCACCGCCGCCCAGTGGCCTCAAGATGACAGAGAATGGCGAACAATATTAATTTAAGCCGATATATAAAAAAAAACCTGCTAAAAATCCCAGATTTATGCCAAATTTCCTCCTGTCAGCAGGTGGCGCTATGACTGTGACTCAACATTGGCATGTAGATGTCT